>JAWWLV010000100.1:47156038-47175663 GCA_035041135.1 Platyrinchus mystaceus
TGATTAGAGGAGGAGTTTGGGTCTTGACTCATAACCCATCCTCAGCAATACCCTTGTGTCTCATTTAAACTGAGACATGCTGACTTGCTTTGTCTATTATTAATAAATAACTGAAACATCGTTTTAGTAATCTAAACATAGAACAATGCATTTTATTTGCATAAAAGCCAGAGCAAAGTTAAAAACCAAAAGTTAATTTTGGTAAAAAAGAATACAGTAAATTCTACAGAAAGACAAATGTGTTACAACAAGTTTTTACCTGCAAAAAGGGAAGGAAAAAAAGACATGACTGAAGAAAACAAAGTTCTGACCATTTAGGATACTAAATCACTTCTTTTGAAAATATGCTTTGTGAAAACATCAGGGCATAAAAGGCAGACAGGAGAAGACCAGGATCAAGCCAGGACAGAATCATAGAATGGTTTGGGTTAGAAGGGACCTTAAAGATCATCTAGTTCCAACCCCCATACCATGGGCAAGGATGCCATTCACTAGATCAAGTTGTTCAGGGCCCCATTCAACCCAGCCTTGAACACTTCCAGGGAAGGGCCAGCCACAACTTCCCTGGCAGCCTCTTCCAGTGCTTCATCACCCTCTGAGTAAATAATTTCTTCCTAATATATTATCTAAACACCCCCTATTTCAGTTTCAAATCATTCCCCCTTGTTCTGGCACTATCTGCTCATACAAAGAGTCCCCCTCCCTCATTTTTATAAGCTTCCTTAAGGTACTGAAAGGCTGCAATGAGGTCTCCCCAAAGCCTTTTCCTCAACAGGATGAATAACCCTGAGTCTCTCAGCCTGTCTTGATAGGAGAGGTGCTTCAGCCCTCCTATCACCTTTAGAGCTTTCTTCTCCGAATTTGCTCCAACAGGTCCATGTCTTTCTTCTGCTGGGGCCCCCACAGCTAGATGCAATACTCCAGGTGGGGTCTCACAAAAGCAAAGAAGAGGGGCAAAATCACCTCCCTCGACCTGCTGGCCACACTGTTTTGGATGCAGTCCAGGATGTGGTTGGCTTTGTGGGTTGTGAGCAGATATTATTGTCTCATGTCCAACTTTTCATCCACAAGAAATGCCAGGTTCTTCTCCACAGGGCTGCTCTCAGTGGCTTCTTCTCCCAGTCTGTACATCTTAGGAATGGCCCCACTTGAGGTGCACCACTTTACACTTGGACTTGTTGAACTTCATGAGGTACTTGTGGGTACATGAGGTACTTCTCAAGCTTGTCCAGGTACCTCTGGATGACATCCTGTCTTTCAGGTGTGTCAGCTTTGTGTCATCTGCAAACCTGCTGAGGGTGCAGTTGATCTCCCTGTCAATGTAATTGACAAAGATATTAAAGACAGAGCCCTGAGGGACATCACTCCTCACCAGTCTCCCCTGGACACAGAGCCATTGGCCATAACTCTCTGGCTGCATCCATCCAGCAAATTCCTTATATACTGAATAGTCCATCCATCAAATCCACGTCTCTCTAGTTTGGAGGTAAGAATGTGGAACTGTACTGAAGACCTTACAGAAGCCTAGGTAGATAACATTGGTAAATCTTCCCTTGTTGACTGTTGCAGTCACTGCATCATAGTAGGCCACCAGATTGGTCAGATGTTGGCTGCCTTGGATCACCCTTTGTCTTTCATGTGCCTTAGCACATCTTTTAAGAGGATGTTCTCTGTGATCTTCCCAGGCACAGAGGTAAGGCTCATTGGCCTGTAGTTCCCCAGACTTTCCTTTCTTCCCTTTTTAAATATGGGAAAGGTGTTTCCCCTTTTCCAGTTATTGGGGACTTTGCCTGACTGCCATGACTTTTCACATATGATGGAGAGTGGCTTGGCAAAAACATCAGGACCCTGGGATGTATCTCCCTGGTTCCATAGTCTTGAGGCTATCTCACAGGATAGGCTAGGGATTGCAGAACAGGTTCTCAGGTGTTCATTGTTACATCCCTTCATGTTGGACTCCAGAAGCAGCTGGATGCCCAGCACTTCAGTGCTTTAAGAACAGCACTGTCGCTCCCCTCCCCTCACCTACTCCAGCTAGGGATACAACAAGCAGAGACTATGGGTTGAGATAAGAATAATTTACTGGAAACAGAAATGAGCTAAGAAAATGACCAGTAAGAGCAACAATGCTATTAACAGAAGTATACAAAGCAGGGTGATTTATATGTAAAAAGTGCTCACCAACTGACCAACTTGGCATGGTGCAACGCCAAGACAATGAACAAAATGTGGGGGAGGGACCCTCCGAACCCACACTTTTCTTGCCAACCGTAAGCCACAACCCCCTTCTTCTCAAAAGGGAGAATCCCTTACTTCCACTGCACCCAGTCCCCAGCAATGACTTGGGTGTCAACAAATTAACTCTGTCGTGGCAAAAACAAGGACAACATCTCCTAGGACTGTGATATTTGGCACTGATGGGTTTAACATGTGAAGTACTTTTTCCACATTTTGCAGAAACGTAAATTTGGTATCCCTCATCCTGTCACAGAAACTAACCACAGAGAAATTTTTCTTCTTGTGCTATACCCTAACAGCATTTGACTATTCTGCTTTACCTAATGAATTCATAGTTGAAAGTGTGGGAAGAAATATTCAAAAATACAAAGTGCAACTCTTCTCCATCATTATTCAGCTGTGGCTTTACTGGCATTTGAGAGAGACTGACAAGGCTTTTGTCCCCTCACTTTTACCCATTCATGTAGTACAAACTTTTTGGAGTAAAGGAAGAACAGGACTGTTTCTATATGTGGTGACAACAATTTGTGCTACTTTGAAGACTGTAACTTAAATCTATCTCTCTGTCAGTTTCCCTTCAGTAGTGTTGAAAGAATTTTTTTGTAAAAGTGTTTTATATTTAAAGAGATAAGAGAGTTATATGAAATATTTTTAATTATTATTTGATACTTAAAGATGTGAGTTTAGAATAAACTTTGTTGGCCACAAATTTTGCTCCTAACATGTCTGTCTTCTGTATTTCCTACAATCTGATGTACATATGTGCTCTTGTAGTTACGGTTGTAGTGGTATATTGAAGTAACATAATGCCTATTAAGAAGTTCTTGTGTCAGTTTTGCATGACACACATGACATACATCATTGGATAGATGGACAATCTGCCTGAGCCTACTTGCACCAGCTTTCCAGTGGGAAGTCCCTTCTGTTTGGTGCTAATGCCACAGTGATGTACCATGGTTTTGACGTAGCTGTGAATTTTTGTGTGATACAGATGACTAGAACTGATTTATTTGGAAAATCTGGGAAATCTGTTAAGAGCCACAGCAAAACATGTGATGCATTCACAGAAATTCTGTGGAGTATGGCCAACTGAAGCAACGGCTTAAAGAAGCAAAACTCAGCTCAAGTGCATACTAATCCTAAAAACTAAGTATAGACACTTTCCTCCAGTTGGTATTTGGTGTTTAATACTTTCAAATGAGGTACTTACAATAGTGGATTTTGTGTTATTCCCAAAGTATTCACACTTTTCAACACAAAGGCAAAAAGGATTCTTAATATAGATGTGGCTTAAAGAAAAATATGGACTAACACTTAGAAGTAGCAGTGTATCGTATGATGGGATTAGGGGATTCGGGGAGCGTGTATAAGAGTAAAAAAGGATTTTAAGTGTGTGATAAGTAGTTCCCTGCATGTTCCCCTCCCTGTAGGTTAAGATATCCATGCGCAAAGGGTGATAAAAATGATTAATGTAAACAATGATCGCGGATTTGGCCACACTGCCATTTCTCATGCTGCTGTCCACCTCCCTGCTCCCTGTTGCATACGCAGAGATGAAGAGGACAGAAGAATAAAGACTTCAATTATAGTGATACAGTCTGTCTTTTTACCACCTTACCCGCAGACAGTCAGGGACCAAAAGTGATAAGTTAGAGACCTGTGTCAGGACAGGTGGACGTCGGCAGATGGTGACTGTAGTGGCAGGTCTAACTCTAAGGTACACATAGGCCTTTCCTATGGAAAAATGGGTAAGATAAACATGGGTATGTCAGAACTCATTCTCACAGCAAAGTCCAGGTAAGCTTTTCCATCTCAGCAGAAGAAACACCTAGGTGGGGTCAGTTGCTAGAGCATCATGAAATGTCTGCTTCCAGCTGGTAATTTTGAAAGACCTGAGCATGTTTACTTGAGGGAAGCCTCTCTGCTCACCACAGGTAAGACACCATAGAATAGAATAATCTTTCTAGACTCCTTTTTTTTATGTGTGTGACTTAGGGTTTGGGGTTTTTTTAGTTTGTTTTATTGTGGTTTTATTTTGGTTTGATCTGGTATTTTACAGCAAGGAAGGTTTCTTGAGTGGCTCTATCCCAAAAATTCACACACGCTTTTCATATGTTACACAGAGCTTCACTTTTCTATCTGTGAGTACCAGGTCTGCATACTGATTTTTTTTTTAATCAACTGCAAATTAATAAATCTGCCTGATTACACAGAGGTTAGCTACACTTATTACCTGTGATGAATAAGACCTGAAAACTGAGACCTAGCTGAAGAGGAAAAAATGCTGGCTATGAGCCACATACTCTTCTCCCAAATACTGTGTGCCACTTGGGTATTGCTGACTTTTTTCTCCCCTTTCTATTTCATTAGTCTTGGTGTCTCCTGACTTCCTAACTTCACTGCTGTCTTTCCCTTTATCCTGGAGCCTGTTTTGCATGTTGGCTTTGTAGCTGCTTGACCTTCAATCTTACTTCTGACTGCAGGTCCTGCACAAATTCTTGGAAAGGTGTAAATTTTTCCACTTCCTTACCAGGACTCACCCTGACTTACCTAGTAGCTTCTGGAGATCTCTTGTCCTAGCATATCCTTTGTCACTGGCCGTGTCTGCGCATATCAAAATAAATATTTCCTTGCAACAGGAAGCAGGTAATGGTGTTACATTTCCCACGGTGAAAATGCTGTAATGGGTGCTTTCACTTGTTCCTTTTTGTGATGTAAACTTCCAGCTCAGCATAGCTGAAGGAGTCAACTTCTGGAGCATCAGACACTATGTGATTTTTGTCAGGCCAGGAAATTGACAGAATGAACAGGGGTTTTTAACACACCTCTATACTCATCAAAGCAGAATGGAAGTTGAGACGCCCTTCATCACCATGCAAGTCCTAAAATGGCAGTAGAAACAGACTTGTTGCTGCAGCAGCTATTACCCTTTACCAGCTCTTCTACTCTTTCACACATTATACGTGGGAAAAAGACTAACAGAGAGAGAAAAGGAGGTAGATAAGGATGGTAATTCTGGCACAAAGTGATCCATCAGGCTTTCACTCAGCTATGAATACATCTTTTGCAGGGTCTTTAGCGCAAAATTAGCTTCCAAAAGTTTCTGAAGGCAATCTTGCATCTCAAATGATTTATCCTCTCATTTTACCTCCTTTCTGCCCTCCCTCACTTAGTTGCATAAATCCTTGTTCATTAAGCAGTGGATTCTTAAAGTAGTGAATACAGTGAAATACAGTGAAAATACCTATTGCAGCACTGTGTGGGTGTTACAGATTAGAGTCTTACGATTTTGGTCTTCACTGAGTACACAAATCTCTTCAAAACAGCACAGCAAGTCCATGTATGAACAATTTCTGTGATAAGAAGTGTATTTACCCAGCATGCAGAAGACTTGCTTGACTAATGATATGAACAGCTAGAGTCAGAATTAGATTGCTTTTCTTTCTTTCTTAATTGGAACAGAATAAAGTTAGGTGTCTTGTAAATGCTCAAGTTGCTTTGTCAGGGGGAGTACTCATAAACCCAAAGAGGTATCATGATTTATTAACAGAGTCTAACTAAGGTGATTTAGTGAGAATGAGTGAAGAATGGAGTGAGGCCTGAAAAGTAAAAGTCTTCCTTTTCTAGGCATCTTATGTAATGCAAGTATGTACATGAAGAGAAAGAAAAAATTCACACTGCTAGCAATCTGATACATCATTGATGTGTCTCTGTCTGTTGACATCCCCAGAGAAATAATTTTGACAGCTTGGGTGTGTCAGCAATAAGGAAATAATATTTGGATTTGCTATTCTAGTTATTGCAAATAGAGATCTTTACTATTAGAAGCCAGCCTCCCAAATACCTACCATTTGAATCAGGACCTCCTTTTCTTTCACAAACCAGACCTTTTTCTGTTCCTAAGTACTATTGTTTGTGATTTCTTTGGACATTGCAGGGGACAGATATTTTCGGGAACCCTTTTGGAGGATGGTTTCCCCAGAATTTTACTGCATATAACAGGGGTCCTCAAACTTTTTAAACAGGGGGCTGGTTCCCTGTCCTCAGACACTGTTGGGGGCCGGACTAAAAAAAAAACAAAAAAAAAACCGACCTGAAGCAGTCTCTGGCTCAGAACCAGAAGCGGCAGAAGTAAACCCCGTAGGGAACAAAGAGCCAGGCAGAGGCATCGCCCTCTACTGCGCCTGCGCCGCCAGCAGTGCCAGGACCGTTCAGCATGCCTGCACCGCCAGCAGCTTCAGCAGGACCGACTGCGCTTGCTCCGGGCGCGGCGCCAGCACTTGTCACCGCACAGACGCTGCCAGCCGGCGCGGCAGGGGCTGCCGCCGCTCCGGCGGGCTCAGCTGCAGCCGGGACCGGGGCTCCCCCGCCTGCTGCCGCCCCTGCAAAGACTGCTCCATGGCGGCTGTGGGGGCTGGGGCTGGGGCTGCCGCGGCAGTCAAGGTTGCTAGCTCAGCAGAAGCTGTTGCCGTGGCCAGGACCGGGACCACCAGCTCACCAGGGTTTGGGGGTGCGGGGGTGGGGTCGTGGGCCATATTGGGGAGCCTGGCGGGCCGGATGCGGCCCTCGGGCCGTAGTTTGAAGACCCCTGGCATATAAGCTGTCTCAGAATTGGCCTCTTGAAGTTTCAAAGGACAGGCAGAATATAGGGTATATGTGGAGGAGGTAGAAAGAGAGTAGACAGGTTTGGGAAAAGGAGAAGAACCTGAAAAAATTTTTTAGGAAATGAACTATACTTGTAGTTAACTATATTAACTGTATATATGTAGTTAATTATATTAACTATATTAACTAATTAACTATACCTAAATACTGTACCTTAGTCAGTCTCTGGTGGCTCATTCTCCCAGTAATGCAAAGATATATCTTTTTGTTCTATTGAGTCTAGGTAATTATGTACACCTGCTTCACAGTCTGTCTAATTTATTCCCAACCATTTCTTTTCAGATGGAACTTTACACATTTGAATGGTTCACTCTGTTTTCATTCAAAACCTCATCAGCTCATCTCTGATTGCCCCAAAGCCTCAAATAACCCTTTAGCTCAGAGCCAATGCAAACTTCTTAAGCAAAGTAACTGGAAAAATAATCTGCTTTTTCATTCTTATGCTCCAGAGAAACTTCTGCAGATGATACTACATTGTAATTTTAATAAGTAACTAGTCATTTAGTATACAAGCTTGCTTTGGTTGCCATGTTAATTACCAGATAGCTATAAAGTAGGAAAAAATTTGTATACCCCAAAATTAATAACTATAGTTATATAACAACTTATGCCACAAAATTATCCCAAAATTCAGCTAAATTTGTCCTGCATTTTTATTGTAATTTTATTATATCAATTTCTCAAATTCGTTTAGGCATTTGCAATCCAAACATCATTTTAAATGTCTCAGATTTATTGAAAAAATAGTTAAACTATTGATCCAAGAAACAAACCACAGAGCAAATTTGTCAGATTTGATAAGTTAATTCAGATATTAACTTGCAGGGAAACTGCAGACCACTTAGAAAGATTAATTAGTTATTTAATTGCCATTTCTTTAGACATAAAATAATGTTAATTTCTCATATTAAACAAATGGTGCTTCTTCTCTTTTGTAACATTTTCATATCCATTATCATATCTCAAAAGTAACTTTTAAAACATAAGTGTCATCTATTCTATTTTTAGGGGCTAAAAAGTATCCAAGCAATTAGGTCAATGTGTTTGTATGTGCTAAAACAAGTTGATCTTTAGAAAGTGAATCAATTTCTTATCCCATGGCCAAACATTCTCTTCCCTGACTCAAAAAGTAGAAAAACCATTAAGTAAGAAAAAAATACATAAGTAAGCTTTCTTTAACTTTGATAAAATGGAACAAGGGGCTCTCTTATAAAAAAAAAGGCATAAATACTGTTATGTTGCTGTCCTCTGGCTTTTCTGATTGGCTGCTTTCAGCCTTTATTTCATTAAATTATTATCAGTATAAATCCATTTTTTTTTTAATTGTGGTGAGATGCTGTGTCTTTTTATTTATAATAAAGACTGTTTTCTTAATTATGTTGTTAAAAATAGCTTCATGAATGGACAGGAGCACAGAATATAACACAGTGCAGTCTGGGTTAGGGTCATCAAGAGATTATCTCCAGATTATCTGGATTATGTGATTACCCCTGTGAAATGTAGGTGTGTTACAAATTAAAAATTAATCAGATTTTACAAAAACTATTATTAAGTCAAGACAACAACTGTTGGCTGACATGTATTCAAGTCATGGTGGATTTTAGTGTGGATTTCATCATTAAGACAGAGAAGTACGAAAGGATTAGTTAAACTCTTAAAAGATCTTGCACTGACTATACTGAGCAGTCTTGCTATAGGGGTTTTGCTGTCATTACCCTTTCTACTCCCAAATGAATTTGAAATATATCTTTATCTTGACCATTTTTCCCTCCTCCAACATTCTTCCAACACTTTTAACAAAGCCAACTTCATTTTCTCTTGGCAAGTTGGAGATTTGATTTTCTCTGGAATATGGTGTAGAAAAAGGCTCATACATTTCCCCAGCTGTATGAAATTCAGTGTAAATGGGTCATAACTATACTGAAGGGAAAGGACCTCTTTGGAGTTCCTCTTGTGAACCAAATTGTCCCTTCCCTAAGGTCTCATACTCCAGCCAGAGGAAGCAAGTCCATTCCAAGTATTCTCCAAGAAAGTCTGGCACATAAAATAACCCTACTCACCAGCAGCCAACTGCAAAACCCACTGATCCCTCTGCATTTCTTGGGAAGAAATTACTAAACAAAACCATAGTTAAAACACAGTCCTGCACTGTGCACATATCTTAGCATTTATACACACAGACATTGAAATCCTTTGTGCACCAATTATGTAACAGGTGTTACCTTTTTAATGAGGGACTAGAAGATAAAGCAAAACACACATTCAAAACTAAGTATAAAATTTCCTTGCACTAGGAACACAGTCCATGTTATGATGGCATTGCTAATATCACTTCTTTGAAAAGGATATGTTCAGGAAAATGTAAACACAGAGATGGTTAGTGCTGCTCTGAATGTACACTGTGGGGCCCCAACCCACTACAGGAACTGAATGAAAATACTGACTTAGAAATGAAGGGTCGAATTTAGTTCAGTCAAATTTACAATAAAAAAGTGTGAAGTCAATGGAACCACTCAGAAAAGGAAGTTGAATGACAAGAAAAATATCTACCATTGAAAATTCTTTCTATTATTTGTTTTACATTCCATGCTACCTATGTTTTTGGCAAAATAACTTTCACATCCCCAGATGTGATCTTTAGGAAGTACTTTGTCAAAGATGACAGCTGTCAGAGCAAACTCAGAAGTCCTGGGAGAGACCAAGAGGGTCACAGGTGGTTCAGGATGTATTTGTTCCTATATAACAGCCTGTTAACAGTGGTCATGAAATTCCAAATTATTTGTCCGGTATGCCCAGGCCTTAAAACCAATGTTTTTTGACTCATAGTCTTGCAAAATGCAGGTTGCAATTTTCTAGCTATGTAAGCTTGAAAGTCTTCTTTAGATTGCAATGAGTTAAGAGCCTTCAATCTGCAGTGTACACACTACGAGCTGTTAGACACTCCTACGGAATTTAAGACTGCCAGCACATTGGATATATGGATATATGCAGAATCTTTTGCGCTTGCCTCTGTGCATAAAAAGTTTAATGGCCTGGCCTTTACTGCCATGTTTTTTATATTTCAGCTTTTACAGGACAGAAAGAGATAGAGAGCCAGTCATATATTTCTCCATTATGACATCCTAATAACTGGAAATAGAACATCATTGCTATATAAAAATTTCTGTCATGTCTTACTTTGATGCTCTCATGATTAGAATTTTTATTAAAAGGAAAAATATTGGTAGACTACCCCTGTGATATTTTAATTGCTACTGTGGATAGGATTACTGCTACCATTTCATGGCACCAGCATACATGTCTACAGGATTTATTACTCAGCTCATGTCTGCTCTTCTATGGATTTCATCCAAGAGACGCTTGGACATCGAGCTCTTGAAATGTCTCCCTTGTGGTGCTTCAACTGCACTGAGCTGCATCAGCAAATAGCATTGACACGAAGGCAGCAACTGTTACATTCCAGTATAGTTTGATTTAGATCAGAATTTTTTTAGATGTATTTCACTGTAACCCTTCTCTATCCTTTACTTAACACAACCCAGGTCTAAAAATCTATTTAGTGGAATTTACAAGATTCTGGTATTCCTCTGAAATTTTATCTTTTAAATAGGATAAAATAGCAGCACAGGTATGATTCATCACTTGAAGAAAAATCCAAATTTTTTTTTCAAGTCATGCTTAAGTACTCCAAGAAAAAAGGTTTAAGAAATCTTCATTATCAAAATATTTTTAAAGATACTTCAAAATATGTAAAATCAAATATAATTTCTAGAATGTGAGCCATAAAATCTCTACACAACTAGCCTCTGTGTTTATATACTCTGTTTCAATGATGAACTGTTGATATCAATATTCAGTAAGCCTTCTGCATTAATTAAAGTACTTGTGAGTGAAAATTTGGTGTGGAATCATTCAAACATCATTCAGTATTTGGCTCTAAGTTTTACACTGGTACGTCAACATGCTATGAGTATAACACAGGTTAAAGGAAGAGGTCAGTATACTGTTAGTTCACTAATCAGTTACTGGCCTCTTACCAGAAACAGCACACAAATCTTATTAAACTGCTCTTTATCTAAGTGGAGGAAGAATGTACATCAGCTGCCTTCATTGAAGGACAAATGGCATACAAGCGTTAAGACTCTTACTGCTCTCAGTGATGAAGGCAAAGAATAAAAACATAAACACAAATAGCCTCTGCCAGGTGTTATATTGTGATTATTTAATAATGGACAACACTGGTACAAGAAAAGACAATGTCTGAAACCTGGTGACAGATAATAATAAAGCATCCATAGTTTTGTGGCTATAAAGTGCAAGTCTCAGAACTGATAGATTAAAGTGAGTTTTACCATGGTACAAATTTCCAAATCACTGTAAGAACATCAAGACAACATGACATTGTGCATGTCAATAGTAATTCATTTATGGATTCTCTTCTGGGAAATTATTAGCTGTGCTGAACTGCAAAACTGATGCACTAGAGGTGTGGTATTACTTGCAAATTACCTGAAACCATGTACAACAGGTTAAATAATGAAGTAGATCCTGTTTATGGTTGATTTTAGAGAAATTACTGTCATTACATTGTCCCTGAGAAAAGCACAGCAATAACAAAAGGAATGTCTTAAATGTTGGAAAAAAAAAAAAAAAAAAAAAAAAAAAAAGAGGAAATTTGCTACAGACAAGCCCCTAAAAAAAAAATAACCGATGCAAGATAATTATTTGTTATGTAAAGACCTTGCTACAAAGAAGGCTAATGATGTCCTGGGCTGCATTAGAGGTATTGCCGGCAGGTCAAGGGAGGTGATCCTTCTCCTCTCCTCAGCACTGGTGCAGCTGCATCCAGAGTGCTGCACCCAGTTCTGGGTAGTGCATTGCAAGAGGGATGCAGGGAGCCCAGAGAAGGGACATGAACAGAATGAGGGGAGAAAAGAATGCTTAAGGGGAATACCTGAAGGGAGAGTGCATAGAAACATGTCCAGGCTTTTTCCAGTGGTGCCCAGTGACAGGAGCAGAAGCAGAACCACATAAGGTTCCTCCTGAATGTAAGGAGCCATTCTTTTCTTACTGTGAAAATAACTGAGCACTGGCACAAGTTGCCCAGAGAGTAAGTGGAATCTTCCCACTTGGAGATACCCAAAAGCCATCCGGAAATGATCCTGGGGAACAAGTTCTAGGTTGCCCTGTTTGAGCAAGGATGTTGGACCAGATGACTTCCAGAAGTGCCTTCCAACCTCAACCATTCTGTATATCCAATACATTATGATTTGAAAAATATCTCCAAAAGAAAATAAAGCCATTTTTTAAGTTTATATGGAATCATATTCTGTTATGTATTCAGAAATGAGATTTTTCTCACCCAGAACTGTTTCTTTTCTTGACAGCAAATTATCTGTTCATCCATTCTAAAATTCAGCATACCAATGGAATGATCAAAACATAATAAATTGATTCATTGTACCTCAACACGTTTTCTGGTTCATAACAATTTTTTTTTCTGATTTGTGTGTTGAGGGTTTTTTATTATTTTTGGAAGGGATATAGCAAAAAGTTACAAACATGGTAAGTCAGTCTTGAGAAATTATATCTATAAAGCAAATAATTCACATAGCTAGAAAAATAATTAGAAAGAAAAAGAAACACTTCTTCAACTGGCCAGTAATATAAATTTTATGAGAAGAGACTTCAGTAACTGCAGGGAAGTCAAGATATTTGATGACTCTAAAAGCTATTTAAAGGTGGCAGGCAGAAGTGATGTTCACCTCCCTGTACACAGAGAAACAAATAGGTTCACTAGTATGCAGTATTTCTTACGGAATAGTTATGTTGGCTGCTGAGCTCTGCTACTAACTGCTGTCCAGGGAAATGTTTTCTAAACTGAAACAACTGGTGATCCACGCGGCCATGACAATCGGTCACAGACATACAGGGAGCGATATAAACCAGCAATGTGGCATTTAAACATGTAAAATGTGAAAATGTAATGTTGAACTGTGCAAAAAAAAAAAGGCTTCAAAAAATTAGAGGGCTGGCAGAAGTTTAAAAGTCTGTGGGAAAGCATTTTCAGTAATGCCAGAAAATTGACAGTCTAAAGTCTGCAAAATTATTACAAGCTCCAAAAAAATCTGATGTCTCTTTATGATAAAAAGGTCTACATACAAACCAAATTCACAATCTGAATATGATAAAGCATGGGATGCTTAAAGAATTTTTCCATGGAGAATCTCTTGGAACTGAAAAGTACCTCTTAATAACTTGCAAAAGAGAATCAGAGTTTCACAGCCTGGAAAGATTTCAAACTAGAAATTTTAGTGTCTACATTTTTTATGCTTATATTTCCTAACGAAAAAAAAAAATCCAGAATTTTAAAAGTTTGCCAACTGTGGCTGTTTGTTTTTCCTTTCAACAACCAAAACTAGAAAATAGCACTGGATGAAGATCATGGGAGACTTTTACTGTAGGCCAGGGAAAGAGAGCCACAGACGTTGCATAAAAATAGATTAAACTTGCAGACTTTCTCTTTGTAAATGAAAATATTATCTAATAACAGAGTCCTGCTAAGATTGAAAGATAAAGACAGCTGACTTTCATCCTTATAGGGCACATTCCTTTCCTCAGCGTCCACATCTCCAAGGGAAGTGTGCCCAGTGCAGAATGAAATACCACTCTGAGAACCTTCATGTGTCTTCCTGGAAGTATCCTTTCCAATGCCCAGCCTCTCAGAGACATTGGAAAAGCATGTGGGAGAGGACCTCAGCTGCCATGCTCTTCTCTCTCATTCACCTTTGAGATGGAGGTGAGAACTAGAAATATTCCATACCTAAAGATATGCAAAGGGAATAAAAGGGCATTCTGTAGCCTCCACCTCTCCTTTTATATCTGCAATGAAATCAGACACAATTTGGCCACAAACAGTGGAATTACAATATTTTCAAACTGCAACAGTAAGTGCAAGGAGGATTGTGCAATAAATGCCTTCAGTAATCTCTGGGATGATTCTGGCCAGCAGTCAGAATGCCTTTGGGGATCATGATGAAATACATGTCAAATCAAGAGCTCAGCTGCCATTCAACCAACTCAGCTTGGTTAATGTCTGTTAAGAACTGTGAGGTTTTTTCAGGCTCATCTCCGATATTTTATAACAGTATATTTTGCCCAGGAAGCATCAGCTAATGTATTTCCAAACATGCTTCCTTAGCAAGAATGTTTACATTTTGCACTGGAAAGCTTTCCAGGGATGCTTGTCTGTTGACAAATTTCCAGTATCCAAGCAATCATAATTCAAATTACTCTTTCTGTCTTTTGCGGAGTTAGGGAGAGGGAGTAATTTTTTCTCTCACACCTAACATGTTCATAATTCTTTTTCTTTCTTTTTTTTTTTTTAATCAGCTTTAAATTGATTGGTTCAACAGTCATTTTTATTGGGGAGAAAAAAGTGATGTTTAAAAAATTACAGCGATGGTGCCTGTCTCAACAGATGCTATTAGACTTATTGCAGGCTGTTGCTGCAGCAGGACTTTGGAATTATTTTTCAAAGTCAAACAAGCATTTTATTACATATTTAACCTCATGATTATATCTAAGTGGATATTCCCATATTCAAAAATTGATGCCCTTGAGAAATTCATCTCTTTGACCTTTTGGTTTACACTGGGCAATGAGTAAATTCCTAGTACCACATAAAATGTGGGAATGCTGCCAATGCCTTTGCTGAAGCCAGAGTTAGTCAGGGTTGATGTCATAATTTTATATTTACTATACAACCTTCCTGACTATCTAGACCCAAATATGACTTGAATACTGTAACATACATTAAGTTGTAATTGTGAAACATACATAATTTCTTTATATTTGTAAGCATAACAAAAAACCCCACAATTTAAACAGGAGGGAAAAGCAACATAACCTTGTTTATAATACTGAGATGTTTGATAATATAGTCCTCATACTTCATGAAAGTCACATTTGTCATGTCATCATTTTGGCTTCCAGTACTAAGTTATTTACAAACATGACTTACTGGAATGTAAGTAATTGATTTCTCTATTTTTATTTCATCATGGCTAAGAACTTTGAGATCATGTATCCTAATGGATCAGTAAATTGTATTTCTTCTTAATACAACATAATGTATAAGAAGATACACAAATCACAGCTGTGTCAAAGCTAGCACAAATCTAGCTGACTTGTCTACAGATGAAATTTAGTGCGATTTCTTTCACATGATGAAGATTCATTGCCATCTCTTTGAGCAGAGTTGTGAGAAAGAAATAAAATTATTGAGTTATTTGAGAAAAATACTGCAATATATATTTTTATCAGAACATTTCAGGGCACATACAAGTGTGTCCTTGGGTATCTCTTGTATCTAGACTCTGATACATTTATAAAGTATTTGATATTCACTCTAGACCCCAGAGACAGTGCATTCTCGCTGTGTGGGATATACAGTTATCACAAAATCCAGTAATAGCCCCTGCAATTTCTAGGCCACCCTTTCCCATAAACTTTTCAGCCAAAGACACTCTTAAAAGAATTAGTAGTATTCCACAGAGTGCTTGTTCAGCATCCCATACCTGTTGCCATCTCTCCTTTGCCCTGTCAGCTGTACTGCTGGTGCTGATAGAAATCTCACCCGATCAGGTTCACCAGGCAGGCAGGCAGGACCCTTCATCAGCATCATAGTCAGGTATGCCCTGCCTGCCTGGCACATCAGTCCCAGGAGTACCCAGGCTGCTTCTTCAGGGCCAAGACCGCTTCACAAGCTACACTCCAGACCTCACCATTTGGAAAGTGGTGCTTTCATAGAATCACAGAATGGTTTGGGTTGGAAGGGACATTTAAAGGTCACCAAGTCCAACTCCCCTGCAATGAGCAGGGACATCTTCAACTACACTTAAGTGAGGCATAATAATTTTTTGTTGCTGTTGTCAGCAAATCCATTATCTTGAATAACTACAGAAATGGGCACTAAAACAAACAACCTCTCAAAATGTCATGGAAAATCTCCATTTCCTATCTAGCTTTCCATTAAGTCAGCATGGAATTGCAAAAATTGGTAATTTCAAAAATTACTTGATTAGTAGCAGTCATGCATCGTAATTCTAACTATAACACTGAATCATCACAAACAAGTAACTGAAAGCATGGGAAAATCCTAAACTAAAGCTTGAGCCAAACAAACAAATAAAACTATGGAAGGTTGATAGTCTTGTTAAAATCTGTTGAAACTAAACTCTCTTTACGTTAAGGTTATAACAATTCATAAAAATGTCAAATAAGGAGCAACAAATTAAATTATACAGCCCTTTATTGTAAGAAAGAACTAGGTAAATTAAAAGAAAGATGAGAAAGCTGGGAATCCTTCTTTTCCTCCCTTTCACTGAGTCCTTTTTATTCCCAGCTCAATTGCTCACAAATCTTTGGTATCTACCTGACATCCTCACTAACTAACTCCGTTCTCTCCTACAATTCTTTTTTCATATTTTTCAAGTTGGCCAGTCTCTACTCTCTCATAATGTTTTCTTTCTATCTCCTTCAGCACAGCTATCTTGGAGATAGCCCACATACAGACCTTCACAATTGGTTAATGTAGTCACCAGCACTGCTCCTGAAAAGAGGAAAAGGGACTTTCAGCACCCTTTTGCTGCTGTTTCCTTCACTCACTGTAAAGACAAAAGTAAAACGATTATGCCTGTGTCTATACACCACTTTGTAAATTTGTCATCCCCATGTAATAACTCTTTGACAAGTAGGCTCTTACATGGTTTCTGCAGTTTCTACTACACTCTTTTCCACTCACAACAAAGGAATTGGAAAAAAACAGTCATAGTGGCAACAGAAGACATTGTCCACATAGCTTGTTCAGCTCCTTCAGACGATCTCCAAAGATTTCTTTCAAGAATTCCTGCTGTTTCCAGATGGACAAACAGTAACTTTATGAAACAAGAATCAAATGAGTTTCAGTGTTCTATTGAAAAAACTTCATTGGCCAACCAAGAACAACATGAAGACTTCAGAAAATGTTCATAAAGAATTTTCTGTTAAAAATGGTACCTTGACAGATGATGAATTTGTTTATTATGTCTGCAACTGCCACCAGCCTTGGTTTATATGTTGACAGTCCGCTTCACATAGCTTTCCTACTCATTTATTTAACATACCTGCTTTTAACCTTTCTGACCTTCAGCTTGCCCAGTGAAACTATACCGTTAAAGCATATATTTCATTTGTTTCAATACATTGTTACATTGTTACATTACATTGTAATCAATACACTCCTAGATTTATTCCAGAGTATTTATATTTTAAATTCCATTTAAAATGTACTTGGCATCCAATGACTAACCTCAGAGAAATGCCTGGTGTAGATTGCTTCAGGCAATAAGATCTTTAGTGGCCACTACTAAATTTACCTTCAATTGTGAATCAAAACCTTTAGGAAAGCAACCTATTCCTTTGTAGTGATACGAAACAGAAATTAAGTTGAGATATATCTCAACAGCTAACACTGAACACTATCTTGCCTGTATGTAGTTGAAAAAATTTTTTTAGCTGAAAAGAAGTGAATCAAATTCTCAGAAGCAATGATCATATATAAAAAATTGAGATGTAATTTCTCTTAACAGTGAGTTCTTTCAGTCCCTAATAGAGTCAGTTCATGAACTACACTAAGAAGAAATGTTGTTTGGATAGGCAAAATGGCGGTGATATTTTCATACTCTTGTAGACCAGCAAATAGTTAACTAAGTAACTTTGCACATACTGAAAGTCAACGGAAAATTTTGTCCATGAAATTATTTAATGTATTTCTCACAGTTAGTGACCTGGTCTTACCAAATTTCTCCTTACTCTGTTCTCATGTTTTTAATGCTTCCAAAATATGTAAACTGTATATTGCTGAAAAAAAATCCTGCTTTATTAGAATAATTAACTGTACATGAATATATATTTCATTAACCACTTAAATATTCCTTCCTTCCATCTTATTCTTCTTATTCCCTTAAAATGTGTAATAATGCAAATACTCACGTTTACACATTGTCAATCGTTTGTATGGCAGCAGTTTTCTGTCAGATTTCTCCTTTTTTTTTTTTTTTGCTAGGTCTCTTCACCTCAGTTATTTCTGATAAATCTATCAACATGAAGCAAGAATAAACATACCAGCAACTGGATGATGAAGAATCACAATTTTTTTTCCCTGATTTTGATAATCAAGAAAACAGTAATATTAACATTTAAACATGGTCTATGACTACCTACGTTGACATCTCACTGATACATATGGGACAGTAACACCTCTTCCACCTGTTGCTTTCAAAGTTGCAAACTCATGCAAATACCAAAACACCTTTACATTAATTTCTAGGTTTTATTCAGTCCTAACCTTACCCTTACTTATACATTGAGGACAAAAAATTGGAGGAATCACAGGACACATTATCACCATCTGTAGAGCACATCAGGTTGCTTCCTATTCCTCTGTTCAAAAAACCAAAAATTCAATTAATTAATCCTTTGTAAACTGAAGGACAATTCTGCATGGGAACTGCACAGCTTTCCTTATTACTAAGAAAACTGCTCTTGCATTCAGATGACTTATCTCCACTGTTTGATCCTGCCAAGGAAAATCAGGTGTTTAAAAGGCAACTGATTAGGATAACAAACTATAGTGAAAATAACTGCTCCTAACAAAAAAACAAAACCAAAAAAAAAAAAACCCCACCACAAAAAAACCCCCAAACAAACAAAAACCCAAACAAAAAAACCCCAGCACAACAACAAAAACCCACCCTGGCTGAACAGGAATCTTCTCTTGGAAATAAGGCACAAAAGGAAGGTGTATGCTCAGTACAAACAAGATCCTGGGAAGAATTCAGAGATGCTACTTGCTGTTGTAGAGAGAAAATTCATGTGGCCAAAGCCCAACTCAAGTTGCATCTGGTCAGAAATGTTTTTTCAAACATTAATGGCAATAGGCAATACAGAAATACCAGTGGCCCATTCCAGGATGAGGATGGTCATCTCCCAAAGAGGGACAGAGACAAGGCAGAGGTGTTTACTGCTTTTTTTGCCTCTTTCTTCAACACGGATGACAGATCAAGGGGATCTCAGTGCCCTGAGCTGGAGGACCATGACTGCGAGAATGATCAACTCCTAGTCAAACCTGAAATTGTGCAGGACCTGCTGCTCCAGCTGGATCTCTGAGAATCTATGGGTCCTGATGGGATTCATCCAAAAATCCACACAGAGCTGGCTGATGTCATTGCAAAACCTCTCTCAGTGATTTTTGAGCAGTCTTGGGATTGCAGAGAGGTCCTAGATGACTGGAAGCTGGTAAAAATTGTCCCAATTTTCAAAAAGGGCAAGAAGGAGAACCCTTGAAACTACAGACCTATCAGTCTCACTTCTGTGCCTGGTAAAGTTATGGAGAAGATTATTCTGGGTGGTCTGAAAGAATGCAATCATTGGTTACAGCCATCATGGCTTCATGAGAGGAAAGTACTGTGTGATAGTACAGATTCCTGCGAAGGTGCTGGATTCTGCATCTGAGATGGGGCAACCCCAGATATATCTACAGACTGGGGAATTAGATGCTTGAAAGCAGTGCCACAGAATGTGACCTGGGGGTCCTGGTGGACAGCCAGTTGAATATGAGTCAGCAGTGCCCTGGCAGCCAGGAGGGCCAACTGTGTCCTGGGGGGCATCAGGCAAAGCAT
>JAWWLV010000100.1:47179157-47191579 GCA_035041135.1 Platyrinchus mystaceus
GATGGATGGATGGATGGATGGATGGATGGATGGATGGATGGATGGATGGATGGATGGATGGGTGGATGGGTGGATGGGTGGATGGGTGGATGGGTGGGTGGGTAACTGGATGGTGCGTGGGGGGTGGGACGGGACTGGCGGGGGCTGGAACCTGAGAACCCGCGGCCTGAGGCCCGGGCACACCCCCCACGATCCCCTCCCCAGTCCCCCCGGCTCCGCCCGGTGGCACGGCTGGCGCCGGCTCCGCAGCACTGCAGCGAGACGGAAAGTGAAAGTCTCCTCGGGGTATAGGAAAGGGGCCATATTCCCTGCCGTGGTTTCTACCGTGCGTGGGGTCTCTGCTGTACAGATTTGGCTAGGCGGGGATTTTAATCTGTGTTCCGTCAGGAAATACTAGAGAGACGAGAAATCTGTCGTCCGTCTTGTACTTTTGTTTACCTGGCAAGGTTGTTAATTTAGGTACTCAGTGAAAATAGTGGAACTTGTGAGTCTTTTGTGCAGTGACTATACAGAGGACAGGAGTGCTTTTTGGGTTAGTATAAACCGCTTGATTAGTCCTTGCTGTGAAAGTAATAATTGCTCTCAACTGACTTTCTGCTCAAGGCCTGTGAAATCCTCCTACTGTGAGGATTGTTCTGCAATGTCTTCAGGCTTCTTAGCCTGTTTGCTTGTCCTCTTGCGTGTTTAAGTAGCCCTTAATATGGCATTCGTATACTTCATAGGTGTGGGTAAATCCTTACAACACACATGGAACAAAAAGTTGACTTGTGTTCCTTCTGCACATGAGTAATTAAACAGAAAAAATAATCACCTGCCCAAAATCTTAAAAGGAGCCTTTGATAGAGTTGGAAATTGAGCCCATAAGTCCTCATTCTACATCTGGTGTGTGAACTGTAGTTATTTTTGAATTATATGTGGGAGGATGGAGGAAAGATGCCTGTGAATGGGAAGACTAGTTTCTGTATGATCAGAAATACTTTAGAATGCATTTCTTCAAAATCTAGCTAGTTCGTACTCAAAGCAGTATAATACTGAAGAATAATTATGATGCTGCAAAAACAGGGTTAAAAAAGCAGTTTATTGGCTGTCTTAATGGAGGAAAGCATGGTTAGAGTTAATGTTGACTAAGGATCATGATTACTGTTGGATACAGTCTGTGACACATTTCACTGACCTCAGAAATTGATACAGGTGTAACCACAGCTGCTAAATTGAGCTAAGCATGTCTTGTGACAGGGAGGTGAAAACCAGATAGTAATGGCTTTATGAATGTAGGCTTTTACTGGATTATCTGACACACTTTTCTGGTATATTTATTTAGAATCCACTTTAGGAGTCCTTGTATGTGGATATTCAACAGAACACGTGCGTGCGCTCAATTTTGGGCTCATGGTGGCAACCCCAGGAATGGAGCTACCTTTTAATCAGATTATAAGTATGCACTGAACTGTCCAGCAGACTGGCAGAGCTGGAATAGAATGTATTCTGTTCCTACTTCAGGCACACCAAGATGCTATGGCTACAGAGGAGTGTGGCAGAAGGCCAAGTATAATCCTCCTTCATCAAAGCTGATACTCAGAATCTGTCCAGTTGAAGATTGAAACTGAAATAAAGGCTGACATTTTGTCTTTGAAATATCTTATTAATAGAAATCTTTTGTAGATCCAGTGTTGTTGTCGCGGTCATAACAAAATTTGTACAACGGATTTGTGAACTTTGTATGCCCTGATCAATACATTATTATCAAGTTGTGCCAGTGACATGAAATGGGGAGGATTTTTGATTTGCATTGTTTTTGAAAGGGTAGGACTGCTTTTCCGTTATTTTCATGCCTTAAAGATACTGTAGTTGAGATCAGTTTTGATCACAGAAATGAATTTTACCGGTTAAGTTAATTACAAATTCTACAAACATTTAAGTACCTGTAGTAGTAGTATGTTTCAATCACCGGTTTCACTGTTTTCCACTCTTTTATAGTATTGATTTGGATTATTTGGATTGGTGTTTTATGTATATTGATAGATTTAATATATACAATACAATATTTTTATTATGTGTATTGTACTTATATAAATATATATACATGTGTATATATAAACATACTTATAAGTATATATGTAAATATATTAATATATAAAATAATTAATGTAGCTATATTATACAATTCATACTGAAATTTTGGTTTTTTACTCTCTCATTGATAGATACATACTTGTGTAGACCCAGTGTTGTTTGGTTTATGTATGTGACTTATCATAAAACAGTGTACATAATAATTTATTTATGTATGTACATATGGATGCCTTTGGGTATGGCATCTTTTAATGACATATTATGAGGTAAAACTCCAAATATCACTTGTAGCCTCTAGAAGGTTTTCTTTAGCAAACCAGACTCCAGAGTGAGATTTAAACAATTTAAAAGCAATTGTCTGTTATTCTTTTCTGTGTACTGAATGCATTTGAAGTTTTGAGTTTGTGTATATGTGTGTGTGTATGTGAGTCAATTTTCAAATAAGGCATAAAATCAAATAAAATCTTGTTTAAAGAAAAGTTTTGGTTTTTAAACCTCTAGTATAGAACAGAAAGTTACTCTTAAATTATTCTCCTTTTAAGTAAGTTAATTTTGTTGAGCATTTTCTACAAGTCATTGTGAGATACCCTTAAATATTCAAAATGGGCTGCTTATGATAAGCCTGCCATTAAGTTCATTAATTTAAGTATTAGATCAGTGCTATATGTAAAAGCAGAAGGAAAAGCAAGACAAAATTTTTTTGGCTGAGAGTAGAAGATAGATAGTAGGTGGTACAAAGATGCAAGAAAACAGTTACTATATTAGGATCCAAAAAGAGACAGACTTGCAGAAATGATGGTGAGATAGCACAGATCAGGAGTTTCCAAACCAAGTTAGTGGGTATATGACATTATCAGTCACGTCTGGTATCCAGGGTCACATGCTTTTGTAACCATAGCGAACAAGAGCTTCATCTATGGCTCTTCTTCCAGCTTCCCTGCTGCATGTTCCCATCTTTCAAACTAGTATTACTGTTGAATGCTCACATTTAACCTTCCTCATCTATTAACACATCCATAGAAGCTTACTCTTCATTTCAGACTTCAGTCACATCCTTTCTCCTCCACATTCCCAAATTATCAACCTTAATTTCCAGCAAAGACAGAGTGGAACCTTGGCTTCCCCTTGTATGCATGAATCTCCTTAATCCTATTCTTCCTACCTCACCATGTCTTGGTGTTCTTCCTGTGTACTGAACCTGAAGTACAGGTCTGCATGGGGTCAGCAGAGCTGTTCATTATGGTTGAGCACGAGCGGTGGCTCCAGTAGCTCCTGACTGTTCACACAGGTTTTATGGAGGCCAGGGGGCCATTGCTGTGCTGGCTGTATAAGAGCAGTGAGACCCAAAAGCTGTGGCTCAGTTAAGTTTTGAATGTTCCATGGCAGCAGACATGAGTGTCATTAGCACTACAGTCTGGACACCTTTTATAGAGAAAGAAGGAAAGTCAGTAGCAGACAAGTGTGGAAAGGAAAGAGTAAATTTTCATCAGAGACTAAAAAGCACAGATCTGCTTTTTATACCAGATAAGCTAAATCAATGCAGGAGTCCAAACAGATATTTCAATCTGTTTTACATCAGTTTTGCTTGAGTCAATTCCTCAGAAAAAAAAAAGCCAACCTTAAATTAAAATAAATTATTCTTTCTTGTGCAGGCAAGCCCTGAGCTCTGTGTCTGGAAATCAGGAGTGACTACAGTCCATTAGGTGTAACATAAATAAATGGAGTTGGCATAAGAGGTGGAAGTTCCAGTTGTTGAATTTGGCCCATAAGCACAAACATGATGGGCTTTGAATGGAGCAAATGGGAATCAACTGCATTAATGGGAACACAAGACTCATGTAGTTACATTCCTTGCTTGTGTGTGAGAAACCAGTTATCACTAGTTGAAAGCACTGGAGACTGAAGCAGGGATTCTTTTGGAGCCCCTTGGAAAAGGAATGAAAGTAGGCCAACTGGTAAGGGAAAATGGTTGGTTTAAAAAAAAACTTAATGTTGTTTCATGATTCTCTCTAACGCACACATGTATGCACTAATGCCAATATGTGTGTGTTTGTATATCACATCTTCAGGTACCTGCTTGTCTTAAAATCTTTTAACCTCTCATATGTAAGAATCTGGTTGGTCGTTTGGTCACATTAACAAATTGCTTCAGACACTTTGATTCCAAAATCTTCCATGTCTCCGTAGGAGACTTTCTATAGTCTCCCTGTGTTTCTCCACTAAAAACTGGGTAATGCAGTAATTTCACACAATTTTTTGCTTCCGGGGAATCCCCTGTTCTCCCAGGAGAGAACTCTATTTGTTCTCTGAGCCAATGAGTACTTGTAATATATTTTACAATCTGTGATGATAATATGTCTTTCAGTTTAGCAAGGAAGCATATTTTAGGTTAGGCACTGTTCATTCAAGTGATTGTCTTACTTTCTTGGTGATTATGCAGAATAAAAATAGCAAACAAAAATAAAACACCGTTGACAGCATTCACTGCTTCTTCCATTTGCAGGGTACATTTCAAGGTATGCTTTGTTTTGTTTGCTGCTTCCATTTGCAGTCTTTTACTGTGGGGTGGAGAAGTTGATACTGACAAGGGAATACTAGGAGAAAGAGGTTAATCTTGCATGTAACCACCACAGAGTTCAGCTGTTGTTTGTTTTTTTTTAATTAATTGTTATATTTTAAAGATTATATATGGGGTTTTTTTAAAATAAGAAAAAATAAATAGAGTATATGAAGCTGCATGTTTTAATATTTTCCTGGTTAATGACATGAGATTGAGACTCAGCAGACATTGAGGTTACTGTCCTTGCATTGTTTCTTTTATGCAAAGTAACAGGGCTAATGGATTACAGTGAGGCTTTGATAAAAGTAGCTCCACTGCAGTGGGATTCTCTGTTTAAAAAAAAAAAAGGTTAAATAAGATAGCAGAGGCTAGCTTTTGATGATCTCATTGGAGATCTTGCTTTGGATAAATATTACAGGATGTTTCTGATTCAGAAAAATGCAAATTTAAATGGACAATTACTGGACAAATTCTTAACCATGCTTATTTCTTGAAGCTTAGGAGTAAGAGGATAACCATAAAATCAAATAAATATCCTAAATTATCTGAGGTCATACAAATTGAACTTATGCTATGGTAGAAATTTTAAATTTTGGCCTGTGAATTATTGGTAATCTGACTTGCTTTTTTCACAAATAAAATATGTTACTTAGATATATTTGGTTCTCATGTAAAATTCTACAGCTAGGGAGAACAGTAATAGAAAATAACATTTATATTTTTCTTCCAGTTTCTTCATGGTCTTGTTTTATCACAGGTAGTAGCAGAAATCATAAATGTTAGAATTGAGAGCTCTGGTGATAAAGTGATAAATAGGGAGGAGAGACATTACTTTAAAAAGTTATCCAGTAAAGGAGGATTTGATATCTGTGATAAAACATTACATCTATCAGAAGGAATTCTAGAAAAGGTGCTGTAGTAAGTACATGCTTTTAAGCTCCGCAACATCCCTTGTAGTGTCTTCTGTGGAGCTTACAAGAGATACCTCGAGTCCAGAGTGGTTAGATACAGTGTGACATTTTCATAGAAATTTAATCCTTGGATCCTCCAGAAGATGATATCAATATAAGATAATAAGTGTTGTGACTCCATTGTGACAGTATCGTGTAGATTAATTACTTCAGCCTTGCTCTAGGAAGATCTGAATGAAAGCAAATAAATTTTTACTTGAGTGAAGTTCAGCTGTCCTATTTACATTTTCTTTGAGTGTATATTAGAGAAAACTGTTTATTATACAAATGTCCTTTAAGATTATGTTAACTTAGTTATAAATGTGTATGAGACTGAACTCTGTTTTCCTCAGTTAGACTTTTTACTTCAATTTTGAATTCTTGAAAAGAATATTTAAAGTCAATATTGCTCTTATCCATCCTAAGCAGCTTTAACACTATTAGTCTTACACTGTGATGGTAGGATCAAATTTACGCAAGTGTTTTTAATTGTACATGAGATACCTTTTTCAAGCCATTGTCAAACAGTTCTGTTATTGAAGATAATTTGAAAGGAGTTTAAAAAAATTGGCTGCTATGTCATGCAGAGAATAGCTCATTTTTTTGTTTTCCATTTGCTATAACATTTTACAGTTAATTTTTAGTTATGATAGTGCCCAGGAGCTGCACATATGAATTAAGGCTCTAAAATATTAGGCACATAACAAAATAGTCTTTTTTGCATATGGTTTACTACTGAATTACAGTACAGAAGATAAACTTTTTCAATAGGCAAATGCCAGGAGAATGAGAATTATGAAAGAGGCTTAAGATGTCTCTGAACACGTCACTGAAGGAGAATTTCCACATAAAACGTGAGAAAGGACAGAAAGTATCTTGGAATGCCTTTTGCATTATATGTTTTAAAGGACATCATGTGAGAAGGCATGTTGCAGGTCAATAAACTGAGCCTCAAGGTGAAGATCATAAAATAAGTAGCAGGAAAAAATGCTCATGTTCTGCATCATGGTAATGTGTAAGAACTGTTTTATAGGATAGAGACATTAATTTATTCTCTTGGCTATGGACAGTTTAGCCTGTGACTCTGGTTTCAGCTCTTCATAGCTTCATGTTTCATGTAGTGGTTACATTATTATATGACAACAATGATATGTAGAATGGCAGCAAATTTATTTAGTTGAGTTGGTGAAGCGATTTGCAACAGGTTTTTACTGAAAACCTATTTAAGTGGCATTAAAGTTATTAAATGACCTGTGCATTTAAGGTAAATTGAATTATTTAAAATTATAGTTTCTCTACTAAATAAATTTCCTTTACCTTTGGGAAAGGGAAAAATGAAAACCAAACCTTTAAAAACCTTGTAATTTTTGGTTTTTATAGGTTGTTTTCTTATTAGCATTTTAAAGGCATTAATTTATGTATGTATGTATTTAGATTGAGGAACTAATCAAAGCAGCTAGTCTCTGATTCAAATACCATTCACAAACCAACATATAAGTATTTGAATGACAAAAATACTGAAAACTTGCAACTCAATTAAGAATGACAGTTAAATTCTTCATCTAATTTTATTTTTATACGTTCAGATTCTTTAAGTCTGTTTTGCTTTTCTAACATGAATATATAATGTACATTTAATTTTTTGTTTGTAACATTTCTTCTTTTGGCGTGAAATGCTTCATTTGAACCACAAAGAGGTAAAATAATTACTAAAGGGACTGGGAGCGAGTTGGTTAAGGCTGCATTAACTGCCTAAGGAATTTTACATGGTCATTGATCTGTGCAACAACAATCTCTATCTGTGTAGAAACAGTAACAGAAGCTTTAGGCAAGGTGCATTGCCTGCATTCAGACTTGCTTGCAATTTCCTTTTGCACTGGTTCAATATTGCTTCACAACTGGTCTTACAAATACAGTTGTGAGACTGCTTTTTCAAAAAACAAGGGTAGAAATGAGAGAATACAGAAAGAATTAAACTGTTATACATTTCTTTTTTAATTACTTACTGTGTTTTAGCCTTTTTTTAACTAGACATTATAAGTCCACCTGGCTACCTGTAATTATTGTAATTATTGTAATTATTCAGTGATCTCTTAACACCCATTGCTGGAAAGGGCCATGAACAACTGCGCAGACGAACTCTTTAGGCTTTCTTCTGTGATGTCTGTTGGCTTAAAGCTATAGCAGCTTTAATAGCATGTTTAATTGAAGTCTGAGACTTCTCTAAAATCTCATCTTCATATATCATATTCAAGAGCATTTAGAATATGACTGAATATGCTTAAACTGAAGAAGTTGAAGCATTCTTCCACTGACCATTTGTACTAGGTATTCAGTGTGCACCTCTTAGTTGCAATAGTCTTCACTGCTAAGATAATGCTGCTTTCCTAGCACCGTATCCAGCCAGTTTTATTGCTTTGGCAGACGAAACCTGGAGTTTTTTAAGGTATTTTTAATACTGTTTTAATCTGTACAGGTATTTTATAGTCGTCTCACAAAATTCTTGCTGTTGAAACACTTGGGTCATACCATTTGTTATATTAAAAAAATAACAAATTCAACTCATATAATTATTTGTCATCTGAAAATACTGATATTCAGAGGGGGCAAAAACATTGGTTTTGATGTGACTGCAAATTCCACTGTGTATATATGTACATAGGAACAGTTTGGGGATGGCAGGATGAGTGTCAGTACTTCTACCTTTACCATTTTTACTCCATTTTTCATCTGAGGCTTTAAGAACAAGGAATGTGCAGTCATTCTTTAGCAATCTCAATAAGATCAGTTATGTTAAGAATTTTGCTGCTTTGATTAGGTTAGTTAGGGTATTATTCCTTTTATGTTTATGTTTTATTCCTTATTTATGTGTATTCCTTCTAAGTTTATGTGTATGATTGGAGCAGTTGACTGCCCATACTGATGATCATGTGCACAGCTTTCTCTTTTGGATGGAACTCCATCCCAGATCAGTAATAATTTTCTCACTCTTTTCGATGAGGATGTAATTTCAGAGTATTTATCTGACATTAGAGAACACCCTGTACTCACTGTATAAGATTGAATTCCAGTTTCTTTCTGAAGCTTTATAAGTCGTCTTTCATTTGTGTCCCTGACAATTCATATATGACCCCACCCATTAATCCCTATACAGGACAGATACCAGCTCACTGGAGTCATGCAGGGACTAATAGAAACTCAAATACTGTTCACTTCCTTGAGGCAACATCATCTTAAGGACCTTAGATAAGCCACTTACAGCAGTAAGGAAATTTATCAGCTATGCAGGGAACAATACACTGGCCTTCTGTTATGATGACGAGTGATGGTGATTTTGCCTGCACTATTGCTGTCAGTATTGCAAGTATGACCAAAGCACCAGTGTTGCCACTGATGACAGATCTGACAGTGGCAGTGTCACTGACAGTAGCATGTCTTAGTGCATGATCTTTGTGTTTAAATGTTTTAAAACGCATTGAGTGTTTAGAAAAAGATGGAGGAAAGTAGGAAGAGTGTGTGGTTCTATGTGTATCCTTGCATGCAAGGTATTTTGCTAAGAAGTAAAAATAAAACCTTATCCTGATTAATCAGTTCGTAAGGCTCCCAATATCATTTTTGCCTTGAACCGTATACTGAATTCCTAATAATGCCTGATGAATTTTCCAGAGGAGACTGATCAGTTTTTTGAGATTTTTTTATACCCATTTCTTTAAAGTTGGTGCTGGTGCATGCTGTGAAAAGACAGTGGTCTGATTTAAACAATATAACATAAGTAATAATTTAAATTGGAAGGCCAACAAGTTTAATTTTGTGTAGTTTGTTTTAATTTAGCTTTTCTTTTCCACAGTAGATAATTTTCATCTCATTTATGCATCAAAAATCCTTACAGATAAATACACCATTTGACTTGTATTTGTCTCTTCTTTCTAATAGCAAAAGGGCCTCTGTACCTGTTTCTTATTTAATGGGATACCTAATTTTTACACTTTAATGTAAAGTAGACCAAATATGTTTCTGCATTATTATTTATGATTATTAAGATGGTGTTGTACAAAAAAGCATTTAAACTAGTGAACTGTTTTGTGGGGGATATATAAGTGCTCTATGCATATTTTGCACTAAAATTGTTTGGTTTATAAGTTACTACATATTGACGACAGTTGGAGAACTATGGTGTATTTTGGTTCATCATGATGCAGGTTTTTTCGAAGTTAGCCTAAAAACACATTGCTGCTTACTTAGATTAAGCTTTTAATAACTGTGAATAATTTAATTTTAAAGAAGGAATGCATTGTTTTCAGGGCCAGCACTTCCCCAAATTTGGCACTGTCCCATGATGAAGTATACTCTCCTTTGTGTTCGCCATGGTGAGCTTCTTCCTTATTTCAGTAGCAGGAGAAGACTTTCTTGCTGAACATTATTGAAAAAGAAGGTCGACAGAAGTTTATCCCATGCTTATGCTACCAGGCCTCACACAAAGGTCTGTCATGGCTAAGCCATTGTTAGAGGAACAGGCACCCACCGTGGATTTCTCATTGTATGACTTTCCTTCCAAGATTTGCAGGGGCTAGGACCACTTTCTCAAGCATGCAGAAAGTCAAGATAGGAATTTCGCATCTGTTAGTTTCTTTATTTTTACTAATCTCTTTTAGTTGACAAGGATGAATGCATAACTGAAAAAAAGTAAATGCTAGAATTTCAAGGACTGCCTCTTTTCTCACAGTCTTATATCATACTCATCCGTGGATATGGCTTTTTTCATCTGTAACTTCATTTTTAAATTACATCTGCTGTTTTGCTCAGGTATTTTCAAAAGACTGAGTTCTGATCTATCATGAGGAACAGGTTCAAAAGCTGTATATAATTTTTATTTTTATTTGCATCCTGGAGAAGCCTGAATCATCAGTTAGAAAAACTTGAGTTCAACCAAAATCTTCCTGCAGATACCAGTTGCTTTGCCTCCTACAGTTAGAGAAAGAAATATTACTATATACTTAAGTAAGGAGTTGAATAGTGTTCATATGCACTTGACACTAATCGTGCTTGAAAGAATTTTAAGCTGGCAACAAGCACATGAATTTCAGACATGAAATTTGACAATAGATTAAAATAAGACTGGACTCTCAAGAATGACTCTTCCCTTTGTATACCCACTTACTCCCTTTGAATAGATTTAGGTTGTTAAAGTAATGAGTGAAGCTTGGTACTCAGGGCAGGACATTCCATTTTCACCTCCTAGTCTATAGTTATTCTTTATTTTCCATATCTCAAAATACCTCTTGTGTTAGGCAATTACAGAGGTTCCTCTGTGTCATGTAGGAGAGCAAGTAAAGTACTCTAGAGTTGGATAAGGAAGCTTGTGTCCTGGAGGGGCTGGTTGAAGGGGGGCAGGGGGAAGTTGGGAAGAGATTTTGCTTTTAGATTTCAGCTGATAGATCTGATATTTTCTGTCACAAATTCAGGAGGTAATGGTTTTCTCAAACAGTCCTCCATTCAGTTTTAGATTGATTTATGACCGCCAGCATTAGGAACGCGTACTGCCATTTTAGTATCCAGCATGTGTGATTACAGTGGGGCAAATCATTAGCAATATGCTACTTTTCCACTTCGTGTCTCTAGCTGGGGAATGAAATAACCATAGCTCTGGAAAAATAGAAAATTAATTTCATAGATGTTGCAGTCATGGACAAAAAAATCCTTTCAAGCTGTTTTTCTGTCAGTCTCCTTGGTAACCTCTCTGGTGCTTCACTGGGTCAAACTCTCTTCTTCCTAAGACTATTCAAATAAATCTTCTTGTAATAAATAAAATGTTAATCTTGTATCCTGTGCCTGAAATGAGAGTGTACCAAATGTTTTAGAATGGATTCTCCTTTGATATGCTAGATGTGAGGACTACCACTGTTTTTTTTAAGTGAAAGCTTAGTGTATGTCTCCAGGAAGAAGACACTGCAAAATAGTTTAGCAGTAGCTATTCTGCATGAGCTCCTTCACATACACACATGTATTTTGTATTATGAAAGCTTTTTTCTGCATAGCTTAAGCTACATCACTCTTAGCCCAACATAAAAGGGTTTACACACAAAGTTATGGAATTATTTCCTCTGTGCATACAAGCCTTCTGTACAGAGAGACACTATAAGCACTTTCCACTGCATGGGAACTCAGAAGCCTGGATTTAGCAATGGATCAAATGTTTGATTACCATTAAAAACCAGTATTACATGCATCAGGGCCTGAATTTTATGACAAGATGGTAGCAATTAGAATTCTCAAAAAAACCCCACCAAACAACCAAAACCGTCAAAAATCCAGTATTACCAATGGGGCTAAACTAAAGACTGGGAAAATTTTTCTAAAGGGTAAAGTAACTGAAACTGGATTCTGGCTAGTGCATGACAACTGGAGGCTGGACAATAGAGAAATCAAATATTAGCCTCAGCATTTGTGCAAGGCTCCTGTTTTCGGAGAACTTTTGTCATCCTTACATATACAGATAAGTGTTTCAAACTTGGCTCTGGTGCATTCTGCTGACTGTGTGGGATGAACTAGGCTATGTTTTGAACAGTAGCTTTCATTCCTCTAGCTCAAGGGTCGTCAAATTACGGCCCGCGGGCTGGGTCCGGCCCGGGACCGCCCTTAATCCGGCCCGCCCCCCCCCCCTGCCTGGGGTTGGGGGTGGAAACCAAGCAGCCCCGTCCTCCTCCTCCTCCTCCTCCTCCTCTGCGATGCATGGGGGGCGAGAGGCAGGGGCATCTCCTCTGCCGGGCAAACAGTGTCGGCAGCCTTTCCACAGCAAATCGCCGTAGCCCCGGGGCAGCAAAGTCCCGTCTGGCCCCCCC
>JAWWLV010000100.1:47210733-47220873 GCA_035041135.1 Platyrinchus mystaceus
ATTGTCCACAGTTCACTTTTATTTACAACACTGTCTTCAGAAGCAGAGCTGTTGCTACTTCAGTAAATATGCAAAACTCAGCATCAGCAGAACATTTCCAGCTTTGTTTTGGTGCCTTACGGACATTCCTAAGCTTAGGCAATTGTTTTAATTTATTTTCCATGACTCACATGAGTCAATTGAAAACACTGATTAATTTCAGACTAGTCACTACATTTCAAGGTCGTTTATATGTTCAGATACACTGAATGTTTTGAAATATCATCACCCTCTGACATGATAGTGAACCGTATCAGTTTAAGTCAAAAGTGTTATACTTAAGGTATAGTCTAGAATCAAAAAAAGCAGGATTTTTTGTTACCAAAAAGGTCATTAAGCTGTTTCTGTATCATATACTGGGACAGAGGAAATTAACTAGTTTTCTGCTTCCCATACTACACTGCTGTGGTGGGATCCTTATTTTTTTTAATTTTAGCTCTTTTAACAGAGACAGTCTCATTAATGCATCAGAAACCTTCATGTGCAACAGTGACACTAGTCACTGTTAATACACATTTTGTATTGGTAGATAGTAAATCCCTATCACTAGTTAAAACATAGAATGATAGCTTATTTCTGAGAAAGACTTAACAGCTTTAAGATAGAGATTGATAGGCAGTTAAAGTCTCACCCCAAAGTTTAATATTGCCAATATCACAAGAGTAATTCTGCAAAATATAGCCATGCTCATAAATCGTTATATCACAGCTTGTGAATGGACAAATGGTATTCTCATCTGTAGTGGGTTGACCCTGGCCAGATGCCCGGCACCCACTAAAGCCGCTCTCTCACTCTGCCTCTGCAACTGGACAGGAGAGAGAAAAAACAGCTAAGGATTCATGAGTTGAGGTAACAGCTGGGAGAGGTCACTTACTGATTTCCTTTACAGGCAAAACAGACTCTAGGTGGGGATAGTACTTAAATTTATTACTAACAAGATATGAGCCAAAGAGTGAGAAATAAAACAGTCTTAAAAAACAACTTCCCCTCACCCTTCCTTTCATGTCCTCCCTCCTTCCCCCAGCGGTGCAAAGGGACAGGGAATGGGGGTTATGGTCAGTTATTGTTTCTACCGTTACTTAGGGAGAGGAGTCCTTTCCCTGCTCCCATGGGGTCCCTCCTATGGGAGACAGTCCTTGATGGACCTCTCTGGTGTGAGTCCATCCCTTGGGCAGCAGTTCTTCCCAAACTGCTGTCCCATGGGTCACTCCTCCATGGGGTGCAGTCCTTCACGAATGAGCTGTACCTACGTGGGTCCCCCACAGGGGCCACAAGTCCTACCCAGGAAAAACCTGCTCCAGTATGGGCTTCCTTCTCCATGGGCTGCAGGTCTCTGGCAGTACCCTGCTCCACCATGGGCCTCTCACAGGGTCACAGCCTCCTTCATGCATCCACCTGCTCCAGCATGGGCTCCTCCATGGGCTGCAGGTGGGTCTCTGCACCTCAATGGTTCTCCATGGGCTGCAGGGGCACAGCTGCCCCACTGTGGGCTGCCCCACAGGCTGCAGGACCTCAGTTCTGGTGCCTGGAGCATCTCCTCCCCCTCCTTCTGCACTGACCTTGGTGTCTATGTTGTTGTTCCCACGTTCTCACTCTGCTCTTCCCTGGCTGGAATTCTTTCTGCGCCACAACCATTTGTTCTTAAATATCACAGAGGCATTACTATTACTCCTAAGAGGCTTGGCCTTGGCCAGCAGCAGGAAGTCCATCCTGGAGCCGGCTGGCATTGGCTTCATGGGACAGAGGAAGCTTCTAGCAGCTTCTAACAGAAGCAACTGCGGTAGCCCCCCTGCTACCAAAACCCAGCCACAGAAACCCATTACATCATCCCAGTCACTTAGTTCTTTTAGCAATCTAGCATAGCACAGGAAGGACATGGACCTGTTGGAGCAGGTTCAGAGAAGGGCCACAAAGATGATCAGAAGGTTGGAGCACCTCTACTATGAGGAAAGGCTGAGAGAGCTGGCATTGTTCAGCCTGGAAAAAAGATGGCTTTGGGAAGACCTTATTGCAGCCTTTCAGTACTTAATAGCGGGCCTATGAAAAAGACAGGAACAAGCTTTTTTAGTGGGGACAAGATGTTATAGGACAAGGTGTAATGATTTTAAACTAAAAGAGGGTTGGTTTAGATTAGACATAAGGAAGAAGTTTTTTAGAATATGGGTGGTAGAACACTGGAACAGGTTGCCCAGAAAAGTTGTGGATGCCCCATCCCTCAAAACATTCAAGGTCAGATTGGATGAGGCTCTTGAGCAGCCTGGTCTAGTTGAAGATGTCCTTGCCCATGGTGAGGGCACGGTGAAATATACGCTCACCTGGACTTGAGTTACAAAAAGCCTGTAGCTTTCACATATACACCCTGTGTTGTACAAACCCTCTTTAGAGGAAATAGGACTGTTTGAGGACACACTTGGGTTCTTAAAACTGCAGTAGCCCTAGAATAATTAATATGTGTGTAATGTGGATATGCATCCATTTGCTCTGTAAAGCAATTGAAAATTTACTGAGAACCAAATGATGATTATGTTATATGGTTTTAATATAAAGTGAGGCAATGTGAGAGAGGAATCTTAACTGATGAACTGTTTTAGCACCAAAAATGATACCAAATGCTAGAGATCTGCTTCACTTTCCTTCTCTTTCTTGTACTTTATGTTCTTGTCCATTCTCTATACTTTCAGGTTCACTGAGATAGAAGAAGGCAAGACTAGGAGCTTTTTTGATGGCTGAAGCGTATGGCTGTCAGAAATAGTCATAGAATTTATGAAGATTAAGGAGTGTCTTACTCAGCTCTTAGGCCATCAGCTTGTGATCTTGGTGTTACAGCAAGAACTCCATCCAGACCTATATTACTGTCTTCTGACAGTCCAGCTGTCAAGTTTTTGAACACTCTGGATTCCATAAATATCCTTGTGCAGTCATATGAGAAGATTTTTTCTCAAACTAAGATTTTGACTATGGTGTGATTTATTTCATGGTTTTTTAATGCTCGAATATCAGATTCTATGCTGCTTCTCTGGCTGAAGTGGTTGATGTTTGTTGAGCACGAAGTCCTTCTTTGTGATTTCTGCTTGTCACATCTCAGTCTGGTGATAATAGTTTTTGCTTTTTGTTTTTAGTCTTTATTCTTGCTTTGATACTTCTTTTTCATTTGTAAGAGATGCAACTTCCACTGTGAATCCCATGGAATCTTTGTTGCAGAGAAGTGGGATAATCACCTGCTTTGAAGAATAGTCTTTTTGTTATCTTGCCTGAAGGACTGGATTAAAGACGTTTCAAGCTGCTGCATACTGTAGGATAGTTCATGAAGGAAAAAAATGGTACTGAAATTTCACCTTAATGTGACCTTGATTTTTATCTAAACAGACTGACTAATCTGTCTCTGACACAGAGAATTTAGTAGTATGTGTGTCTCTGCTTGGTTAAATTGAAACTGTTGCCTTATCTTGTAGCTGTAGCCAGGCATTCTAAAAGATTAATGTTTTTCTTTAATGCACTACTTAGTATTTTCATTCTAGAGTTTATAGTGGCTGATTTAGTGTATTCTGATCAGACTTTGATTGTCACTCTGGTTTCTTTCACCCTGAGAAGATACTGATAGCTGATACAGATTTACAGTAACTATTGTATTTAGTATCAGCTGCTGCTGTTTTGCTGTGGCTTGCAAGGTTTTAAAGCATGGAAATTAAAGGAGAAATCCTTTGGCTTCTTTTCTCGCCAGGCAGGATTTTAAATCATAGTAATAATTTGTGGAGGATTGGATTTCTTGAAGATGTCTGTGTACCTATCACTGGATGACAGCTCCGTAAAGCAGTCAGAGTTCGACATACTGTAGTGGTGTAAGAGTTGATGTGAAGATTTCACTTTTGATGCAGAGAGTATGTCAAACAAACTTGAGACTGATAAAGAGTTCAAGCGATAATTTCTTTTTTTAGGTCAATCTCTACCATATCTTTACTGATGATATCTTTGAAACTTTTTAAACATTTACAAAATTACTTGATTTTACTTGCCAGATAACAATCCTAATACAGCTCACAAATAAGTTCTGTGGTTGGGAAAAATTTTTCTATCCATGCAGTCTTTAGAATTTTATTTAAAATAATAAACCCTTTCTTCCCTTTTTCTCCATTTGCCCAGAAAAATTTCTGGCCCTTGAAATGCAGTATTGTGCAAGTGAAATAAGTTTTAATTTCTACATTGTTTAGAAGTTGGTGAGTATTTAAAACACAGATTAGGTAAAGTTGTAGAATTGTTTCAAATATGTATTCATTGGGTAACTTCATGGTTTATAAACTTACTGAATTTCAAAGAATATACTTGTTTATATATCAGTGCATTCATAATTATGGAGCATTATAATTGATTCTTCTTTAGGAGAACAAATATGAATATTAAAAAAAATTAAAAAGTATGTGATGGCAGTGGCTTTAGCACTCAAAATCAGTTTATAAAAATGAATTTTAATTTCTGATCAGCCAGCCAAATCCTCACTTCTGAAAAGTGGTATTTCTACACTAACTAGCACAGACCACATATATAAAGTGTCCAGTCTCTGTTGCTCAGTGTGGTGTATTGAGAGTCTTGGTGTTGTGATGCAGTAACTTTAGTTTGAAAGTACTTTATATTTGAAAGTTGTACCTCTTATTTTGCTCATCCTTATTTCTGTTAGAATATTAATAGTTTTGAAAGGCTGGAATAGATCCATGTGTGGACTAATTTTTGGCACAGAAGAAGTTTCCTTATTTCGCCCAAATCAGCACTTTATACAGAAAAGTCAAGTGATTAAAATGCTTGTTAAAAGTAGCTTCCAGTGCTGATTAGGGTTGCTGTAAACTGTAAATTTAAATTTTCTTATACTGTGAACTAACACTTTCTATTTAGAACATTCAGATCTCGCTTTCAGCATATTTCAGAACTAATACCAAGTTACTTGTGCCCTTGGTTGAAGAAACAAGCATAAATCTGATCCACTATAAGTGAAAAATGTAAGCCACTCTTTTTCAATTCCTCCACTTGGCCCAGTAACTTAGAGAAAGCTCAGTGAAAAGAACTGAAACTGTTGCCTGAACTTCAATTCTTACTCAGTTCAGGTAAATTCTAGCAGCATTTTTCTTATGTTTCACACTGTGTAACACTTACCTGTTAACACTGTTAAAAGATTATTTTTTTCCTTCTCTCTCTAATTATTAATTTAATAGATTGAATAGAATAGGTAATTTCTGAAGGAATTGCTGTACTTAATTTTGTAAAAAGAGTGAGCACTGTATTTCTGTCAGAGTAGGGGTAGCGGCTTTATTGCATAGTCCCTACATAATTTCTATATCTTACTATGGTGAAAGAGGATTTGTCATCAGTTCCTTACAGTAACAGCGTTGCAGCAAGCTAGTCAGTATAATCAAAATGTCTGTCTTTTGCTGACTAATGTCTTTAACGAGTCTCCCATATCCTGTGACTTCAGATATATTTCTTGCCTATATGTCTATTCAAAACTTTCTCTTAAAATGTAGAGTTTGTAATACTGATATTCTAATTTTGAATACATAGAAAAAATGTATCACAGAATATGCTGAGTGGGAAAGGACCCACAAGGATCATCAAGTCCAAGTCCTGGACCTGCACAGGACACCCCAAGGATCACACCATATGCCCGAGTCCAAATGCATCTTGAACTCTGTCAAATTTGGTGCTGTGACCACTTCCCTGGGGAGCCTGTTCCAGCACCCAACCACTCTGTGTGAAGAACGTTATTCTAATATCCAGCCTAAACCTCCCCTGACACAACTTTAGGCCATCCCCTTGGTTCCTGTCACTAGTCACCACAGAGAAGTGATCAGTGCCTGCCCCTCCTCTTCCCCTCATAAGGAAGCTGTAGACTGCAATGAGGTCTCCCCTCAGTCTCCTCTTCTCCAGGCTGAACAGACCAAGTGACCTCAGCCACTTCTCACACAGCTTCCCCTCAAGGCCCTTCACCATCTTCTCTGCCCTCCTTTGGACACTCTCTAAGAGCTTAACATTTTCCTTATATCGTGGTGCCCAAAACTGCACACAATATTCAAGGTGAGGCCACCCCAGTGCAGAGCAGAGCGGGATGATCCCCTCCTTCGACTGGCTGGCAATGCTTTGCCTGATGCCCCCCAGGACACAGTTGGCCCTCCTGGCTGCCAGGGCACTGCTGACTCATATTCAACTTGCCATCAACCAGGACCCCCAGGTGCCTTTCTGCGGCACTGCTTTCAAGCAACTCATTCCCCAGTCTGCACGAACCTCTGGGGTTGTCCAATTCCAGGTGCAGAATCCAGCACGTTCCCTTGTTGAACTTCATATGGTTGGTGATTGCCCAGCCCTCTAATTTGTGTACTCTGAACCTGGAAATGTTTGCTGGGTGTAGCTGCAAGGAGAGATAAGGAAATGAAGATTAATATCTCTATATAAGCTTTAATCTTTTTGTATTGTTCTGGAAATCTGCTTTATTCCTGTGAGCTGATTGAAGGTTGACTGTAATTATTTTATGTTGCAGATGAGCCAACACGTTCCTTGAGTGGTCTTATCTTGAAGAATAACGTAAAAGCACATTTTCACAACTTTCCAAATGGGGTAACTGACTTCATTAAAAGTGAATGTCTGAACAACATTGGTGATTCCTCCCCCTTAATTAGAGCTACTGTAGGTAAGTTTGCTCTTATTGCTGTATTCTTCATACTGAAAATGTTACTGATATGGGTGAGAGTGATATAAACAGTTATTAAACTCCTAAAACTTTGATTCTGATAATTGTCACATTTCAGTGGTACATTTCACCATATTTTAATATTTTTCTTTACTGGGAATATAAAAAGTCACACTTTTGATGTTTATTATCTTAGAATTAATACAGCAATTCAGTTCATATTTCTTGAAATGTAACTGAACGTAAGATTCTTTGAATCTACTGCCAGCTTCTTGACCTAAAAACAGGAATACAGTAAAGGTCTGACTTAACTATGTCAGTACTGTGGTTGCATCAAGGAAACACTTCTTTTAGCTGATTTCCTGCATTCCACTGCCCATATGCACACACGTGCACAATCCTTTCAGGGAATCATCGTACCATGCATAAGGCATTCGTATAAGGAGGTTCTCTTCTTAAATGCATTCTGTCAGAAAACAGTAAATAAAATGTGTGTGATGGTTCATACTTGGCTCCCTGCTAAATGCCCAAACTCACAGTAACAGCCCCTTCCCCCCCGGCTTCTTCCCTTAGGATGAAGGAAAAAAACTATAAAAATGGAAGAACACAACATCAACTGAATTATATCAAAATATATATATTTGCATATATTACAGTTATATACAATGAAAATATTATGTACACTGCAAAGGGATCCCAAACACCCCCAAAGGGAAAGGGAAAGGGTTAAAAAGGGACAAGTAACCTCCAAATACACACCGTTAGTAGAGAGCTAGCAAACAAACAAAAAAACCTAAATTAAAATACTTCCCTGAATTAGACAGCAGAAGAGTATGAAGCACCAACCAACTCCCCACACCTCCTGGAGGGCCGAAGATAATGACAGGTCTGAGCAGACAGGCCCTGGCCCACACAAGCAGAGACTGTCTGCGGAGAGATCTGTCGTCCTCAGCTACCAAAAGAAAGAAGAGACCGAGGCCTCCAACTTCTTATATGTCTTGTTATGTAAAAACCAGGATGGAATAATCTGGGAAATGAGCATTTCCTTAGTTACAACTGGATACTAAGGAAGGCCTGAATTAAAACTGTCACATTCTGGTGTACAGAACTTCATGGAATCATAAAACTGTTTGGCTTGCAAGAGACCTTAAAGATCATCTAGTTCCACTGAGAAGTTTCTTTTTTGTTACACAAATTTCTGATTTTGTAAATACTTTGTTTTGGTACACATCTTTCATAAATTATGTATATTTGTATTATTTTAACTTATTTCAAGGTAAAGTTGATTTTCTCTCTGCTCTTTGAGAATGTGATTTTCTCCAGTATTGTAGTAATTTTCCTTTTCTGCTCAAAAACTAGAAAAACATAAAATATATATTTGAATACTCTAGAGAAAATGGGTATGGATGTCACTTCAGAAAGAAACTCAGCTTGTATTAGCTGACTCCTTATAAAATAATCTACCAGTTACTGTTCGTTTAGAATCCTTTGCTTTTTCTATAGAATTCCTTCTCCAGACATTCTGGTATAGACTAGAGAAAAATACTCATCTCTTAGCTTTTTCCTGCTATCTTGTCACTTATGAAGCTGCTTTACTATGAATTTTTTTAATGTTCGATGTTCTTAGTGATGGTAGAAAAACGTCTTTGAGTGGCAGGTACACTTGGATTTCAGGTTGTAGAAGAGTCACTCTTACTTGTTTGTTCATAGGAATTTTCACTGGAGTACAATGGAGCTGACTAAAGAAAATATTCCAGTTCCACTTGAATTGCTGTCTTTGGGTTGTTTGGTGATGATCTGTGGGGTGATTTTTTGAGGGAGGCAGGGATCGTTTGTTTTCAAGCAGTTACTCTTTAATTTCTCCTGGTACGAAGTGCTTGTGGATTAGTAGCTCAATTATTGTTCAGCTTTAAATGATCCTTGCAGGGATTTTTCAGCATATATGAACTCTGAAGATGATAGCAACTGATGAACTGTGTGCTTGTATAAGTGTTGCTGTTTAGCATGTGTGCTCTGAATTGTTGGATCTCTGGAGCCATCTCTCTTAGTAATGATGTTGGTCTGGTACATGCTCGTTTCTTGGTACTACTTAGGTGTAAATGTATTACTACCTACCCAGACTGCCTTCTTAGCATGAGTTGGCATGTGCAAGTTAGAGCTGCTCTTTTTGATGAGTATGAGGTTTTGCAGTTCAAGCACTATCAATTTAATGAGCCAATTGCAAATAAGATCTCAGGAATTCTGAGAGCAAGATGAGAGAGTACATCAAAATAAAGAATAAGAGAAGATTTAATGCAGGATTCGCTCTTCTTTATGGTCTCCAGCATCTAGTACTAACCAGATGAAAGCTAATACCTTTTGGCCAAGACAGAGGCAAGCTGATTAATCCCATCCTCCAAAGTCACCTTGCTGAGAAGAATGAGCATGGTAATAGAGTTAATTTTAGAACTGTGACTTGAGACCAATTGATTACTGCGCATTGTTGTATCTTTACTTAACTTATCCTTATTTTAATACCCAAAGGAGTAACAGAGTGTAACGTCTCTGTGCTGTATGGTACAGGTTTTAAAACCCTGTGTGCTAATCTTGAAATACAGATTCAAGTTCAAGCTGCACTTGTGAGAACCCACAAATGTACCAGGATATAAATGGATCTCTTTTGGAAGTATCTGCAACTGTTCTTAAAACTTTCTAGGAATTCTAGTCTAAGGCATGACCTTAGTGTAGCTCCTGCTTAAAAGCAAGCAGGAAAAATAGTTTGAGCATTTAAGAGTAGTAGTATGACTGGAGAGCTTCACTGCAGGAGGAAATTGAAAGCTAATGATTGCCCTATAAGGGGAAATTTTGTTAGGAAATTCAGCTTTTAAGAGTTAAGGAGTTCAGAAATCAACGTTAGGAGCTACAGAGTCTCCCAAGAACCATCATCAGAACCCTAGCCTTCTCCCTGTCCTATTATAGGCATAAAGGTACTGAAGCATAGCTGCTTTTTTCTATGTTAAATTCTTCATTGTAGAGTTGATGCTGTAAACTGGCGTTGCATGTAATTGAAACAGTAACATAAAAGATGTTGTCAAGACAAGTAAGCTTTTGGTTTTAACAATTTCTGACATCCTTCTGGAGTTGGTTCTCTCATATATTTACTGCTTAATTAGCCCAGTTGCTATATTAGTTAGATTTCACATTTGTCAAGTGAAATATCAATAGATTCTGTAATACTGTTTTGAAGTTAATTACAAATCAAAGACCATCTTAATAAAGACTTTCAGTTTCAGTTTGCTAACTTTGTAGCTTAGTATGCTGGTCAGAAGGAAGGGCCTTGTCTAGCCCAAACCTGTCAAAAAGCTTCAAGCTACTGGCAGATGGAGCTCGTCAGCCCCTAAGGCCATCCATCTAAGAGAAGGTCACTCTAAACAAACCTACGTCCTGAGGAC
>JAWWLV010000100.1:47220973-47239576 GCA_035041135.1 Platyrinchus mystaceus
TCACCTAAAAAATCCATTGCACAGGCTTGAAAGGTAAAAAGACCTTTCCCAGATCTTTGTTCGCGAAGACTGGCCACACACTACACTGATTTATTTCTTTACTTTGATTATTCTTCTGGTGTCCATGTTTCTGTGCTTGAAGTGTTGCAGAGAAAGCCACGAAGGTGTTGGTCTTTTTTCTGGTGTCTCTGTTCCCTGCTGGCCAAATATAGCAGAAGGTGTGTGGGGAAAATTTCACTTTTAAAAGAAGATGCTCACTGGAAGCCCATGAAGATTCTTTTCAGCATGAACATAAGTCCCTGAAACTTAATTTTATGTGGCTGCTTCCTTATTCTTCTTAAAACCTTTTGCAAAGTGTCAAATGCTATAACATTTGCCTCCCTAAGTTCCTGGTAGTCTGATATTCTCTTTGTCTCTACTGAAGTGTCTCTTTAACACTAGCAGAGTGTTAAATGGCTTTCCCACAGATGTGTACAGAAAGTTCGTAATGGCATGTATGATCTGAACTTCATACATCTTGTTGCAAGGGCCAGTGACCTCAAGTCACTTCTTGCCCATGCATCTGGAAGTATTTCCTCCTAGTTTATCCTGTTGCTGCCTGGAATAGGAAAAACACTGAATGTGGGTTTTGAATTCAATAGTTTCCTTCGGCTGTGAAAGCTTGGACATATTACAAATATAGCCAGACCATTTGTCATCTTCTGAGAACACTTCAAGACCTTGAAAAGATGTTCAGCCAACTCTTTTCCTAAAACTACCTATGCCTTTGAGACTTGTAATACAATTTGTGTCACATGTCCAGGAGGTCCAGGAATTTCACTTTTACGTTTGTTTCTGAACTTGTATTAAATGTACAAACAAACCAGTGCCAGATCTAAGTTAAAGAGACAATTTTGCAAATTAAGTGCTTTGACTAGGAGGCAACAAAGTTAATTTATTTTGTTATTTTTGTAGAAGAAAAGTGTAAGATCAGTAAGATAAGTATTTTCTAGTAATGCATCTGATGTTCTTTACAGGATGATAATATTCAGGAAAAATGCAGTCTTTTAAGATCCATAGATCTCCATAGGGTTTTGGGAATCTTTTCTATTCAGTTGAAGTTATGAAGAGAACTGGATACAAACTACTTCTGGAGCTGTAAAATTGTATTTGGCTGGTGTCTTTATTTTTGCTCTTTGTGTTTGTGGGTTCTCCAGTCTATTGCATCAAAGAAAACGTGATACAAAATATTGTTTAATTGCTGTGTATCCTGTCCAGAATGTCCTTTGCTCTGTAATGTTGTCCTGTATTCTTGTGTATTTAAGAAGAATTTTAACATTTTATTCCAAAGAAAAATGATATGTTCTGATTAGCTCAATCAAAAGCTTGGGAAGCTTTTTCCATCACTTTTCACTTGAGAGATTGCTAGCTGTAGTAATATCAATTTCTGTGTTCATACTCCTTAGAAGTAACTGCCAGTAGCAGAACGGATTATGCTACCTGTTTCATTTTGTGTTGAGGCAAAATGAACTCATACAAACTCAATCCTAGTTTTATAAGCTGCCTTCCTGATTCTTGACAGCTAATTAGTTTTTCTTGGGATTTCTGGAAAGAGAATTAGTGACTCTCTGGGCTAACCTGCCTGTTTTCTGTATCTCACAGTTCATAACTGGATGACCTGCCTAAGTGTTTAAAGTTCTTATTAGGTATCTTGCTCTTAGAATGTGTCCTTAATGTTTTGTGTAGACACAGTATAGTTGTGAACACATGACTTAGCACTGGGTTTTAAGTTTATTTGACAGATTGCCACATTCATGCTTTCATATCATCACGAAGAAGAGATGACTTTAAGTGGGTACTCTATATTGAAGCTTCAGATTTGTACAATGTTTAGTAAATTCAGAGCCAAAGTTGCCCTGCCATGTTTTTAATTATTATTTTTTTATGTATATATATATGTATAAATATTGTAAATTATTATTTCTGTAAGTGAAATTACTTTGTGCTTGATTTCTAATGTCTGAGTCCTTCATGGTAGCGGGAACAACCCACCTTTGCTTTTCCAAGCCCTTCAAATAACATGTGCAGTTAAATGTACTTTCTTTTTTTTGTGCATGCCAGTTTTTAACAAAACAAATCTTTTAAGTCCTAAGATATCTGAGAGGAGAAAAATAAGAAAAACTGATATGAACAATGTGAAAGTATGTGAGATCTCATTTCCTTCATTATTCTGTTTCCTTTAGGCATTCTGATAACAACCATTGCCTCAAAAGGGGAATTACAGAATTGGCCAGAACTCTTGCCAAAGCTTTGCAGCCTGTTGGATTCTGAAGATTACAATACCTGTGAGGTAAGGAGATTTATAGAAAATGAAAGAGTATCCTCTAAATTTGATTATTTTTATCTCTCTTCACAGAGACTTTGTATATGTATAGTATTGTGTGCATGTCTGTGTGTTTTATACGTGTCTGTGTGTTCTCCTTGGAGAACAGTGGGTCAGTTTGATAATTTTTTTTCCTACCTGCAGTCCGTGTTCTTACTGTTCATTCAAATGAATTTGTTTTCTTTGCATAAAAGCAGAATAAGATTGCAGAAGGATAGTTGTCATATCTCAGCTGAGAAGTGTCCTGAAGTTACTGCTCTGTGATGCCTAATCTTTTAGGCATCATCGGTGTCATTAGGTTGACCCTGAATTTTCTCTTACATAAAAGTAGTGTTCATTCTTATTGTAACTTAATCTGGAAAAGTGATCTGTGATTGCTTGATCACCCTGTTTGAATTACTTGATACTGTCTCCATGAAAGTGTATGAAACATTTTGTATAAAGTGATCCTCAGAGATGACTGGTCGTCCAAGATGCCATGCTGTCCTGTAGTGTTCTAGTGCTGCTTTCTCTCAGAAAAACAAAAAACTGCTTGAAAATGGAACTCAAATGGAGTGTCATCTCTTTTTTTGTCCCATAGCAAATCATGAAAGGAAATACCTTTATATATGTAATTAAATTGGATACTCCTGCCCCATTCTGTTTATTCATCAAATAAGAACTAGCTTTTAATCATTTTTAAAAATATGATTGAATAGATAAGCATTGAATAAACTGAATAAAACTAAAATTATCACTTATCCATTACTGACTCACACAGCTTGTAGGCTGGCAGCTGTTGGTTTAAATAAAATGCCTTTAAGAATATTTCAATTTAATCCATATTTAGTTAGCTGCATTTACAGTGTTAACTAACTACATTTACTCTGTTGTGCTGAAATTACCTATTGTATACAGAGTGTGAAATTTGGCGTTCTTCAGAATGTGAAAGAATTTATTTACTTATTTGTTTATTTATTCATTTATTTACTTATTTTTAAACAGGGTGCTTTTGGCGCTCTTCAGAAAATATGTGAAGATTCTGCTGAAATTTTAGATAGTGATGTGTTGGACCGGCCACTCAATATCATGATACCTAAGTTCTTGCAGTTCTTCAAGCACAGCAGTCCAAAAATACGGTAGGTTTATGTATTGTACTTACAGTTACCTATAGACTTTATGTTTAAATTTTATTTATATGAGCAGCAAGGCTGCTATTTTGTAGATTTTTTTAAAACCTGCTTAGGTTTTTTAAATAATCCTGCAGAGATTGAAAGAGATTCCATGAATCAGTAATTTCCATGTTTGTCTGCTTAGTTAATGCAACAGTCTCACCTCTCAATGATTTTGAAAATCAAATTGTTTCTTTTAAGTTTTTGCATATTATTATGAACAATTCAGTGCTGGGGTTTGTACTTAATATTCTGACTAGAAATAATAATTTTGCATTCCTTTTGTAATGGCTTTAGCAATAGGGGAGCAAAAGTTCTTTTGCTGACAAAAGTTTCTGAGTTTTGGTGAAAAAAGTTCTGTTTTTAACTGAACTTTCACCTGAATCAAATTGAATGGGCTCATCATCTTTTCACTGTAAAACTATATTAAATCTCTCCAAAATAGCAGCATAGAAAAAAAATTCCAGAATTCAATTTTATTTCTAACGTTTGTTATGAAGAACAGTAGCCAGAGTGCCCCTGCTGCAAAGAAAGCTAATGGCATCCTGGGCTCGAGTGTTGCCATCTGGTTAAGGGAGGTGATCCTTCCCTTCATCTTCCAGGTCAGGCCACACGTGAAGTACTGTGTCCAGTTCTGGACAGTTCAGTGCAAAAGAGACATGGATATACTGGAAAGAGTCCAGCAGAGGTCTGAGGAAAGGCTGAAAGAGCTGGGACTCATCAATGTATCTAAATACGTGAAGAGAGGGAGGAAGAAAAGACATGTCCAGGCTCTTTCCAGTGGTGCCCAGTGACAGAACCAGAGGCAATGGCCACAAACAGAAACTCAGAAGGTTCCCTCTGAACATAAAAAACACATTTTTACTGTGAGAGTAACCAAACCCTGGCACAGGTTGCCCAGAGAGGTGATGGGGTCTCTATCCTTGGAGATATTCAACAGCCAGCTGAACATGGTCCTGGGCAACTGGCTGTAGCTGGCCCTGCTTCAGCAGGGGGATTGGACCAGATGACTTCCAGGGATGCATTCCAGCCTCAACCATTCTGTGATTCTTAGCGATTTTGTGAAATGTGTTTTCAACTCCTGTTTGAAAATTATATTGAAAGATTTGACAATGTGGAGGTAACAATTCTTCACTGCCAAGAGTAGTAGTTAGTGAAGACTGAGAGGAAGATTATAACTTAGAATATATCATGCTAGGATTCTGATATGGTTTAAAAATTTACCTATAAAAGATGCACACTAAGAATAATATGTAACAAAGCGTGAACTTGATCCTGTGGAAAGATAGAACTAAGTTTCACAGAATATTCTGAGTTGTAAGGGACTCACAAGAATCATCAAGTCCAACTCTTACATGATGGGCCCATACAAGGATCAAACCCGTGACCTTGGTGTTCTTAACATCATGCTCTAACCAGCTGAGCTAATCTCATACCTCTCTGGAGCTGTGAGAGATGGAGAAAACATGCTTCTTTCCTTACTACATTATACAGTCTCTCACTTCTTTCTTATGCTGCAAATTCTTGGCTTTGAGACTGTTAAACCAGTTGCAAATTTAAAGCAGGCTACCTGTTGACCCATAGCCTAGTTTGAGTACATAGTGCTGAGGTATGAAAAGGACTAGTAGTGTCAGTACAATAATACTTTATATTTAAATCCATCAAAAGACAATTTTTGAACACTGTTTTATGGGACAGTCTTCCAAAAATTGTCTGAACAGAATAAAAGTTTAGAGTTACACTAGTAAAAATACTGTAATGAATCCTCAAAGGGCGTTAGAGGTAGTTTTGCCTTGTGCCTCTACTTTGAGAATTTGACTTGTGTCTCAGAATGAAAAAGACCTGTAAGTAATGGCTTTACATGAAATGGAATAGAATAACAGTGCTTTGGTTTTTAGAATGTTTCTACCATGAGTATATATCCTACTACAAGTGTGTGTTTGTTCTAAGCTATAGCTATATTGTTGACACATATTGGTCTCACTAAACTCTAAAAATATTGCAAAGGAAGTTGCATACTTAACAGCAAAGGTCATGCTAAAATTTCACCATGTTGACTTGTATGGAATTATTAATATCTGAGAAGATCACAGTCATAATATACCCAAAAAGAATATCCTTACATACTGTTCTGAACAAATGTGCCAGCCATAGTCATCCTGCCCTGTTTTCTTTTTACTGAATAATTTATTTTAAAATTTTTATTAAGTGTATCAGAGTATAAGACAGTATTTAAAATGTGGTTTAGTAATTTTGCTTGTGTAGACTACAGATGTATAGATTTATTCTCTATTGCCCTTAGAAGGTATTTGTTCAATGTTTTTGATGCCTATGTACAGTTTAAAATGTTTTTAATTCATAAAAACATATATTTTAACTATTCCATTTTTAGGTCTCATGCTGTGGCATGCGTCAATCAATTTATCATCAGCAGAACTCAAGCTCTTATGTTGCACATAGATTCTTTTATTGAGGTGGGTGTGTATTCTTGGTTGGAGTTAAGTGAAGTTTATCAAGAGTTTTGAACTATGTTTAACAACCACCTCTACCCCTAAACTCCCCACTTTTGGTTGCCCATTCTTAGCTTCAGTCCCCATGGATTGACGTTCATTCTGTATGCTTGTGCTCGGAGTTAACCACTCACTAAGCCCAAAAAATGGATGTATTTTGAAAGATGTTTCATTTTCATAAGTAGGGTAACATCTTGCTGTGTAAAGGTGCAAAAGTAATGACAGCAGTCTGTCTCTTACCTGTCCTGGTATGTGCATGTCACTGGGCCTGTTTGTCTGTCTGAATACTGCTACTAAACATTAATGAGAAGGATTCTGAGTTATCTATCTTGATTTGCTGCTCTTATTCACTGACACAGTTCTCTGTTTACTGATGGCATTTTCATTTAGGAGTAAAAAAAAATCCAGGAAGTACTGTGCCAGTGTTAATACTACACAGTGTCACGGTTATGTGTAAAATATGTTGGGAGTGTGAAGAGTTAATTTGCTAAACAATACATCTTTAAGAAATAGTATTCTGAGGTGTGGGGTAGGTGTACAGAAGTACATATTTGCATACTGTAGTTTGCCAGCAATGTCAATTTTAATACAAGTTGAACTTGATGAATTGAGGCTTTTCAACTGTTACTGTTTCCTAACAGAATCTTTTTGCACTGGCTGGTGATGAGGAGCCTGAAGTACGCAAAAATGTTTGCCGTGCTCTGGTAATGTTGCTAGAAGTTCGGATGGATCGCCTTCTTCCTCATATGATTAGTATAGTTGAGGTGAGTCACATTTTCTAGATTGCTTGCAGATTCCACTGTTTGGCATTGCAGAAGTATTGGCAAATGAAAACCATATATCAGAACAGCTATGTTACTCTTGCACTTGCCTACTCTTCCTTTCCTTTCAAGACTGAGATTGCAAAAATTTCTTTTTATCTAATTGCCAACTTGATACTGTGTTTACAGGCAGTGTATATGGCAGTTGTTTATTCTTCATTAAAATAATTATTTCAGAATGACGGGGATCAAAGTCAAGTCATTGCTTGACCTTAAATGAGAAGATTGTGTTAAAAAATCTAGCGCTAGTGTAAACTGCCCCAGTTTACACATTGAAGCTGTCACTTTTTTGGATGTGTTGACCATAACAAGGATAAGCCATGTTTTTTTATATAGCTGAGGTGCTCTTTGAGCTACTAATGAAAAAGTTCTAACTTAAATACTTATTTTTATGTTGTGTAGTACATGCTTCAAAGGACCCAGGACCAAGATGAAAATGTGGCTTTGGAGGCTTGTGAGTTTTGGCTGACTTTGGCCGAACAGCCAATTTGTAAAGATGTATTATGTCGGCATCTTACTAAGTAAGTGTTAAGAATTACAATCATTAAACTTAAAACTTCAGTTGACTTGTTCCTGGGTACTCTGTTACAGAGACTGTATCTACTTTGCAGTATATTTAGGCGAATTTTCCTATAACTACTTGTGCATAGTATAATTGAAAAGACTTCTGAGGATTTCAGACCCAGTGTACTCCAGAAACAACTTAACTGTGTCACTGTAGTGCCTTACCTCAAATTTAAAAAGCTATTAAGCTTCCCATGGATGCAGACATGCACTTATGCTCAAATAAACATCTGCACATGACATTCATTACCTATAATAGCCGGTGTACCATGAACATGTTGTCTTGACTACTGCTGCTGTGGGCATCTTTGTGCAATGCTTCTATGTGCATAGTTGTTGAAAAACGTTCCTTGTTTTAAAAAGAGCATAAGACAACATGACCTGGGTTTAGGAATCAATTATTATCAATTTATATCAATTACTATTGCAATTTAAACTTGAAGAAAGCATGTAGAATTTGTTCCTTCATATTTCTGCAGCCTGATAGTATTTTAAGTTTCAAAAACTAGTTTTTCTAACTAGTTATCCTGTGCCTCAAAATATAGAACTTTGATTGAATGGGAGTGAATATTCATGTGTGAAGCGTAAACATCTGCATATCTGCAGTGGTGCTTGTAACTTTCTCCAGACTAATCTGAAGTCTTTTACAACAGGAAATTAATTTTTCAGTGTTTCCAGCAAATGAATACTCTTTCTTCTCATATATGCACAGAAGATTTTTGAAATTAGTAAAGACTCCCAAGATTTCGAATGGAAGAACAGAATGACAGGCTGAAGGGACACATTCTTCTCAGCAAAAATAAGCACTGTAGCTGTGAAGTAAATAAAAAAAAAGAAGGAAAATTTCGGTTTCCATAAGCAATTTAGAAAGTAGAAAACTGAGATTAGAACACGGCACTGTAGCAAAGAAGGAATAGAATTAAAAACAAGAGAACCAATGTAATGAGAAATTATTTTTAACTTTTAAAATGGTCATACTTAATTTCTACTGTTGTAGTTCAAAAAGCAAAAGAATGTTAGCAGCATTCTCGAGTCCATCTATTCCCTTCCCAACACACATTATATAGTTAATAACTATGTAACTGTATACTATATACAGTATATAATATATATAACACTAATAATATTATACATTATATACTGTATAATATATACCATATATAATATAGATAACACTAATAGTATTAATATATATAGTATATATTTATATATATATATATAATACTATTGGTATTAAACCTCTTTTGGCTACATGAACATCGGCACTACATCACCATCATACTCATTTTTTTAGAAAAACTTTTTAAAAAAAGCTTTAGAAGCTTTTTCTAAAAAAACAATAAGAATAATATCACGTTTTTTCCCATGATCTTTCAATGCCATGTGTGTTGAAGGCAGCTTTTTTTTTGGTCAGTTCTCTTTGAGTAGGGAGCTATATAAGTTTGTCAGTACTTGATGATAATCTTAAAATTTTGTATACTAAATTAGAAATGGGACAATATTTTCTTGAAACATGTTCATGTGGTATCTGACATCTTGTTCCATTTCATGCTTGTAGCCTTTCTTATAAAATGCATACTTCTCAAAGTATGCTGCAGAAAAGCCAATGAATTAGTGATAATGTCTATACTTACTATTCCTTCATTCAACGTTTAGAAGGTAATGTGCCAGTGCAATGTGTGAATATTAGTGCAAGCCTTGTGCCTTCAAAAACAATAGTCCTCAGCTGCAGAATATAGCAAGATTGAGTCTGTCACTGTTGCTGGGTCATCCACTGTCATTAGCTTCTTTTGGCTTGTAACACATATTATGGATTTTTTTGTTGTTGTGATGAACACGTTTCTATGTGAAATATTTTACTTTTTCCCCTTAGTACTTTTTTAGCTATACATCTGTAGAGTTGGAGTCCCATAACCAGTTTAATAACAAAGTAAAACCTAATACAGATTACTCAAGATTTCTGCAATGTTGGAGTCTTGTTTTACAGAAGTAGTCACAAAGTGATAGGAGGGAGTAATGTAGTTAGGCCTCCATCTTTAACAGTAATGAGGTAGAGTCTTCATCCACAAGTAAATAAAGTGACAAGTACTATTGAGATGAGATAAGGTGAGAGTCAATTTATCATATATATGATAGGAGTTGGAATTCTTACTGATAACCTACGGATGTAATTTCTGAAAGGTGCTTCAGAACAAATTCATCAGTTGTGCCATCTGGCTACTTCTGTTTAAAAGTTTGTGATTTGAAATTAACACTTTTTCTCATTAGAAAGTATTGATGAATCTTATGATATGGAGCTTGGTTCAGGTACTAGCTTTTGTTATAAGGCTAAGTTTTTTCTTTAGGGTTGGGAAGTGAGGGTTACAACCAAGATTATGGCCTCCATTACTGAAAGCTGACTTGCCTTTTTATGTTTTATTTTAATATGCATAAATATTTCTTTGTAGGCTGATACCTGTGCTGGTAAATGGTATGAAATATTCAGAGATTGATATTATTCTGTTGAAGGTGAGTATCAGTTTCATTTACTCAAGAGGAATAGCTGGTTAGCTTCTGACCTATAAAGCAGAATGATTCAGATCAGAATGGGTAGATCTGGCCTACCATCTGTTCAATGGAGAATTAGCTTTTTGGGGCAAGGTATGCTGTTCCAAATACTAAATGCCAACTGCTGCTATGTTTGTTAGAAAATAATCTGTGGCTCTCCTGCTTTGCCCCAGTCCCCTCCCACCTAATTTAGGCAGAGCTGGGATACTATTACCGTGAACTACTTCAAGAATGCAGCCTAAAAAAATGTTGAGAATTAATGCTGATGCTTTCCAGATTGAATATATGACTTTTTCCATGACTACATTTCAGTATACCAATTCTGTGTACCAGAATTTCTCTATATTTCTTTCTATTCCATTCCCACTGAGAAATTTTGTAACAGGAAGGATACTTTGTGGGTAAGCGTGAGGTCTCTTGCTTATACGCTCTGTCGTCTTTCGGGTAAATGCGGCAGTAGAACACAGGAGCACTGGCATTTTGTTAGTTGGGTAGCTCAAGTGGGATGTGAATCTTTTATATACTTACAAAGTCTTAGACTGAAACTACATTGTTAACTTCCTTGATCAGTATAGTTGGACTAGTTTATCTGATAAAGCAATTTGATGACAGGGGGATGTTGAAGAAGATGAAGCTATTCCAGATAGTGAGCAGGACATAAGGCCTCGTTTTCATCGTTCAAAGACGGTGGCTCAGCAACATGAAGAAGATGGTATTGAAGATGATGACGATGATGATGATGAACTTGATGATGATGATACTATTTCTGACTGGAATTTAAGTATGTCAAAGTAATGTGTAAAATGTTTTAAAATAGATCAACTTGCATAATACAGGAACCACAGTAAGAAGAGGAGTTTGTGTATAGGAATACTGAGTCTTTGCTTTTGAATACAGAAAGTCTTTCAAATGACACTTTGACTTTGTAGCTGCATTGGCAAAAGCTATCCATGTGTAATTTTTTAATTTCAATATGGCAGGTTGAGCTAAAAATATTTAGTAGATGCAATTCAATGGAGCTTTTGGACTTAGAATTTTAATTCTATGAGATAATAGAAATCATGTATCACCTCTTTAACTTCGGTTTAAAAAGAGAAAAAAAAAAATCTTTGTACATTGATAAGTGGAGCAAGCTTACTAATGTTTTCTTTAATTTCAGTCTTCTCTCTGAAATTGGTTTGTTTTTTCTTCCCCATGTGAACATGCTATTACCTGTGGCCATTACTAGTAGTTCTTTTCCATGTGAAGAATTTGATTCTTACCAGAATACAGTACCTTAGTTATGAAGAGAGGAGATAGCCGTGAGCAAATCAGAATTCTAATGGCCTCTATGTATATCAAAGGACCTTTCAGCTAAGAGGCCATGTTGCAAGGAACAAAAATGCCACAAACTGTTTTTTAAGTTCAGTGATAAAAAAGAGCTAGTGAAATTCTGACAAATCTGATTTGAATATGTTTTGCAAACAGTGTCATTGTGGAATAATGTTTTGAGATTTGGACATAGCCACATTTTTTTTTCCAAGGCCACAAGTTTTCGCAACAGGTGAATGTACCTTCAGGATTATGATTAAACAATTTAGAAATGTATCTGGAAAATTGTTATTGTTGTTGTTGAAAATAGAAGTGCAAATATGCTTGTTTCTGTAAAGCCACTTTTTGGAAAAACAAAATAGAGTTTTAGATTCCTAATGCTGTTCTTCTCAGTGCTGTATATAGAGATTGCAGAATTAAATACATATTTTCTGAAGAAGATAGCTCAAATAAATAAGGTGCCCTGTGATGCACAGTTTTGATTAAGATGGTGATAAAGCTGAAGTTGTTCAGAAATAGTGGCCTGGAAGAGAAATAGCAGAGCAGTTTAGAAATCTGTAATGACATATGTTATCTGGATTTCAGAAAATTTTTGTTATCTAAAAATCAGAATTGTGTGCCCTATTTGTTATCCAGTGTTCTATATTTGACTTCCAATTTGAACAGAGAGGAAGCATCAGCACATCTTGACAATAAGAAGCATTGCTTACTGATGAGACCAATGTGATCCAGTGTGAGAGATTAAGAAGGAACTGATATTGTAATAATAGTGGCTTTCAAAGATCTGTGGCTTAGCACCAGAGAACGGTGAACCACTGTGTATTGTAATGAAATCGAAGTATCTTTCCTCCTAATGCACTGAGAATCCATTGGCAGCTCAAAATAAGGATTATATTGCCTAACTACAACTATTTGTATAATAAGCAGAGATTAACACTGTTAATTCCATTCAGGGAAATGTTCTGCTGCTGCTTTAGATGTTCTAGCCAATGTATTTCGTGATGAACTTCTGCCACACATCTTGCCCCTGTTGAAGGAGTTGCTCTTCCACCCTGAATGGGTAGTTAAAGAATCTGGTATCCTCGTTCTTGGTGCAATTGCTGAAGGTAAGGCAACAGTGCATAATTTTTTAATTGGTTCTAAAGAGGCTCAGGTGAATTTACTTATGCAAACAAGTCTATGTTCTTTGCGGGTTTAGTTTCAGTGATTAAACTCTACATCTACTAGTAGGTGACTGCAGTTATTTCATTGTTAACTTTCAAATTTATGTATGTTTGGGAGGTTAAATTGATTACATAATTTCTTTTATTTCTTCCTGTCTTAACTCTGCAGCAACAATTGTTGATCTCTCACTAAATACTACTTTGATTTTATAGAAGATATTTTTTTTAGAAATGTTTTTCAGAAATGGAGAAGACTACTCCTGTGACTTCAGTACCATAAGCTGCCTTTCATGGATGGTTCCCCAATTAAAATAGAATAACTTCCATTCGTTTTTGCTTACTCACTATCTTGTTTGGCTTTTTGCCTGAAATTTCAGCATCTCTATCAGCATCTTTTGCAGGCTGAAAAGTACATTTGGGTCCATGCCTGGATTATTGTTCTTTTCCCACACTGTCTAATGGACCTACTTTTTTTGTTGTTACTAGAAAACTTTTTATTTGGTTTTGATTTCAAGTCAAGTAAAGTGAAAGTTAGTATTTCTAGCAAATCTCTCAGTGTATTACTGCCCTTGCTTACTTGAATGGAGTAGCTTTTATTGGTGGTCAGTATTCGTATGATATTAGGAAAAAACAAGAAGCAGTTTGAGTTTCTTAAGGAATCCTTTTTAATGTGATGATTTGGTGTCACGTCAGAGTCTCTCTACTTGTTTCCTTGCTTACTCTGAGTAGACTGATGTAGGACCATCAAGCTTTATAAACTCATTGTATTTGAATGTACTTGCTATACTACATTTAATAGGTATCCAGGATTTCTGGATACCAAGTAAATTTGTAATAGAAATGAATGTAAGTTTAATTAAATGTTTTAATTATTGTTTATTAAGGTTTCTTTTTAGGACTTCATGTAAATTGGGTAGATTTGCTTTGTATATTGTGAAAATATCTGTTAACTTTGCATATTGAGCATAGAGTGAAAATGTATCTCTTAAAGGAAACAGAGAACAATAGAACTTTTAGTTAATTCTGGGACTGCAATAGCTGTGTTTTTCTTTCTAGGCTGCATGCAGGGTATGATTCCATATCTTCCAGAGCTAATCCCTCACCTTATTCAGTGCCTCTCTGACAAAAAGGCTCTTGTGCGCTCCATTACATGCTGGACTCTTAGTCGCTATGCACACTGGGTAGTTAGTCAACCCCCAGACACATACTTGAAGCCATTAATGACCGAGTTGCTAAAGCGTATCTTGGATAGCAACAAGAGAGTACAAGAAGCTGCCTGCAGGTAAGTCAAAGCTTAAGTAAAAATCCATGACACTGCTTTTTTTTCCATGGGAAGCTATTTTTCATGCCCTTATCAACGAATGCCTGACTCCATTTCTAGCTCTTAATGTATTTCTTTCTCTTAAAATGGAGTAGAGACAACTGCTTCTGGAGTAGTCACAACTTTTTCCCAAGTTGTAATAACATGAAAAAAGTTAACTTGTATTTCTCTTATCCTCTTTGTTTTCAGAGTATATGAAACACCAACCTAAATAATTTATCATAGTAAATTTGCTGTTTGTGATACTTCTTTATTTTCAATGTATGATGTTTCATTTATGAGAGATTTGGCTTTTTTTAATATGCCTATGAACAATAGATTTCAGTGGAAAGCTATCCTATGGTTGGAGTACTGGTACTGTTTGTACTTACCTCAGCGTTACGGAAACATTTGAGTTATGATTATTTCAAGGGTTACTAACTTGCTTTCAAAGAGAGATCCTGGGACATAAGATTGCATTCTTCCCCTTGTCTACTTATATTAAAAAAAAAACCAACCACATAAAAAAAAAAAAAAAACAGTGAAACAAAGACAGAGCAACAAAAAAAGAGCCAATCAACAAAACAAAAATCCCCAAGGAAAAGTACCCTACTTCTGTTCAAACTTTCCTTGTTCAAAGCACAGTTGAAAATCTGCATTTAGTTGAACACAGCTGTGTTGTAGTTGTTAAATAACCTCATGTGATGCTTATGAAGAATGTACAATGGGCCATGGAAACAAACTAATAAGTATAGGATGGAAATATTAAAAATAATCATACACCTAATTTCTTTTTTTTTAATTAAAAGTTTGATGTCAGACTTAGAGCATGTTTTGAGATACTTTCTTTAGTGCAGAAATTCATTAAAATTACTGTTTTAGCTAAAAAGAAACTGCCTGAGAAACTTCACTGTAAGAAAGATGTAGAGCTATTACAAGTCAAAACACATTTACTAGCTTTCTAAATTGAGAGGAAATAAAATGAATGTTCTTGGATAGCAACAAAAAGCTGCATCCCAACAGTGACTGCTAATGTCTACCAAATTGAAGACTGGTCGTAAGACAATGTATGTTTTTGTCATTAACTTCTGTATGGTAGCAGATGTCTAATGTTCATTTCTGTACTGTGGAGAAACTGCTCCTTTTGTTGATGACACCCAAAATGATATTCACTGAAAAATGTGTTCCTGCCCATGTTGTATGCCTTTCTGAAAGAATACACTTCATAATAATATAATAAAGTAATAAAGAAAGAATACTAGCCACTTAGTGTTGGCAGTTCCATTGTGTTAAGAAAAAGGCATTTCAGTATTTAGCAGCATGCAAGTAGGGAAGTGTTCACCTCATGCAGTGATGCATGCATTTTAGCACAGGGACAGGCTAATAATCTTGTTGACATAAGCTAGGCAAATAAATCTTCAGTAGCTCATTTCTTTTCCTTTGCTTAGTGTTTCTCTGAAGCAGCATCTCTTGTCTGTGGAGATTTTTTTTTGTTTTGTTTTGGATGTGTTTTCTTAATGCTGTTGTTCAAACACTTGATAGACAAGCTGCAAAGTTTCCATGATGCTGTGATGTGTGCTTTTAGTTTCATGTCTTTCTGTGTCTGTTTTTCTACTTAGTAACTGCTGAGAGTACAAGCTGATGTTTGCATTGTACTGGCATGACAGCACCAGGGTCTCTAGGTGCAGCTACAGTGTACATAGTTTCCATTTTTAACTTAACAGCTTCTGGTATGGTTCCTTCTACTTAACAATTAGTATATTGTAACCTGTGTGCAAATGCTTTTTTTTTTTTTTTTTTTTGTGGGGGACTTCCTGTGTATACATAAAGGATTTTATGGCAGTATTGTAAAATTTTATTCATTACAACGTAAGAGATGAATCCTTATGGGTGCTTTTGTGTTCAGTCAAAAAAGATCAAGGTTATCTAAGGAATACATATTTGAAAACATATCTTGGATGAATTTGAAGACAGTTTTATGTTTCAACAGAAATAGTTGAAGTAGGGCATTCTGGGGTTGTCTAGTTTTATTTTTACCAAGATACTAACCAACCTGTTTTATTGTCCCTCAGTGCCTTTGCTACTCTAGAAGAGGAGGCTTGTACAGAGCTTGTTCCTTATCTTGCATATATACTTGACACTTTGGTCTTCGCATTTAGTAAATACCAGCATAAAAACCTGCTCATTCTTTATGATGCTATAGGAACTCTAGCAGATTCTGTAGGACATCATCTAAATAAACCAGTGAGTATATCATATGCTCTGTAGAAGCAGTCATCATAATTGAAAAACTTGTTCAATGTTATTTTTAGTGTGTTTTGCATGTTACAAACCAGAAATGCTGATATTTCTGTGTAGGTTTCAATAATACTGAATATTTACAGATAAAATACAAAGACTGCACATAATTTTCCCACTACACAAGTATTTGCTATTTTGAGTAAACAAATGATAGTGTGTGAAATGTGCTTCTCATCAGGATTTTCTCCTCATTTTCAGAATTTTTCAGCTCAGAGGAGATACACGTATCAATGTAGATCACACTTTTTTTTTGGTAACTGATTTAAGTTACAAAAGCTGGTCTGTATATGTCTCTTGCCACTGAATTGGAGCATGTCATCACTAGAAATTGCTATATCAGAGTGAGACAGGCGTTCGGTTTTTATATAAAAACACAGAATTCTCTGGTCAGAGCACAGATAACAGAAAGACAAATGTAATAGGATTTTTTTTTAGTGTACATGTATTAATTTGTAGAAGGTATATACCTGTCACATGTTTGCATCTTATGATGGTTATTGAAACTTGCTTTATTTCTCTGTCTTGCTTCAAATGACATAGACACCCCAGATAAAAACAATTTTAGTTGTTTCTATAGCATTTTACTTGCCATCTGAGACCTCACACCATCAAAGACTGGTTTTTTAGTCCCTCTCTGAGCCTGGCCACCTTGACATTTGACAGTACCAGGAGGAAGCTAAATGGCAGCTCCTGAGGAGGGTGTGACTTCCCTTAGTCAGTTCGAATTTTGTATTTTTGGAGCATGCTGGACATGTTGGCTCTTCATATGCCTTCTGGGAGCAACAGGACTATAGAGGTGCCTTGCTCAGTGTGACTGTGGCTGTGCAGTGGCAGGGAAGCCAGCTTTATGCAGAAGGGGTAAGTGCCTCCTTCTGAAGGCATAGGAAATTACTTTCTTCACAGATGGTTAGTTTCTTGAGGAAGAAGTTTCAGAACTTGGGGGTAATAGTGTTGTAGCATCAGGGCAATGCAAGATGGTTGAGAAAAGCTGGTGGCAGATGTAGAGCCAGAATGTAAATGTAAAAATGTTTTCTTAGGCCCTGAGGCAGTCAATTAACCTTGTAATAATCCAGGTAACTATACTGAAACCAAACTTGAAGGAAGGGATTTTCTTTGCAAAGGTACTTACGTGCTTTATCAAGACATAAATTGTAAATCCTAATATAAAAATGTTTCTATGAATTGCAACAACTATTGAATTACAGTACATAGGCGTTTTTTTTCTCTGAAAAAGTAGAATATATCTTAGTTCTTACCTAACTTGAAATAAAATAGTATGCAGTTAAGTATTTTAGCAGCTCATGTATTTTCATTCTAAACAGGAATATATTCAGATGCTAATGCCTCCATTAATCCAGAAGTGGAACATGTTGAAGGATGAAGATAAAGATCTCTTTCCTTTATTAGAGGTAAATGTTAAAATTTGGATATTTTTAGTCAACTTATTTTAGGAATTATACTTTCTACTGAAAAGTTCCTAGTAGAAAATATGACTGTAAAATCTGACAGTGTTAGCTATTTCCCATTATGAATAAAATATTCTGACTGTAGGAAGAAAATTTTATGACTGAGGAACTGTCCTTTAGCAGAAATCTTTAAGATTTTTTTTTTTTCCATTCTGGAGTGTTTTCTTTAATAGGATTCTTTTAGGGAAAAAAAATGTTTTATCCTCCTTTTATTCTTGTCTTCTCTCTCCTTGCTCTCCCTTCATCCCTCCATTAAAACTATTGTCAGACAAGCTGAAGGTATGAACCAGACCATGTAGTCTTATTCTCTGTACTTTCTGAGTGTGAAACAGGAAAACACCTCTAGAAAAATTAGTTTGTAACTTTTAGGTAATATTAGGGTTTGTTCATGGTCGAAATATTGTAGCTTAGTGTAAGTGCTGTCTGAAATTATCGTAACTGGTTTTGTATGCATTTTCTTGATTACCTCTAAGAAGAAGATGCTGCTGCTGAGAAATTTTCTCAACTGACATGTACAGGAGTGAGTAACAACCTGCTGATAGTTGCCTTGCCTCAGCTAACCAGTACTGCCTTTCTAGGTTGTGTTTACTTGATCAGTTACATGTTGGTGTAATTAAAATCGTAATATCTTTTACATTACCTTTCCCGAGTAAAAGACACTTCAGGAATGTGAGGAGAGGTGGTAAATGTTCTCTCTTTCTTGTTTTTTTTAATTACAGTGCCTGTCGTCAGTTGCTACTGCCTTGCAATCTGGCTTTCTTCCATACTGTGAACCTGTGTACCAGCGTTGTGTAAATCTGGTGCAGAAGACACTTGCACAAGCCATGGTATTTTACTATGACTATTCCAATGTTACTTTGATAAACCAATATATTAACTGTGTAAAATGGCAGGTTTGCAGGGAGATTGAATATCTAAATGAACGTGCAGTTTGGAAATTTTTTTTATGCATACCCCTGAGAAAATCTAATATAAATTGAAAATGTGTATTTATCTGTTGCAGTTGCATAATGCTCAGCCAGACCAATACGAGGCTCCAGATAAAGATTTCATGATTGTGGCTCTTGATTTACTCAGTGGTTTAGCTGAAGGACTTGGAGGCAACAT
>JAWWLV010000100.1:47239676-47252663 GCA_035041135.1 Platyrinchus mystaceus
ATTTCATGATTGTGGCTCTTGATTTACTCAGTGGTTTAGCTGAAGGACTTGGAGGCAACATTGAACAGCTAGTGGCTCGCAGCAATATCCTGACACTAATGTACCAATGCATGCAGGTGAGATGAGTCATCTACTTGATCCGAAGATTTTCATTATTCAGGGAATCAGAAACTCTTCTGGAATTGTAATTTTTTTCTTCCTTTCTTTAGGACAAAATGCCTGAGGTACGGCAGAGTTCTTTTGCATTGTTAGGGGATCTGACAAAGGCCTGTTTTCAGCACGTTAAACCTTGCATCGGTATGTTTCTTTTAATATTAAACAACTTGTCTTACAAATTCCTGAGATGTTAGTTTAGCCATTGTTAAGCTCCCTCTCTGTTCTGTGGGTTGCCTTTTCATGGTATTGTACATTGTCATTTTCCTGCATTAACAATTGTCTGTAGTCTTTTGTCCTTCGAATTGTACATTTAGAAGACGTCCTATTTTTTTTAGACAGTGCAAAAGTTCTTTATTGTCCTTTATTTTTAGAGCTTTTTTTTGTTCTACTAGACTCTATTATTAAGGAAAATTATATATAATATATAAATAAAAAACTTGGCTAGAGCATAGGTTTTCCTTTGGTTCTTTGCATTGTTTTTCATTTCAGTAGGGAAGTAGCATCAGTTATACACTTCCATGATATTTGCACTATCTTCCCACAGATATAGTTAAGATGCACTTGCCAAATGAATGCTTGAATAGGCTTGGAGTTTAAAGTTTATCTGGCAGATGTCATAATTACCTTTGTGACTCATTTTTTCTTAAAATTTAATCAAAGCTGTGATTGCCTTCTAGTCTTCATTGTTTTATCTAGCATGGCTGAATACACAGATATCCAGGTGATTTGAGGTTGATTAACCATATTATAAAACCACAAATACTTGCAGCTGTGATTTTTTGCTTCTGTTCCACTCTCTCCCCCCACCTAAGCAAGGGAAGAAGGAGAAGAAGATTTCTAGTTACATAAAGATAAAGCCTATTAGAAAGATTTTAAAAGTATAATTTGAAAAGATTTGCATTGAACTGCTCAGGTTCTAATTTCTAGGTTAATCTGATATACAGCAGAAATATAGCTCTTGTTAATTCACAAGTAACACTTTCCAAGCATTTGAATAGGCTTACATTATCTTTTTCTTAAACCCCCCTTTCTCCCCCCCATGATCTTACAGTAATGGGACAAGATGGTTGTATTGTGTGATGAGATTTTAAAATGTTGTTCTTTCTAGCTGATTTCATGCCAATTTTGGGAACCAATCTAAACCCTGAATTCATTTCTGTCTGTAACAATGCCACCTGGGCAATTGGAGAAATCTCTATACAGATGGGTAAGAGTTAATTTTTTCTTTAATCTATGCACATTTAGCATGTGTCTGGGCATTTTGGCTGGGGGTTTTTTTTAGAGATTATTTCATGTTAAAATTTAAATTATATTTGAGATCCTTGTCCTTGTTAGTAAGTTCAGGGTATGCATTCTGTTTAGATGAAGCGGATATTAATGGTTGTTTTGTTCTGAATCTTTTTTTGTTGTTGTTTCAGGTATAGAGATGCAGCCTTATATTCCAATGGTGTTGCATCAGCTTGTAGAAATAATTAACAGACCCAACACACCAAAGACGTTGTTAGAGAACACAGGTACCCAAAACATTACCTGTACATGGTGAAGGAAATTAGAGATTTTTTTTAATAATAATTTTTAAAATTGCATAGGGGAACCACACCAGAACTGACTTTTTTTGCTAGGTATTTGGCTTTTATAAGCAAAAGCAACTCTGTTCTGCAGAAGCTCTTGCAAGTCTCAGTCTTGCAGCATATCATATATCTAGATTCTAAAAGTTACTGCTTTTTCCTTTTATAACATTTTTATATCTATTTATAATCTGTTTAATTATTCTTCCACTTCTATTTATGTATTAATTATGACAAATGTATGCAGTAACACTTGAAGACTTAATGATTTTGATATACACGTGTCCTTACATGTGTACCGTATATATATGTCTAGTGTTGGAAACAAATGTCATTGGCATATATAAAACAAATAACAAACTCTTTGAATTTACAAAAAATTCAGTCTTTTATTTAAGATAAAATTGTAATATCATACACAAAAATCTAGATCTGTGATGGCAGTTTTACTAATATGTAACTGAAATTATATTTAATTTCTATTACCTGTTTACTTAATAACAACTTTTTGAAAAGAATTCTAATAGTGGCATGCATATCTTATGTTCTGGTCCACAGCTTTGCATTCCAAATTGGGAGCAATCCCCAAATACCTTACTGAATTGAAAATTCTGAGGCTTGTTTCTTTTGCATTTATAGAGGGCATGTTCTGGTATGACAAGCACCTTCCATACTCCAGGAAAAATTTATTGATAATGTGGTGGGTTTATGGTTTACTATTTTACTAATTGAGAATTTTATTTTTTCATCTGTTTGAAAACTGTCTTGTAAGAAAATGACAGTTTAGTTGTTATACCTGACATGATTGAAAATGATGCAAATACAATGGTACAGTTCTATTTTTTGAGGAAAGCAAGAGATAATTTGTAGAGAGATTTTTTGTTGCATGTTTTTCCTCCAACATTCTCTAAACTTAAAAGCTGCACTTTCTCTGCTCCTCAACCCCCATTTAGTATGGAAGGTGAAGTTGAAGGAAAAATTACCTAGTTTTACGGCATATTATAGGTACTACTTTTTGAAAATATAGTTTTGGAGCAAATACCCACTTGTTGTGAAATATACCATGGAATAGTATAACAATATAAATTTTCCTTACTCCTGCCCCTGCCCTGACTTCTTCCTCTACACTGATGGATGTGTAATACCTGTAACTGAGAGGCATCCAGTACTTAAATGTTTGCTTCCATCATTGCTAAGAGAATTTTTGGAAGCATCCAAACACTTAACTTTCCCTTTTTTATTTATTTATTTATTTGTCTATCTATTTATTTATTTATTTATTATCTTAATAGTTCCTTTAAATGTGGATGGATAACTGCAAATAAATGTTGAATGTGGTGTACTTATTATACGTTTGTTGTGGGATATTTTACTGTGTGCCACTAATATGTGCAAGAAAATTACTGGTTTTGCTGTCGCTTGCTATGTAATTAATTATGAAAACAATTATGAGAACATGGTTTGACAGAGATTACTATTCCTTGTACAGGCTGTGGCTGTAAGAATTTATGGATAAAATTGTATTTTCATTTGCAAGTGCACTGCAAGTGCAGTTTTATAAGATAGTAAAATACTTTAGACACTACATATGGAAATTGAGTAATATCAGGGCAAAACAGTGTATTAACAGGGACCTGCAGCTTTCATGGAATTAATATGCTTCAGACTAGTATATCCTACACCAAACTTTTATTGGAGAAAGCTTCATCTGCTTTATTGCATGTTTCATGAAACTGTTCACAAATGCCTGTTAATTAGAGTGTTGCATAGTATGTCCCTTGAACATAGGTTTCCTTTCTCTGCTTCATACAAATCTGCTGGATTTTAGTATTATTCATGTATTTTGCTTCCAGTAATCCTGATACATTATTCCCCACCCTCTCCTTTTTTAAAGATTAATCTTCCGTGAGTTGAGCAAACACCATTAAAACACATTTGCATAATGGCATTTTCTTTGGTCTGTCCCTCAGAACAATGAACCAAACTACCTAATCATGTGATGAAGCAATTTTGCTTTTCGTGCGTTCTTATGCTTCGGTATCCGAAGTCAGATTCTTATACATCTATGAGGAAATCTTTTGTGAACAGAAGAAATCCTGTGATTAATGAATTAATTTTCTGCAGTCAGTTGCTGTGAATTAGCAACCATTTTTAATTAAATTCTGTATGAGATTATGAAGAAGATAAATATTTGGTGCTCTTTGAGAAGTGCTTCACCTATTTGGAATTTTCAGACAGACCGTAATATTTTCCATGTGAAAGTATTTATGCATGTATTTTTACTGATAGATGGGATCTATTAAAACCTTGAATGCAAAACCTGGGAAAAAATAAAATGTTTAGGACACTTCATACTAAAACTGAAAATGGTTCATTTCTTTTTATCAAAAATATCCGTAACAGTACATTTGAATAAAAACTTTGAAATGCATGGTAGGTAAATTTACTGCAAAAGGTTACTTTGAAGAGGGCAGAATGACTGCTTACATCAGAAAGTCTTTGGATTTAAAATTGTGTTTTTGGTGTTCTCTCATTTACTTCTTTAATTTTTCTTTTACCCTGGAGAGTATACCATATATGTTGCTGCCTCTTATTTAGGGGGTGGTAATAAACAGCACTGGTGAAATCTTATGTTTATTATCATACACAGATTCTGTTGGTTTCTGTTTCTGAGTTATTTGTTGTTTTTTCTTTATTTTTTCTCCTCCCCCCTCATTTGCTCATGTCTTGGTTGGCGTTTGGTGGTGTATAACCGTGATTGCGTTACCTTAGCAATAACAATTGGTCGTCTTGGTTACGTTTGTCCTCAAGAGGTGGCCCCCATGCTACAGCAGTTTATAAGACCCTGGTGTGTATTATTCAATCTTTTTTTTTTTAATTCATTTTTCTTCACTCTCTTTCTTTCTTTCCTTCTTCTCTCTATCTCACTTTTAGATATATTTTCAGTTGGTTACAAAATCTCAATCCTTAATCATTGCCAACCATGTGACTAATCTTGTCCTATCAGGTTTGTGAGTTTTTAGTAGCACCGTCATGTATTCTTTATGTTGTGGCTAATGACTAATTTATGCATGGGATAAGATTGTCACATGCTTGCTGTGTTAAAGCTTGACTATGAAAGATCATTTTAAAATCCACCAGAATGATAATACAATGCATGCAAATACTGTAAAATTTAAACAATGCATTATTTAAAATCCAGTCTGAGGCTTGAAATGCTGTAAGGAATATATGTTTATAGATTTGTTACGTATAAAATAGCTTGCTTGCTGCTGTAAAAGTTAAATAACTGTTCTGTAAGTGGTATCTGACATAATTCATACTGTGATAGTATTTTATGTTCTGCTTCTAATAATGATAGTTTCTATAAATATTTCAGATACATGTTTCTTTTGTATTTAATGGAATACAGGTCACACTTTCTAAATGTATATAGTGTAACAGAAAAACCAGATTCTGGAGGTGAAGCCTAATGGGATTATGCTAGTAAAAACTATGTGCAAGAAGTGTTTTTCTCAGTGTTCAAAATTGTGTTTCAGATCATCTTATCAGTGTGACTTATTCCATCAGATACTGTCATCTAGTTCTGACTTGATTGAAGAAAAGTAATAGAGTTAGCTAAGTTTTGCTTTCCAAATTGTTAGGTGCACCTCTCTGAGAAACATAAGAGACAATGAGGAAAAGGATTCAGCATTCCGTGGGATATGTACCATGATTACGGTCAACCCCAGTGGAGTAGTCCAAGTAAGATACACTGATAGATACCAACTTCTTTTCTTTACCCATGTGAAATATCATGAAAGCTGTATATGGCGTATCAAAAAGTTTACCTTGATGTGATTCCCTGCAGTACATGATGTAGCTTTATTTTGAGGTCAAGGAGGCCAAAGTGTTCATATTGTGAATGATATGTATCATGATGCTTCAGTAATTATCATCTGAAAAGGAAAGCAGAAGAGTATTGTTAAAATCAGGTTTTTGTCTTTTCCTTACAACGAATATATAAATAATGAACTTCGATTAAAATAAGTATTTTGATACTTCTGTCAGGTTGTGGTGAGGATCTGTATGCAAATTGACATTCTGAAAGTTGACATTCTGAAACCTATTTTCCAGATGCAAGCTAGGCTTTTTAAACAAGAAACAGAAAAAAACAGTAACCATTCTTAAAACTTGGGTAGAGAAGATTCTGGTTCAACTTTGGATATATTACTTAAGTAGTCAATGTGACAACGAACATGCATATGTTTAAATTAAATGGTACAATAGAAGAACACAATATGACTTGATATTTAGTCTCCACACCTCTAAAGTAAAGCTGTATCAATGTAATATTTTCTAAGAGGAAAATGAAACTGATTTTTCCCTCTCCTCTGTGTGGAGCTCTTCTTCCTGAAACACAAGAATTGAGCCTGTACCTTGTTTTGAAATTTTCAGTTCATTTCACTAATGTCTTATTCTGTACTTAACATTTCACTCTTCTGCTGTCTCTTTGTTCATTCATGTAGCTTAAGAGGAGGGAATAATACAGGACATATTTCATTAGCCTACCTCTCCTCTGTAGTCATTATCCTCAATTCCTACTGAAATTATGTGTATTGTTAACATAATTATTAAAGACTGGTGTTTTGTTGGTGTAGGAGGAGGTAATGCATGACAGCAGCTGAACTAAGTATAGGGATTTTGGAGTGGCTTTAGTTCTGAATCTGTATGATGAATACTGTGTGTCCCAGAATAAAACTTCTGGCCCTGCTTAAAGAAATATTACAGCTTTTTTCCCCAGCTGGAAATGTGTGAGTGTGCATTTGTTCCTTCTTACTGAGCTGAATGGTTCTTGCATTTCTACATGTACTGAAAGAAATAATGTTAGGCTAGTGTGGTGTAGAAGGTGAGAGTTGGGTTTTAACTGTGGTTTTAATTAAGACACTCAGCAATTTCTATTTCTGGACACTTAGGCATACAAGAACATAGCATTGTCTGAATTCAGTGGAAAATAAATAGATAAAAGCAAAAGCAGTTGTGAATTGGGATCAAAGACCGTGTACAGTTCACAGAATAAACATCAAACATTGTTTTCAGATGTATAAATTGAGGTTGCTAACCTATGTGATTGTTTAATCTTATAGGACTTTATTTTTTTTTGTGATGCTGTTGCATCATGGATTAGTCCAAAAGATGATCTTCGAGACATGTTCTGTAAGGTAAGGTTTCTAATATAACAGTATATTCTAATTGTGGTTGTTTTGCATCCTCTGGTTTGTTTCCTTCTTTCTGTAGCATTTACTGTGTTTGTGGTCATGGAGGTTTCTCTGCCCCCTGTGGTCATGCAAGGTCATAAATTTTCAGACAAAACAACATGAAAATCCTGACTATTTTTTTTAACCTATATTTTCTTATATGCATTTGGGTTATTCCAAACTTTTTTTAAAATGGAGAAGTTTACTTGAGACATTATTTGAAGGGATAATCATCCACAAACAGCTTTTCATAATGTCCTGCATTTGAAAGACCAAGGGGTTCTATATGACATTTAAGACCTTTTTTTTTTCTAGAAAATGAGATTTTTATGGTTCATGACTACTTTTTGACACAAAGATGCCTACTTTACTTTGAAGAAATATCTAGAAAATTTTGAATTAAAAATATCCCAGTGGTATTCTATTTGATGCTCTTAATTTTGCTGAAAATAAGGGATTGCTTAATCCTCCTCAGAATCCCTCTTGGGTGAGCAAGTTTTAAGGAACTAACATAAAGTTATACCCAAGAATGCATCCCTATTGACAAAGTGTCAACAGAATTTAAGCAAAAGGACTGTTTTCCTTGTATTTAATAAGGAAAAAAAAACAACAAAAAACCAAACCAAAACCAAAAAATGAACCAACCAACCAAAAAATAAAGCAAAAAACCCCCACTAAACTACAAGACCACCACCACCACCACCACCAGAATGTAATATATTGTATTTTTGCACTAATGTCTTACATTAGAAGAAAGAGAGAGAAAAAATGTGGTTCCCTTCACAAGTTCTAAACTGAAATCTCAATTTTTGGGAAGTTCTATGTCAAAAGAAAAGTTCATGATACTGTTATAGGAAAAAATGGAGCATATTCCTAAGTACTTACTAGGATCATGGGTCATTATTGGCACTTTTTCTTCATTAATGCCATGTGTGAGCATGAAAACAGAAGCTAGAACTTTTCTATCCCATCTTTAAGAGCAAAGACAGAAATCTCACTGTCTTAGTTAGCCTCTCAGATAACTGGTCTCCTTCCAAGGAACATTAAATCTAGAAAATGCATCAGCAGAAGGAAACATCAAATACAAGTGAAAAGGAAGTCCAGGATACAGCCTATGGTGATTGCCCAAAGCAGTCTCAGTGTGTGTTTCTGTACCAGTCCTTCAGCATCGAATACTTGCTGCAGTAAGTTAGGCTCCTCTTTTTCAGATTCTTTCCAAGTTATCCATGTAGGACCCACGGCATTCAAACTAGACACAGTGGTTCTTGATCACTTGGCATAAGAACATCTTTGCTTTTTAAAGCAAGCAATTTTAATGTATTTCTGTGCTTTTTGCCTTGCAGGAAAGGAGACAAAGCTTTCTTCAGTGATGGCATGCAGGGGTTTTAGATTACTTCTTCATGAGTATATGAGTGCTGTAGTCCAGTTAGATGTTTTTCCAACAATAATTATGAGTTTCAGGAACAATGGAAAGAAACTGGATTGTCCAGTGTTTCTTTTTTTGGTGTTATTCTTCAGCATTAGAACTGGGAGAAAAATACCACTGTCAAGAGCATGGATAGATGAGCTGCCAGTGTTGAAATCTGACACGTAACCTTTTGTCATACCTGAGCATTCTTAGATTTTCAGTAATTGCTTGGTTGCTGGCTAATGTGACTCTTTGGGTTAGGAAGGAGAGGTGAACCTGCTTGTGGAAGGGAGAAAAGCAGTAAGTTAACCGGTGGCACTGTAATGTCATTAGTACATACCTTTGACATTGCAGTTTCTGTGAGAATGTGTTCAGGCAGACTGTTCCACAACTCAGTTTCACTGAATGTAAAAAAGAAAACCAAAACTAATTGCATAATTTTCTATGACAAAAAGCAATATCAGCTGCTTTTGTCCTTTCTAATATTCACCTTTTACTTGCTGTTTTAAGAGCTAACATACTAAGACCTTTCAGATAATATAATTTAGTTAAGTGGTTTTCAGTTAATTTATTACATCAGAATGTCCAGACTGAAATTTGTAGGTTATTGTTTCTCCTCTTTCACTGGCTTTTGATTACCACTGAGTGTGGATTCCTGTACTTACAAAACAAAAAAGATTTCAAGAGCTTCCTTTTTAGTGACAGTTGTCTTACAGGTTCCATGCAAAAAACAGAGCTCTCACAGGTTTTGTTTTTGTGCTAGAAATGAACAGATATTCACAGATATTCATTCTATCAGATGTTGGCTGTGGTTTTGGCTCAGCTTTCTTTCCATAACATACTACACATTTAAAAAAGAAATGTGAACACAGTAGTCTTAACATGTGTGATCTATGTCAATTGAGTGAGTGAGTGACTGAATGAATGAATGATGAATTGAAAAAATTAGACATTCTGAAATGGCCTAACTCTAGGTTACCCATTAAAATACTTATAAATATGTATACGCACACTAGTTTGTGGGGGTAGCTGTATTCTATATGTCACCTTTAAAAGAAAAAAACACATTAAGAAAGACAAAATTTCCTTTGTTTCTTAATAGCATTTCAGTATGAAATCAGAGAATTCAGATTGCCAGATGTACAACTCATCAGTTTGTGGCTTACTGCATATGAGGCTAGTAAATAATATATCCTCTGTTCAGTGCTTATCTTGACTTCTCCCCTCTCATTTCTAGATTCTTCATGGATTTAAAAATCAAGTTGGGGATGAGAATTGGAGGCGTTTCTCTGACCAGTTTCCTCTTCCCTTAAAAGAGCGCCTTGCAGCTTACTATGGAGTTTAACCTCATGCACTGTAGCTGCAGTCCCATAATTAGAGGTAAGCACAGAAATCTTCCTTGGTAAACAGATCTGTATAACAAACTTCCTCCCTGTTTGCATTATATGAAATATAATTAATTCATCAGTCTAGAATTGTTCAGATATACCAGAGAAGACATCTTTCCTTCCTATATAGAGGAAAAAAAGAAGGTATGATAGCATACCTAAATGATGGAGGCTGTAGCAAAAGCAGCTGTCTGACTTTTTTTATTGTCACAGAGAGAGAAAGAAAGAAAAAGTGAGTGTATCATACACATAGTAGTTTATCGAGATAAAGCTGGAAGTGTAGGTATAACAAAGTGCTGGTTCAAGTTCAATAAGCAAAGTGATGAGTATGATCCTGAAGTTATCATACTAAAGAGACAGGCTCCCTTACATGTTATGAATTAAGAGGTGGCAGATGTAGTCTAAGCAGGAATATTCCTCTAGGATAGAAAGCAAGTTTGTTAACGCACTGGAGCTATGAGAAGTCCAATATACTCGGAACTACATCCTAAATGCTCTTTGCACTGAATAAAGGATGTTATGCCAGTGTGTAGCTACTGTAACTGTAAAGTGTGATGTTTTGGGTAGGCTGATATGTTTATTATTGCCATGTTCCAGTTTTGTGCACCAATTCAGAATTGTTAGGCAGTTCTCTGTAGAGAACAATTCAACAAAGAACAGTGAAAGTGTGTTTTAGAATAGCTGTGTAATTGTACCACCATGCTTTGTATGCTGTCTGTGCATGATGTATTAAGCAAATTTCCCATGTGTAGAGTAGTGTGATATTGTGAAGAGATTATAAAATTTCCCAAAAAAAGAGGGTGAATTAAGTTGATTCATTTAGTCTTTTTATAAATATTTGATACTTCTAGTAGAATTTTTGCACTGGAATTATGGGGGTGAGTCACACAGCATTTTTGGAATGGATAACTATTTAGAAGTCAGCCTAAGCTTTTTCAGTCACTGACATAAGAAATCCTGTTTGAATTACAAGTTTGATTCAAACAGTGGATTAAAAATAAACCAATTTTAAACATTTACATATTTATTATCAATGAGGGTGTTTTGGTTCTGACATAAGGGTGCTTTCTCCTCCTATTGAAGAGGAAGCCAAAGTGATAAAATCCACTGTTATTCTCAGTTTGAACTGAGAAACTATCTTGTTTAATCCACCTAAAAGGGAAGCTATTAGGTCAATAGCTAATGTGTTTAATATTCTTTCTCAGTGTTGTAACTACCTTATAATTTTGTGCTAAAAAATCGAAAAGTTGGTTAAAATATATAGGACTGCTTTTATCTTAAATCTAAGTTTAGCACAGTAGTGGAACTATCAATGCAGCTTAAAAGCATACATTGTTGTTTCATGCATAATAATTTATGTTACATAAATGGGCTGCTTTCTTAACAGACTTAAAAGGGAAAATCTAGGCTAAATTCATTTTTAAGTTAACAGCTGGTGCTTAGTGCTTCAGAAAGACTCTTTGTTTATGCACCTGTCAGTCAAAGGGTCAAGGTAAGATTTAATTATACATTTATCTTTTCCTTTTACAGGTCCTTCAGTCTGGGAGACTATGAGGGAGCCTCTGCACCCAGGGAAAATGTTACCCTTTACTGGGGGGAAGGGTAAACCAGTAGGGAATACAGTACAATCCCAACCCTACTGGGAGGGGCGGGAGGGAGGTGTTGCCGTCACTGTATTAAGTCGATGTTGGGAAATGTTTTAACATCTGGAGCCTTTGTGGGTGGAAATCTGTCTCCTATCACACCTCTGCACTGGATGTGAAGAAGAAAAAAAAAAAGAATCTAGTCACAAAACAGCACATTCTTGAATATTATGGGGATTTGTACCAAAATAAGAAACCGTATAATTGAACCATAGGAATACGTAAAGAGGAAAAATATTTTGCGCACAATAAAGGAAACCTAAGAATGGGGGTCACAAACAGTAAAAGGCTTTCTTTTTTGTTTTTTGTTTTTTTAAGTAAGGGTTTTCTACATTATTTCATCCTGCTTGAGGGGATTACTAGGTATTTGCATGTTAATGAACTACGCAAATGAAATTATTACAGTTAAAATGCAGCTTGTGTCTGTATTAGAAACAGGCACTTGCAGTGTACAGCATAGAAACACCATCGTAAAATAATAAAGGTTAACTTGGACAAAATGAAGCAACTGCAAGCTGCCAAATAAGTCACTCCTTTCATTTTTTTGGGGTAAGGGGAAGGACACTGCAAAGGAAAGATTGACATCTTAATTTTTACATTAAGGAAAACAACCAAGGTAGTGGATATGATTTTATTATTGTACTTTTTTAGCTTTAATTTCTAGAGTAAGGCATTATTCTTAACTTGCAGTTTAAGGTTCAGGCATGCGTTCTGGATCATAGTGATCAGAAGTAATTTTAATTAGTGGGAAAGTAGCATGCTTGCATCACATAGAGTGAAATTGGTATACATTTACCTATGTTGCGCCAGTTTTGTGTTGCAGTTTACCAATTCAATATAGCCCTGCATTTAAAATTCCTTTTTAAGATTCTGTGGAATTTATTTTTATTAAGAATATAGATATAAAGTACTGTAGTTAACATTAAATTAGGCCTTGAAATACCTTTTTAGGATCTGTTAAGAATAAGATTGATATTGTATTGTGTGTAACCTGCACAATGTGGAAAGCTGATATAGCTGTGCAAAAATTTGCCTCTGTGCTGTCAGTGTGATGTGCTTTCTGCATGGTTATATCCTAGTGATTTTATCAGAATCTCTAAAATTAATTACATGGTAAGACCCATTAAAGGCTGCATAAATGTTAGTTGGCACGTAAAGACAATTGTATAAGTTGATGACAAGATTGCTACATTTGTGTTTATTCCCACTCAACGTATTACCTTCTACACTTTCTTTTTGTTCAAAGCATGATCTTAAAAGAGATGTTTAAGTTAATGGATGTAATGCAGGGTATCTACACTGTATCGGTGCATGTTGGTGGCCCTTTGTGATATGGTTAAATGCACAAGGGTGCAAGTTTAAACCTAGAGAGTGAAAGTTGGTTTGGATCCTCTTCATTTCATTTGTTTAGCTTTTCTGTTGTGTTTTTTTTTCTCTACTTACATGTATTCCTGTGAATAAATCCTTGTTAAGTTAACCCTTTACTTTTCCTTCCATGTGTATTTTCTTATGTACTGTGAATGTGAAATCCTAACTGGTACACTTGATCTTGTGTCCATCTGAAAGTGGCAAGTCTTTAATAATTTA
>JAWWLV010000100.1:47252763-47267513 GCA_035041135.1 Platyrinchus mystaceus
TGAATGTGAAATCCTAACTGGTAAACTTGATCTTGTGTTTATCTGAAAATGGCAAGTCTCTAAAGAGTATCCCATGATGTTAAAGGAAAATGGAGAGACTTAACTGTGCTGGTCAGAGGTGAAGCCGCACCTTTCCATTTTTCAAGTGCTGCATTATTAATCTGCAAAACAAAATTAAGCCATAACAGCCTTTTTGTAGATTTAGTTTCTCACCTTTGCATCGATAACAGTTTTTGGGTTTGTGGTTTTTTTTTTTTGGTTTTTTTTTTTCGTCCCCCCCCCCCTTTTTTTTTTTGCTTTAGTTTTGTTTTTTGGTGTTGGTTTTTTTATTTCTTTTTTTTATTTTTTGGGGGGATTTTTTGTTGGGTTTTTTTTTGGTTTTGTTTTGTTTGTTTGATTGTTTTTTAGTTGGTTGGTTGGCTGGTTTTTTTTTTTTAAGAACTTGCTCTTCTTTGCATGGTTCTGTTCTTTGACTGTTGAATGATTTAGCCATTGCACTGAAGTTTGAGCTGTGTGAGTGTGAACTTAAAAATGCTGTTTAAACAGCTTAGATTGTTTTTTTAATGCATGATTACATGCATGTTTTATGTCCCCCACACAAACATTTTTTTTTTTGGCTTTGCAAATTTTAATGGATTATGCCTGAAGAATAGTTTGGACATGTACTGTACAATATACATTCAATAATGCCAGTACATAGTATTTATTCAATTTGATCAAAATTGCATGTGATAACTTGCTTTCAGATTACATTACTTTGGTAGCAAACACAAAATTCCTTCTCAGGTAATAACTCTGAAGTAATTTAGTTACTAGCCACTAAAAAACACTTTAAAACCAAATTTTGAAAGGGAAAAAAAATCCCAGCCTTTAGCAAGGTGGGGTATTATTTTAGACCCAAATTTGCTTTAGTGTTGCATGTGTTTGAACTTTAAGGAAGAGTTTCAGAGAAATGACATTAAAAAGTTTGTAGAATAGAAAACCTACCCAAATAATACGATAGCATAACAGTTAGAATCTGAGTTTAACTAAACTTCTTAAATTTCAGAAAGCCCCTTTAACCAAATAAAACCACTCCATCTCACCTTGGATTAGTTTAGGATGCCACTTTTGTGCATACATGTTTTAATAGGTATTTGTACAGATGTGAACTGATCTGGTATGACAACAAGGAAAACAACTAAGTAGGGCAGAAATAAACAGTACTGACAGAATAGTCTTTTGTATCAGTAAGTTCCTGTGGTATATTTTAAAGCAAATAAACCATATTCCTAATGCATACTAAAGTGCAAAGATTTGCTGAAGCCATTTAGGGTGTAATGTGAGGTAAGAAAAGTTCTGAAACAGCATTAATATTTAAAATTGAACTATTGCATCATGGGATATATAAAAAGCATCTTAATTCTTGTGGTGTAGTCTTGACAGTTCTTGAATGTTGACTGAATGTTTATACTGGTAGAATTGTGAGTTTGTCTTTGTTACATTCCAGTGTTTCTGCCTCATGGCATGCTAAAAGCACGGCTTACTTCATTTGCTCCTTACACACTGAAAAAAGTGCTGTTAGTGTGCTAAACTACAGAAATAGCCGCTGCTAAGTAATGGTGTAGATTTTCTACTTGAATATTTTTGTTGTAGGAACCTCAGGAGGTCAGTGTTTACTGTTTTTATATATGCCTTTTTCCTGTTTTGAGTTTCCCTTTTTGAAGGATTCTGAGAGTGAACAAAAGCTGCTGATCAACCTAAGTTGGTAACAGAAAGTGTATTTAAAATCCTTATGAATGCATCTTTTTGACAGTTCTAAATTGCTGTTAAATTAGTCTTAAATGAAGTTCAATATTAAGTTTTTCTCACGTTCAGGAAACCACTCATTTCATTTAGGGAAAAAGACTAGTTCATTATTTTGACCAGTGTAAGGAAAAATAATCATAATCAATTTTGTATTTTTTTTCCAAAGCTTATTTTCTAAATCAGTGAATATGTAAATATTTAAATTGTAAGAAGCTAATTCTTACGCTTTGGTTTAGTGCTCCTTGAAGCTTGTACTCAAAAGGTCACTTTTAGAAGAATGGGTTAAAATTTGTAATAATGATAATTTTTAAAAGTTATGAAGTAGCATAAATTTTGTAATTAACAATATTGAGACACACTGTGATTTTTTTTCATTAGGACTTTTATGTTAGCATCAATATTAATTACTTAAACCGCATATATTGTATAATAGTAAAATGTATATTTTAAAAATTCAAGTGGCTTTCCTCAAGCAAAACTCATTGCTACTTAGAAATATTCAATTACTAGCTTTATCTCAGGTGAATACTCTTGTACCCTTTTCGTTAAGAACACATGGTAATAACAATGTGTCATAATTTTATCAGTTTACGTATTTCATTTAGGCAGCTCCTCTTGTCTTAAACTTATTCTAAATTAACCTTTATACTGTGGGACAATAATTACTTTTGCTTCACCTGTATTATTCATATTGAATGTATTAACAGACAAGGTGCAAAAACATTCTTCCTTTGAGGAGAATGTATCCATATTCAAACATCTGAAATATTTCTTAAAAAAAAAAAAAGCTTTAAATTCAACATCAAATTGGAAATATTTTGTTTCAGATTTTGTCAAGGAAAGAAATAACACTAACTGCTTCCATGCTATCTCTTTCGTGAGGATGATAGATGCATAAAGCTTTTATATAGGGTCTAAAGAGTGACTTTTTATCTTAGATAAAGATTAAGCTCTACAATGAAATGGCAAAACACCCTGCACCTCTCTCAGATAGATGCTGATGTAGTTTGCACACATATTTGTTATATATTACATAACCTCGCCTTGAATAAATAAAGCTTGATCAGTAGCTGTGTATTTCACTCACCTGTGCATTCTTCAGTATGACTTGCATCCTTCAGTCTTCTAGGTATTCTTCTCCAATAGAAACTGGGTTTTGTCTGCCACTGATGCTTGCTCTTTGCACTTAATGGTTGGAGCAAGCCAGTTTTAGTTTATTATTTTAAATGGGGAACTGAGGCAAGTACTCTGCTTGCCTTGTATATTCTGCTAAAATAGTGATACTCACTCACTTGAATGTACTTACATGAGGGAAGTTTAAAATGGCTCTATAAGATAAATCCATGTGTGGTGTTACAGTATGCTTTAAGTAAGCCAAATCCACATCTGAAAGAATTCAGCACTTACAGTATAGTATATTTTTTCCTATAAACTGGTTCTATTGTACTACTTTTGGTTTAGGTATTTCTTTCCTTACTTTGCGTGAGCAACTAAATAAGAAGGCTTGGGTGTTTTTTTGAGGATAGCAATGAGAAAAAAAAGGGTTTGGTATAAGGAGGTGTATTTGGCTGTTGAAATCTGCAGTGTATTTTTCATGGAAAGAGAGGTAATTATGTTGTACGTTGACTTAATAATACTAGACATTTCTAAAACTTAAAATTGGATGAAGTACACAATATAGTTTAAAATGAAAGACGACTGGATCTTTCTGCTGACAACTTAGGTTGTATAAGTTTTGCTTGAAAGCTTTAAATCTGATGTTTCTGTATCTGCCACAATGTTGGAATGTTTCCTTCAAACATATCCTCCTGCAACCTTTCAAACTGTACTAAATTGAGTGATATTTCTGAAGTCTGCCTATGTGCTAACAGAACTTCATTTTAAATAGAATATGGTTTTAATTTTTGATAAGCTGCTGAATTTTAAAGAGTTTTTGGGGCCACCAAATATTTTGGATCATGCAGAGAATATATATTGTACTGTAGTAATTTTGTATTTACATTTGTATGATGTGACATAATAGATGTGAATGTTAATCACTGCTTGACTATGTTAATAAAGTTGTTTAAATATAGATGTTGCATTCCAATTTTTAATGAATGATTAAATTTATTGTTATGTTTTGCCCGACCTAGTAGTGCGCTCTTCTGATTCACACGTGTAAGTACTAGGGTTTATGGAATAAGGATTTTCATTTTATATGAAAGAAAATAATCTTTAAATAAGTTCAGTTTAGATGCTTTATGCTGCTTGAGGGCAGATCAATGTAGGAAAAGGGAAGTGTAGGTGACTTGAAATTAGAGCTTGTTGGATGATACCTGGTAACTACTTTACTACTGAGAAATGTTACATTGACTACTTTTTTTGAAAAAGTTGATACTTGCTAAGTTTCCAAATGGAAAAGGGAAAAAAATTCATTTTCGTTCCTTGTTCTAAAAGTAATGTGAATCATAAAGAAATGAGTAAACTAGAAATAAATTGAAGCTATTCAAGACCTTGAACCAAAATTTACGCTGATCTTAGTCTAATTTTATCTAGCTTTCATGGGACCATGATAATACAAACTATTTAAAGAGCTGCCCTTCCAGAACTTCCTGATACAAGTAGAAACTAATTGCTGCATACTCAGCTTAAGGACTTAGATTTCTGCCTCCAGAAAGAGCAGGCAGCCATGGAACAGCAGCATAGAGTCCAAGTTGATTAGCAGAGTTGATTAGCAGTTCCTGGTGGCTGTGTGGGAGGTGATGGGGGTGGGAAGGTCTGTTTTCTTTCAAATAGCCATCCCCACTGCCGTTATGTTCTGGGGTACCTGTTAGAACATCCTGCTGTCAGTCAGCAGTTTAGTTCAAGTCTCCTACTACCAGCTGAGAGCCACATCTAAGATGCGGCATCTAATTTTGGCTCAGAGGTTAATTGCTACCTGTATTTACAAACGAGAGATGAGTAAGTACTAGCATCTTGAGTAAGTGAAATGAATGTTACTGCAAAGTTTGTGGTCAGGTTGGAACAGTGCCAAGGAATGAACTTGCACTGTATATCATGTTATTTATAAATAAAAAATAAAAAAACATCTAATTTAAAGTTGTCCTTGAATAAAAAGCATTTCAGTAGGAATATTGTATGTATAAAATACAGAGTAGTTGTTGATAGCTTTTGTTATCCCAGAATGACTGCCAATGAAACATACTGCTTACATAAAGGAATGATCTTTCACAGGCATTTACCCTTGTTTTGCACAAAATAAGCAGTGTAGACTATTGAAACATCCCAAAAGACACCCAAATGTTAATCTGCACAATGACAGACTTAAAATTAGGTTGCTTCCAATAATCAATTCAATTTAAGGAAAAAGATGCAATTATGCTGCACGTACACTAATGTGTGTAAGTGATGGCATATAAGGAATTATTTTTGAATCACAGGTTTTCAGGGGGTTGTTGTGACGTCAGTCCTTTGTTTGCCAGACTTCAATTTGAATTGTGTAGCTTCAGGTATAAATATTTTTTTCGAATCTTAATGTATAATTTGAAAGTGCAAATATATAATAAATAATAAATGTATAATAAAAAAATAGAAATAAAACACATTGAACTGGTACACTGAGAGTTTTACCCATTTTTCCTTATTGCCCCTTGGCTAAGTGGATGGTCATAAATTTCCTATATTAAATATACAGGGGAATTTAAAATCTTCCCATGTTTACAGCATACAGGTTAACTTGGATGCATAACTACTGCAGTGTTACTATAACATAACAATTTTTTAAAATTTTCCATTATTTCTCTTTTCACTTTCAGTGGTTAATACAGATAGAAAATAGAATTTTATCTCTGTGGTAAAGGACACAATGAGAAACAATGTTAATTTACCACTCCTTTTACCTTGAAATTCTTCTCAGGGAATGTCCTAACAGGGATGGGTATATTTAATTTACACCTTTCTCAAGCTATGTTTCAGCTTTACATTTATGTTGACTTGTAGAGAGGATTCTGTAACTTAGAGATTTAGAAGCAGAAGGGTTTTGTAGTTTCAAAACTCAAAATGATGTGAATGATACCATAAAAAAGAGGGATTTTCCTTTAAAACGAAAACAACAACACCCTCCAAAAAAGTGTAAAACTGTTTCGTAGATAAATTTTAAGGTGTTATTTTTCTTTCTAAAGCCACATCTAGACACAAGGCATCTTTTAATGTCTTCTTTTAATATTATCTCAAAAGAAAAGTTTGAATCATCTTACATGGTAGGGGTTTTTTTCTCCTTAATGTATTGATGGTCATTGTTTTGCATATACATTTTTCATTGTGAAATGTACATGCTCAAATAAACATTTTGGAACCATGTGTGTGCACTTTTTCCTTCTAGCTTTGGAAGATCAGATGAATCACATGACAAACTAAGAATTCAGGTATTCATTTTTTAAAATTCTTTACATACGATAGCATAAAGCAGTAAGATAGTTGCACCACTTTCTCCAGTACTCTGCCATAGGAATATGTAGCTAATTTTAGTTTTGCTTATCTCCATCCTCCTTATCAAAGGCCTTGCACACCAAAACCCTTTTCAACATTGGGCCAAAACCTGATGGAAGCTAACTGAAACCTCAGACCACAGCTCTCATTGTGTTGCAAGGAATTCACTCAGGAACGTAACTGTTTCTCAGTCCATAAAAGGGCAGTGTTTAACACAAATAATTGCCTGATGTAACAACTCAGAGTTTCGTCTTTCTAATTAACAACACAGGCATCTTGGCTACTTTTATTTCTCAAAAAAATAAAGCCCAAACCTCAGTGTCTTTGGTGTGTGCAAACAGGAGGCCTTCTAAATCATTACTAATCATTACTACTAATGATTTAGTAGCCATACTAAATCATTACAGGTCTGCACATCTTCAGAAGAAATTAGGCTTCAAGAGTTTTATCGAGGTGATGAGGACGTTGAAGTTCACGTTTCTTCCAGTTTATAAAGCTGGTGGCTGCCATTAATATGCACTGGTATGTCAATCTATGGATGTGAAGAATCAAAGGAAAGAATCAATTTCACCTAGTATTACTTTTGCCCAAATGCAAGCCATTCACTGACCATCCTGTTCATACTGACATTCCAATTTTTAATGTGTAATCCTAATTAAGTACCTGTATAACCAAATCATTTTACTTCTTTCACAATATTTCAATAGCTGCTTCTTACTTAGACAGCTAAAATATCTGTACAGACCAATACCTTTCTTTTTCATTATTTCATTTACTACCTTGCATAAACTAAATCCCAAGCATTTGCAGTTCTTTTTGTTAGTACAGTAATACTTACAAGCTGCCTGTGGTTTATTAAGAATAAAAGCACTATCTGTTCTTATACTGTGCGGTACAGGAGTACTTTCCTGAGGTACTACATGATCTTACTAGTTTGGATTCAAATCCTTCTACCACAAATTACCTTCCTGTTGTATTTTATTACCAGAGTGGAGAAGATCTTTGTGATCTGAAAACCATCTTGCTTGTGCACTAGGTACTGTGGGGCACTTTGGTACTAAATGGTTATACAGTCAGAGCTTGCTCTTCTAAACACTTAATATTTCTTTGAATCTGAATGTTTTAAATACTTCAGTTTTTGCGCTTTTTTTCATTTAGGTTATTTTTACTTGTTGACTGCAAATAAGCTGCTCCAAGTTCATTGATTGACATACTTGCAGGTAAGTACTTAAAGCATATATGCAATGTTAAATGCATTGATACAGCAAGAATATAAATTCAACTAACCATTGAATGTTTTCTTGAGAGTATAGCAGCATAGTAATTTATGATGTTTCACAGAATATTCTGAGTTCAAATGGACCCACAAGGATCATTGAGTCCAACTCTGAAGTGAATGGCCCTTATAGGGATTGAACCCCCAACCTTCATGTTAATTAGTGCCATGTTCTAACTGAGATAATCTCAGGGTCATATTATTTCCCCATCCTACACAGAATATAGATTAAAAAACTCAGTATGGTGTTTCCATAGTAATGCACCTCCGGAGTATGTTAGAAATCTCCCAGAATTTTTCATGCAGGGCTGAAATGTGACAAGAAGTCAAAATGGAATCTACAAACATTAAACTGTTCCGGTTTGTCATTATTCATGTTTACTAGTGCTTTCTGATCCTTCCATTTTACTGAAGGTTGATTTGATGAAACATGCTTTTGGTAGCAACAGAGCAGAGGAGTGAAAAAGGTGGAGTATTAGCACCAAATGACTCACTGTGAAACAATGCTGTTGGGTTCATAATTTAAGTAATTGAATTAATGGGATGCGATCAAGCTTGGTGTGCAAATTAACAGAAGTGTGCATTTAAGTATAAAGTGAGTCAGATGGTGCAGCCTGATTGAATACATCATTCAGGGATGTTGAAAACTGTCATTAAAACTTGCTGCAAATCTTCAACAGAACACATATATCATTCCTAACTTCAAAATAACTTCAATTAGGTATTACACTGAGTTTAAAGAAATTCAGTCAATCTCTTGCTGTAATAACATGGCTATAGCTCTGTTCACAATTTTTTTAAAATCTTAAACTTAGAAATTCCATTAGAGACACCCATCCTACCCAAAAGTGTAATGTAGACCATAATGTAGACCAGTGTTCTCTCATCAGACCACAATTTCAGTTTGTGCATGTATTTCAGAAAAGGACCTAGCCGAGCCATAAGACAATCTGAAGATTGTCTGGGAGAATTCCCTTTAAATAAATTATTTCAAGTTAGCTGTATTTGCTGCTAACTTTATAATCTCTTTCTCCTAGACAGATTTTTTTTTCCTAAACCTTACCAGCTCTAACCTTCTGCCAATGGAATTTCATTACACTTTCTGTACAGAAAGGCTGCAATAAATGTCTAGTAATGAAGGTAATGTGTAGGTCATAAGCAAGTGAATTATTAAACTTCTGGATAATGTCTGCAGGTATTCAGGTACAGTTGCTTGGTTAGAACATAATCCTGGTGTTTTTTAAATCCTACAAGATAACCTGGCATTTCTTAACAAAATTAAATGATTCTTGGAAGGGATTTGGCTAACAATTCTCCCTTTAATCATCTTTTTTTCTCCACCACAGTGGTAAACAAGTCTGGCTTTTCATATCTTCTTCTGCTGCTCTTAATGTTCTGAACATATCTCAATTGGCAATAAAAATTTCTGTTCAGCTAGCAAAAACTTTGAGTAGTTCTTTTAGCAAAGACGATAAAGAAAATGCATTTTTCAAGGCATATCCTCAATCTAGTAAATGAAATATGTATACGGTATATAAAATGGTTCCACCTCCATCTGCTTCTTCAGATCCTCTTTATAAGTAAAGTGCAGTGTTAGATTATTTATTTTACTTGAATCATTTCTTACTCTTTTTTAATTTATTAAGAACTTTAAATGTCAACTGGCTCTTTGACACTACATAATTACATTAAATAATGTAATAATCCAAATTTATTTTTGGCAATTATCTGGAATTTGTTTTTATCTTAAATTTAGCAAATTCAGTTGTACATTCTTGTATTAAGGGTTTGCTAATAATTAAATAGTTACCTTCCCTAGAGTTCATTGTCCATTTTCAAATGACTTAGACATAGAACAAATTAACTGAGTTACTATAGGTAAAAATAAAATATACAATCATTATTTTTGTTGAAAATAAGTTAATATTAACACGTAACAAGAAGCTGGAAATATGGGAGGATGGACAAATTGAGATGCAGATAGCAAACTGCACAATCAGGAATGATTTTCTGAAAGGATAATTCTAAGCTCAATATCTCCTTTCACATGTATGCAACCCACATTAATGCCAAATGTAGAGTACTTTTTCAAAAATTAGGATTATATTCATAAAATATAACTAGTTAACTAGTATAGCTAAGAAGTCTTTTTAGTTCTTCATACCCTTCCTGTGAGGTTTGTTGTTGTGGCTCTTTAAATTTTCACTCATGTAGATCACAAAAATGGGAGAGGAACTGCTTTTCTTAAATTAAAAAACTAGCAGTCCAGAGAACTATTTGGATCTTCCATGAAAGACACTGAAAATATGCAATGGGAATACTTTTTTTATTACACAGGACTCACTGTGTATTTATGGCTGTCAAAATAATGTTCCTTTCTGTCCACCTCCATTACACCAACAAAACAAAAGAATTACTCCACTGGGACAAACAAAGATACCTAATCCAGTATCCTGTCCTTGGCAGCCAATACCTAGAGTAGAAGTCGAGATTAAAGAACTATAAATGATGCTAATGCAAAGAATTTCCAAAGGCTTCACTAACTTGCAGATCAGGGACTTCCAGAATAAGGGACATTGTCTCTGCTTTTAGTAATCCACTCTGGATTTCTCTGTGTAGAAAAATTTAGAAACATAAGTCTGATCCTGATCATCATCCCTATCAAAGTGGTTTTCTATATAAATGAACCCATGCTGGAGGATATGCCTTAATATTCATGTCTAAGATTGTGCATTTCATTTGAGTTTATGTGGAAAGCTGTTGTTGAAAAAGCTGAGGATGCATTTGATATTTCTGTCATGCTGGAATGCTGAAGAACTGTAGCAGTTGCTTCACATCTAGATATAGCAGTATATAAGGGATTACTACATAGCTTTGAAAATGTGGAATATGGGAACTTTTCTGTGAAAAGTGAACCTCTCCTTCCATCATATCATAGTATCTGTTCCTGTGAAAGGTACATTACTATCGTCTGTGGAATAGAAAACTTCTGCTCTGATCATGCAGCTTTTATATCTCACTATTTGCCCTAGTGTACATCCTTACAGATCACAGCGCACACTGCAAAATGTACTGTGATCATATCTTTTTTCAGATCATAATGAAGACTGCTTGCTTATATCAAGTAAACAGATGCATAAAGGAGTTTTCCTTAAATGTACTCTTAAATGATTACTGTTTAGAATTACAGTACACATGCTTACCACTCCTATCAAAAGAGAGAGATCTGGATCTAACAGCCTTGGGACTTACTAAGAAATTTGTACTATGGAAAGGATCCAGAAGTTTTCTGTGTCATGGCTTTGGCAATTTAGCAAGCTATGCGTATACTGGCACTTTGGAAGAACATTGCTAGAAGGAAAGAAACTTCTAAACTAACCTTGGAGCTACAGGAAGTGATGAACTAGAGCTACAGTCATTCCCTAATAATTGTAATACCAGTTCAGAGTAATATTGTTCATCTTCCATGAAAGTATCTTTGGTAAACGTAGATGAAATTCTATAGCTCTGTAAACTTTCTGAACTACATTTTTCATAACTATTTTCTTTCATGACAGTCTTTACTCAGCATAAATTTGATACCAGTTGCTGAATTCATCAGGTTCTTAAGGATGACTTCAATGTTCTAATCTATCCCTTACCTAAGAATTTACTGAACATAGTACAAACAAACCATCAGCATTAAGGTGAAGGCAGGTGAGGTTTTTCAAACCAGAATTAAGAGGGTTTCTGTCATGGGAAAGGGAGCCCTTTGAAAAGAATATCAGCATCTTACTTTTTGTATCTTGGATAAAACATGCTGACATAACCACAGATCAAGTTGGGATAAACCAGGTTTGCGCTGGACAACGAGCTGCAGCCCCTCATATTGCTGCTTAGACCTGGCCCTCTAATTTTAGTCAATAATGAAAACCTAACTGCTGTCTTGGGCAATTAATTACTTCATTAAGGTAGAACAGGAACCCTTTGGGGTCCCAGAAAGAGCCCAGTGGTGCTGACTCTGCCATAGAGAGTATATATACACACACCGAAAAGCAGCACTCCAGGTACAGAGTGGCCACAGCTGCCACTTGAGTGGCTTCATGTTCTGGACCAACAACTGACATCACCCCTGCTGGCTAATAATCTATTCCAAATCAATGAAGGGTCGGGAAAATTAACTGTCATTGAAGAAGATGAAGGTCTGAATCAAAGAGTTTCTCCAAACACTTAGGCTTTAGAAAGGGTACATCTCTCTTAGAAGCATGCGACTGGAACTGTTAAATTCTGTGGGAGGATGCAATTAGGAGGGTACACTATGCTTTTATCACTAACATTCCCTGCAGGATTAGTCATCATCACGTGCTTTGAAGGACTTTACCCTTCTTGGCTGGAAGAAGGCTTGGCTGTGAAGCCACTTCACTGAATCACAGAATATTCTGAGTTGAAAGGTACCCACAAGGATCACTAAGTCTAACTCTTACCCCTGAAAAGGACATCCCCAAGAATCACATCATGTGCCCGGGAGCATTGTTCAAAAGCTTCCTGAACTCTGTGAGGCTTGGTGCTGTGACCAAGTCCCCGGGGAGCCTGTTCTAGTGCCCAACCACCCTCTGAGTGAAGAAGCTTTGAACAGGAGAGTCCCCTCTCCCCCGTGCACCGTGGCACTCAGTGTAGCCGTTCCCTAGTGGTTACTCCATACGTTTGAGAGGTTTTGCTGGAGGTTTCCGAGCCTGCCCTCTGCAGCTCTGTCCGTGTTGCTGCAGACCAGGAGCTCCCACCACCACCCTCAAGAGACGGCGCCCCGCCATTTCTGCGGCCCGAGCGGTCGGGCCTGCGCAGGAGCGGCGGCGGCGAGGCGCAGGCGCGGAGCCGGGGCGGGCCGGGAGCGGCGGCGGCTCCGTCACGGGAAGGGCGGAGCGCGGTGGCGGCGCCCGTTTCCTCCGGCGCGTCTCGGCGGCTACGGCCGCGCTCGCCGGTGTTGCCGGGGCAGCGAAGGAGGAGGGATGGCGTACTTCGTGGAAAGCTTCTGGGTAGGTCGGCGTCGCGGGCCGCTTTCGCCGCGCCGCGGGCGAAACGGGCAGGGCGCGGCGAGGGGCAGCCGCGGTCCCCGCTGAGGGAGCAGCCTCGGCTCTTACGCCACCCCCGAGACTGGGCCGGGGCCTGGCGGCGAGGGGTTCGTCTCTGCCGCCCCCTGCGCCCGCCGCACCCGGGCAGGGCCGTGCGGCAGAGGGGGACCTGCTGCCCGCAGCAGAGCAAGGGCACCGTCGCCCCTGCCCCGCCGCCGTGCTCCGGGCTGCGCTGCGGAGAGACGGCGGGGAGAGGGTGGGTTGGGGTGGGATGGGATAGGTGGTCGCCGCGGGGCGCTGGTCCGAGGGATGCGCGGACGCGACTCTGTGCTCGGGGGTCTCTCTCTGGCGGGCACGGCGGTACCTGGGTGTGCCCTGGGCTGCTGCCGTCTCTGTTGTGCGGGGGAGCAGCACTGGCTGGAGCTGCTTCGCGTTTGTGCCGTACCAAGGCAGAGCCGCCCCTCGGCGCTCCGCGCTTGTAAACCCGTAAATCGTCTCCTTTTCCCGTGAGGAGCTACAGCCCGAGCACCATCCGTCCAGGGAAACAACAGGCTTTCCACTTGGCTCCGGACACGCGATTTTATAAGTCGTCTCTGCGGAGATATGTGTGGTTTTAAGTGGGTAGATATATATGGATGAAAAGTTAAACTGTGGGTTTGGATTAGTGTTGGGTTTCTTGTGAAATGCAATTAGTTTTCATTGTGACACTGATAGTTTGAAACATTAAAGTGTTCTTGTAATCACTGCGCTGTTTACAAAGTTGCTACTTCTTTACGTGTTGGGAGGTTTTTTTATGTGCCGATCTACCAACGACTAAGGGAAACATAAAAATTGTTATTTGTTGAGACTGCAGTGACAGAAAAGTATCTTTTAGATATTTGCTTTTTCAGTGTAAGCAACAGTTATACTTAAAGTTTTGGGAAAACCAATTTCACAATTATAATACCCTATTCTTGAATATAGGGCATAGTACATGTTTTGTTTTCAGCTTTATATTTAGTTTTGACTCCTTGAGTTTTGCTCTTAACATACTATTAAAATTTAATGAAACAAGATATTAGATTTGCTCTCTTGGTATACAAATCTGTTTAATTTGAAGCATCAATGTGGGAGATCAGTATAAAAAGTATAAAACTAATGTGAACATTTTTTATCTTTCCTAAAAATAAGATTAAAATTTATATAAAAATATGCATTTTCATTGGAAAAGTTACTATCTCCGCCTAGTATCAAAATAAAATAGGAGTTGTTTATTCAGCTATTTCAACTGAAATCAACACTTTTCTATTAAACTATGTTAAGGACTATGGTACATTCATTTTACTATTTGTCTGATCAGTTGTATTTTATTTTGTTAATTACTCAGTAATTTTGTTAAATCATTGAAGGCAGTGGGCCATTCCCACTTCCAATTACATTGTTTCCCTGTCTGTGTCTTCACAAATCCTGCTGGCAAATATGAGGTAGTAGAGATCTACCCAAAATTCCCATTCCCTCTTTCTGCTCTACAAAGTCTCTGCCTTTTAGCTCTGTTAATAAAACTCACAGTGTGGATCATCAGTGAATGCCAGGAGAAGGGGGACTTCTTCTGTTACTGAATATTTCTCTCCTGCTTCCAAAAATGACACAAGGCAGAACAAGAAGTGTGTTCTTGTTTGTATTGCAGTGACAACAAAGACATCAGACAGGATCTTAACTTGCAAAACTTAACCAAGAAGCTTTTGTAATACCTGAGCAGGGTTTTCTTTTGTGTAGAAGTAAAATTAAAAGGAACGGGTAATATTCCTTTTTAACTCTTGTGGGTTTCAAGTGGCTTTCAAGATTTCAAGATTAAGTGTAGTGATGAATTTGTAAAGGCCTAAAGTATTGAGTTTCTGTATATCAGCAGAACTAGGCATAAATTAGAGGTTTATGAATTTTGAATCATAAGGCTTCTTCATTTCTACTAACTTTTCAGAATAGATTATTGTTCAGTATTGCTACTGCTGTGCTTTGAAAGACTTCGGACACAGTCTATATAGGCTTTGAATTGTGGTGAGAAAGTTAAGATGGAAATTAGAATGTTAAAATGCACTGAATGCATAATGACTAAAAATAATGAAGAGAAATTTGTAAGGAACATGGTAGTGTGTAGAACTTCAGAAGAATTGTCTTCTGTTTCTTGCTTT
>JAWWLV010000100.1:47288635-47349818 GCA_035041135.1 Platyrinchus mystaceus
TAAATATTGCATTCTTTTTCCTGTTTTTGTGCACTACTACAAATAAAATATGTGCAGTTTGCATAGGAATTTGTTCACTTTTTTTCCAAACTATAGTCCGGCCCCTGACAGTGTCTGAGGGACAGGGAACCGGCCCCCTGTTTGAAAAGTTTGAGGACCCCTGGTGTATACTGAGTTGGACAGCTAAAGATTCTGATGATGATTTTTCATTTTTCTTGTAGCTTAAAGCACTTTGCAGTGTCATGTATTTGTTGGGTTATTAACATTACAGATCCATTTCAGTATATCTTTTTAAAATTGACTGATCTTTCAAAAGAGAAAGCAAACAATTTGGCTAGTGATTATACCTGTGATAAGAATTATTTGATAGTATTATAGTACCTAGCTTTATCAAGATGGCTACACTTCAGAGACTTTAAATCTGAAGTATAAAACAATAAAAAAGAAATAAGAAAACAATTGAGGGGGATGCTTTCCACTAACAGACAAAAAATATATGTCTGTATGGACAACTGTTTTCATGTTCTTTAGGGAGAAGAGTTTAAAGAACACATTGTGTACATGTCTTGACACCCCTGTAACTGACAGCAGATGTTAGAGAAAGACCAGAGATAGATTTGAAAGCAGAAGTTTACATAATAAGGCAATCAGTATAAGATTAATGGGGTAGGCTACAGAGGATGACCATATCCTCTGTAATTAAGAGGAAGGCTGCTGGATAAAAAGAAAATTATTTTAGTCTGCCTGATTGATGGCTTGAGAGGTATGTAAGTATGGGAGAAGACTGAGAAGTTACAGGTATTTGTCTTGTCTGTACAGAGTTGTATTTGTGAATCAGAGTAGTGGGAGATGTGAAACGGGGAGAGATGATCTTTAGAGAACACTGTGCAAATTGGAGAGAGGATTAAGTGGCGCTCCAAAGTTTGGACACACTTGAAAGGGCAGTTACAGAAATAGGCAGAGAACTAGGAAAGAGCAGAAGTAAACAAACATTTGAAGACAATTATGGTTGACTGTTGGGGAGGATGAGGACATTTTTAGTTCTGATTTTTGGCCAGGAAGGAGCCATTGAGATCTTTGGAAGTGATTTTAAAATGGCTGTCAGCTGGTAGCCTGAGTAAAATGGAACAAACTGCAAAAATTATATTTGGTGAGTTTAAAATTCAGACAAATTAATCATATTTAAAGAAGGAAAGGATGTATATTAAACTAGAAAATGAGAGAGCATGTGTTTATTTCTGAGGAGGAGGAGAGGGTACTAAAAAGGAAGTGCAAAACATATCTAGAAATAAGATTTCTCAGTTTAGATGAAAAAAAACAAGACTCCTCAGTAATGGAGAAAGGAGGGGTTATTTGAAAACCCTCTAAACCTATTTCCTTTTGGTAGAAATGGGTCAGATTTTTTTGAAAATAAAGATTAGATGGAAGTTCAAAAAGTAAGTAAAAAAATCTCAGTAATGGTTCTAAAAGGATATATTGCTTTTTGAAGTGCATTCCGCACCTTACTTAAGTATTCTTAAATAATTATTCTTAAATATTTTAATTGCCACAGTAAAGATCTGGAAGGGAAAAAAAGTTGTTTGTTTAATCTTATAAAAAATTTTTATTATGACTAATTGCTCATATTGGTTTACAGAAATTTCAAGACATTGAAGAAACACACCTTCTTCATATGAAAGAGATTATAGAATCATTGTCAAATACTATAAAAGAAATTCATATACAAATTGGAGAGGTAACTTTTATACTATCTTTTTTTTGTTTGTTTGGACTATGCTATATATTTTTCTTAACTATTAAATGGAATATTTCTTACTGTGTTTGTGACAATTACACTTTTCGAATTATGGAAATTCAATATAAGCTCAAATTTCCATGGCTTCTTGTTGAATTTATAACTTCAGTGTCACAAAATTTACAGAATAAGTCTGAATAAATTCTGTCTTAATGGAAAACAAAATATTATGACAATTTGAAGAATTTTTAGTGTATTTCTAATTCCTGCTCCCTAGATATTGAATTAGCACTCATTTCACACATAATCAGGATACTGCTTCTTTGATTAAAACTAGAAATCATATCACACTGAAAAGATTCTGAATTTTTTTATACGCTTGGATTTTATGAGCAAAAGGTCTTTAGTATCTTTTGTTTGGATATAAGTTGGTTTAGTTAATAATCTTTACAGGCAGTCCTATTATTTTAGGTTTTTTTGAAGTCTCTTTTTATTTGCATACACTTCGAGTCACTATTTTCTTCAGTATTGAGGTTTTCTGCTAGTGAACAGTCATCACAAGGGTCATGCCATGTATTTCTGAAGCACAAAGCATATACACATACTGCCTTGTTGAAAAACCTATCAACAACATGTTGTTGTTTCTTTGTCAGACCAAAAACATTACAACAGTAATGCTTTTACTCAAGCAGGTGGGAGTTGTGATAATACAGTAGTACCAGTTCACACCCTTAACTGGTGCTGGCTTAAGAAACTGCTTCTCTTCCTGACATCGTAGTGGGACATGTTGCTGACAAATTCAGAAAATTGTGTCTATGCAAGTTTTTTAGATGGAAGAAATAGAAGTAAAAACTAGACCTGACATTCCACTTTTTATCTGTATTGTATCCACACTAGCTAATACTAAAGCAAAGTAGGGATTTCCTTGTTAAAATATCTGTTGATGTCTCAAAGTCCTGTAATATATTTTAGAGGGAAGAATTTTGAACCTTAACTACAGAGAAAACTACTTTTTAAAGTTAATTGCATTCTTTTTTTTTTTGAAGGTCCACGAAGAGTTTATGAATAACATGACAAATACTACAGTTGAGAGTTTAATACAGAAATTTGCTGAGTCAAAAGGAACTGGCAAGGAAAGACCTGGTAAGAGATTAAAACTAGCAGAATAGGAAAAGTTAGCTTTAAAACTGGAAATTTGCACTCGCCATAAAGGGTCAAACCCGTGTTTGTTAATGTGCAATATTTTTAATGTATTTGCAATTTCAAGTTCTTAGTATTGATTACCTTTGACATTAAATGATTCATAGAAATTCATAACAGAATTTATTATGTGCATGTGGTATTTGTGTTCATAACACTTGGTAATTTGTAGCTTTATACTACTAAACTATGCTGTTTCTTGGTATATCAGTGAAATTTGTCAAGCAACTGTAGTTCCTTGTACAAACTATGTGTTGTCTGCTAAGTGTTTCTGCATAAATTATATTTCAAATCTTTATTTATTAGAAATTTATTAGTATGTTCAGAGGAGATGTCTATAGAGCTGCTTAGTGATCAGTTGAAACAGTTGTATCAGTTTGGTTAGCTTACAAAATTAACATTTTAATAGATATACAGTGCATTTTTTATAAAATATCAATATTTTAATACACAATAATGCATATTGTTTCTTTACTAAGCAGCAAATTGAATAGTACTTTCTGAAGGTAATGCTGGTTGGGTATGGTGTATAAGGCTTACCTGGATTGGCATCATAAGGCAGGCTCACAGTACTGCATATCTAGTGTCACTTTAATATTTCCCATGAAACAGTCACTAGGTGTGTGAATACAGGAATTAGTATCTTTTAGCTGCTTTCTTCAGTACTGGGAGTCCTTACTAACATCTCAGTCTTCTAGTGTAGATGCAAAAGATTTTTTTTTTTTCAAAGCAAGAATGTACCTACTAGAGTAGATCATGAAAAATTATATTAAATTGTTAAACATGATTACTAGGTAATCATGGTGTCTGTGCAATGTGTCTGTGAGATGTTTTTAATGTGATATTGTTTCGTATTCCTTCTGTGTTCCACTAACAGTCATAGTAGGCTGCAGTAAGATTGTATGTGGAATGATTTCTGAAAGTTTCCTGTGTATTTTGCAATTTTTCAGTAAAGATTAAAAAGGAAAATGTATGAACTTCAGGGTTTCAAGTTCGGTTGTTCTGAAATCAGGAAAAAGACACATGAAAATTCAGTGTTCAAACCTCTTTGATTAGCTGTTGCTGACATGTCATGGCTAGGGATCTCCGTCTAGTATTCAGGATTCTGACTGCCAGGGTTACAAAGATCCTTGCTAATGTATCCTAGAGCATGGTGCACTTCAAGTCCATGTAATTTTTGTGGCTAGACAACATAGTAATTGTAAAAAAAGTAACACTTCACTTTTTTATTTTATGGAGAATTTACACACAGTTCGTACTTATTTGCTGCTTTACAGTGTTCTTCAAATCCTACTGGTATTCTCTGTAAAAACTTCTTCAAATGTATTCTAAGAAAGTTAATCGAAGTATTCTAAGGAAGGATAACACATTTAGTGTGTAAATATATGTGCCTTGAATTTCCTTTTACAGCATTAAATTATTGTATTGATATCGATTTTGTAAAGCAGTCGTGGTGCAGAGGGAAAACACAGTTAAATTCAGCAGCAAAAGAAGACAAATTCACAAGAAGTGTCAGGGACTAGAAACACAGACCAGTAGTGATGTTAATTATAGTTACTATTTCTGTTATATTTGTTTTATTAACTTAGAATCATAAAACTTTGACAGTTAAAATGACCTGGAAGGCAGAGTGAGGTATCAGCCTTCTAAGGATCGAATGAAAACATCCACTGTGTTAAGGACTGCTTTTTCTTGATTAAAACCCCACTTTTTTCTATTTGAGAACTTTTCATGATAGGAAGATAATTTTAAGTCATAGGGCAAATATTGGTAGTCTGTGAGATGTGTATTTTAAATAGGCTGGAGAAGGGGATGACTCCTCAGATAACTCTAAATATTCAGTGTAAAAAATGATACTGACTTGGCATACGAAACAAATGGAGCAAAAATGTCTTATAGATGTCACTGTTCCTTTTAATTCCAGTCCTAAATCTATTTGAAGGCAATACTTCAAAATTCCCCAGGACTATATAGGCCTTCTCTCATCTATAGTATTTGTGGGCTAATGTGGTAGATGGCAGGTATTTTCAAACAAAATAAACAAAAAGATAATGTATAGAGTATTTTAGTTTATTTCAGCATATTCTAGATATGGTTATAGTTCTTCATAGCAGAGTTCGCTTGGTTTTATTTATATATGTAAAAATAAGAATGAGTCTGAAATGAAGTACTGAGAAGGGCTGTTTTATTATGTAGACTACAAATCATTCACAGTAAAGTTTATTGCTTATCTGAAATATCTGTACAGTGATGTCCTTGTACCAGACTATATGGGCTCCCTCTGGTGGCTAATTACTGTCACCTTGAATCATAATACACAAGGGCATCTAGAGTTTTAAGTTTTACTAGTACAAATAACATTTCTTTCAGGCAGTAATGCTTTGTGAGCATTTTTAATTCACTCAGGAACTTCTTTACAGCTCTTTTTGAACTGCTACCTAAATAACTTATCTAGTCAGCTTTATAATGTACTTCTTTTGAATTTTTTTAATTCTTCTTTTCAATCAGTTTAGAATTTAATGGTTTTAGTAACACAATATTTGTTATATTTCTTATTTACTTTCTGACTTCCATTCAGTGTAAAACAAAAAACAAAATCAGAACAACAAAACCCAAACCACATACATAGACTTGCAAATCTTTAATTTTAGCTGAAAAAAATGTCACTGAATATAAAACATTGAAACAAAGGAATCAGTAAGGCTCCAGATCAGAATTTACTATGTTTTGTGAACTGTCTCCAGAATGCAGAGGAACCAGGACAAGCTCAAGAAGCAGGCCCGTGTGATCCTCGTGAGGCTTAACAAGACCAAGTGCAAGGTGCTCCACCTGGGTCGGGCAACCCCTGGTATCAATACAGGCTGTGGGGTGAGCGGATCAAAAAGAGCCCTGCCGAGAAGGACTTGGGGCTGCTGGTGGATGAGAGGCTGGACATGACCAAGCAATGTGCACTCACAGCCCAGAAAGCCAGCTGTATCCTGGGCTGCATCAAAAGCAGCATGGCCAGCAGGTCTAGAGAAGTGATTCTGCCCCTCTACTCTTCCCTTGTGAGAGCCCACTTGTAGTACTGGATCCATCACTGAAAACCAGGAAATAAACTCTCCAACCAGTTTGTAGGTTAGAAAGCCAACATGACTTTATTTAGCTGGTTGCATGTGAAATCTCTCGCCAAAATGCATGCCCAGCAACCTAACAGACCAGGTTATATTCATGAAACCAATACATATTCATCACATTTCTATTACATCCTGAATACATGCATGTGTGCTAATTATTTTTGTGGAGTTATTTGGATATGAGTAGGGGTCTTTTGATGGTCTTTGGTGGTTGTTTGGGAACATCCCATTCCCCAGATTTTCTTCTATGGTTCCAGATCTTCTACTGTATCTTCTCTCCTTGAGGGTATCTCAAATATGCGGTCAGGTCATTATGCACCTCTCTTATCATTCTTTGCTCTGGCATTCTATTTTTGTTCTCAAAATAATGCATCTACTAGGACATATTAATTACTGATATGGGTAAATAAAGAAGCACTAGCTGGCACAAGGCTGTTAGTCACAGATGTAGGGAATTGAGACAAAGCCATATTAATCTCTGGTGTTTCTACTAAGCACTATATGGTAACCCTGGCAAACACTATTGTGCTGAAGTTAAAAGAATTTTCTTACATCTTCCCCTATTGCTGCATAGAATCGTTTTTAAAGAAATATAACTTATAACAGATCCAAGTCTGGATCTGCAGCACAGGAAAGACTTGGACCTGCTTGAGCAACTCCAGAGAAGGGCCACAAAAATGATCAGAGGCAGGAGCGCCTCTCCTGTGAGGACAGGCAGAGTTGAGGTTCGCTTGGAGAATATAAGGCCTGGAGAATATAAATCTCCAGGGAGATTTTACTGTGGCCTTTCAGTGCTTAAAGGGGCCTTACAAGAAAGATGGGGACAAGAAAGTAGGGCCTGTAGTGATAGAGCAAGGAGTAATATTTTTAGCTAAGAGAGGGTAGATTCAGACTAGATATAAGTAAGGCATTTTTGATGAGGAGGAAATACTGGAACAAGTTGCCCAGAGAGGTGGTAGGCACCCTATCCCTGGAAGCATTTACAATCAGATGGGATGGAGCTAAGAATAACCTGACCTTGTCAAAGATATCTCTACTCATTTCGATCAGGTTGGACTAGATGATCTCTAAAGGTCTTTTCCAACCCAGATCATTCTATGACTATGCTATGTTCCTGTTGTTAGGTCTAATAGCAGCTTTGATACCGTTAGTTAGTTGGAAGATGCTTTTGTCACTCACGTGGTTGTGTATTGTTCATCAGAACGTGTTGCGACTTCTGTTGAATCAGTTTTCTGTTTGTGATAGCCTGGAGTTCTGTTGCTTCATATTCCTTGGAAAATTCATTTAACATATGGCAGAAAATGTCTTCTCTGCTTCTCTTCCACCCAATTTATATGTTAAATAAGTCAATAATGAAGTTGATAGCAGAATAATCGTATTCCAGATTAATGACATATCAATGAGCTCTAGCTCTATATACTTAATCCTATAATAATCTATTTAAAAATTGGATTGTTCCAATGTGTAAAGTTGACACCACAAGGCATAGAGATTGGTAAGAAATTCAAGCTCATGTTTTTCTTAGGTTTTATGTCTGAAATTGTCAAGATAATGTCAAATGTCTTTTAAGAGATTAGTCAATGCCTATAAAGTTGTAGTTGATCATGAATATTCTTTTAATTTTAGTTACTGAATTACTACATCCTCTTCTCATGTATAGAGAGCTAAATGTGTGTGTTTGTTCCTTATTAGTTTTTGCCTGCTACACAGTTCACTCAAAAGGCTCCATCCAGCCTGGCCTTGAACACTTTCAGGGACAGGGCATCCGCAACTTTTCAGGGCAACCCATTCCAGTGTCTCAGCACCCTCACAGTAAAGAATTTCATTCTAATATCTAATCTGAACCTACTCTCCTTCAGCTTAAGGCCATTCTCCCCTTCCTATCACTAGATGTGCCTGTGAAGTCCTTGTCCAGCTTTCTTGCAGGCCGCTTTGAGGTACTCCTCTAATGTCTCCCTGGAGCTTTCTCTTGTCCAAGCTGAACAACCCCAACTCTCTCAGCCTTTCGTAATAGGACAGGTTCTCCAGACCCCTGATCAACTTAGTGGCCCTCCTCTGGACTCATTTCAACAGGGCATTGTCTTTCTTGTGCTGAGGACCCCAGATCTGGATGCAGTATTCCAGGTCGGGTTTCATGAGAGCAGAATAGAGGGGGAGAATCTCCACCTTCAACCTGCTGGCCTTGCTTTTTGTGATGGAGCCCAGGATACAGTTGGCCTTCTGTGAGTGCACATTGTTGGGTCACGTTGACCTTCTTGTTTGCAAACACTCCAAAATCTTTCTCTCCCAAGGCTGCTCACAAATCCGTTTTTTGCCCAGCCTGTACTTGTGCTTGGGATTGCCCTGACCCAGGACATTGCATTTGGCCTTGTTGAACTTCATGAGGTTCTCACAGGCCCATCTCTCCAGCCTGTCCAGGTCCCTCTGGATGGCGTTCCTGTGGTGACCTCACCACACAGCTTGATGTCATCGGCAACTCACTGAGGGTGCTCCCACTGACTCTGTCACTGACACATGTTAAACGGTGCAAGTCTCAGTACTGTCCCCACACACTTTTGAGAGCTCTGCCTGTTAGTAGAATCATGAAACATTAAGCTTCAATTTAGTAAACATTTAAAAATCAAATTTTACTAAGGCTTTAATTCAACTGATTTTTGATTCATTGAACTCAACTGAATTATTGATTATTTGATTAGAGTAACATTTTATGTGGCTGTCTGTTGGCAGTGATGAGGGGTTAGTGCAAAGATTGGTATAAATTTATGACATGCGTTTAGGTCTTTTGTAATTGCTTATGTGAGCATTTTAGTCCTGAATGTCCATGAAAGGTACTGCTTATGTGTTTTTTCCAAAGCAAATGCAAGAGTGTCAAAATGAGCTGCACCACAACTGGAAGGTCGTGCTGATAGTGTTAATGCACAGTTGTGCTCACTCCATGTTAATGTTCCTGTTCAGTTAGTGTGTTGTGTTAAACTACGTGTTTTCTATCTAATGAAGAAGTGTACCAGGTGAATAAGATAAAGCAGGGGGGAAAAAGAGGGTTAATGGTAACTGTATTACTCCTAAAAAATTTTAGAAACACGTTAGTCCTTTCCCGGAGCTCAAGAGGTAAAACAAGGGCAGGGAGTATTGAAGCTTTCTTTGATTAAAGCTACTAGCTTTTTATGTGCTTGAATAATGAACTCAGCTTTGAAAGAAAGACTTGAAACAGTGCTAGGTGTGGCATTTATTTTTTCCATGGGTTTGTTTCATAACATAGTCGTTTATAGCACTTATAAAAATACTTTTCTAAGACACTAAATGGCAACAAATATATGGAAATAAACACTGAAAATTGTTAATAATGACTTTTGAACAGCTCTGCAGGATGTCTTTGAGCTTCTTTTCCACAAGGAAGTGTAACAAAGCAAGTATTTATTTTATGTTGTTATAAATGATTTTCTTTATATTTTCTGTAAATATTGTGAATATTTTAGTGCTGCTGACACTTGTGATTAGACGCACAAATAGCCTGAAGTGCTAGCAAAATTTCTCAAAGCCTGTGTCCACACCTAATTCTACACAGAAGGCTGACTGACAAATGAGTTTGATTTCTCGACACTGGTAGTATCTAAGGGATTCAGGAAAGTAGTCTTTGTAAAGGAAGGCAGACCACTGCTGTATTTCAGAAATTAATGGAAGAAATTAGGTGTGGGTATCTTTGAGGATTTTTATGAGGAGCTGGGCTTGAGGCAGATAAAAAAGTCTTTAAGGGTCCTGTGCTGCAGAAGTATTTTCAATGAGGAGCTGCAAGCTTAAAAGATGCACCAACAAATGTGTCTTGATTTCTGTCCTCAATGTCCTTTTTTTTTTTTTTGCTTGCAAGAATTGGGTCCCTTCATCACCAACAAACCTGCTAAAACTTCTATGGACTTTAGGAAGTCTCATCTACCAGAATAGATTTTTAATAACCACATATATCTAAGTTGCAAACTTGGTTTAGGTTGTGATTTATTGATTTTTAAATGGTGATGATGGTCTGGAGAGCTATAAAGGTACAAGTTTTATTGAAAAGTCTCTTAATGCAAGTGGAAGGCTAGTAGCATTGATAAAAATATCTTAGACAACATATCTAGATACAACAGAGCAAAAGCTGGCATTTCAACGATCTGAAACACTCGGTAAGATGAAGTACTTTTGGGTCCACTTGAATTTTCTTGCTACAAACAAAGAAATCAGTGACAGCCTGACACTAATAGTTTTATGGGACTGTGGGAGCAAAGCAATGTCCATTTCAGTAACTTAATTAGGAAGAATATGTTAATTGGGTGATAGTCATCAGAAAATGCAGTAGTATGCAGGATAGATTCTACTATGATAAAAAAAACCGAAGAGTTTTAAAACACCTGAAAATAGAAATAACATGCTAAGATGCTAGTACAGTAAATAAGGCTTGTACTTTAATTACATAAAGTAACATAACCTTGTACGCAATTAATATTTAGGGAGAGGTTTGCGATTTTTAACTTATTTAATATTAACTTATTGTTTTTCTTTTAAGATAGGAAATGTTCTTTTTTTCCCAACTGAAAAATGATTTTTCTATCTGAAAAATTCTGGATACTATAAAATGTACTAGCCTGTTTTGCTCTTTAGGGTCACATTAAACATATTAAGGTCTGACAATTTCATGGGTTTAAGTTCAGAACTTCAGGAAGAAACCATACCCGTCTTAGTTTACAGGGAGAATGTGTGACTGTTACAAAAGACATGCTTCATTGAAGCAATCTTTAAAGATGTGGACTATAACTTTACATATTTACAATGTCTAGTGTTCCAAAAATCTTAGCTGAAAAGTACTTGAATGTGAATGTGCATTTTTTTCATCACTGCATACTTGCATAGTCTTCCTTCAACAGGTGAATCATGCACCGTGCATCAGACAAGGCCATTTGTTACAGATACTTATATTTGTAGACTAGAATTTTGCAATTCTGCTTCTTCTTAGTATTTTTTCCAAACACCCCCCATAATTTTCACAAGACTTTGCTGCTTTCAACCCAATTTGATGGAAAAGTAGAGGTTTCAAGGACATTATAAAAATGAGGAGTTTGCTAGAGAGAAAAAGGACCCAAACTAGTAATGTCATGTAAGGGAAAGCCAGCTGAAGTGTTGTAAGCTACTCGTTAGCAGAGCCAGCGGACAGCTTAGTGTGTGTTTGTATGTATTGTGTATGTTGACCAACGACTTAGCTTGTAAATAGTTAAAACCAGCCATAGCTCATATCTTGTTGTTTATGCAGTTAGAAAGGAAATAGGACGTTGAAAAAAAAGCAAGAGTAGAGGAGGATGAGGAAAGGGACTGGGAATGTAACAGTCTGCAGATCGGTTTATTAGCTAATATTATTTTGCAGCTCACAGATTTCATGCTTTCACAGGTCATAGCTGAAATTTCCAGTGTTGCAGCCTAGTTGGACCTCTAACTCGAACCCGTTGCATTTGGTACATGGTACATGTTTCCTGTCTCTTTTGAAACTTCTTGTGTTATCAGACCAATAAAAAATATTTTGCAATTGATGTTAGCCACCTTTTTATTTTAGAGAAAAAAAAATCTGGTCTCTCCTCACTCTTGAAAAGCATCTTAATTGATAATAATTATTTTAAGGCTACTCAGATTAGGATCCTTTCCTGCTTTGTTTTTGCTCTGTAAGCCACAGAAATACATAGAAATACAGTCCCTTGAGTATAGTGTACTTGCTGTATTCACAGAGCTTGTACCCAGAGTACGAGAAAAGCCTGAGATGAATAATGTTTCCTTTGATCCAGTGAACTGGGTGCAGGGCTGGAAGCCTAGTAACAGAATCAGGGTTAGAATTGATTGCTCCATGGAAGTGCTACATATGTTGCTAGTGTTAATAGCTGTTATTTCTGATGCCACCATCATGTCTGCCTTTTTTATATGTATATGAATACTATTACCATGCTATAATTTTATCTTTTCAACATGATTTTTTTAAAAAAAGAATGATTTGGTCAAACCTTCAGCAGCTCTAGAGGCTATATAGCAGCTAGGTTGATATACAGTCCTGAGGATGTAACAAAGGGTAATCGAAAATTTGTTGTTGTAGTGAAACTGTATTTATAGATTTAGGTTAAAGGATATGGTTCTACCAATATTATTTCAGTGTTTTCCCTCAGACCTGACAGGTTAACAGGCCAGTTTTATTTTCTGTCCCTTATCCTCTTCATGTAAAGAAGAGCTGACTAAATCCATAAACTAACATTTGCTTGTGGCAGTCTGGTACTAGCATGATAGATACATCACGTATGTTATTTACCTCAAAGATAATAGTGATTCATTTTTAGTCTGCATTCCTACAAATAAGATATGCTTGAATTTGATTTTGTTTCTTTTTTTATATGTAAAATAAGAAGTCCTTTTCCAGGGAAAAATAAAATTGTCTTTGTCATTTTATAAAATTACTTCTCATGTTTGGACAGGCAATAAAAATCAAAGTTAGTGTTAAAAACAGTGATGTTGAGGCAATATATTTTGGTTTCCTGGCTTCTAAATTTGAAAGCTTGAAATTTTTTGCTAAACATGTCACAGGATCAGATGATAGCAAGAAAAAGATTGGTTATATGTTTGTGTACCTACAAAATTGACCTTTGTGATGCAGCTTGACATCTAAACACTAAAAGCAGTCATTTGTTTTGACAGCAGAATTAATTGAGGCTAAAACAGTCGAAATTCCACTTGTATCAAGCTGTTCATTAGGAATTGCTGTCTGGCTTTAGTGCTGTCAGAAAAATAACCTGTTCTGCTATGATTAAATAGCAGAATGATGGTCGGTCCACTGAATTTGAGAGAGAGGTTGAATAAACTTTCTACTGCGGAAACAATTCAGAAGTGACACGCTGCAAGGGGGGTCAGAATGTGCATTGATATCCAGCTGAGCTGTCAACTGGCACTGAGCCAGGCACGCAAAGCTTTGCCATTTGAAGCAGCATGCGAAGCATATGCAGTTTAAAAAAAAAATTGTCCTCCTTTCATGCATGACTTACACTTAGAGACAAACTTGTGTTTTTATCAAAAACAAGAATATGGGGCGTTTTATTGTATTTGTAGCTACAGGTACAGATTTATAGAATGTTTTTAAAAGCTTTTGCTGGATATGTTAATGTTTATATGTGTGCAAATGTCTGTAAACTGATTCCTCAGGTTGCAGGGAAGGGCAGTTTTGGAGGGGGGGGTTGAGTGTCTGAATGCTTCCAGTTACTGAAAATTAAATGCAGTTAATACCAATGTATGCTTTGGTGGGATAATGTTTCTTTCTGTCATGCATAGCCCCCAAAAAACAGAAAGGAGACCATATTCAAAAGCAGATGCAAATGTAAAGCAGTTTTTATTTGATTTGTTGACTTCTTGATTTGTTTACCTTTTTAACTCTGCAGGATTTTCCAGTTCATTGATATACTTACTGGGGGCACTTTTTCAGGGTATGACATAATATTATATTTTCCTTCCTAGTAATAGTAATTGACTTTTGTATTTGACTTGTTTATTTAAGAATCCAAACAGTAAAACCTTTTTTTTGCCTCTCTGTTCAGGAAAGTGCGAATTATTTTATTGTTTTGACATGAACAAAACATTATCCCAGTGTCTCTCTCACACAGGTTTTCTGTGAGAGTTATACAGATAGACTGGAAAGCCTATATCTAGGATTTTACAGAGCGAGGTTTTGTAACTGTTTTTTGACTGGCCTCAAGATAATTAGTGTCGCTGTAAATAAATTAAGAAGCAGGTATTAAATAGTAGTGTCTGTAGTTGCCTTGTGTATACTCTGAAAATACTGTTCCCATAGATGTGGGCTAAGTATGTAGGAGATACAGTAATATAATTTACAGTGCAATTACATTTTCTGTATTTGTCTTTCAATAAGACCAGTATCTCCCTATTGCTAGCCATATACTTTGCCTTTAGTGGCATGAAAGGCCCCATACTCACGTGACATTTGTAACAAGAGATACAGTATATGTAGTTACTGAACAGTCTAGGAGATGCAGCCTGCGCTGCAGACTCACTCGTGCTTAATTTGTGCTGGTGTCACTTATTGTAGTTATGGGATTAACTAAAATGAAAATTTTCCATTTATTGGAATTACCTTTTGCCTTTTCTGTTCTAACAAACCAAAGCTTCCTTATTTTCAAGAGCCTAAGGACTGACCCAGTCCTGATGTATTTGCTTCAGTCTCTTGTCAAATAGCAACTGTCTCCCTTATGTATTTGTGAAACCACCATCCATTTGCCTTTTCTTCGTGTCCTTATTTGTCCCAGCTGGTACAATGCTGTGGCATTCAAAAATTCAAGGCAGCTTGCCTTGGAAAATGCTTTAGGGCGATGCTTGGTGGGAATGTTTACATACAGTTAGAGGAGCTTACTAATTTTTGATGCCTGCTACTAAATTTTCATTAGCATCCTGATAGCTAGGTATGTATTCTTAAGCAACTGAAATCCCACTAGATTCTCATATCTCTTTCTGTTATAAAGGTTAACCTTCATTTATGCACCGTATTTTTTCTACTCTTTCTGTTCTGTGTGTCTACAGTATCAAATATGTGCAAGTCTATATAGAGATATTTGAGATGTTTAAGCTGTAGTTACCAATAATGGAACAGATCAATGTAACAATAGGCCAGACTTTAAAAGTTGTCTTGAGCCTGGAACCATCCGTGCAACAGAACGTTAAATCAGAGACTTTTGCAAGGATTGGACTAGATCTGCACTATAACTTTTTACTTACTCTGATGAGTGTCTCCAAATGTCTTTTTGATTTTTACGGTACTGCTTTAGTTTTAATATTTGCTTTTGTGTTCATATGAATGCTTGAGAACAATCTTCCTTCTCAATTCACGTTGTTTTCTTGTTATAAGAAAAAGAGCAAAGGAAATTTCAATTATTTGCCTGCAACACTGCTGAATAGCAGTAGTGTCAGCGTTATCACCTGCATTGCAGTATGGCAGTATCTAAAGGGTCCTTTCAATGCCTTGGTCTACCATGTGGCACAGACTTTGATAAGTCCTCAACTTCAGCTCTACTTCTAAAGTGTTTGAAGTAACTGCTTTCTTTCTTTGGATGTTGCAATGGACAGTGAATCTGTTGCATCAGAGGTTTTAGCCATTACAATCTTCCAGATTTTGAGCTGCAATCCTTGATGATGAAGCCTTTGTGCTTCAGCCATTGGGCACAAGTCTGTTCAGAAAAATCTTTTCCTCATGGAGATAGTGCATCCACCTTAAAAACTTTGTGTAGCTGTTACAAACATTATTGTGATACCAGTACATGAGTTTGCATGTTTTGAGTTCTGCCTATATATTACACCTCTCTGGCAATATTCATTAATACCAGCCCACTGGTAATTTTTAACTATAGCAGCTAATGATTAAGGAATCAGAAATTCGGTAGATGTTACGGCGCTTCAGAGAAGAAGGCTTTTTCTGAGTTGAATTGTTAGTTTGGGTTTTCTTCAGTGCTAGTGAAGATGCTTTTATTTCCTTATACACAAGGACAGTGGGCAAGGCAGAGGGAACTTCTTAAAAAAAATCTGAATTCCTTATTGGTGTTATGCTCCCATAGTAGTATGTATGCCTAGGACCTCTTGGCTGGCTAGGAGACTGCAGCTGGTTCTAGCAGAGGACAATGTGGTCACAACACACAATTCTGGCCGGGCATACAGTATTATTGCCTCTTTGGACACAAAGACATCTGTCCACAGGACACTACAGCTGTTACGAAGGCTACTGAAAGTCCTCACAGATGTCCTGTTTTCTGAATTGATTCACTGTGGAATGCCACAGAAAATGTCTATTTCTGTAATGTTACTTTGATCTAAAAATACTATGCCAAAGAAAAAACATGGTAATCTTTATGGCAGGCATATAGGAAGCAGAACTGTTGGGAGATCTGAAGTTACAGAAAAAAACTCTTAAGAAAATTAAAAACACTAAAAATTTCATTCTGCTCTGCTCCATTCAACAGGCAAACTGTATGAATTTGCCTTTGATGTAAGCAGATAATGTAACAAGTCATATTGGTGGGGATGTGTTAAATACAAACTTTACAAAACCAGCAAATATCTTTGGGCATTGGAGGAAAATGCTGAACTTAATTTTTTGTGGATTTTGTTTGTGGATTAATTAGAGACAGCCACTAGCACAAACTTCTGGGATTCCAAAGCAAGAAGCTCCCTATGTAAATTCAAGTTGAGTAGGAAAAGTAATTTAGGATCAAAAGATGTTTTCGAATTGTGACTGATTCATGTGACATCTGTGTGTTTCTGTACTAAGGATGAATGTGTATTCAAATAAAAAGTTTATTAAGCTGTAAAAAACCCATTCAGAATCAAGTGTTTTGGCAAGTGTAATGGGCAAAACAGAGGAAGTTGGATGTGTTGTTAAAGAAATTCCTTTCTGCTTATTTTAGAAGTGAGAGTTAAAGATACTGATCTGAAATAAGGATGAGCTATAGAGGAGCCTTGAATATTTATTTTAATCATTACTGTAAAGATCTTAATAGTCTGGGGATCAGTCTTAGTAGCTGGAAAGGGTAAAGAAAAAGATGGAATCCTGAGGAAGCTTGAGTAGTTTATTCCTCTAAAAATATGTTTAAGTCTCAGTTGTTTACAGGTTTTTTCCTTTTGTTTTGGGTATGTTTGTAGTTGGTTTTGCTTTTTTTTTTTCCCAGCCAAATGGGAATATGTATAGAAGCAAGAAACAGAAGCAGCTGAATCATTTGCAAAATGATGAAAAATGTGCTGTCTGAAACATAGCGCTGAAGGAGTAATGGATTTGTTTTTCAGCTTCTATATTTTATGGAAGACACAGTCTTAATTAAAATAAATACAAATCAATACTTTGAGCCTGCCTTAATTAAAGAAAAAAATAATTAGAACTGTTTTTTCCCCACTGTCTTATCTGTAATGTGTCCATATATAATGCCTCAAAATGATTACAGAAAGGTAAGTAATAACCCCTGTGGCACAGTATGAGCATGCTAAACTTTTCTTCTGGGGGAAAAGCTGCAAACTGCTCCAACATGGGTGGAAGAAAAGGTGCCTACCTCCACAAGCTCTCTGGTTTTTTTGCACTCCCACAAGTGCTGGTATGATTCTGCCATTTCCTGAACAAGGTCCTGCAGAAATTCAGGCTTTTTTCAGCACACTTTATCCTTAAAATCACTCTCATAAATTCTAGACCTGACCAGATTGAATGAACGAGGGTTAGGACATCATTTTGCAATGGCAGTTGACTGTCACCTTGTGTCAACTGTAATTTAGTGAATTTATTTAGATACAGAAATTAATTAGTGTTTGCTGCTTTTTTTGGTCCTGTTGAGACTTAATGATTATTTTTTTAAAAAGTTCATCTTCTTTATTGCTGTGTTTAAGGTTCTACATGCCACTTTTAACTCTGTAGGTAATTGGCTATGGAGAGGAAACAAAAGAACTAGCAATGCAGAGTTAGCAAAAGTGTGAATGTCAAAATTAGGGCTATAGCTGTTCTTTTCTCCTTTTTTATTTTCTTTAGACAACTCTTGTTCATAAAAAGAAGATAAATTTAAAACCTTACACTAATACTGTATTATAGATGTAATTTTGAATGAGAAGAGGACACCAGTTAGATGTTTCTTTCATGTGGTTCTAATAGCATAGGTAATTGAATTGTATTTAGATGGTGGGTACTAGTATTTCAATTGTTATATATGAAATATTGTTTTACATGTGTGATTTTGCAATCTTTTTGGCCCCTGGCATGGTAATTGTGCTTTTCAGTTGCTAACTAAATTTTTATTTAGATTATATTGAAATTATCAGGAAATATTAGAAGTCATTAAAATAGATTAAATTTGACCTAATGTTCATCTTCATTGTCATTTCTTTAAGGCCCTGTTGAATTCGAAGAATGTAACACATCCAGTGTAGTTGAAGGTGAGTTGCCGTAGCATATTTACATGAGAATGCTATGAAGCAAAGAGTACTCAGTGAGTGAATCCGTATAACTCTGAAGTTCTCCAGTAGACTGAAAAGCAGTTTTCCTTGTGGAAAACAAAATGCAGTGACAATAAGACCTATAAAATCTATATAAGACTAATGCACAAGTGTCAGAGAATTTGAGTGTTTCTTACAAGTATGTTTTGGCTAAGCCCGGTCTTTGCAGAGGTTTGGATTTAATTCACTTATGACTGTGTTGTAACTTAATTTACAGGTGTCAAAACATGGCCCAGGCTCTTCCCATTGTTACCATGTTAGTCATACCAAGTCTAATGCAGTGTTATGGTTGCAAAGACTTTCTTTGTTGCTGTAGCTTATTTTGCTTAGGGGATTGTTTTGTGTGATTAAGAACTGCTTTATGTCCATAAGCTATGTATTTACTTGTGGGACAGAGGAGTTGGCAGTATAACTGTAGCATATAAAAACTTTTAAGTTGCCAAAGTTGCAGCTGAGTCTTAAAATCTCTTTTGACTGAAGCAGAGAGCATCCATGTTCAGAAATTACTCTCATACTTTGTTTGCCATTGTTTTGGGCTGCATAAGGCACAGAAAGAAATTAAAATAAAGCCTGGACATTTGAAAATAATCTTGGAGCAACTGATGTGCCTCTGTATATATGACTGACTCTATAGCTAACTGATTTGAGAAGTTTTGAGTTATTGACCCTGAAAATTTAGAAGAGGGGAGAAGTTGCACTTATGCACTGTGTAGTGTATTTCTGTAAAGGGGAATATAATAAAGTGCTTGAATTGTCAGTTGTTAAATTTTGGAAACCAAATTATTTCCACCATTCTGCTCAAAAGCATGCTCTCAGTTGTATCATGCATCAATACAAAATTATAGACTAGTTGGATCAGATGCTTGCACTTAATCATTTTGTTTGGCAGTCTACTTTGCTTAAGCAAACCTTGTGGAGAAGCAGATGTGACAGTAAGTCTGATGGAATATTTAAATGTATTTTAATTTTAGTACATTAAATGGGATGAGAGCAAACTTTTTTCAGTACTGTAGCTATACGTATCCAGTGCTAAAAGCAGGAAAGAAACAACAGGGGAACCATGATTCCAGACTCAGTGAGAACCAGTCTGAGAGCTGGCTACAGCACTGGGAAATCATGAGCTCAGAATCAGGTGGAAATCCAAGAGACAGTCTCCTTTTTATCAGGACCAAGATCCTGCTTTTGAGGAAAGACAGGGTCTTGCAGCTGCTGGAAAATGTGGGGAAATAACAACAGGTGTTGAACTGCAGTAGCTGGGGAAGGCAACATTCTGTTTCTATCCAAGTGCATTGACCGTTCAGGATCACCTGGACCATTAGCTCCTGTTGCGTTTCTGTGAGCAGAGTCCTGTTCCTCAAAACTGCCAGTGCACCTATTGTCTATTAAAAACCACAGCCATATTTAGATTTTTTTTTGATTGGTATGTTACTTAAAACAAATTGTAGCAATGTTTCGTTAGTTTGGCTCCATACCAGTCTCCACTGTTAAATTTTAATAACAACTGAGGCAGCATTTAAAACATTGGCATTCATATGTACCTCTGTTTGACATTGCTAAACATGTATTTATCTCCTTGATTTTTGAATGAAAAGTGTTTGTTCTATAGGAATAAAACCACGGAAGAGGAAGGCTTTTGGTTTATCAGGAATAATGAAAAAAGAAAAAGATACTGAATCTGTGTAAGTATATTTCCACCCTGAAGCTCTGTCTTATATGAAAACTAGTAAAAGCATGGGGGTAAAAATCAGCTGATGTTTAACCAAAAAAACAGGTTTATAACTGCAATTTAAAGGAATGCAATGAATATGAAATATCACAGCTATTTGTAACCAAGGATTTTAGGGAAATAACATAAGTGTATTGATAGTAGTCTAGTCATGTTGCATTCTTTCCAGTGTATAGGTAAATAGTTTCCTCTTCTTCTGTATTTGTTGTAGATAATGTGTAATTTGCATGTGTATTCCTAACAAAATAATAGCTCCGTGCGTGGTAAAAGTACTGGATGCCTGTGTTTGCAGAATTGAATTTTTCAGTTATTCTTCCATTAGAAGAATATATAGTATGTAGTATCAAAGGAGAGAAAAAATCTTTGAATGTTTTTGCAGTACATCATGAGCACACTCCCTGCTCAAAGACCATCAGTTTAGCTCAGGACTGCTGTCCCAGGTATACCCTTTGCCATATTCTTTGCATGTGCTCTGTCTCCCAGGAGTTAAACTCTCCAGAAAGTGAGTTTGAATAATAGTTCTGAGATGGATTGGTCACAATGTCTGTATTAGTAATTATGGTTACTGTATTTCAATGTATTTTTTTTTTACAATTTCTAAATGTGTTTCCACAATGAACATATTTAATTTAACAGAAAATAGCTTACAATTTGACAAACTTAGCAATATAGAAATATTCTCAGAGGCAACATCTGCATATATACTTCTTAAAATTTACTTTTAAAAAGTATTTTACCAGCCTTAGTTTATTTTTACCTAATGCTGAAAAATTCATGACCTAAGAACAGCAGGTGCTAATAGTATTTTGTTTCTACAAAAATGAATAGATTCTGCAGGCAGAAAGAGAAGGGTATGATGGCATGATATCAACCTCCTATGTAACACATGACATGGGCTTTTAGAGAGATTCTTGCATTATTCCATGACTTCTAAATGAACTAGAAAATCACAAATAGCATAGGATTCATTGTGCTTGTGTAAAATACTCTAATACTTTTTTTATGATCTCTTTAAAAAATTTCTTTACAAGTCTGTATTTTGTCTGATTTCATCTTCAGCTGATGATCCTGTTAAAGATTGCACAGAATAAAACTATGTCAACAGAAACCTCTCTGCACATAGAAGTCAAGTCCTCTCTTAGTCTCTTGTTTTATTAGTCTACACACTTGTTTTGTTTATGTAGGGCTGGCTTTCCACATCTAGAAAAACTCTCATGATTAGCAGGCTTTTCAGTTTATCACTGTTGACGTCTGAACTGGTGATGGTTCTAGTAATGCTTTTACACAGGGAAATACCATACAGGGTGTATTCTGTTGCATATTGCTATACAGTTTAGCCAAGGATTTCACTTCTCTTTCTAACCACTGCTTTGCATGATTTGGTTGTTTTAGTTTTTATCTACAATTACTTTCAGTCATGTACCTCATGTTTCACACTTCTCAACTTGTATTGGACTTCAGTCTGTCTTGTTTGAGTACAGATGCCTTTTGAAACCACGTCTCAAGAGAAGTCTAAGACTTTTTCTTTTCAAGGAATAAAATAGCTTTCAGAATACCTCTATTGCTATGAATTCGGTTTAGCCAGCAGAGGGAGATAAGGTGTAAATCAACTGGTAACTTAACTTGGTAACTTATGTCCTCTTTTGTGTGAGGCCTTTGAGAGGAGATGAGATCCTTCATCTCACTGTCAGTTCCATAACAGGCTGTACTGAACTTCATATCAATGCTTCTGTGTTAGCAAGTTTTTGTACCTGTTTTTAAGGCAATATAGTAAAAACTGTATTTTTTTATATTTAACCCATTTAACTTTTCAGAGATGTTTTAGATTGCAATAAATTTGATTTTTTTACACCTTTTTCAATAAATGCATGTTTAGAATGTTCAGATTGATGATATAGAATCACTGTTACACCATCACTTAAAGCTTTATTTGTCAGGATGCAAATTAGAGAGGACTTGTGTGCTACTCAAGTATTCCTACATTCTATAAATGTAATTGCTTCTGCTTTTTGAAAACATCAGAGAGAATCAGTGTCATTCAGTATTTTAAATACTACTGCTTAAATTGAAGTTACAGTGGAAAAATATAACACTTGTGAATAATGTGCTTGCAATCCCTGCCTTTCTGTAACTTTATAAAGTGCTTACTCGGAGGGTACTCAATTATTTTTTTCAGCATCTTCTAGTACTTGACTGCAACTGTGCTTGACAAACACGTACTAAGAATGAAATTCTAAAAGAGGAAGCTTTGAATTCCTCTAAGAATAGTCTTAATTTCTTTGGGAACTGGTTATTGTCCAAAATTGTTTTGCAATTGTATGTGGACTGTTTTGTTAGGGTTGATGACTTCTACTTGTTTCACACATCAATTGTGGAGACCTGAATCATAAAGCATATCCAGAATACAGTGTGGTAGTCATCACTTTCCTTAATATTTTTTTTTCCTTACTAATATGTGAGTTTGCTTTTTCATAATTTTTTTTAGTTTTTCTTTTGTGGTGTTTTGAGCACAAACTGTCAGCTGGTGCTTAAATCTCATTCAGTTGAATGTGGATTATTAAAGTAAAAATTTCAGTAGTCTGAGAGCCAAAGGGGTCAAATGCACTGTTTCAAATAAATTGATAATATTAAAGGAAGTACTTCTAACTGTATGAATAAAATAACTTGAGCATTTTATAATTGTAAATTTCTTTTTTTTTTTTAATAGGGAGTGTCCAGATGCAGACTCAGTTGTAAGTACATATTTCCAAAATAAATGCATATGCTAATATTAGCAAGCACTACAATCTGATGAAACTTAACTTACATACAGTCCCTAAAATGCATTGTTTATCTGATAGAGGATTTAGTATTTTCATAGCATACTTGATGTATTAATTTTGTGCAGTACATAATCTTCAGCAGTATATACAAACGTGTCAGTAACATTTGAGTACATTTGGAGTACAATAACATTTTGAGTAACAGTTTTGTTGCCTAATAATTTTAGGTTTTAAGCAAGGTGTTTTTACTGCAAGTATATGTTACTTTATTCTTTAAGTTAATAGTTTAAATTCCTTGGTTAATAGACTTTAAATAAGAAAAAGGTTCAGGTTATTGTGGACCTAACTTTCTATCATCATATTCCTTTTCTTACCACTGATTCCTTTGAGAATTCCTACTAGTATTGATGGGATTCTGTTTTACCACTGGCAACAGTGTAGGAATATACTCTTTAAAATATGGCTTTAAATGCAGTATCTCTAGATGCACTTTATTAATGGTCTGCTTTTCATTGATGTCAGTTTGATATGTCTTACAATTTTATTTAGCAAATTTCGATAAGTGACAGTTGCAAATAAAATTGGTATGTTAATGATTTTTTTATTTCCTTAATTGAATCTTTTTATTTAAACATGTATGTTCTCTTGAATTAATGTGTAACAGATATTGTAGCTCCCTATAGTTTTAGTAAGGAAAAATCAACAGAATAATTTAGTGATTTTATGTAGACTAATTTGTTTTCTGGTTCGTTTATTTAGATGCCAATTATATTATACAGTTTAAGTTTTAAAGTTCACTATTGTGTGGATTTTCTTCTTTGTATTTAATAACTGGGAGGTTTTAGTACCTAATATTAAAACTTCTTTTGAGAAACTTGATTTGAAACATCTAGTGTAACCATTCTTCAAAATAGGGGAAAGTAAGTTTTGACACATAACAAAACTATATACCTAAGAACAGCTGTGTAATCCTCATCAAGACAGTTATTTTATACTATTCAGTTTTCTTGAGTACATTTAAAATAAAGTAACTTTGGAATTATCCTTAAAATTATCAGGCTTTTCATGGAAGTAATATCATTTGACAGTTCAGGTTGAGTCACTGTAGTGAACTGCAAGTGGGTTTGACTTACAGTGTTTATTTTCTTCTTTGCTTATTTTGGTCTCCACGTTTATTGAAAACAATTAGTTAAAAATTCAACTATAAGTTGTTTTGACATTCTTTATGGCTGCATGAGGCACTCCATATGATCACCTAAGTTAATTATTCTGTCTAGATGTAAGTTATATTTTGTTTTTTAAAAAAGAACTAATTTTCATAGTGTCTATCAATAAAAACTGATGCTTCTGTTGTATTTTCTTTTTTTTTCCCTGCCCAATATTTTGTGACTGCATTTGGAATTTAAAGTTCAGTCTCAGATTTCTTCTTGCTTTTTGCAAGCAATAGTATTATTCTGAATATGGTGTTAGAATGCTTTAATAAACAGACACGATTACTGTAATTTTTGTGAAAACACAGTGCAGCATACCACGTATGAGAAACAAGCACCCCAGAGTGCTTTTATGTTTTATGGTTAGAGTGCTCTTCTGGAAGGTCTCATTTCAAATATTTTTCAGTTTTCTCAACTTCTACTTTTAGATTTCCTTTTTGTTTAATTTTCAAACTTGATCTAAATAGTTAGAGCCATCTATATTATTATCTCTATGAGGATTTTTTTTGTATGGATCTTTGCAATAAATTACACATGTCAAGAAATAGAACTTGGAAAAGTATTATTTAAAAAAAAAAGGAAATTTAAAGCAATTATAATTTTTGCTTGACTGCTAGGAAGCGCTGAGGACCAGACCTCGGAAAATTCAAGTTAAGATGTCCTAGTTAAAATTTCGATCAGTTTTGGTCACTCACGGAAAACCTGTCTGGCTTATATATGATTAATATGATCATTTTTCTTAAAAGGTGGCTTTTGTTTGTCAAGAATTTTAATTGCGTTAAGGGACTGTCAGGGGTAACCATTCTACAATTATTTATAACTATAAGCACTGAGGTAAATACATTGAAATTTTAGAAGTTAAGAATTCAGTAATAACTGACTTCAGTACATTATCTACCAGTTCCACATATACTGTGCATCTTTGAATGTACAGTGTATATTCAATACCATTATGACCTTCTCACTACTCCAAAATGTATAATGCAGTGTGTTTGAATTTGTATTCTCTCTTTCCAAAAAAACAAAACAATGAGACGTCCTAAAAAATCTCTTTTGTCCCAAAATGGAAGTTCTCAAATTTATCTGTGGCAAGCCATCCACTTATGCCCATCCTTTTGTAGCCACCAGGTTATATATTTTGGAAAATAAATTAATGAAATATTAATTCCTATAAGTATTTTTTTTTGTAAGTGCTGTAAGTTTTCATGTGCTCATGAGTAGGAAGGTAGATGTGGACTGAGAACTGTTATTTGTTAAAAAGATTGACCACTTCGATAAGCAGTCTCAGTTAAATATAGGTGACCGTATCTCATGAGATTTAAAATTTCTAGGGTTTTATATGTCAATCTACGTATGTAATTTCCATTAAGCTAAGCCTTAGAAAATTAACAGTGTGAGCACTAGAAAGAGATAGCAACTGAAGTCTGGCTCTGTATGTGGTTTTTGCCTAGAAAGTTTTTCTAAAGGCTGAACTAATTGTCTTGTTTCCCAAGGGCTTGCCATGTCCCTAGGGATGGTCTCTAGGAAGATAGGAGCTCTAAAAGAAAGTTTTATTTTGGGGAAACATTTACAATGTTCCACTTGTGTCCATTAAGATCTGAATTGGAATTGCAACCTTTCTCTTGGTTGGGATACTTGCTGATCTCCTTCTTCTACTTGACTGGATATTTTCATGAAGAGTGTAGTAATGTAATTATCTTTGAGTTCTCTGTTCTGTCTGTCAAATCCATTTGAAATTGTCCAGTAAGTTCAAAAGTAATTAACAGGGGAGTCACAGATGTACAGAACATAATGCTGAAAGTTTTTTTCACAGGAAACTGAAATGCAAACATTTATCAAGGTATACAAGGCTATTCATTAACCTATTTACATATGAGTGTATCATAACTACAGTTGTATAGAATTATAGACTGTTTTTACTTTGGAACCACCAAATTCTAATAAGGGGAACACAAGTGTATTTAATGAAATTCAAATGTTTTTTTTTTCTTTACAGTTTACAATATTTCGTTCTGGCATATTTTGAATAGCTATCATTGATACAGAGTATGAGGCTTTCTAGTCACAGCACAAGAGCAGGGGCACTTTGAATACCTGGTTTTCTTTTTTTCTGCATTTCTAACAATGGGAGAAACTGATTGTCTACTCTCTTCTTCTGTGTCTGTTAGGTTAATAGGCACCCTAAGGAGAGGAGGCCAATAATATGCCTCTGTCTTAACCTAAGGATATGCCAGAGTCAAATTTACATCTCAAATATGTCAAAAGCGGAGAGGCTTTTTGTTCTCTTGTTCCAGCCTATGCGCTTCAGCTGCTTGCTTTGAGTCCACCTCAGTCCTCATCTGGATTATGGGAAGTTGAGTTGTGGCAGAAAAAATAGTGAACTGTTCAGCTGTGCTGTATCTTGAAGCATACCCAGAGGAAAACTTGATAAGGAGCTCTCATAACCACTTAGTTATCCCAGGACAAGAGAAAGTGGAAAGAAATGAAGCTGAAGCATAGTGAAGGTTCTTCACTTCTTGAGTAATGACCCACCTGCAGACAGCACTAGCATTGCAGACAAAGTACCAAATAACGTAGCTACACTGCAGTATGCTCCACATGTTCCTTTCTTGTCCTTTGTATGCAGCCCGGAGACACTAATGACAGGGTAATGGTGTGACTTCTTCCATTGCTTTTGGGTGACAGATGGGACACAGCAAGGAAATTATAGTATTCACCAAAACTAAAAAAAAATATTTTTGTCAATAGAGTGCTTAGTTCTCAAGCTTTTTATACAGGCAGTTTTATTTTATTTATTGAGGTCTTGTTTCATTTATTTGAAAATTCATTCACCTCAGAAAGCTCATAGAACATATTAAGGCAGACAGAATTATAGGACCTAAGTTTTTGGTGTATGTTTAAAGCTATATAAAACCTCAGTTAATGTGTTATATTATGTCTGCAAACACAGGGAAAAATCCATGTGTTTTATAGCTACATGTTTAGTTGTTTAATAGAACCTCAGAGAATATGATACCTTCAAATCACATGCCTTTTTTTTTTTTTACCGCACAGACTACTACAGATGTTTGTGTAGGGGGCTAAACCAGACTTTGATCCCCATCATATTAATAACTACTCTTACCAAAGGCCAGAGTTTAGAAAGATCATCATCTTGTGTGTTGAAGTTGGGAAATGACACAGGTATACATGAAGGTTGTGGACTTTACCTCTGATCAGTAGTGTAGGCAAATCAGATCATGTCTGTATTGTGTGCCCAATACTTAAGACACGCTGTTATATGTGCAACTGTAGGAGTGTGAAGAAGAGAGTAAAAATTAGTCAAGTAGACAAAAATACCTTCATTAACACCAGATTCACGAGTATGTGTCTCTTTCAAGATGCTGTGTCATCTACCACTGTTACAAAATGTAATTTTGTAAATAAAATTCTGATGTTTCAGAAAGCAGAACTTCCCACTTTTTCAATTACTACTTGTAAGATTTTGAGTACCATTTTGCTTGTACATGACACATTTGTCTATACAAAAGCACATCAAATATCTCTTCTACCCATTTCTTCTGTTGATTTACAAAAAAAAAGAATTCAGTATCTCATTAATTAAAGTAGGTGCTAATGATCTGAATCATTGACAAAGCTGGAAATACAATGCAGATGATTTTTGACTCTGTGTACACTGTATAGAGTCAGATGTTTTAAATTACATACATTTCATATTCAGATATACAAAAAAAATACACATTAAGCTTTCTGCACAGAGCTAGTAAAGAAGTTTTAATGTAGGCTCGCTGAAAAGAAGTAAGGAATTTTGTGCTCCTTTGGTCAGAACTTAAGCTGTAAAGTATCCAGCTCTTTTATGTACATACTAACTTTGACTTTTTTTATGAAGTTATGAAAACAGACTACATGGTAAAGGGTCATTGCTGAGGAATAAATGATTCAAGTGTCTTTGAAAGACCAGAAAAGGTAGATACTTTAAAATTTTAGTGCTTTCTAAGGATTTACTTCATCCTATTCAGTAACTTAAAACTAATGCAGTGAAAAGAACTACTAAGTTCTCTCACAATTTTCTATCAAAATAGCCAAATCTGCCAGCCATGCTGAGCATGCTGTGTGCCCAGGAATAATATCCCTTACATATATGGCCCAGCTGCAAGAAAAACTAAATGTTGTATATTTAAAGATTTTTATTGGTTTTCAATTCATCTTAACTGTGAATGATCCTGATCTATTGAACATTGCCTAGTGTGACAACTAAAACAATTTCAGGATTCAGAATTTGTGATGTTACAGGAAAATATATCTACCCTCTAGCTATATGTTTTGGTTCTGTTTATTTTGATGTCAAGTTTCATTACTGTTCTTTGATATATAAACAAGGTCAGCCTGAGGTCAAGCGTAGCTAAGAACTCTGATTTGAGCAAGTAGAGCTAAAGTACTGGACCGTGTGATGTCCTCTTATTACTTTTTTTTTGTTGCTCTTTTTAAAAATTAATTTATTAACTTTTAAATTATTTTTCATTATTATTAAAATTTAATTTTTTTTTTTTAATCACATAGCCGTGATGTCTAGATCTTACAAGTATTTCAAGAAATTGCATCTCTGTGTTCCATATTTTAAGATTGGAGGTTAAGTATTATTTTTTGGCCTTAGTTTGATGTGGTATTTAATTTGATACATTGCAACTGTACAAGACTACATTTCTTACTCTTTTTAGCAGAAATGTTTGAATTCCATTTAATTCAGAAGTGCTAAATTAAGGGAGCTAAATTTAGTACAGAGGAGCATCTTCCCATTTATGATATCTGTAAATGAAACAGAGGAATAACTCCATTTTTATGTTTGTCTTATTCTGTAACTCAAATGCTATTCAGAGAGATTCTCTTTAAACTTGGCTTCAAACTTTAGCTGAAGTCATGTGATTCCTTCCTTGTCCACTTGAAATCTCCAGTGTTAGTAATTTGGTTATATCTCATGACTTCTAATAACAAGTTAGATTTTGGCCATACTGTGGTATGTCCAAACTGTTAGTCAAACTGCCTCTCAGTATCTCTTTCTGGTAGAACAAACTGATTGCTACACTAGAATAATTCACCTTTTTTATATTAGTATGCTAATTTTTATAAAATATTTATAACTGCTGATCATTGCATTTTGAAGACATTTCAGTTGTAGTTTTTTGTAACAAACTTACTGAGGCATTAAGGAGTTCACATACACTTTATCCGGTATATATAACATACATTAATTTGGTTTTTTTCACATTTTGAAAATTTAAATTATCTTAGAGACTCGTTTCTCTTTGTCCCAAAGTCTTTTTAATGATATTTTACCATAATTCTCTTCAATTTATATTTAATTACTTGCAAGAACTGAAAAACAAAACCAGTCTGAAGTTCCCAGATGCTTATTGGCTTTAAAGGTCCAAGATGCTGCTGGAGATGTGTAAAGAGAAACCTTGGAATGCAATTTTTAGCACTTGTGCTGTGGATATTCCTTGCTGAAGCGACAGTGCCTTTTCTAGGGAGGATGCACTATCAGAATCTCTAGTGACTTAGCTGAGAGAATCAGAAGTAGAAATCGGGAAAATATTGTGGGGCAAGTATCAGTAAGAGCAGATGCATTTAAACTTTTCAGAAAATTTTGAGGTTATTTTGTTGTATTCTGTTGCTGACATATGTTGTAACACAACTTCTGAACTACAGGTCATAAAGTCAGAGAACTGTAATAATTAATATTTAATAAAAATTACTTTCATGAGTTGTAATAAAAATTTAATTTATCAGTTATATAAAATTCAGTCTGATGTAAAAATGATGGTTTTTTAGTTAATTGTCAATACTATAATTTTTGTTATTGTTTTCAGAACTTTCCTGATGTAGATGATGAAGGATACAGCATTAAACCAGAAGCAACACAAGATATCCTTTTCACTATTACTGTGCCAAGTTATTTGATGTTACTACAATTCTTTGGAGAGAGAAATTACTGACTATGAAGTGTTAAGTAAAGAAAGATGAATGACATTTATGCTTGCGTTGCAACTTTGTCTTCGTATGTTCATAGCTTTTGCAAAATGAACCGAATTCGGTGTCTCTTACATTCTGTGTGTGTGCAAGTGTTAAAGATTAGATCAGATGTCTTGGGAACTTTAACAGGACAGTAAAAAAATAGAAATTAAAACAAAAGCCAGAACAAAAGCTTTAAGGTGACCATGCACATCTCTCTCCTTGAGAAGTCTCAGAGAGTTTGTAAAGTTTGTAAACTTTTTAAAACATGTGGAGTGGTTATCTGTTCTATACCTGCATCCTCCCATTTTTTTGTGACACTATTAAAATGATTGGGAGCTTGAGCAATGTAGAAATAGAATTTGTTATATTTGGTGTCATTACACCACATGGTGTTTCCAGTTGGTGCTTTTTACTTTTACTGTCTTTTTAATAATAGTTTTCATATACAGAATAGATTTTATTCTGAGCCATCTTTATAGAGGCTCGAGATTTTGCTCTGCTGTTCTTTTGGAGGAAAAATTCTTGTCCACTTTTTTCCCTACCATCACAAAGGAAAGCTCTACTTAAGAGCTGGTAATAATTACTGTAGATCTAAGCAAGTTTAATATGTTAGCACAACAGCTGATTTTTGGAAATGTATTCACTGAATTTTCTGGATACTGCAGATAAAAAGTAAAATTAGGCTGTGCAATTTCCTTAAATTGCAAAAACGTTTAGGCAGTTAACAGCACATTGCAGAGGGCCAGTCCATCATCATAGCTTCCCTCTTTTTCTCAATTTTGCAGAACATGCCTCTAATGTCCACAGCAAAGATTCCTGCAGTGGTTAAAGCACTTGGTGTTCTCTCCTATTTACAAAATTAATATGAAAGTGACAGACTTTGATTCAGTTTTGAGAAGAGCATTATTTCATACTTTGCGTATATTTATGAAAGGGAGAGAGAAGCGAACAAAATTCATGCTTGTGATGAATGATTCCTCTGGGCATCCTCTTCTGTATTATCTCTTTTTGTTGTGAAACAAGAGGAAAGGCTTGAAATCTTTTTCAGTGAAAAAGATCAATGATTTGCAGTCTGTCACCTATAGTAGTACTTCAGCTTCTGAAAATCTTGACCAGACTCCGGAACTCATCAGTTCCCTTCCTCTTTTCCTCCCTTAGCCTCCAGGAAGGGATATTTATTTTGTTGATGGGAACTCTTGAGATAATTGTTGGAGAACATTATTTTACTATAATGGTAGTCAGTCTTAATAAGTCTGACTTAAATCTGTGTTGAAAAAGCACTTTACAAGAACTGCCTGATTTGTAGGAAATTAGTCTTGAAGGTCTGCAATAACTGTAAGACAAGAGATCTTTTGATGAAATGAAAATTACATGTCTTCAAAACTTTCTTTTCTAGATATGCTCCTTTTTGGTGGAACAGATACACTGTAAGATGAAGACATTTGGCTTTTTTCTCAATGCAACTTTCAGATCCTTTCAGTTGAAATGGATTTGGAATGTCTTTGGGGTTCAGGTTTAAATCTTTGTTAGGGAATAGTTTGAAGGAATTTATTGCAAATGTCTGTCATATTTTCAAGTGAAATTAACAGAAGTGTCTTACAGAATATGTATGCTTCACCCAGGTGGTACATAACTTTTGTGTTTCAATAGAAGACAATTGTCAAATTTTGTCTTGCCAAAACAAATGCATTTTTTAGGACTTAGTGTAGCCCTTCCAGAGATTTTGTTCGGTACAGCTCCTGTGCATATGAAGAGCCAAGGTTATATTTTCCTTATTTGGAGGGCTAAGTTGTCATTGTGATTCCTTTTTTTCCAAGCATGACAGTGCTTTAAGCAGCTGACATTGTTCTGTTTCTGTGAAGCCTTCTGTTTAACTGGCATCCTTTCTTGCAAAATCTTCAGTGCCACAGTGCAAAAGGGGTAAGTAATGGTGGCTGCTGCTCTTTCCTCCATTGTTAATGTTAGGTGCAGGTACCATGGACATTTCATTGCTCATTAAAAAGGCTAGGGCACCTCTTCTCTTGGTTGAAAGGATTTCTACATTTTTCTTACGAGGTTTGAGTCCGTGGTTGAGCCTTGCAAATCATGTGTTGCTACTCTAGAATCTTCTATTTGACGTGATGCCTTCAAATACGCAGTTGTTCAGTTATATGGCAGATACTGCCATTCTTCAGTTATATGACATCATGCTTTTCTGAACAAAGTCATCATTATGGAGGTGAATGGAATAAAACTCTTGAATTTTAATTGTGAATTTTGGACTGTGGATATTTGTGAAGCATCTGTATAAGCACACAAAGAGGTCACTTAATATGAACATTTTGTGGAGCATAATTATGAAATAGATTAAGCAGATGAATTTGAAGTATTTCCACCTTAACTGAGAAAAACATACCAAAGAGAATCATTTCTATTCATCCAGTGATTCTGACTCTGAAGATGATGAACCCAGGAGGTTCCATGTAGAAATAAAACCTGTCCAGCCAAATAACAGCTCTCAATATACTATGCCTTCCTTGGATGAATTAAAAGTATCTATAGGGAACATCACACTTTCTCCAGCAATATCTGTAAGTTTTGTTCCTTGTATTTTTAATGTGTAGAAAAGTGGTAGAGAATCTGTAGTGTAAACATGTATTTTACTGTTCAGAATTTATTTTAGGTTTAATGATTTCTTTTTTATTGTGCACTAGGTTGTTTTCGGTACACTTCATTGCAATATAACATTAATACTTCTCTTTTCTCAGATTTAGACTTTCCTTTCAGTCTTATGAGTGCTCAGTTTTTGTCTTTGTGCTGTGGCCACCACAAGACACTTGAATACATTGTGGAGTTAGCTGAGCATGTTTTTTAACATAATTTACTAATTTGTATTCAATAATATACAAGTCTTTTAAAACAGATCATATAATGTGGATATATGTAACATTTACATTGCAGCTTTATTGATGTATTCTGCCAATTCACCAAATAATCTTTTATAGCACAAGATGATAAATAGTATTAAAGTATGCTAGTACAACATTCAGAACAGAATAAGACTGGCTCTGATTTTAAGGAAAATAGTGTGCATAACATATTAAAATAATAATTTTTCTCTTTTTTCCCCCACCATATTTTGAAAGCAGAGGCACAGTCCTGTAAGTAGAGAATGTTTTTTTATTCCTGTTTTTAGTTAAAACCAAGTAAGTGTAGTATGTGAGAGGAGTTATTGAGAAAACATTAGGAATATTTCTTTTCATATATACCGTGTGATATATAAGCTGTTTAGTTTTACTGTCCCAGCCAGTACTGTCCCTTTGTCAGTTCTACACTATTCATTCCTATGTTTTCTTACTGGTGTGGCAGGTGTGCACTGTCCTGGCTCATGTTCCATGGTCTTCTGCAAGCTCATAATGTTTTGCCTGGCATTGTAAGCAGATTATCTCACAGGAAATCAACTGGAAATAAGAACCCTGAGACTACTAAGTGTTTTATTTTACAGTTAGTAGAAGAATTTATTCCTAATTTTTTTTTCCTGTTTCAGGCACAAATGAATCAGAATTCATCCAGTAAGTGTGAATCTTTTCATTTATGCTGGCTTTTTAACATAGAATGAAAATAGATTTTTTTTAAATTGTTTAAGAAATAAGCTTCTCAAATATCTGCATTTTAAATGGAAAAAAAATATTTCTCTTTTCAGTTTTATATGCCTTTTCTTTATCTATATACTTGGCTGTTCACTGCTGTGGGGACCAGACAAGCCTGTCTCTGACAGTGGTGAGGTACACATCCAAAAGCCAAAGGGTGTACACCATGGAAAAAACTCCATGTGCAAGTTCTTAAAACCCTTCCACCTGCTCAAGTTTAGTACTATTAACAAACCAGCAAAGCACACTCTCTATTTGTATGATATAAAATATGTCCATAAAGGCAGAGGACAGAGTATTAATTTCCATCCTGGAGGGGTTTTTCAGTGGGAAACCAAGAAAAATTTGCTGAAGAACAGTATTGATGTAAACAGTAAAATTCAAGGAAAGAATTTCAAGTGAGCAACACTTCCTCACAAAATTAAATGCTCTGTGTAGTCTTTTATTTCAGGAGTATCTAAACTTAAGCTTTCAGAGATAATGTATTTTCTTTTTTCCATTTTAATAATTCATTATGAACTGCCAACATTAATATTTACTTTTTTATAACAAAACTGAAATTTTTATTTTATAGTTTCACAATATTGGTGATAATACTGTATGTTTTTCTTAGGTGAAGAGTTAACAAAATCAAAGCTTTCTGCTCCATCTAATGAGTAAGTTCAAATTTAAAATTCTGTCAAATGCAATTTTGCAGGAATTTGATCTTATATTTCTAATACTCAGTAACTCATTAGAAATAACAGCTGACTCCTATTTGAAGTTGGTCATCTACTGCATTATAAGACTTAATAATTAATTGTGTAACAATGGAGGTTTCTATTAACTTGTTTACCCCTTCTAACACATTTGCTTTACTGTGATCTGTCTCAGTTGCTATTTATAATTACATGATTATGCAAGATTTTTTTTTTCATTAAATTCTCAGTTTTTAAGTAAGACATATTTAGTTTCTGTTCTGTAGTGTTCCATGGTAAAGAGTTCAAGATTGCAACCCCCAGGTTGCATCCACTGCTTATACATATATATATAGTGAAATAAATGGATTTGAAGATGTAGGTCTCCTTGAAAATGACAATCATTTAACTGATATTATGAAGTATGCCCACACAGAAACTTGCACCAAGGTGTCAGCTCCAATAGTCTCCTTATGTGTAAATCAGTTCTTTGACCTGCAATTTGTAATTTTTTTTCCTTTTAGATGCAAAGAATAACTAATATGGACAAATTTGTCAAATGTTTTTATCATATTATTGAGGGACTTTTTACAAGGGCATGTTGTGATAGAACAAGGGGAAATGGCTTTAAACTAAGAGTAGGTTTTTATTAGATATAAGGAAGAAATTCTTTTCTGGGAGGGTGGTAAGGCACTGGAACAGGTTGCCCAGAGAAGCTGTGGGTGCCCCATCTCTGGAAGTGTTCAAGGCCAGGTTGGATGGAGCTCTGAACAGCCTGGTCTAGTGGAAGGTGTCCCTGGCCAGGTTAGGGTGGTCGGAACAAGATTTTTAAAGATCCCTTTTAACCTGAACCATTCTGTGATTATTATTTTTATTACATTATCAAACTACAGCTGAAGTTTAGTTTGATTTTTCTGAATGTATACATCTTTTATTTATATTCCAATTATAACTCTTAACATAGAAAGGGGAACAGTGACCTCCTGGCATGGGATCCACTCTTCAGCAGTTCTCTTGAATCTTGCTCTTCAGTTTCCTTGGCATCCTCATCCTCCTCAGGTAAAATATTTGATACTAAATAATGTTTTCTCTGTATACTTGAGAATGTTCTGGTGTTGTTTTTTTAGTTATTGCAAGGGGACGTACTTTGACTATTAAATGAAAGAATTTTATAAAGCACTATATTACCTTAGAAGTATTACACAACTGAGGATACACAGCTTTCAAGCTGGAGAGCAAGGTGCAAGAGGGAGTGCTAGGGACCTTGGGAAAATTGTCTCTTGCTTCTCTCCTTTCTTACTTTCCAAAAAATTGCTTACTATGTAGAATGTAACCCTTTTATGTTCTACTGGTAGTGCTGGGAGATTAAATGGAGGCTGTTGCAGCAACTGTGAGACACGCTAACCTTGCACAATGAATAGGGATGAGTTTCTTCTTTCCAGGAAAGTTGATTGAGCTGTGTAATATAAAGGCATGGCACAGCTTTGCTGTGAGGAACTCGTTTGTTGTAGTTAACGATGATGGTTAGATGTGCATAATCCACAGGGAGATGGATAAAAAGGGCACGACTGAGATATGAATTAAGGTGAGATCCTGAGAGCAAGGGTACTGGGAAGAAAAGGATGGTCCATGGAGTGTGGGAAGTGGAGTGTAAGGGCATATGTTGCATGGGAATTTTGGGGGGCAGGATATTAGTGTGGGCAGAATACTGGCAGGCTTTCCTGAAACTTGGTCTTTGCAAAAAATAGTTCCATAATTCTTTTCCATCTACCTACTGTGTATCTATTTCCCAACCTTTGCTTTCTTAATGCAGACACTTTTTTCCTCCCATGTGCCTAAGAAGTGTGTTTTTTTAACTAGGTATTCATACTCAGAAAAACCATAATAGACCTCCCTTCTTTGTTCACGATTATGGCTTTCTAGCTCTTTTCCTCAGTCCTTGATCGTACTTGAAGATCATATTGAAGAACAGTAAGGAAAAGCACATATATCAATAGAAGAATCATGGAAAAACTGGTGTTAATTCTTGGCTTTAGTAATGTTCTTTTAGCAAAAATCAGCATCACTATGTAACTCTTCGGGTTTTAAGTAGAAGTTAGTCTTTCACTACATATTCTTGTCCCTTAAAAGTTACGGTCTTAACAAATCTGGCTTATAGAATTCATTCGATTGTCTCTTCCTGACTTAGGTAACTGGTCAATAGTATTGGCTAGTGAATCCATGTGTGTGATAACACATGTAAGAATAAATTATATAGAGACAGATATTACTGGGATATTCAGAAAAGAAATAATGTTTTCTCAAAATAATCTGTTTTGCTAGCTTTGATCTGGTGTTGCAGTCTGCAGAGAAAGGCAGAGAGTACTTAATTTGTTGTGCTGGTGGTTGCTGCTGTATTCAGGTGTTAATTGCTGTGCCCGGATGAGAAGTCTAAGTAGGTTAGGAAATCTTCATATAGTCCCTCTTGGCAGCAGAACTGTGGAGGAAGTAATCTCTGGCTGATGAATACTGACAGATCTGTTACATCCTCTGTAGCCATATCTGGCAGGGAGTTACCTACCCTAGTCCTCATACCCATGAGCCTTATGCACTGAGCCCTAGGCTTCACCGAACTTGATGGAATACAGTGTTCTGTGGACATAAGTCAAGTTTAGATAGATCTATGCCTTGGCAAACTTTATCCATTAAATAATTATTTCAAGGATTGTTGTTCTAGGACTTAACTAAGATATTTAGCCTTGTGAAATAATCTGTGGAGTTAAGTAAAAAGAAATGTTCTCAAGTATAACAAATTACTAATACATTTGGGGAAAAAAACAACTGGATTGTTTGTTAAAATACAGTTCTAATGCTTAGTAAGCTGCAACTTAGTTCTAAAAACTTTTTAAAAATACACAACTTTGATCTGATTGTATTTTCCTTTAAATCCATGTTTTATCTTCAACTCGAAGATTCGTGTAAGTAACCTGATGCTTAAAGCTTTGAAAATCTCAATCCAAAGTATTTACATAAATTAGTTTTTTGGAATACATAATTTCTGTATATAATGATATAGCATGCCTCACAGATAACTTTTTTCTTTTTACTGTTTAAACATTTGTTTAGCTATTGTTTCATAACTGCGTTAATCATTGAACACTCAAACTACCGTGGCATTTGAGCATACAGTGGTTTATGCAGCACAGAAGTGGTCTTTGGTCATCCATGAATAATCCTGCTTTATTAGAAATTTAAGATAACTTTGTTATCTTGAACAAACACAACAGATATTCTTTTTGCAGCTCTTGATAATGTAAAAATGCTTCTTTTTCATTTTCTTCCTTATTTTCATCCCTATATATTTTTAAAATAGTTTTTAACATTTCCACATTGTTTTTAAATAGGATTTGTTGTACTGTTTCAAAACCTTTGAATGATATTTAAAATATCTTCTAGAAAGGGAAAACTTAAAACTCTAATTTTTATGTGGACTTAGAGAATGTACTCATTCATGGCAAAATGGCCACTGTAGAGAGGACAACTGTACTTTTATCTGAACTTTTAAATATGTTTCTCTCTTTTTTCATTTTGTATGTCATTCTGCTGTTGCTTCTAGCTCTGCCAATCTGCAAGATGTTGAGAATTGCCTAACATTGCATTTTCTGCTTCTGTTGTCATCTCATGCAACCAGCAACAGCAAGTGCAAGGAATACTTGTGGAAAACTCTTTTTTTCAGCAATCTGAAGACAATAGGATGAGAGAGGAAAAGCCTGGGGTGTATGATGCCTCATCCACATTGTTACTGATTAGACACAGGTTGATACAAACAGAATAAATATCAGACCGGATCATGTGACTGCATTGTCTTCACTCACCTGAAAGCCAGTTCTGTTAGGCCTTTCTTTTACAAGTGTTAGGGCTAAGAGGACCAAAATGTTTGGAAAGAACAAGATAGGACAGATTTGATTAAACAACTTTGAAAAAAAATTAAAAGCAGAAAGCTGTAGAGAGGAACCAAAAATGGATTAGGATGCAAGAAGGAAAAGACAAAGATGAGAGGAAATTAAATCACAGTGGGTAGGATGTTAGAGGAATAAAGAAAGTCATGAGAAGTAGAGCCTTAAATGGAGAGATAGACAATAAATTATTTTTTTGTACTTGAAAAATGGAAAGTGACGTGGTTGGCAGTATGAATAAAGTACATGTGATATGTCACTAGCGCTTTTTTCTTTTATTTGTAAGTGGGGGGATTTTTAGCCTAGTAGAGCAATTTGTCATGCTCGCTAGTAATCCTCCTGCAGTGGGTATTGAATACTTTTTTGAATATTGAAAGTTTTATCTTTTCAGTATCATTCCTAGTTTCAATTCTTCCTCTTTCCTTCAGCTACCCTAAAAGAGCACAGTGGGAGCTCCTCCTCATCCACCACTGATTTGGCTGGGTGTAGAGTATCTCAGTCTTTGCTTGGCCACCAGACAGATTCTGGGTCTACAAGCCCATCCTCACCAGACTTTACAATTAGCACTCTGTGTAAATCTGGTGTTCCAGCAGCGCCATCAGGGAGAACCAATACTTTATCCTGTGTTTCACGGTCTCAGAGTCAGTGGATTTCCTTTGCTGATGAACTTCTTACAATTAGACACACAAGCACAGACAAGAAGGAACCCCAGAGATTGCATTTTAAAACTGAAAATGCCTGCCTTGCCTTTTCTGCTTGGCTTGGGAATTCTTCCAACAGCTGTGCTTCTGAGGATCAAAGTGACCTTTTCAGTAACACTATATGCCATGAACAATTATTCATTGAAGAAACTGGCACTGCTGCTGAAATATCTTCCGCATCATCTTCAACACTACTGGACTATAGTTTAGTGTCTTCTTGTGCTCATACAAATAAGGGTATGGCAAGCATGCATTCTATACTGCTCTTTGCTAATAACTGACTACAAAAAGCGACCTTTGGACTCATTTTTCTTTTTGTTATTAATGCTCACCTGATGTTAAAATTAACAGGTCTTCTTACTTAGAATGTACTAAACTGCTTGCTAGCAACAATTTCCTTGAAAGTTTGGACAATAAAGTAAATATTCAGCTTGAAGCAAGAAGAAAATTCAAATTATTCATTTAAAGGCATTGCTTTCTTTTAACTATGCTATGTTGCTTTTCTAGAAATGGGATTATATTTTTGTGGGGTGTTAGACAGCAGTGAGATCTCAAAGATTACCTAATTGAATTTGCAAAACCAATTATTTTTACATATAAACCCCCATGACTGCTTGGTATAAAATCACTTGAGAGCAAAGAGAAAGCCTGTGATGCTATTTTTCAAGTAACTTTTCAGGGTATCACTTGGCACTGTTTTAAAAGCACTTGTGATTAGTGCTAAATCTTAGACCATGGCACTTGTAAAATAGGAAATTCTAGTCAAAACATCACTTCCAGTTATTTTATTCAAATGAGTAAGTATTTATGTCCAGTGTGATCTTTTAATTCTTATTTTCTTGAATTTGCTTTCTTCCAGCGAGGCCCACCACTCCTCTTTCTGTAGGCACCATTGTACCCCCTCCAAGGCCTGCTTCAAGACCAAAGCTGACTACCGGGAAACTTAGTGGGATTAATGAAATAGTATGTATCCATTGTTTGTTGTTTTTTTTTTTTGTTCTACATTGTGACTTGATTTCCAGTACACCATTTATTTATACTGTTATTCTGTAAGTGGAGTTACTTTCCAACCAATGTTCAAAGAATCACATAAGCAGATTTTCAACATTGCCAGATAGGCATGGAAATTGTTTATGACAATTATGTTACTAGAACAGGTAATTCTTAACAGAAATACGAAGGTCCAAAACATAATTTTTGCATCTGCTGAATGTTCTTAATTGAGCAAATCAGTAATTTGATAATGAAAGGATGGCACATGTATAAGATAGAAGTTTTCAAAATGTGAAATACTAGCAAAGTTATTAACAAAGCTCCATTGATTTTAGGGATACCATCAACACTTAGGGGAGTAAGTGGTATTAAGTAGATCTTTATCAGTGATGTGTTGACAAAAGTATCCCTGTTGTGACTTCTTCCTGCCCTTGGTGTTGGTTGATAGAGAGGGGGGTGGCAGATGACAGCAGTTGCCCATCAGGATAGTAGGGGTTGCACACTGCCTGCATCTGCTCACTGCCTGCAGTACAGGTTCACTTGCCAGTAAGGAATGTGGTAAAGAATGCAAATACCCAAACAGCCTGTCAGACCGGGCCATACTTAATCTCCTTTGTGATTATTAGTATTCTGTGTGTTTCACTTGACTTACTGACTTGTAAAAATGTTCCTGTGGTTAGATCCTCGTACTGTATTTCAAAGTAGCAAGGTGTAAGGATAGGTACAATTTTGGAAGAATTTGTAAGGGCAAGCTAGAACTCATTTCACTTATGAAGACTGCAAATTGCTTTCTCCAAAGGCTTATTTTTTTTTCCCTTCTGCAGTCAGAGGGAGTTGCAGAGGGAGAGCTGTGTTATCTCTTTCTGTTGTGCTGGAGAGAGTTAACCCTCACAAACTTGTACGGGGCCCCAGCAGCCCTGAGAAGGCAGGAAAGACAGGGAGGAGAAGGCAAAAAGCCCTGGAAAGGGTGGGTCCTTGCCTTTTCTCCCTGGGGCCCAGTGCCTCTGCAGTACTGTGAGGTTTTTGTAAGTTTTTCATGTTCTGGCCTTCTAAATAAACTTTTTGAATTCTTTCCACTGCCTTGGCATTTCTGGGGATACCTGCATATCTTCTGTTACACAAGGTACTGTCACCTCATGCTTTGACAAAACTATAACATTTTCAACCTGTTTTGCTTTTCTGTAGGGTTAGAATAGGGTTCATTTTGAGATTCTTTTCTCATTCCAATATAAAATGGGAGTAATTGCTCTCAGTCCAAGGAATCTGTTCTTCATGTCATCATAATTAAGTAAAAGAATTTATCTGGTATGTTCTGCTATAAAGTATGATCCTGCACAAAGCTACATTCATTTTATGCTGTTGTTTTAGAAATAGACTATTATCTGGATACAAGTGGGAGATTGGCAGTTGTCTTCATTATGTGTCAACTCCTTTTACAATTCCCATAATCCATCAAAGCCACATACCCAGCAATAAGTGCAATAGAATTGGGGTGGGAGGAGTGGGGGTGAAGAGTTACTGTGACATCCCACCCATAAGGGGAAGGAAGCACCTAAGATTCATAAATGCTTGTGGTTGAAAGAAATAAAAAAGTCTGAGGGTCCACAAAAATTCACGAAGGTTTATTATTAAATTATACATTTGGCATGGAAGTTGGTTTGCTAGTCCCTGACTTACTATACAAGCATCTGGCAATGGGCTTTGGATAAAGGGATAAGATAAAAAGGAAGAAAGGAAGACACTAAGTAAAGAGGAATAGAGAGAAACAAAGAGAGAAAAACAGATCATCAGTCCTGGTTCCAGTGTCTGTTCAGCCAATGGTTCATGGGGACACCACCTGGGCTTGGTGGGAGGTACCTTTTTTATAGATGTTTCCCCTCCTTGAAGACAGGTTTCTCACTTTCTGTGCAAATTAGTTATCATAGTCAGTCTGGTCTTTCAGACCTCTCTGGAAGTGGGTCAGAGGTCTTTGTAAGTCTTAGGTGGTCTTGATTCCCCCCCTGCAGTCCATGCCCACTTCTCAGCCTCATTCCTGCCCTTGTGTGGTACTACACTGTGCTTACCTCCAGGAAATAGAGCAAAGATGTTTGTCCCAGAAGAGTGCTTTCCTACCTCCACATGGCCCCTTCTCCAGCCTCATCTTGTTCTTTCTCATGGCTTGTTATTACCAACAATCCTTGGTTGGCTCCCTAGCCGCCCAGCTCTAGGTGTTTTAGACATTAGTCCCTTATCTTCTGGGATTCTACAGTTACTCCGCCCAAATGATGCTTCAGGGTTTCCAGTACATTTCAGATAGGTTAATCCCAATATCATCATTAGCTAAATACCTTAACAGTTCAATGAATCATAAAACCATCCAGAGATCTAGAATGGAAGAGACTTTAAGTTCCCTAGGCCAACTTGCTTCAAGAAGGGCTGACTTCAAAATTACATCAGTTTGCTTAGGCACATGCTGAGTTCTAAAAATCTCAAGTGTGAGATTTTGCAGTATGGCAGTCTGTCCCAGGACTTAACTACAGGGTTGGAAGAAAGAATTTTTCCCAAAGTCCAGCTGAAATTTCCTTTGCTATAGCTCTTACATCTCTTAGAAAAGCCTGACTCTGATTTCTTTGTGTACCCGCTTTTGCCTAATGAGAGACTGCTAATAGATCCCTCCTTAGATTTCTGTTCTCCAGGCTGAACAAACCCTGGTCCCTCAGCCTGTTCCTCTCTATCCTGTACTCCAGTCCCAACTATTTTAGTAGCCTTCTGCTGGTCTTACTTCCAATTCATTAGTAGCTTTGCTTTAGCTTTCTAAATCCATGTTCACTGCACACAGGCACAGTAGTCATGGTATTAGGTTATAACACAGTATTAGGTTCTAATACTGTGTTATATCACTATTATTGACAGGCTGCTACATAATCAAATATATTAGACTTGACTACTCCATCCAAAATATTATAATCTATGAAATAATAGCATTCCAATGAAAAATGTGGGTTCTTTGTTTTACACTTAAAACTAAGGTAGATAAAGAATTAAAGGAACTATATTGAGAAACATTATGAAATTGATTGGGGAATGAAACTTTTCTATTTATAGTCCTTTTTTGGTCTCTTTAAAAACCACTTTGTGTCATACTCTTGTGATCTCTTTTGTTCAGCCTAGGCCATTCAGCCCTCCATTGACCTCTAACTCAAGTCCACCTCCAGCAGCTCCTTTGGCACGTGCAGAGAGCATTTCTTCCATATCCTCTTCTGCTTCTCTCAGTGCAGCAAACACACCTACCATTGGTAAGTTTAATTAACCATTTTATCTTATTTTAGAAATAGGATAACTCTACTGCTGGGTTGCACCTGTTAAAAAAACCATTTGTGGGAGTTAGTTTCTTCATATGCAAGTCTAGGTACTTCAAGCATCCTTTGCAATACCTGCTTCTAAATGACACTGAGAGACATGAAAGTGGATTCTATTAGATTAGACCGCAGATCCAATTATAGCATGTTCTTTAGGAAAATATTATTCAAAATTAATATTCCATTCATTCCCATTTGGTATGCTTGTATATCCATCTAGTACAACATGTTATCATGTATTTTTTCAGAAGATGTTATTATATAGGTGCAGAAATATTTTGGGATGCTGAAAAATTTGATTGAATATAAAGGTTTATAAAACTGAGTTCTTTTATGCTCTTTTTAATTTAATTTTTTGTCCTTTAATTCCAGTTTCCAAAATATTAATGCATCTTTTTCTTCAAGTTAGTTAAGTATATAAGCAAAACAGACATGTTTAGTAAAAGCAAAACAAACAACTAAGCAAAAAAGATTAAGATGAGAAGCTAAGTAGACTTCATGTGTTGACACTAATTTCAGAAGGTTTTTTTCTTGTTTTTAAAGGATAGTCCTTTAGTTTTTATATTTGGTTACAACAGATGAAAAAGAGACGTATAGAGGTTTTTTTTAGTTAGTGGGGGTTTTGTTAGGTTGGGGGGCAGTGGGGTTTAAAACATTTTAACTTGTTTATGTAGTAAAATTGAATTGTTTCATTCATGAACACTATTACCTCTGTTGTCCCAAGTTAAATCGGATTCTCAAGTTATTGTTCAGTTATCTGTGAATGTTACTGATGCCAAGCATTCCTCACTCAGGCTTAGCAGCTCTGGAGAGCATTTTTGCAGCTTCCAGTAGGAATCCTGCACTGAAAGCAATGCAGCTGTTTCCATCTTGTGCTACTAAGTTCTGCCCAACCTTAGCTTGTACAGTTTAGTGTACGCCAGTTTCACAAATGCTAAGAAGCATCACAGAAAGACAACTGATATTTTGGTTGCCAAGTCCATCCAGGCTCACATCATCAGGCCTCAGCTCTGGTGCCAAGGAACCAAAAATTTATGGCAGAGCATCAATATCCCCAGCTTTCAGTGTGTGCATGTTGTTGGAGACAGTGGCAGAGTGAAATCATGAGGTGAGGGAGGAGGTAAGGAGGTGTGTGCTGACACCGAGGTTTGACATGGTTATTAATCTGGACTAGGAAAAATAAATAAGGCCAGTTCCATCTGCACTGACTGTATGAAATAGTTCTGGAAAAAGGGGAAGGTCAGTGCAGAGAGCTGAAAGACTTTGGGGCATGAGAATATACTCTGCAATACTGTATGTATTCTTTTGACTTCTGCACAGTCCAGTGTTTCCTGTACCCCATTTATCCTGAATAATGGAGAGTTGATTCTAATTATCTTTTTCCAAGAGAACTTTAAGGCATACATAATTGAGTGTTTCTTTTATGCTTTAGCCTTAATTTAATTTGTGAAGTATTTTTTTAATACATTAACTTTTAACATCTATTTTTGCTTGAAATATTTTGTTTTCTTGCAAGATTTTGTTTAATTTAAATGTAATAGAGGATGATCTTTTCATTCGAAATTTTCCTACAATTGAAAAGCTTTGTGGGACACCACCAGGTATTGTACTCAAAGCAGATTTATATCTCAACTAATCATCCTAATTCACTACATCTAATAAACTTATATTTCTTTTGAAACAAGTTTGTCTAGATGGTATCTGGCAGATACAAATGGCTTGAAATCTCAACTACTTAACAAGTTATATGTTGCTCAAATTACCAAAACTTGATATAACCACTTTTATATAATGTAATCTTCTGCCTGTCCCCTTCCCTGCTCCACAAACAAGCTGAAACATGGCCTTGCTTCTTCAGTTTGTCATTACTACTTTCTTTCAAGTGAATATATTTTTAACTTGACAATCCTTATTTTCATAACACAAGTAGGTAAAAATGTTTGTACATTTTATGTATATAATACTAATCTTTGAATATAGACATAATAAAGGTAACACTTTCTTAAAATAAATTTTATTTTCATGACAGCTGTTTAGACAATATTAAAATTGTCTGAATCTTTTTTTCCTAAACTGAACTAAAACCATTTGATCAGGTTTATTCATTTGCCCTTTTCATGACAAATGATGCAGTCTTTTGCTCTTTAGTTTTGGTCTGCACCTTGAGTGTGGCAATGCAACCATTTGCATGGTTGTGTCACTAGCTCTTTTGTCAGCACAGCTCAGGGACTGGTAACGGTGTGGTCAGACTGAGGTAGGTGGCAGGGCATTTAAGCCAGCTTTTCTGTCACTGCCAAAGGTGGTAGAACTGGAACTTTGAGCTGGGCTTCAGCCTGAGGTGGAGCCATGACACCTTGGTGCAGCTCTGTGATATCCTGTTCCTCTAAGACCTCACAGAAGATGTGGAAGACTCTGAAGCTGGGCGTTGCTGCATTGAATTGTATTTTTGCAGCACGGTAACACAAAGATGACTTAGAGTTAGATTAAGCAGTTACGTTTGTTTTATAGAATGGAATGATAGAATCATGAAGGTTGGAAAAGACCCCCAAGATCATCAACCATTGACCAATCACTACCATGCTAATTAAACCATAGCACTAAGTGCTCCAGTTGTTTCTTGAACACCTCACACAGTGATGGTGACTCCACCACCTTCATGGGCGGCCTATTCTAAGTGGAGAAATTCTTCCTGATGTCTAAGCTGAAACTCCCCTGGCACAGCTTGGGGCCATATCCTCTTATTCTGTCACTAGTTTCTTGGGAGATGAGGCTGACTCACACCCTTACTCCTTTCAGGTCACTGTAGAGAGTAATAAGGTCTCCTCTGAGCCTGCTTTTCTCCAGGCTGAACAACCCCAGCTCCTTCAGCTGCTCCTCATAGGACTTACTCCCTAGACCCTTCATTGGCTCTGTTGCCCATCTCTGGACACAATCCAACACCTCAATGTCCTTCTGGGAGTGAGGGGTCCAGAACTGGACACTGTGTTCAAGGTGTGGCCTCACCAGTGCTGAGTACAGGGGCACAGTCACTTCCCTGGTCCTGCTGGCCACACTGTTCCTGACACAGGCCAGGATGCCATTGGCCTTCTTGGCCACCCGGGCACACTGCTGGCTCATTGTCAGCCACTGTGGACCAGCACACCCAGGTCCTTTTCTGCCAGGCAGCTTTTCAGCCACTCTTCACCCAGCCTGTAGCACTGCCTGGGTTTGTTGTGATCCAAAGGCAAGAGCTGGCACTTGGCCTCATTACATTAATAGCAATTTATTTGTTTCAATTTATTGGTTTTTAGAAGAATGCATAGATTTTTATGAATCAAAGGGTCACCAACAGTGGGAACAGAGCAAATAGAAGAGGATACCTCATTTTTAATCCTCCAAATAGAACTCAGAGAAATATATATTTGCTGTGGTGTTCCCTAAAAACCAGTAAAAGCAGTGTTAGTATTTCTAATGAATTTCACTCTTCTGTCAAGAAAACAGTATTTGTTTTTTACCAATAGGAATATAATTAATATATCTGCATTACTTGCATGATATTCAAATGTCAATATAAAAATGTACACAAGGCCATTAAGTAAAAGATTTTAAAATAATTTATACACCTGTATACAAGGCAATCCTATCTGCTCTGCAATTGTTCATTGTTCCTTAGTAAACTGGGGGAAAAAGTAGAACAGCTCAGCAACTGTAGTACCGCCTTCATTGAGTGCATATTTTGGCTTTAGTGAAGACTAATTCTGGAGTTCAGTATTTCATCAAACAGAATTTCTAGTGATGGATAACTCTTTATTTTATTGCACGTTTGCTTCTTGAAATAATGATTTCTGCAATCACAGCTTTTATTGGTCATTTTCAAGGAGAGAAAAAACTTTGGAAATGTGATCCATGTATTGTCTAACCTACTGTTCACATTGAGAAAAAATAAATAAGTCAGTGTTTTGTAGCCAGCATCATAATAGTTCGTTCTTCCAAGAATTTTTGGTTTTCAACACTTGTGACTAGATCTTTTTGATTTAAAGGAGGCCTAAATGTTGCACAAATGTTTTCATGGTGCTGAGAAGTATTCTGAACATTTTACTACCTTAGGCAAGAAATTGTGATGTATGTGAGTGAGATATGAGGTAGAATTGAACCAACTTCTGTCTTTTGCTCTCTTTTTGTTACTATTTTGTTTAGTTATCATTGAATTTAAGGTTTAATATGAGATATTAGTTCCTCTGTGAAGAACAAGGTCACAACTTCCTTTTTGCTTCTGAAAGAGCTCAGAAAGGACAGCCACTGTTTTAAAGTAAATAGGTTTAATTTGCCATGAGCAGTATTAGACAGAAGCATTTTGTTTCTGCTTTATGATATGAAAGAAAAATTTCTCAATTTGCTTATGAAAAGATGAAAATTGTGCCTCCTTTGTGATAGATAATACTATGTGGTACAGGCCACTTCAGCAGTGGGACAAAAAAAAATTAATAAGATGCTCTCTACTACACTGTTTCACTAATAAAAAAGACAAAACTTCCAATAGTCTTTTATATTCAGTACACATGTAGAAAATTTGTGAAAAATAAAATCCAGTGACACCTATTTCATCAGTTGTATATACACATTTCAAAATGCCTTAGCATGAGATCCGAGTTGATTTTTATATTTCTGTATTGGAATTGTGTTGTGTTGGCACAAGAAAAAAATGAAGACTTCTCCAACAGTTTCTGCTTGGGAATTGTAATGTTCATTGGCTGAAAAGGTTAAAAGAATGTTCCACAGTTCACTTATGTGGGGTAATACTGATGTATTGCATTCAAGTTCATTCTTAATGTAAGTAAATTCTTTGCATTTCTATGACCATTTTATCATATATTTTTCCATACAAAAAGCATACAGTAGGTTTTTTTTTTTAAGCATTCTAGTCAATGTCTTATTTCCTCTGGGTCTGTTGACTTCACTTTCACCAGTGGCCATTTTAATGCAGTGTTCCTCTTCCTCATATGTATTTCATTGTGTCTGTCTACATAATCTACTGATAGTCCTATGTTCCTGATTGTACAATTGTACTGTATTATTTTTATGTATTTCTACACACTTTTCAAGTAATACTTCAGATGCTACTGTGACCTTGATGGCAGTAACCTCTTACGAAAATTACAGATGTAGTCAACCGTTCTGAAATCTGTTGCTAAGTTTTTTGGAAATTAAATCTATACACTGTATGTATTCTAGGTGTTTCACGTGGTCCCAGCCCTGTCAGCCTTGGAAACCAGGACACCTTGCCTGTTGCAGTAGCCCTTACTGAATCTGTTAACGCCTACTTTAAAGGAGCAGATCCCACAAAGTTAGTTAAATAGTGAATTGTTTTGAATGTAATAAGTTACCATAAGAAAAGACACTGAGTCTACTTGTTATATTTTGGGGGAAAATGTAATACATTAGGAGGGGAATTCAAAGTGGGTTTTTTTCCCTGGTATGAATGACAAGAGTGGCTTATTGCTCTGTGCTGGCCTGCATCCTGCTAGGAGTTCATATATACCTGCTCCATAAAAATGTGTTCACACTGAGAATGACAAGGATTTTTATCATAGTCAGGTAGGTGCTACATGTAAATTTGGGCAGATGTAAGCACCTCATTCCATCTATCATATCCCTTGCTATGCTACTTAGGCTTGCCTAAGCATAGCTGTACCATGTTTTCAAAGCCCAAAAAATATCCACCAAGACTACTGTATGCTTAAGCAATTAAACTTTTTTCTTCCCTTATTTCATCTTATTTCCAAGTTGAAAGTTACAGTACATTGTCACATTACTCTCATTTGAGATTGATTTTCTGGTTTTAATTCAGTTCATCAGATTGTGAAAATACAATGGTTGCTTTAAAATTAGTATTAAAACTAGGCAGTTAATGAGTTGCAATGAAACTGATGTTTTCATTTTCTTCTAGATGTATTGTGAAGATTACTGGTGATATGACAATATCATTCCCAAGTGGGATTATTAAAGTCTTCACCAGCAACCCATCTCCTGCTGTGCTCTGCTTCAGGGTAAAAAACACAAGCAAACTAGAACAGATTCTTCCAAACGCACAACTTGTATACAGGTTTTGTATTTTTTTTTACATCATTTTAAACTACATGATTTGTAAAATATGAGTTGAATAAATCATATATAAATATATATAAATCAGAATTCTTTACAGTCTGGTTCATTTACTTAAATATAATTATTTTATTGAATTAAGCTTGTTCAGCATTAAAAATTTCAGTGATTACTGGCCTCGAGACTTGTTCTGATATAACAGGAGCCATAAAAATATTTTATAATGTAGCTGTGTTCTTACACACATTTTATAAATTATTTCTAAATACAGTAGTAACTATGGTAAAACTAAATGATGAAACAGTAGCCTTAAATGGAAAACAAATAGTAGGAGCCTTAAATGGAAAACAAGTAGTAGGAGCTACACCTACTCTTATTTGTCACCCGTGAGTGTATTTTTAAGCCAAATCATTTCTGCACTAATCAGATTCATTACATAACTATCTCTCAGATGGTGTAGCAGCGTGCTTGGGAGAATTTGTAAGAAAAAAGTTTGCCAACTGAGTAGGGTAATTGTTGAAATCACACTTGAAGATACTGCTTTTAAAAAAATTAGGAAAAGCTGGAATTTTTTAGCAGAGATATGTTCCAGATGAGCAGTTTCTATTTCATTCTTTGGAGAGATTTTTTGAAAACTAGTTAAATGCTTTTAAATGCAAAACTTTTAGAATTACTGAAATAATCAAACCACATGCACCTGTTCTTTTGTATTTAATTTCATGTTGATCATTCATACCTAATGAATGATTCATACAACATTAAATTTAATTGCTGTTTGACATGACAGTTTAAAACTGAAATGTTAGCAGAACTGTATTTGACAGAGTGAATTATACTGAAAAAGCACTTTTTGCAACAGAAGTTAAAATGTCTAGTATTCTTGTTTGAGTGGTGTAATACTTCACTCCTAATTGGTGATCTTTCTTTGTAGTGATCAGTCACAAAGTGACTCCAGTACTAAGGATTTTTGGATGAACATGCAAGCTATAACTGTCTACCTCAAGAAATTATCAGAGCAGAATCCATCTGCATCCTATTACAATGTGGATGTTTTAAAGTATCAGGTAAACACTTTTTGTCCTTTGGAATTTTATAAGGCATTCCAGATCTGATATCTATCCCAAAATTAAAAGAATCATTCTTTGTCTGCCAGAATGCAGATGAACTGTCATCCCTCATCTAGGCCAGTTCTGGGTATGTTACTGCTTACAATGCCTAGACTCTGCCCAGGCTTAGTGCATTCCTGCTATACTTCATGTCATTCATTTGGATTCAGGACCTGTTTCAGCTTGCTTATGCATCAGTCCAATTCATGCATGCAAGCTTCAAACACTGGGTTTTTTTATATATTAGCAAAATCAAATTTTCCTTTAAGATTTGGTGGGGGCTTGTTTTAGTTTGTACTTGTACTGTCTTTAATTTTGCAATTGCCTAAGTTTTGGATGCTGTAGCTGATGAATTTTAATATATGGTAATGGATTCCAACTGAAAGAGAGTAGATTTAGATTAGGTATTGGGAAAAAATTCTTTACTCAGAGGGTGTTGAGTTACTGGCACAGGTTGCCTAGAGAAGTTATAGATGCCCCATCCCTGGAAGTGTTCAAGACCAGGCTGTATAGACATTTAAACAACCTGGTGTACTGAAAGTTACCTGTGCCTGTGGTGAGGCAGGGTTGGTACTATTTGTTCTTTAAGGTCTCTTCCAACCCAAACCATTCTGTGACTCTGTCTGAGAACATATGACATTCTGACCCCTCACAGTATAATAAAACAGGAGTAGTCAGAATGGATTTACTAAGGGAAAGTCATGCTTGACCAAGCTGACAAACTTCTGTGATGACATAACTGCCCCAGTGGATGAGGGTAGAGCAGTAGATATTGTCTACTTACACTTCAAGAGGGCTTTCAGCACTGTCTCCCACAAAATCCTTATAGAGAAGTTGGTGAAGTACAGGCTGGATGAGCAGACAATGAAGTGAAGTGAAAATTGGCTGAACAGCTGGGCCTGGTAGGTGGTGATCAGTGGCATGAAGTCTAGCTGGAGGCTGTTAACCAGCAGTAAACCCCAGGAGTCAATACTGATTTTACCATTTAATAGCTTCATTAATGATCTGGATGATGGGGTAGTGTACCCCTGGCAAGTTTGCTGACAACACTGAACAGGAATGACCCTCTTGATACACCAGAGGGTCATTTTGCACTCCAGAGGGAGCTCAACAGGCTGCAGAAATGGACTGAAAGGAATCTCATGAAGTTCCAGAAGAAGTGCACCTGGGGTGGAACAACTCCATGCAGCCAGCTGGAAGTCAGCTTGGCAGAAAAGGACCTGGGAGACACTATGTTGAACATGAACGAAACAACCTGCCCTTGCTGCAAAGGCTGCACTAAGCAAAATATTGCTAGTAGGTCAAGGGAAGGGATTTTTCCCTCCGTTGAGCACTGGTGAGGCCACACCTGGAGTGCTGGGTCCAGTTCTGGGTTGCTCACTGCAAGTGAGACTGGAGAGAGCTCAGTAAAGAGCCACAGAGATGGTGATGGGACTGGAATATCTCTCCCATAAGGAAAGGCTGAGAGAGCTGAGACTCTTCAGCCTGAGAAGGGAAGGTTCAGGGAAATCTCATCAACATGTATAAATACCTGAGGGAGAACGCAGAGAGAACAGAGCTGGGCTGTTTCCATTAGTGCCCAGTGACACAACAGAGGCATGCTGAAGCATAGGAAATTCCCTCTGAATAGCCAGAAACATTTTTCTCCTGTGACAGTGACTGAGCACTGGCACAGGTTGCCTAGGAGGGTGGTGGAGTCTCTGTCCTTGGAAATGTTCAGAAGTTGTCTGCATGTGGTCCTGGGCAGCTGGTTCAAGATGGCCCTCCTTGAGCAGGAGAGTTGGACCAGACAACCTCTGGCCATTGTGTGAATCAGTGAGATGATGTTCTGGCTGTTAATAAAAAGCCTTTGAGAATATTCAAGACAGATTCACCTCAATGGAGAATAGGGATTTTCCTGCACTGAAATGTCTGGATATCTGAGACAACTGTATCCACAAAAACACCCTGAAAATAAGCTGTCAGTCTATCTATTCATACCATTGTAGTTACCATGTCCTCCCAATATGGTTTAAAATCTTGGTATACTGAATCTACAAAAAGCATGTTAGACACATAGAATTCCTGAGAAAGATGGAAGGAACCAAACATTTCTTTGGTTTGATGAAATGAATACAGTGGATTCTTCTTGGAAAAATGAGGCATTGGCACACGGAAGCCCAGGCAGACAGAAAAGGCTGCCAAGGAAAGGTGAGTGTGCACCAGGACATGGAAGCTTCCTCAAGTAGGCTGAGAACATGGTAGAGATGCATAAGAGCAGTAGCACAAGCTTAGCTACAGAAGTGACATTCAATTTTCAGCAGCAGGAAAATAATGCTTTGAATAAGTAAGACCTATTTTGCTGGCTGCCTGTCCCATAATGACAGGTGTTGTCTTCTGCTGCTGGCTGCTTGGGCAGCTAAATTGGCATGGCACACAACTGCTAAGGGTGAAGTCATTTTGCTGCAGGCATGCTTGTGTAAGGCAGAACACAAGACAAAAGCAAAGCTTACAAAAGGTTATAAAAGTAAGAACAGGAAGGTTATAAAAGTAGGAGCAGGAAGGAACCTTATAGGCCAGAGGGAGTTTAAACTTTTTCTTTAACTATTTGATTTAAAATTAAAATAATAAAAATGCCTTTTGGCTGCAACATTCTTCAGAATGCTGTGATTAAGGACTCTAAGGTCAATTGTTCTCTTGATATTTTGTCAGCATTTAGAGTTATGTTTGTTACAGTCATGCCCTAATTCTGCCTAAAAGGGGAATATTTTAATTAAGCTGGTTTCAATTGTTCTTTTACAGGTATCTTCAAATGGCATACAGTCTACTCCATTGAATCTTGCAACTTACTGGAAATGTGATGCTAGCACTACTGATGTGAGAGTGGATTATAAATACAATCCAGAGTCTATGAATGTGCCTGGTATGCTGTCTAATGTCCAGGTTGTGGTACCAGTAGATGGAGGAGTAAGAAACATGCAGTCACTTCCACCTGCAAAATGGTAATTTTAATACTTTTCAGTATTTTTTTCAGATTCATTTCAGTGCATTCATTGGTGTCATAGCCCAAAAAATTTCATAAGAAAAAACAGCAATATTTGTAATATCAGGTATCTATAGACATTTTCTGGTCTGAAACACATCATATGCAGTTCACATAGACTAAAATGAGACAATGTGCACTCATCCCAGATGTGTAATAACACAATCCTGATACGAAATTTCCAGTGTTTGCTTCTTTTGGCCAATAGATAGGATAGACAATTTTAATACAGTAATTTGAAATGGATAAAAAACAATTCCTGTATGTGCATATAAATATATTCATATATATGGATTATATAGAGAAAGTAGCAGAAATGCGTTCCTTAAAAAGATTTCCTGATTGTTTAAAACAAATCTCAGTAACTGAGGAGTTCTCCATAAGCCAGTTAGTATTGTCTCTCAATTGAAGTGCAGTGCAGATTATTGTAATGCTACCTGCCACCACCTTCTAAGCCTGCATTTACAGTAATACTTGGAAGTGAAAAATAGATCTTGAGTAGATATTTTATTACAAGTTTGTGAAAACAAGCAGAGCAGTACAGCCCTGATGCAAAAGCAGAATTCAGTCACTGTGCCTGTGTTTTGGTGTCCCATAAGAACTTACACAGCTGTAATATAAATCATGGACAGTTTATTTCCAAGAGGGTCTTTTTAATCTGAAGAAGGCAAAGAATACCAAGTTGAAGGAAGTCAGGCTTTGTTAACATTGTTTCTCATAGATCAGTTTACCTTACAAAGCAAGGGTTAGAAGACAAATAAACCTAATGCATTTATCAGGTAGATTCTGACGTTTCTGGAGGCAGTACATTTAAAGGTGTTAATTGGACAAAGTAGTAATACAGTATCATTTTAAGTGGAAAAAAATCTTGGGCAGGACTGAATCTTTCTTGACTCGGTATTTCAAGGGAACATTACTTTTAACCAAGGTCTTAAGCTTATTCTAGGCAAGGACAGGTTCAGTATCCTGCCCGAACAACATGACTACACTCTCTGGTGAAGCTAGTCTCCCTGGTGAAGTCAGTCTTGCCCATAAACCCCTCTATAATGAAGCCTGAGTGAAAGCAGGAACAGTCACCCAGAAGACGAAGTGTCAGCTAGGAAGACTTAGTGACAGTTGCATTACTGATTCATCAGATTAGGGAATTTGAGTCCAAATTCTCTTTTTCACCTAGGCAACTACCAAAAGCCAGAATTTTGAGCCTGGCAAGCTAACAAAAAAAAAAAATTTCAATTATGTCCCAGGCAGCTCTAGTATTTGTGTTGTGCTACCTGCTTGGTCTAGTGGATTGGGTGGTGGGGTCTTGGTCTTTTTTTAGGAAGTAAATGCTTTATATCTTGACCTCCTGTGAGTAAGGGCTAGCATCTGCTACTTATGTGAGCATTTCAGTCATCCTGCATCAATGCCAAGAGCAATTTCAAACCTATAAGCACTTCATGCTGCTCACAGGTATAAGTTGTTGACTTGATGGAAGTGCTGGAAAGTGCTCCAGGAGTTAAAATGCCCTGTCAGCTCAGAGACTCTTGCACTTGGTGCCCTTTTCTGCCCCTTTACAGTGTCTGAAGTTAGCTTAAACAGTGTGTCACACCAATCAGTTTTAATAGAATGGAAACAGAATAAATTTCATGGTTCCAGGACTCTTATGCAGGGAAGGGCAATCAACATCGTCATGAAGCATAAGGCATAGCTTCCAAAATACTTCCAGGGTAACTTACCCTTTGAGGCTGCAGAGGATTTTGAATTTTGGAGCCATAGATGTGGACATAGAACAGTGTTAAATGTGCAAAAAAAGTGTTACATAAGATGTATAAAGAAGTGTATACTTCTGAGCTTGCTGTTCTGGAACAATGGAGACACTCCCTTCTCTTTTCCTCTTTTCCTCCTGTAGTTTTCCACAGACTTACCTTAAAATGAGCAAATGTTTCTTACAGACCTCAATTTAGAAATGTCTGTAACATACTAGTTCAGTCAAGGGAAATAATGAGCTAAAACTGGTGCTCATAACTAATTTACCATTCTCTTACAGGAATGCAGACCAGATGAAAGCATATTGGAAAATATCTAGCATTTCAGAGAAGTCTGAGAATGGAGGCAAGTTAAACTCTTTTGTTTACTTGTACAGAAAAAATTTAATAGTAAAAAGGTAATCATCATAGGTTCTACACCCTTATGCCTCTTTACAAATTTTCTCATGCTGTATCCTGTTTAGCAGTTCGCTGCCTTGTCAGTTAATTGCCTCCTGAGAAATTTCATTAATAGTGAGATATCAAAATATAAATTTATTAATAAGTTACACAATGGAAAATTATGAAGTCCCCTTAAAGCAGTTAGCTCTAAAATGGAGCTTAGATGAGGTAAGAAATTATTGCACTCATGTCATTTGGAAGTGAGGACTTATTCAAATGAAGATAGGTTTAATATCCACACATGGATAATTTAAATAAATTAGAAGAAGGTAAGTGGAAGAACTGGAGGAAAGAAAAAAAAATAATCCAGAAATTGTGTGCTGAGATAGATGATTCTTGACCAACATTTTGTGTCTTGGTTTTGACCATAATGACTCTAGCAAAAAATTGAATCTATGCAAATCTGCTGAGAGTAGTAATTTATACAGTATTGTGTAAGGTACCAATAGTTGTCCTCTGCCCAGCTGTTTTTCTCTGAGCTCCAGTTGATGTCACAGCCCTTACAGTCTCTGCAGGTGCAATATTTTCCTGTAGTAGTACAGCAACCAAAGGCACGCATCTCATCATCAAAGCCTCTGTGGAGAAATGAACTCTAGTGTAAAGGAAAGGCCTTTATCCTATTAAGACGTTAATGCAGAGCATTGTGAAACCATAGATTTGCTTGTTAATGTGACTGGTTTCATATAAAAAGCCTGAAAAGGGAAGATGATCTCTATTCCTGCAAAGGCTACAAGGTTGTGATTATCATTCAAACAAAATCAGAGAGAATTTCATTGGACAGAGGTGGTTGCTGTAGTCTGGTGGACTTTGTTCTTCACTGACCTCACAGTTCTTTGCCGTCTGTCTTCTATTATAATTACATGAAAATAGCTCTCTTTTTTCCCCGTCCTTTCCTTTTCCTAACTGTGCAGCTTCTTTTAAAAGAAAAAAATCATACTGAAAGACAAATGCAGCAACTTTACACCTGCAGAGCAGCATAAAATCAGCTGTTAGTGATATGGTTTGCATCTTGTGTGTTGACAACACTTGCACATATCCCACTGGTTCAGCTATATTCCTTCTCTTCCCACCATCTTTCTTCCTCTTTTCTTTGAGTATATACACATAGTACTCTCAATTTAGTGTTTAAGAGGAAGTAACAATATGCTGGTGCTACACTTACAGAAACAGAGGGAGAAGTTGCACAAACACCATCAATATTAGGACAAATGTCTTGAAGTCTTGATGGATAGTGATAAAATGTTTTGGGGGTTTTTATGGTCCAACACATTATGTAATCTGTCAGTTGGAGAGAGATAGAACAAACTCTCAAAGCACTTGAGTATATGAGTTTCAATACTTACAGTGGAAAGAAGTTCCAGTTTAGTCAAAATATGATGGAGCTATTGAAGAAACAAAATTGATCTTAAGCTAAATGTATCAAGAACAAGCCACAGCATAGAAGAGTTTAATTTAGTTCCAGCTTTTACCTCAGTAACATTTCAGTTACTAACTTGCTTTGTCCTTTAGCAGTTCCTATTGACTGGGAATAGCAAGTTGTTTTACAGAAGTAAAAATACTTGACGCTTGTTATTCCATTATTAATTATTTAAATCTCATTTTTTCCAGCATACTTTTGCAAGAACAAGAAAAGACTTGTTTAAAAACTGGAAACTAGTAACAATGTGGGGTTTTTTAAATGCCTTTCATTGACTACACAAATGTACTTAAAGTAATTTTGAACTATTGTGATAGTTTTAGTCGAGGCCTTCCTGGTAACCAGCTTGTAACCAAGGAAGTGGCCATGTTCCCAGTATTCCATACAAATTTTATGTAAACCAGGGTATAAATCAGACAGAGATTAGAGACCTTGCTCTCTTCTCTTCCGGTGAGGTTCAGGAGCAGTGTGTCCCTGCGTTGGTCTCGCTTATCTAGAAGCTGAGGCCTGCAGTGACCACTGGTCTTGCCACGCGGGAGGTTGCAGAGTGCTGGCCGTGTCTGCCGATCTTATTTTTCTGAGGGACATGGTGAGATTTGATTTTGCTAGCTCTTGAGTTCGATTGTGCATATCTGTTCTGCTTTTGTCCTTTTTTCCCCTTTCCCTTTCCCTTCTGGGGTGTTTGGGATCCCTTTGCTGTGTACATAGTATTTTAATTGTATATAACTGTAATATATGCAAATATATATATATATATTTTGATATAATTTGATTGGTTTAGGGTTCTTCAATTCTTATAGGTTTTTGTTCCTTTGCCCTAAGGGAAGAAGGGAGGGGGAAGGGGTCGTTCCTGTGAGTTCGGGCATTTGGCAGGGAGCCAGGTCCAAACCATCACAACTAATTAATGCTTTGTAATAATATCAAAGTGATGACACTTCACCAGTGTCTCTGAAAAAATCAACTGAAATTTATGAGGAAAAGTTTAATCAGACCTTTTCTTTATTCAGAAAATAATAATTTGTTTCTTCTGGATACATTACTGTATAGCTGCATTTCTTTCAATGGTTTCATTCATGTACTTTCATCCAGACAGATCATGACAACTTTTAAGTATTCTGCTGTACTTTCAAATCTGCTCGTGAAAAGCAGATACTATCTACTTATCTGTACATCAGATAGTTTCTGCCATGAGATAGCTGATATTAAGTACTTACAGACCAGCAAACATAAATGATGATTACAGGGACCAATCAGGTATTTTTAAGTCATGAGTGATTACTAGACTGTCTGATGCACACATTCTGTGTGTGTGTTCCTCTTTAAATCATTCACTAATGACTTAAATGTGTATTGTTTCTCTTTAAATTATTCACTGGTCATTGTCTCAAACAGAGTATTGGAAAAAACAGACTTGTCCTCTCATCTCTTTTGAAAATTTGTGTGGGACTGCCAATAAGAATAGATCTCAAAGTTCACAATGTTAGTTACACTTCTTACTACTAAGAATTTTGGGACATCTTTTTGTTCTTGCAAAACAACCAGCTTTTCAGTTTTGTTGGTTTTGCAGGTTCTGGATCCCTCAGGGCAAAATTTGAGCTTTCAGGAGGACCCAGTAAACCAGCAACACTTGCAGTGCAATTCATCAGTGAAGGAAGCACCCTTTCAGGAGTAGATGTGGAGCTTGTAGGCACTGGCTATCGGCTTTCCCTTCTTAAGAAGAGATTTGCCACGGGTAAGACACTTACATGCTTATATATTCCAATTAGTGTTATAAATTCTCTTGTGTTAAATTCTAAAATATGATACTGTTAAATGAGTGATAATAGCTACTTTTCATTAAAACATCTCTGACAAGTGTTTCATAGGTTTTTGGTTTTCCATAGTTACTCAAACTGCTCCAAGGACAGTACTGACAAAATGTGGTTTATCTACTGACTGCAAAAAACCTGCCTTTGTTTTTCAGGACGGTATATGGCAGACTGCTGATGTACCTGTGAAAGTCATCGGATCAAAGGAGTGCAAGAAACGCACTCCACCCTCTCTCCTTTTCAAACACTATTTTAATACGCATTAATTTTTCCAAAATGTTATCTACTTTGAGGCTAAACTACAGAAAGTAAATGCACTTTTGAAAGTCAATTTGAAAACTTTTTATTACTTTACAATAGCACTGAAGTTAACTTCAACACTGTTTGTAAATTATCAACTGCATTATTTGGGAAAATCTGTTAAAAATTTAGTAAATTTATATAGATAAAGTCAAAATAGTAATCCACAGTTGTAATGAAAGTATGAAATTGTATGTTGTACTGTAAACATTAAACCTAAAATGTAGGACAGCAAGTAAGAAATATCTGAGCTTTCCATAAGTAATATTAATTTTTCAGATTCTTTAATTGCTAGCTTTTAATTGCCAGTTTTTAAAGATAGCAGAGGCTAAGTCTTGTGTAGTTCTTTTGTCCACTGATGCCACAAAACCAGCTGAGTTAGAGATGTATAAAGGAAAAGTAACTTGATTCCCATGTATCATATATTATTAACATGCAAGTTGTTTTATATAGGATTTTTTTTCCCTAAGTGCAATGTGTTACAAAATTGCAAAACACAGCAGAGATTTCCTTCTGCAGTTGGTAAATTTTTTGGGCGTTGTGATTGCAATGCTGTAGATTTTAATTTATTTTTATATGAATTGCATAACAATTGTGCCTTTCAAAAAAAGCCTGTGCCTATCCAATTAGATATTCATGTGCCTCATTTCCTTTTTCAGAGTTTGGCTCTTCATGAAGAAAGCATGATATTTGTATTATACACACAATTTTATAAAAATTCCTTTCACTGGGATTTCTTTCAAAGGCAGATCTGCAAATAATGGAGTTTGCTTTAATAGATGTTTAAAATATTGAATTACTTCCTCATGGAGTAATCACAATAAAATGTGGCTGTAGTAAAGGGAAATGCATCATGCAGGACTCAGAAACTTTCATTAAGTAACTTTATTGTCACCAAAGATGAGAATCCTGAAAAATTATTGAAGATAGTAAAAGCAAACTCTAAAAGCAAACAGCATTACTTTTCACTTTGACTGTAAGTCTTTAGACTTTGAGTGCTTTTGGGGATGTATGATGTGAATGTACTCATAGTACTTTGGGAGGAGTATTTTATGGCAGCATTATGACAAATACTGACTTGTCCATTTTTTTCTATAACTACCAGTTTTAATATTTATATTGTCAAGTAATCTGCTTGCCACAACCTAGGCAGAGGGAAGTGACATCATTAATATTTTTAAAGCAAGTCAGTAATTTAGAAAATCTTTTATGTATTTATATTATCAAGGGTTTTTTTTAGTGCTGAAATCAAAAGCATTGGGGCAATATAATTCAATAACCTTATTATGGGAATTTCAAATGAATATTTAGAGTACTAGTGTCTATTTCAAATTCTCTATTGAAACAGTAAAACATGCTTGAGTTAATTAATGCAAAGCCAGTAGTGACATGAACTGCTGAAGCTTTACAAGAAATTATGCCTTTGTACAGGCTACACAAATTCTAATATACACTACACATTTTTGCAGATGAAAATTCCATTGTTAATACTAAGAACATACTGTGCGGTAGATTTGATCGGAAGAGTATATTTGGCTCCTAATTTGCTAATCTTATTGATGGTAAATTTATAACTCCTAAAATGGTACAGTCTTTTTACTGGAATTTAAATTGTAATCTGCTTTACTGGAATTTAAATTGTAATCAAACTGATTAATGTGACAGTACTTTATAAATGAAAACCCAAACTCTTATTTCTATTTCTAATCAAGTATTACTTTAATTCCTAAGTTAAATGAAGTACTTAATGTTTCAGCACTTTTAAACTAGCCTTCATTCAGGTGTTTTCACATACATTTGTGTTGGGTGCAGGTTACAATTTTGAAGCCATACAAGTTTATATCGCATTTTTGTAAAGAAACTCAAGAACAATGTAAAAAGTACATGTAGCTATCTGATATTAAAAAAAAAGTATGTAGCAAGCTGGTTCTTGCCTGTGTACACAGCAATATCCCTTGTAGCTGCCTCCTAAGAAAATTAATTTGTAAACACAATTCTACAGGATCTGAATTTTTATGAATTGTTACTATGTCAGACTGTAAATTAGAGCATACAAGTTTATCTTACAAAAATTGTAAATACTTCAGAATTTTCATAAAATGTAAATTTTAAAAAATTTGCACCCATAATAAACATGTAATATATAATTTAAAGAATGATTTATATTGCCTGTACTTTTGCAGTTAGTTCCATAGATCTTCTAA
>JAWWLV010000100.1:47356874-47374014 GCA_035041135.1 Platyrinchus mystaceus
GCCGGCCGCAGGGCCACGAGCGCCGGCCGCGGCGGCAGATTCGGCGGCGGTGGCAGCGGATGCGCCGGCCGCGGCGGCGGATTTGGTGGCGGATTTGGCAGCGGTGGGAGGAGGCTCGCAGGCCGGATTGGAGGGGCTCGCAGGCCACATCCGGCCCGCGGGCCGTAGTTTGACAACGCTTGATCTAGCCTTTTGCCCTATTCAGAGCAGGGACTAAGACCTGAAGTTTTACCCAACTTCCTGCAATCTCTACCCTTACTTTCCTACATCCATGTCAGACCATATGAGGCCCTTAAAGACAATTAAGCTGTCTGGTATGATTCAGGCCCACCTTACGGACCAAGTCAAGTGTTCTTGTCCATTAAATAAGAGCTCTATTCACAAACCTCTTCGAAATTCTATACACTACAATACAATCAGGTACTGTGCAGAGAAGACACAAACCTTGCTGAAGTGGTCTCCTTGGCACTTTCTTCTTATGTTTCTGAAATCTTTACCCAGATAATCCAAAGCATAACAGTGATTCCCTGTTTGGAGTATGGCATAAAAAGGGAAACAGCCCATATGTCAGAAAAAGGATATGATCAATATTCAGGAATTCTTCATGGCATGTGGACCAATCTTCTCCCTTTATCTCCCTATCTCTCTCTCTCTGTTGCTTTCAGAAATTACCTCTGGCTACAAATTTCCTGAATAAGAGAAATCTGAGTTTGAGAGAATTCAACAACCTGTGATGCTACACAGACATTTAAATATTTTTTCACTTTTGGAAACAAGTAGCTTAAGTGTTTGGCAGTAGCATCCCATATGTATTTTAAGTTAAAGGAAGACTTCCAGCTACAGTGCCTGGATACATCCATACACAGACATGCACTTGTGAGACTCAGGAAGAAATAATAACCTGCCTTACTTCTGGGATGGTGAATTCCACAATATGAGAGAAAAGCCTTGAGGTTGCACGGAAATGGATTATCATCATCTATAACAGCAAAATAAATGGATAAAGGAAGTAAAATATCATTTAAAAAAGGCTTAGGCAAGGCCCTAAAACAAATGAACAAACAAAAAACAACCCACAAAACAAAAAAACCCTTACTCTGGGGGTAAATAAAATATAATTTATAATTTTACATGAAAGTACTCGTCATGATTAAGCTAACAATCTTTGTTTCTTTTTTTAATTTTTAAACCATATGCACTAACATGTAAAATGCAGAGGTAGAGACATTAATACTATTCCATTTACGTTACTTTAAAGTCAATATGGAGAGTATTCAAAAAAACCCATGGGACTTGCAAATTTAGTGGAATAGAACACCAGTGATTTGGGTCTATTTTATACTATCAAAGCCTAAGAAGTGACTTCATCACAGCTGAAATGCACATAGGAAGAAAAATAGTATTCCATGTGTGGCAACAGCACTATACAGCAAAAGTTGCCTTCCCCATGTCCAACAGAGCCAATGCCAAGCAGCTCCACGATGGACCTGTTGCTGGCCTAGGATGAGCCAATCAGAGAAGGAAGTAACACCACTATGATAACATATTTAAGAAGGAAAAAAAAACCCAAAACCTACCTCACTACAATCTCCTTTTGGGTAGTTGTAGAGACTGATGAGGCCTCCTCTCAGCCTCCTTTTCTCCAGGCTAAACAACCCCAGTTCCCTCAGCTGTTCCTCACAGGACTTGTGCTCCACACCCTTCAGCTTTGCTGCCTTTCTTTGGACACACTCCAGCACTTCAAGGTCTACCTTGTCATGAGGGGTTGTAGAAAGAAGTCCTTTCTCCTGAACTTACTCATTTACATTTAAAAGTTAATTGAATTCAGTCAATGACACACTGTCAATGTCCATGTTTTTCCTGGTTAAGTGTATATCCAACCTCCTGGCCTTGTGTTCCTTTTAAAAAAGGGCACTGATGATGAAATCTTAAACAGAAAATTACATGTTTTTTTAATATTTCAAAAATGCACAGCTGAGATGGGGAAAGATTTCCTCAAGTCCAGACTGGATCTCTGCATACACTGGATGAGAAGTATTAGAAGAGCTTTGCATCCCTCTTTGCTTCCTTCCTCAGCACAACAAAGCTGCCTTTCTGCAGGATTAAATTTCTGACTGCAAGAAGCAGCACAGTCTTCAAACAGGGAAGGGTTTTCTGCCCAGACCCCTATTCTGATGGGTGTAGCACATAAGAGCACTCACAGGGTTTATCCTCATTTCCTTATCCCAGTGCCATCACACTGCAGTGCAACAGGTTATGCGTTACCAATGCCACCAGCTGAAATAGCTGTCATGCCTTTCTCTTACAAGTCAAATGCAAGCAGGGTAAGCAAATCCAGCAAATTTAGATGCAGATTTGAGATACAGATCTACCTCTCCTGGCCAAAACAAAGCTATTTGATTTTTATGAGGGTTAATGCATAAACTCTTTGAATTTCATTAATTTTTAATCACTCCTCTCTCACTTCCTTTCGATACTTACAGGGGGCTTATAAGAAAGATGGGTGTAGACCTTCTATCAGGGTCTACTGCAATAAGATAAAGGTTTTAAACTGAATTGAGGGTAGATTCAGAGTACCTATAAGGAGGTGATTTTTTTTTTTTTTATGATGATGGTGCAGCACTGGAACAGGTTGCCCAGTTCGGTAGTAGGTGCCCCATCCCTAGAGGCATTCACGGTCAGATGGGACAGGGCTCTGAGCAATCTGATCTAGCTGGAGAAGATCCTACTTATTGCAAGAGGGTTGAACTAGATGACCTTTAAATGTCCCTTCCAACCCAAACCATTCCAAATCTGTGATTTACTAACAGAAATATGGAATGAGACTGTTGCATTCACACACTTTTTAGAGGGATGGAGCAGGAAGGGTGGGAAATAAGATTTAGAAAAAGGAGGCAGTAACCATCATACAAGTCATGAACACCACTGGCATGCCCAGGCTCTGAAGAGAACAGTCAGCTTGGTCTCCTTATTGGGTCTCTCAGTTCCTCCTGGAGGAGGGATCTTCACAGGTCACTAGGGTACGCTGCATGAGCACAGTGCCACAGACACAACTGGCTGCTCTTTTGTGGGGATGGTGCCAGTACTCATTCACCCTCCCTTCCAGTATAGCCAGGATGATTCTCTTTTCTGTGGTTCTTTTGTAGCTATTTGCCAAACTGCAGAGAACTATTTCAGGGTTAATTAAGTTTGGTTCAAAACTTACTCAATGTTGACAGCCATGCTTTTTTAATTTCTGACAATTGACAATTCTAATAAAACAAACATTTTATATCCTTGTATTTCTAAGTATAGCTCTTTTGACTCTACAAGAATCTAAATAAACCAAAACACACAGTTCTTAGCTATTCAACTGAGCTTTGCAGTTTCTATGCACAGCGACTGCTTGCTGTGAACTGGCTGTACAGAACTTAATGGGAGCTGGAGAATTGGGTCACTCTTGACTTCGGCATTATCATCTCATTTGGTCCACCCCATCACAGCAAGCAATTAGCAATTTATATGTTAAAATTTACTATGCATTTATTCCATGCACTCTTCAGCAGCTCTTGTTTCAAAGCACACTAACAAGAGGTTAGCTGTAACTGAAACAAAGCAAATAGCATCTGCCTTGACTCAGGGATGTTGTACAAAGTTTCAAAGTGTGCTCTAAGTTATAAACACTAAGTATTTCTTTAGTAGTTACATTTTTACCAGAACACTTTAGGACAGCCTGGATCAGGGGTCCCCAAACTACGGCCCCTGGGCCGGGTCCGGCCTCCTAGAGTCCCTTATCCAGCCGCTCCCCCTCCCTGCCGGGGGTTGGGGACAGAAACCAAGCAGCCCCATCCTCCTCCTCCTCTGTGATGCGCAGCGGGTGAGAGGCGGGGGCGTCTCCTCTGCCAGGCGAGCAGTGTCGGCAGCCTCTCAACTTAGGCAAATCACCAGAGCCCCAGTGCAGCAAAGTTCCTTCAGTCCCTTCTGGCCCCCCCCCCGCACTGCGCGGCCAGGCTGAGGAGGGGGGGCGGCGGCATCAGCGAGGTGGGCGGCTCCCCTGTCTCTCCCTCCCTCCCTCCAGCTCCCAGACAGGACAAGCAAGCCAGCACCAGTGGGAAGCACGTGCACCATCATGTCAAAAAAAAGAAAAATTGACTCCGAGTGCAGGGTATTCCAAGAATAGTTCACATTGAAATAGTATTTGTTTTTGTTGATTACAACTCTTCATTTTAAATATTGCATTCTTTTTCCTGTCTTTGTGCACTACTACTAATAAAATATGTGCAGTTTGCATTGGAATTCATTCATTTTTTTCCAAACTATAGTTTGGCCCCCGACAGTGTCTAAGGGGCAGGAAACCAGCCCCTGACAGTGTCTGAGGACAGGGAAACGGCCCTCTGAAAAGTTTGGGGACCCCTGGCCTGGATTCTCTCGCTGTGTTTTCAAGCATCTGAAAAAGTTCTGCAGATCATGCTTAATGTTTTGAACTGAAGCACAATCTCTGCACATCCAGTATATCACATGTCTAATTTCAACAGCTATGGTTTTATTGACCCATCTCATATTGCTCACAGCAGATTAACATCTCTTCTGTATAGTGGAATTTTAATCTACAAGTGACCAGCATTTAGTCTTAGTTACTGCACTTGTGCCATTGTTTGTAGAGACCATCATCTTTAGTCAAACAATTCAAGCCAACTGTCTTTGACATTTATAAGCATGTTTGATCAATTAAAAAAAAAAAAAAAAAAAAAAGAGCAATGAGAAGTTAGTAATTTTCATTTATATTTCATCAGATTATTGCCTTAAGTAGTGGCTTCCATCAGAATAGCCTCAGCTGATTTCCAATCAATAAATCATCAACCACTGTATTTCTCTGCTCGTTATCCCAAATGGTATTCTTCTTGTCAGTGTCTTCACGAGTGTTACTGGCTGTGACCCCAGAAATAATTTCAAAAGCAATGACTTTCTGGTAGTTCTGGATTCCCTGTCATACTCCAGCTATGAATGTACTGCACTTTTCTATAGCTGTAGGATTGCATTCCATGCCAGTCAAAAATACTTAAATTTCTCTACTACCACTAGCATCCAGAAACTACTGTCATACAATGCTGTCCAGACTTAACACAAACAATTCTCTCAGTACTTTTCTGTATTGCAAAACATTATTTGGTTCCATTTTTGCCAAATATTACCATTTACACTTTGGAATTAAAATACTCATTATTTGTATTTAAACAGTTGCTGTGTTAAAAGTTTTTAAAAATATAGTTAAAAAAATAATTCCTATCTTAAATCACAGGATATAGCTCAAGATTTCACTTTTACGACTACAGTCCCATGACAGGAATGAACAGCCACTTAATCTACTGAGAACTCATACTAGGCTGAGTCAGAATCTCAAGACCTGAAGAATGATGTTCCTGAAATCCCTTCTTTCATCATGGGGATCAAATCCATAAACCCAACACTACAAGAAACCCAAGTGGTGGATGGAGGGGAGAGGCTGATGACAAGCTTTGGAGAGAGAAATAGTTTTCAGGTGGATGCTAGCCAACAAGCTTGTTAACTTTTGTTAAGAGAGACCCTTTTTTGGTTTTGGTTTGGTTTTGTTGTTGTTGTTTTTAAATTGAAATTCCTGACATGTTAGATTTGGTACAAGAAGTATTTACATAAAATGAAGAAACTGTTTATATAACAGCAAAAAAGACAGAACATATATCACAGCAGCGATAGTTTAATAGTTTCAGACAACTGAAGAAAGTTTGGCCTGACAAAGTACTTCATACTGAAATGTTTTTATTAATTATTTAAGCTCTATGTTGGAAAAACAACAGAACCAGAATCAGGTATTAGGAAACTGACATATAAACGTAAGTAAATCTCCTTATGTCACTGTTGTCAGACATCATAAAATAGTCTGATTCTACCTTCTGATGCTCTCTCACTCTTTGCAACAATTGATCTTCATCTTGTGTTTCTAACGAGCAGTGCTGATTTTCTTTCATTCTCTTCAGTCTTTTTTTAAATGCCCTGTTTTTTAATTCATTGAAATATTTTCCTCACTACAGAACACAAGAATTGTTACTTCCCAGCTTCTCCTTACCATGAGACCCTTTACAGCAGTATCGGAAGTGTTTCACAACTGAAGTCACCTTCCAGTCGGTGGTAGCTGAGTTGGGACATAAAACAGTTGAGACAGCAAAGGATCACTAACACTCAGGAACGTACAGCTCTAGAAAGCTTGAAGTCTTCTACTCCATTACAAGCTCCTTCCTACACTCAATGTATATTTTCATATGCTTCTCGGTTATTGATTCATTTCCAAGTTTTGCCTAGTTCTCTACCCAAATCCAGATTGCCTCCAAAAACCTACATGTACTATTTCCTCCCAATCTTACCCTGTAGCCAAACTATCTCCCTGTAAAGCATGACTTAAATCCACTCTCCTTTCCTCCTGACATCTATTTTCTGGGCATCACTCTACCTCTGTTCTGGCTCATCTTGTTTTGACTTGCATAAACTCAAACTGTTTCCCCCCCACCTCACTGGCTACCAGGTTGCCACTAACCAGCTGGGCAAGATTTAGTCCCAGTGTCATTCACGCAGTGTCCTACCGCTGCTACACCACTTAAAAGTGGCACATCCATCCTGATCTTCCTTCCCTGGCTCCTTGTCCTCTCACACAGATGCTTCTTACATGTCACAGCTCTCGTCTCAACTTCCAAAGCCAGCTTCTTCCTCCACGCTGCCTGTACCTAGCAAGAAGGAATCTTCTCCCATTTTCAGTGGCTACACTGAAAGAAACATGTCATATCCAGGCTCGGCCTGTCTTTAATGCCTGGCAAGTTCCCAAGTGTGCAGAAGTAAGGCAAGCATTGATAAGTCTGAAGTGACGACAAAAAGATGGGCTCCTGAAGTGGGAGACGTGGCACTACCTCCCTCAGAGGGCTGCTCACCTGCCTTACCTCGAAGCCACCAGTATTTCAGGGACACACTAGACCTTGGCCACGTACTCAATACTCCAGCGGTGCCTGCCACAGTCCTGTCCTGCCATCTGCACCCGCGCTCCGGCCCATCACCCTGGCGATGTCGCAGCCGGGCAGCGTACACACCCGCACCGCCCCGGGGCCGGCTCGCAGCCCGCCGGGCGGACGCCACCATCCCTCGGGGCCGGCCGGGGCCTCCAGCGGGCGGGGCGCTGGGCACAGGGTAGGCGGTGCTGCCGCGCCGCTGTTGCTCGCGGGGGCTGGGCTCGGCCCGGCCCTGCCCTGCTACGCGCTGCCGGGAGCAGGTGCTTAAATAGGGGCGCCGGCTGCGATTCCGCGTCCTTCTCACCGCGGGAAGGTAAGCGTGTGGCGGACAAGGGGCCCCTTCGCCGGCCGCCTTTGCCCGCACCGCCCGGGAAGGCCGCGGGGCCCTGCGGCTGTGCCGCCATGGGGACCGTCGGGTCCCGGCGTGTTGCGGACAGTCCGGCCGGGGTGTGGGGGCAACCCGGGAGCGCGGGGGGCGGGCGCCGCCGGGGCAGCTCGTCCTCCGTGTGCCCCCGGCGAGGGACTGCGGCGGGCGAGCGGGGTCGTGCCGCGTCTCCCAGCCGCCGCCATTCCCGTGTTTTCACTCTCCTGCAGGTTGCGAGCGGAGCTGCCCCCACCCGGCGTCTGAATTGTCCGGGGCGTAAGTGTCCGGTCTTCTCCCTGGAGAGCCCACGGCTCCCCACACTACTTCCACAATGACCCTTACGCCATCTCTATGAGAGGATAGAATGTCTCTGAAAGGGCCTCTTCAGCTGTTCTGCTGACACACAGTATTCTCGTGGCCGATGGTGGCATACGACTGGGAGGGCACAGGTGAGGAGGCTCGGGTGCTGCTCCCTCCCGGAGAGGTGGTGGACAGTCTGCCCTGCCCCACTCCTTGCTCCAGAATGATGCACGGGAGCTTTCGGGACATGGCCATTCTGTTGAAGACCTTAGTGCTTCTTAAAAACACCAATTGACTTAGAATAGGGCATGCCTGATGGGTTGGTGCATGAGGAGGGGTGTGCCATGGAATGCTGCCTTTCCTAGATGGAGTAGAGCTTACTTGCTTGTCCATTAAGCTGTCTGTGGCTTAATGCCCCAGGCCAGCCTCAGGAAACTGCAACAGGATGGCTTCAGGTAGCTTTAGGAGCCCTACATCTCCCTGATGGTCTCTATGGTCTGTCCTGTGTGTCAAAGATCTGTACGTCTCTTTGTCTTGTGCCTTGTACATCAGCCCTGTGGGACAGACCTTTCCCGAAATTGATCTGTCTTGTGTTTCCTGTTTGAAAAATGTCAGCTCTGGCTTTAACTGTGTCTGCCTTCTCCCCAGCCTCCCTACAGGTACTCCAGAAAATAGATGTTTTGCCACAGCTCTTGTGTGCCACTAGTGTGTCACATAAAAAACATCTCACCCACAAGCATGGGTGAATTTTTGAATCTAGGTGCTGTCCTAGTTGCCTGCATGGCATCCAACCAGCAGGTTACCAAGCTTTGTTTTGTAAGCTCCTCACTGTGTTTGGGGCCCTTGCATCTAACTGTGGCATCAGTATTCTTCCCTGATGAAGTGAGTGAGGAACATTTGTGGATCAACTTTTACTGTAGCTGCTTTTTTTCTTGAAAAGGAGGGGACAGGAGTTGGCAGCTTTGCAGAATGCAGTTCTGTCTAGCACATATCAGGATCCCTGACAGTGCTGGTTTGTGGTGAGAAGGATGCCTGGGGCACATATGTCTGGATACTGGCAGGATCCCACTTTCTGGAATTTCCTACTGCAGCTGTTTTCCAGCACTTCTCTGGACACTGACTCCTGCCCTACCTGCAGTGGTCATAAATTATAGCACAGCATTACCCTTCCTATACTGTGAGCTGAAACAATGATTTTGTTAACCCATATGGGCAGAGTTTCCGGGGCAGAGTTTCCCTCCTTAGAAATCTTTACACACAGTGTCTAAATCTTGGAATCTTCCTCCTAGAATATCAGAGTTGTATATTCTGTGACATAAGAGCATTGTCAAGCACTGATTAGAGATGACATACATAAGAGATCAAATTGGATGTATTTGACATCTCAGAACTTGTTGGAGTATGTAGTCCTAATGTTGCTTGAAAGTAGAAAACTGAAAGTACATCCTTTGGGCATTTCCCCCTTCAAATAAGTGGCTAAAAATACCATGAGGAGGGAAGAGTGTGGGGATGAAGGTTGCACATTCCGATTTAGTTTAACCAGTTGTACTCATTGATGGGTGTCTCTGCTGAATGCCAAGTTAAGATTCCAGTCCAGGGGGAAACTCCGTGTATGTAAAGAACAGAAAATGGTGTGGGTATGGAGGCGGATGAGAACAAAGAAGGAAATTAGACATAGGGAGTGAGAAGAAGTATGGAGCCGTTCATGTTTTGACATGGAAGTTAAACTGAATGGAGAGGATTTTTCCTTACAGGTAGCTTGACCTATAAGGAGTTGTCATTTAATTTGAAACCTGGGAAGAAAAATAAAATAAGACATGACAAAAAATAATCACATGGTGGCAACTTCACAATAGCAGTTCAAACTTTGGAAAAAGTGGAAAACTTGAAGTACTTGAAAAGGATGGCTTGAAACTTTTACTGGGATTTCCATTGTGGACTACAACTGACAGGGTATTATAATTTTTCGAAATAGCAATACAGACTAGATCTGATCCTTCTGTATGAAAGTATTTGTGTGCTTTTGCAAGCTAAAAGAGGGAAAACCAGGCCTAGTCTGGGAAGCATAAAACAGAGGGTTAGCAGTGTTGTAATTCTTCCAATGCTTTTTTTTTTCATTTTAATTCTGTGTTCCTGAATTCATAATGTCTGCATGAGGCTATCAAATTTATGAGAGTAAGAGGAAAGTAAATTTTTAGCCCTGGTGTTTGCAGTGGAAATCTTGGACAGTAGGACTCTTTTGTCCTCTGAAGGCTCAAGAAGAATTGTAGTAGAAGTGTTTTCAAATTCTTGAAGTTGTCTGTAATGTGAAAGTTGTAATACAGCTGTTACACACAGAAATGGCAAAATGTTGTGATGTTATTTCCTGTTCCATATACCTGGCATGGGCCTGACTTAGAAATAAGGTAAAGCACTATATCATTTAAGTTAAGCTTATAACCAGACTTCCTTTACAAGCTATGTTTCTATTTCCCTTTTCTCCTTAGGGTAAATTCCCCTATGTCAATATGCCTGTGGAGATATCAGATCTAGTGGAAATATTTCAAGCACACAGTCATTATAAGGCTTACTTGTTTGTTAAGATACTTTTTATTGAAATACAAGAAATAAAGCTCAATCTTGCATGGGGTTTTCTGTTTAAATTTCATGGTAGTGTAAATGAAAATTAGTCCTCTCTTGGATTTTGCAGCACAAAATCTGTGGCTTTCATCTCAAAAGCCACAACAGACTGTTCTAAATGTTCCTTCTTTTGTGGCCTAAAAGAATTGAGAAAATATGCACATGCCTAATTTGCAATGTGTGTTTTAACTTAATCTCATAAGAACTAGATTGGTGAAAGAGAAGCAGGCACTGTGTTGGAGTAATGAGAACAAATCTCTAGATTTTTCTTTTTAAGGACTATACATTTGAATTTACTTTTGTTTTTCCCCCTTCTCTTATTTTCTTTTGTTGGGGTTGGTTTGTTTGTGTGTGTGTGTGTTTCAGAGGCACTTTAGGCAGCTTTGTGTATTTGTTGGTAAATTAGTAAATCTCAGCCACCTCAGATAATTTATGAGAATGGGGAAAACTTCTAAACAGGAAGGAGCATCTGTAGTTATCGGAAACAATTTTATTAACTTAGGAAAGACCACTGTAATCAAGGAAGGAAGAGTGACCAACCCAATCCATTTTCTCTCAGAAGAAGAGCCTTCATACTGACTGTAGCTCATGCAGTATTGAAAGTGTGCTGAGGTAAAGGTCTTCCATTTGAAATCAATCAGAATTTCTGTTGTTTTTTTTTTTTTATTGTGACAAGCTGTCCTATCTTTAGTGCTCTTTATAACCATTTTTTTTCCCCTGTGAATCTGACTCTTCTACCAAGGGAGCCTCAGTTAGCAGTTTTTCAAATCAACCTTAGTAGAGGGCTAGACTGAATTCAGAACACTGAAGAAACATTTTGCAGACATAGTTTACAAATTAACTGATCACAGTAATGGAACACATTAAGGGGAGGTCCTTCAGTTTGACTATTCAAGATAGCCAGATAAGAGATTTTGTTGCTTGCTTCCTGCAGTGGCCTTCTTGCTGTGTTTCCTTACCTGTCAAGTCTTGTGCTTACTGTACCTTTTACTTGCATGATGTGCTCTGCCTTTTCCTGTGCTGTTGGTGGACCTTGTTTGATGTTCAGCAGTAAAACCTGTTGTAACTTCATCCTTCATGTGTCCACTCAGCCAATTCTTTATTTAGGTTCTGCTCTTACAAGTGGCTAAGTAGTGACTCAATAGATTGCCTTGCATTGCAGATAAATAATTATGTATTTGAGTGACTAGTGGGTTTTATGGTTGTGTTTTGTTTTCATTCCAGTGGGGCACTGCAGTTACTGGGGAGTGACACAAAGCGTGTTGTGGCTGACACATGTTCAACAGTTTGCTTCCAGAAATCTCATAATACTTTGTTTTTCTTGTGGAATAACTGTTGGTGAGGCATATGTAAGGAGGATCCAGTCTAACTGGACTTTTTTTAGCTTTCAGTCATCTGAATTAGTAGCAGGGCAGTGGAAGCTGGTAGAGGAACGGCTGAAGGTTAACTAACAAACAGCAGTAACTAAGCCAATTCCCTGCTTCCATCTATGACAAACTCCACCAGTCCCTATATATATCCTTTCTCATATATCTAAGTCCTAGGTGAAATTCTCTGTCACAGGAGACTGCTGGTAAGGGGAAGAGGGCAGTGGTAAAACAGTGCAGCATGAGCATGCTTAGATACTTCCTACCCTTGGTGTGGAATGGCTTTTTTCATGGTTTATCCATGAGACTTGTTAATTTCTGTCGTCTGAACTTCCCCTGTGCTTCAGGTTGGCTTTTGATGGATAGTAGCCAAGATCTCTGTGGTTGCTAGTCACATGGAGTGGAGTACAGATGTTCGTCTGAGCCCTGTAGGCCAGAGTGTCAGAGCAGCACAAACTTCCTTGTCAGTAATGGCAGAATTTTTGCTCTTTTTTTTTTTTTTTTTCCTATAACTTACTGAATGGAGCTCTCTTCTAACTTTCAGTCAGGCTTTCCCAGCTGCAGTTTACCCACATCCAGCAGATTTGTTACCCATACTACCGTATGGGCTGTTATTGGCCTCAACACTGACTGTTTTCTGTTTTCTTCTATTTTACTTCTGAATCTAGACTCTTGTGGGCTCACAAGCCTTGTGGGAGCCACCTTTGTTAGTTTCTTTATTTAAAGATTTTTGGAGCACAGACAAAGGATTCAGAAGTAGGGGAAGCTGAAGTGTAGGAGCACTATGCTTACTAACTCTAACTATGTAATCAGTGAGAGTTGAACTACATGGTATTTAGAATGTGGGGAGGTTGGGTTTTGGGGGTTTTTTGGTCATTTCAGAACAGAATGAAAAATCTTCTCTATGCTTGCTTTTGCAACTGTATAGGACAGGAAGCTGATTTAAGAAGAGAAACAGAAAGGACTTTATTGCCTGTGGAAGGAGAAGCAAGACTTACATGCTTTGAAGAGGTATGTATTAGAAGGTTTACTTGGTTAAAAAGTCCAATAGTCATAGCTTATTTGCAGTAGGATACTGTCTCTCAAAAGCTGTCACTCCCTGCTGGTCACTACAGAAATTTCCTGTAGCTTTCTGTTTTCAAGGAGAAAGCTAACGTGTGCTTGTTCCAAATGGTCAGTCTTTGAAAATAATGCCCCCTTAATCATAAGACTGTTTCTCTAAAGAAACAATTCATTTAACTGTGCAACAGCAATTACAGTTGATTTAAGTATAACTGTAAAGCAAGTTTGGTCTCTTTATTGGCATTCAACATCAGCAAAATTGATTAGTCCCTGTAATCTATAATGGAGGAACTACAAAAGAGAAAGTACAAGAGAGTGTGCAGTAAAGGCTGTGTAACAAATTTGGAAGTAGAAAATATAATGTAGCTAGTCCTGCTGAGTTTTTTTCTTCTGATTTGTGTGTTTTCATGTTCACAGATCTACTGTAGTTTGCTGCCGTTTAATGCTAACAACTCATCTGCTTGAGGATATTCTGTAGTAATGTATCCAGTGACTGTTCCTGCACCAGGAGGTGAAGGAAATAATGGACAGCATGGGAAACTTATTTTTTTCCTTTTTGTTTTTGGAGCTGTGTTGCTGTGCGCTGGATTCCTGCTTTCAGTCTTTATTCTCCAGTCATGCCCATCTGGAACCTTCAGTGACTGTAATGAGGTCCTTAAGGCTGCTGGGCCAGTGCTGGCTGTAACTGGACTGGTTTGTGTTTTACTGGCACGATCAAGGGCCAGGATGTATATGAGACAAAGACAATTGCAAAATGAGCAGGTGTACAGCCTTGTCTTTTGCCATGGGAAGTGTCAGTTTGCCCAGTTTCTCATATTTGGATTCTTGTTTTTAACTAGTGGAATGCTAATTAGCATCCTGGGAATTTGGGTTCCTGGTTGCAGTCCTGGCTGGCACACCATACAGCTCAACCACACTGGCAGTTCTGATGTGGACCTCCAGGGCTGTGGATTTCTGTCACTTCAAATCATGGGACCTTTGATTGTGCTCACTGGGTTGTGTTTCTTCGTAATAGCTCATGTTAAAAAGAAACAAAACTTAATTCTCAGCCACGAATCTTGTGAAAGTGAAGAACATCCTCAGAGCCCTGAATCTTTTCACGTTACAGTAGGTGGGTAAATAATGTTGGAACTTTATATTTGAGAGTTAGTAGGGATTTTTTCTCACTAATTATTTATCTCTGAATATTACTTATTTGAGCTCTAGGCATGTCAGTTCTGGCATGTCAAGCCAGCCAAAACAGAAAAATGTTGCTTTGTCTCGTATGTTTTCTGTATGGTCAGTTCAGCTACCTTTCTCACTAAGGAAAACCCTCCTTTGGCATAAAAAAGAAGGTCTGACTGTCTGTGTAAAGGAAGCAACATGACATGACACAAATGAGTCCAATACCAATTCCTTTCTCAAATGATGTAGTTGACACTGTAGATCACAGGTCTAATGAATTCTGTGTCTATATTTAAGATTTCTTTTAGCCTTGAGCCTCTGACCCCTTAAACAGAACAGTCTGATTCATAAGCAGTGTACTGTATTTTTTTTAAATTGCGGGCATATCTTCTGTCCGTCAGAGATGTAATTGCAAGATGCCTTAGTTAATTGCACAGTATTTGAGCAAATGTGGTATGTTAGCAGAGAATAATACTCTGCATGTAGCACTGGCTTAATGCCCAATGAATACATTCCATGCGTAGGCTGTAATTCTGATAATTCTGATTATTCTGATAAACTCATTAATTAAAAGTCAATCATTGCTTGACTGTCATCTGATTGATTGAACTTGAAATCCATAATGAAATTCAAGCCTGTGTATAGACCTGTATTCTAGTGACCCTTAGGAAACAGGCTTTGAAGTCAGTTTTTCAGCCACCAGGATAAAGCAGTAGGAAGGAATTCAGATTGTCTTTTAAGGCAAGAAAGCAAAATTAGTGGATTGCTTTTATATTTCAGTCAGGAAAAGTAAAATGGAAAGGTTGAAGGTTGAGGTCTGATTTACAGTGTTGTTCTGAAGCAGTTGTGGCTTGGTTAGAAAACACTGCCTACCTTACAAATCAAGAATTTTGATGCTTTCTGAACTGTCCCAGCACACAAATTACAAAGGAGGAAAAGGTGACAGGCAGCTGTGAATGGTTATGTAAATTATGCCAGCTCACTGACTGATACAAAATTTGTATTTTAAAAAAAAGTTTTAAACTTTTCAATTCCAGAGTTGCAATTGGCAGATGTGCTCCATAGTATACTTAATAGTGAACTGTGTATCAATAGTCCTGGTCATGGTTATTTTTCCTTGAGCTGCAAGTAATTCAGTAGAGAAACTGTCAAGGCTCACAAAATCAGTCATCGGAACTATTAATGACTTGAATTCTTTCATTATAGCACTGCAATAGATGTGCAGAAACTTAGACTGACCTATTTTAGACATGAGGAAAACTAAATCCTTGCCTACCCTTAAAATGAGCCAGCAATAACTGTGTGCTTTGCACTTCCAGTTTCTGAAGACAGACAACAGCATTCATGTCTCTTAGCTAGATGGGATAGTCCCCCTCCCCAGCTGTGTTTTCTAAATTAAATCTTTCATTTTTGAATATGCTGCATCTTTGTTTTTGAATGATTATGGTTTTGAATGTACCTCTGACCTACTCTAACAGCCTAGAATATAACAATTCTGTATGTGGGATCATTGCACTTTATCTTAAAAGGTAGGCAAGTACAAATTCCAGGATATTGTTAAAATAACCAGTGATGCTCAGTTTTTCCGAGGTAGTAATTTTTTTTTTTTCTTCTAGGTGATACTGTAATGGTATTCCCACCCCCACCACCTCCTTATTTTGCTGACTCTATGTCACCAACTGTGACACATTGTCTTATGTCGAGTGTTTTGCCTACAAGTGAAAATCCTCCACCATACCACTCTATCTTCACTGATGGGTAAGACTGTGTTCTTCTCTGTCTTTGGTATCCAAGACAATGATCTTATATAACCCCTAACTACTAGCCATGACAAAGTTTTCTAGTGCATAACTCAACTTACTTCAGCTATATTACTTGGCATTAAAACATTGTAGTATACAAGAGGAATTACAAACTGCAGTGTCCTTTTTGAGGATTAAATTCTTACCGGTTTCTTGTGATTGGAAAAAATGTCTGAAGTGAAAACAAAGTCTTAGATCAGTGGCCCTTAGAGTAAATTTCTTCCACAGATTGTCCAAGTGAAGATGCCTCTGACAGCAGTGCTCCAATGGCATGATATCCACATTGCCATATTTTAGAAGCCTCTGTAGAACCAGTGCAGCAAGCCCTTCATGACATCTACCCACAGTCACTTTACCTGCCAGTGTGTTCCATTCTCCTGTGTCCCTTATCTCACTGCCTTGAGGAATTGAGACCTGCTATGCTGGTCTGCCTTGTTCTTACTCTGGCAGTGTGTTGAGATCAAAGGATACCTTGATATTGCAGGAACCCCTGGAGAGCTGATAAGGGAAGTTGCAAAGCCAGCTTCATCTCAAGATGATGTGCCTTACCCATGCAGCCATTCTTTACATACATTTTGTATAGCTGATGTGCTAGATGCTGCTATCACCAAGCTCAGGGATTAGGACCTGCCAATTTACCTGTTGGAGTGAGTCTAGAGAAAGCCACCAAGTTTATTATAGAGGTCTGGAGTACCTCTCCTTTGAGAAAACACTGAGAGATTTGGGTTTGTTCAGCCTAGAAAAGAGAAAGCTTCAGGGTGACCTAATTGCAGCTTTCCAGTATCTGAAGGGAGCCTACAAGATGGAGAGGGACTTCTTGCAAGAGCATGTAGTGACAGGACAAGGGGGAATGGTTTCAAATTGAAGGAGTATGTTTAGATTAGATATTAGGAAGAAATTCTTTACTGTGAGGATGGTAAAGCACTGGAACAGGTTGCCCAGAGAAGCTGTGAATGTCCTATCCCTGGAAGTGTTTAATGCCAGGTTGGATGGAGTTCTGAGCAACCTGATCTAGTGAAAGATATCCCTATCGATGGCACTGTGGGGTTGGATTCATAGAATCATAGAATTAACTGGGTTGGAAGAGACCTCTGAGATCATAAAGTCCAACCCTTGATCCAATCCCATTGTGATTACCAGATCATGGCACTCAGTGCCACATCCAGCCTCATCTTAAACACCTCCAGGGATGGTGAATCCAACATCTCTCTCGGCAGCCCATTCCAATGCCTGATCACTCTCTCTGTAAAGAACTTCTTTCTAATATCCAACCTAAACCTCCCCTGACAGAGCTTAAGCCCGTGCCCTCTTGTCCTGCTGCTGATTGCCTGGGAGAAGAGACCGACTCCCACCTGGCTACAACCTCCTCTCAGGGAGTTGTAGAGAGGGATGAGGTCTCCCCTGAGCCTTCTCTTCTCCAGGCTAAACAACCCCAGCTCCCTCAGCCTCTCC
>JAWWLV010000100.1:47382869-47401700 GCA_035041135.1 Platyrinchus mystaceus
CCCCCAAAGAAACTCACCCCTCTTTCAGCTTTTCTCTTCTCCGACGGCCAGCTCTGACCTTGAAAGCTCTGCTATCTCTCTGCCTGGAATTCTTTTGCAGCAGGCAGTCATTTCTTAGAGCTTTTTCTCTCCACTTTGTTACATATCTCATCCAGGGGGCTTCAATGCCACAACCTGCCCCTGGCCCGTGGCCAGGGGAGGAGGGAGGCCTGGCCCCACCTGGGGTCTTGCTGCCTCTCCTTACATGGCTCCTTCTTCTCCTGCCCCCCTCGTGGCTCTTATCTCTTCTGCGTCACTGCCTTCTCTTCTGTTTTCTTAAAAATGTAATTGTCAGAGGCATTACTAAAACTTTTGATTGGGGTTTTTGTTCTGGAAATTCACCTGGCAATACTATTTTCAGCCCAGGGGATTGTCCCGGAAGCAGGACTGGGAATCGAACCTGTGTCCCAGATCGTTGTTCGCGAAGACTGGCCACGTTAGACGTTAGACTATTTTCAGCCCCAGGGGGGCTGACTGGTGAATTCATGACACTAAGTCAGGTAAGTCATTGGCTCTTTAGTCTCCCTACAATTGGATGTTTCATTATGGAGTGATAATTTGTACCTGTTCATTTTTAAGCCAGTCAGTGTGCAATACCACATTATGCAGCCTCATTTGCATGTTCTGTGACTAAGTCCCTGCCTACATTACAGGAGCGTGAGAAAATAAAACCTTTCTACAACAGGCTGATAACGTGTAGAACTGTGCAAAAATAAGTAACAGAAGGAGAGAAGAAAAGGGTTAAGTGAGGGCCTGTGAGTGTTTACTAGGGTGGCTCTTGAAACAGGTTAGAGAACTGAGGACATGCAGAGCACCTGCTTCCAGCAGCAAGTGCTGCAGGAGAAGTCTGCATTGGTGATAGAAAATTACGTAGAAGAACAGAAGGCAAAGCAGTGCATGTGTTGAGGGGTAAGGTCTGAAGCAGATGAGAACAAAACTGTAGTGAGATTTGAAAACAGCACTTATTCTGAAAAACCTCACTCTGACCAATTTCCTAGGTTTCACAAAACTGTTTTGCTTAGGAGTTATTCAAGGTAAAAGGGGATGCATTTAGTAAATCAGCATCTTTAAGTGAATTCCCAGGACACACGCTTATTGGCAAAGAAAAGTACTGGCCTTAAAAAAAACAATGTGATCCAGTAATCTCTTAAGACCTTGACAGCTGCCTGAATGCAGCATTAGCACTGTCTGGGGAAATAATCGGAGAAATGTGGAGAGTCTTAGAGGAAACTGTATCTTACAAAGAGAGAGCAGTTTACAGAGAAAGTAATTTTAATGTAAGTTTCACAGAAATTTCACACAATATTCTGAATTGTAAGGGACCCACAAGGATTATTGAGTCCAATTCTTAAGTGAATGGCCCATACAGGGATCGAATGCATAGCCTTGGTGTTATTAGCACCATGCTCTAAGCAACTGAGCTAATCTCAGGGTAGATTCTACTGCACGAAATGGAAAATGTTTTCCATCCTATTTTCAAAGTTCCAGTGGCAAGTAGCCTGGGAAAGAAAAAAAAAGAAACCTGTGTTCTCCAGCTCTACTGCACACTTGCTCAACAAACATGAAGTCTTGTCCTAGACCAGAGGCAAAGAGACAGCCATGATGCAACACCCAACCTGGAAAATTCTGATTCCAGACAGAATCTAAGGACCATTGCATAGGATTGAGGAAGTTCTTCAGCACAGTCCATTGCAAATAGCAGTTGCAGAGTTCTTGAATGAATGAGAGGAGAAAGGTGACGATACATCTGTATATTATATTAGTAAGAGAGCCATTATAATATAGTGCTGCTTTTAAAAGGATGTTGGAAAACCTGGAAGATTCAGCAGTGTTAAGAATGATTCATGGTCTGAAAAAACCTAATTTTCAAAGAGCAGTAACAGAAGTTTATTCCATGAAGGTTAACAAACATAAGGTTAAAGATGACTTAAATTTTGTCTATAATTACCAATACAAGGACAGATTGTCTACTATTTTGGCACTTTCTAATTTAGTTATCATATGAAACCACTGCACTGCAAGCCTGAACTCTTTGCTCCTTAAGAGGTGCAGAGAATCCTGACTAGACTTGGTGCTGTGAGAAAGGCTGCTCTTGAGTATATTTGTCAAAAAATTTGCTGGCACCCTGGATAATGGAGGAGACATAATTGGAAACTTCACAGGTGTTTTTTAAAGGAATCCAGCACTAATATTCCTCAAGGTTTATCTGCTATCAAATGAGAAGAACACATCTTAATTACATTCAGCATCAGTTCTGAAGGTACCAAATTTGGTGGGCAGCTCCTTTCGGAAGAGAGCTGTTGTCACACTCTGTGATATGAATGCACACTAGACTAAAGGCGCCATTACTAACTTTGAAGAAGCAGTCTGAAAGGTCAATTTTCTAGTTCTAGAGCTATTTTTATCTTAAAAATCTCAGGATAGGCTAGCTTCCCCAGAGCTGCTTCTAGCAGGAAATAGCATGGTGAGTTCTACTGCCTGAGTAGTAATCAGTGTCCTGCGTATAGTCTTGTGCCATGCTAGTCAAACAGATCAAGTTGTTGGAGATTTTCTTCCTTAAGGAATTATACAAAGATGTTCTACCATAACCCTCCAACAGCAATTACTTTGGTCTGAAACTCTTAGGAAACAGAAAATCCCCAAATTCAGTTAATCTTCATGCTTAATATATGGGACATAAATACAGCAGAACAATTCATTGTGATGCAAAGAAGTATTCTGGGTACTTCTGAGTAAAGGATAAGATCCCTTGCTCAACCAGGTTTAGCATTACAGGAGATGCTTTCCTATTCCTGCAGTGATGTGCTATTCAGGGTATGTAGGCATTATTCTGTATAAACTCTGAGGAAGGGATGGAGATCCCACAACAAAAAATGTCCACAATTAAGGGGAAATTGCAGGGCAGTTAAGCTACCTTCAAGCAGCTGGAAAGCTTTGGTTGGCTTGAAATAACATTTCTCCCATAACCAGCAGCTCTTCCAGGTTTTTCAGTGCTCACCACCCTGTTGCCACATACCCTTCCACCCATCCAGTGGTTGCCCCAGCAAAATATCAGAAAGACTACTTTGATATTTTTTTAAACCGTGGAAGCTCTGGACTGCAGAACCAGCTGCAAGAGAGGTCCAGGCACAGCTATAAATGTCACACTTCAGAGCACAGCAAAGCATTCCTGGAAATGGCCATGCATTCTCCTGCGGAAAATGAATCTGAAAGTGGAGATCCAGAATTGCCACACTGCTGTTAACTAAACAGATGCTGTCCATATGTTGGATGCATCAACTAGCTGGGGCCTAAGAAAAGCTGCAATACTTCCAGCTTCCCTTTTCTCCCATCCAGCGTGGGCACAGTAAGTATGACAGGTGCTAAATTAAAGAAGAGGATAAACAAAGAGATAAGCATCCTTTCAAGGGTGAAACCATTTTGGAAGTGATGGTGGTAATTCAAAAAATCTTTAGCAATGGCTTCAGGCTTCACTTCCCAGACCTTTATTCTCCTAAGCAAAGTTTATTCTTTCACACGATGGACTCTGTTAACCATACATACACAAAGTTCTTGTATAACTAACCTGAACCTTCGACTTTAAATGCTCTGCCAAGTCCCTTACAAGGCCCCTTTCTCTTGAGGCAGAAGATACATTATACTCAGTAATGGAGCAAAACAACAACAGTGTAGAAGATTTCTCCATGAATGTCTTTTCTGTCACTCCTTGTCAGCCAAATAGATCTGATGCCCTGGTGTCAGATGGGGATAAAGCTGGCACTACTCTGCTCTTTTCAGGTGTGTTTTTGGGACTGGTGGGGATCACTTTCACTGTGATGGGATGGATAAAATACGATGGCATTACTCACCTGGAATGGACTCAGTTACTGGGGCCTATTCTGCTGTCTGTTGGGGTGACTTTTATTCTGATTGCTGTTTGTAAATTTAACATGCTTACATGCAAGCCCTGTAAAGAAAGAGAGGAAAATACATCAGACCTCGACCAGACTGCAAGCGGGCAGTCCTTTGTCTTCACCGGCATTAACCAGCCTATAACTTTTCACGGTGCCACAGTGGTACAGTACATCCCTCCACCGTACCCATCCCAGGAAGGCATTCCTGTGACTCCCAGCTACCTTCAGCCAGTGCTCAGCTGCTGCAGTGCTGTTTCCTCCAGTGCCTCTCCAATTCCCACCCCAGGCTCTCCTCACTTCTGCCCTGCTTACCCTCTGGATAACCTAGCTTTTACCGGAGATGAGAACTACACCACTTATCCTGCAGAGAATACCAGGAATCACAGGTACACCTTCTGAAATGCCTTAGTGTGTTTGGACACAGGCTTCTGAGTATTTTAAGTACTATGTGTGGTTTCATAGGAAACAACAGCTAGTCCAGGGTATTTTCCTTCCTCAGACTTTTTTTTGTCTTTGTTAGGAATTCTTCACAAGTAAAGAGTAAGCAGGCATGCTTTTCCTGAAAGTATTTTTAACTAATTTAAATTCACTTATAAATGCCTTTCAATTTTCTACTAAATCTCTTGTTATTTTTGAAGATACTAGTATATATGCTCCTGTCTGTGGAGGTTTTTTAATGCTTATCTTACCACCTTTTGTTATTGTATGTACAGCCAGAGGCTTCCACTCAAACATAATCAAACACGTGAGTCAGCACGCAAAGAGCATTTCTGCAACAATGCAATAATCGGTCTGGTACCACATGTTCTCTCTCTTGAATATGCCTGGTCACAACCTGCTCCTCTCCTACTGTAGAAACCTTCCAGCTCTTACTCTTTTACTAGATTTGAGGCATAAACCAGATCACTGATATTACGCAGCAGTATGAAACTTCTTAAATTGTACACAAAATAATTTCATATAGTTCTTTCCTCTAAGGAAAAATATTCTGATTACAGGAATTACTCAGAATTATATCCTTCCTAGAACACAAATCACTTTTAGTTCTTTTATCAAAGCCTGTTTGAAAAACTGCTGACTGCCTCATTGTCCTCAGCAATATAGATGACAGGCATAGGCAGGATGAAGACAAAGGTCACCTCCTGGCACATTTATACCTCACAAAAAGAACAGAGCAAACAGCAGAATCTCAGCAAAACTTAATCTCATAACATTTTCTCAAGAAGCCAGGAAGTACTTCACCCAGAAAAGGCTATAAGGGTGAAGCACTGAGGTTGCTTGTATGCTTTGTGTTTGGTAAATTCTTTTTGCATCTGCTCCTCTTCCTCTTTTCAGGTCAGAGGACAGTTCTGATGAGCCAGAAGAACTGGGGGAAGATTGTAATAACTTGTCACCTCCACCTTATGAGGAAATATACCCACTGTCTTCATAAAATCACCATGGACAACAGATGACAATTCTAAGAAATGCCAGTATGAATCCCAGAAAATCTTTTCTTTAAGCACTTGTGTGATAAGCAAATGTGAGCAAGATCTTGGTACTGCTACACAGTTCAGTATCACTGAAGATATTTATCCAATCCCTTCTTTTTCTCTGTCAAAATTCATTAGCCCTTTGTGATGCAGTTTAATAACAGAGCTATTAATTATTTAATAGCAAAACTATTAATAGCAAGGCTATTCATTTATCCATTTAATATGGATCTAAATCCATATTAGGACTCCCCAGTAAGAAACTTGATTTTTAGACTTGCTGAAGCCAGTGTGAACTGTGAATGCACAAGGCGTTTGTGGAAGGTCATGATTGCTCCTGGACATTCAGCATCACTGGAAAACATTTGATTTATTCTTGGTATATTTTTACTCTTGATTGCTTGGGAATCTTCAAAAGTGCTCAATTGTCTGATCCATGAAAATGCATATTATATCTTAATTCTGTCTGATTCTTTAGGCTAGCTTACTCATTAATAAGTCCAGTCTACAGATTAGACTCCCTCTGATTGGTTTATTTGCACAACCCAGTCCTGTAGCACAACTCGGTCTTGTAGGCATTTTTGGAGCACCCTGCTTGAACCAAAGCATCTCAGAACAGAAAAAACACAAATAGTGACCTCTGCCTGCTTTACACAGACCTCTAAGAGATCTTGCATGTGTCAAATTCCCCACCTGCTGGGATGCAAAGCACTGTCTTCCATGGGGAGTCCAAATAATAATTAGAAGGTTAATGTCTCTAGAGAAAATGGCACCTTCCTGAAGCCTCTACAGGGGTGTGTGGTCCTGCCACTGTTAAGGACTGACAATCACAGCTTCTACCTGCTACACCCTCACTCTGTGGTAGAGCACACAACTCAGTCTGTAGGGATTATGGGATGCATCAACTTTCTCTTACTTGTCAACACAGCTGTCTCAGCTCTTGCTAGATTTCATCTATCTGGGATTGATCTCATTCCTGAGGGCTAGAGAAGCTTGGCACTTGAGCACAGACAGTTGCATACCAACCAGATATATCTAACTGCTGGAAGTCATGGAGGTTCCATGCAGCCTCCCTAGGCTTTGGATGGAGAGGTGCATGCAGAACATTGTCCATTTGCATGGAGCTGGAAGTCCACACCAACCTCCCTGTCCTGTAAGAGGTTGCCAAGAAATAAAGCATTTTTGGAGAGACACGAGCCAACCACCACACTCCACAGTGGTGGACAAGACACTGACAAAGGTCATATTTGGGTCACAATATTTAAACTGACTCAAAGCTGGATTAGCAACTGAAGCAGCAGCTACTAAACAATGACTATGAACTATGTGTGGGGTTTTTCTCACTAGAGAAATATGGGGCATGCTTGTTTTCAGCAGCAATGGATGGAGGGAGGCATGCTCTTTTCCGTATGATCTCTGTGGGATTGAGCAAGAGAACAGAAGATCTAAAAATAAATGCAAGTTTCTTTTATGGAAGTCTCTTGCTCCTCTTCCAGAATTTACATGGAGGTGAACTCATCTTCTATCCACAGCAGGAAACTGTAAGGTCCCAAATCCCCAGTTAGTTCCACATGGACAGGTCCCTGCACTTAGCACGTAGTTCTGCTGACTCCAGCAAGCACTGCAATAGCACAGAGGTCAGGCTTGGTGGATCCAATTGCAGGACTAGGGTCAAAATTTCTACTCGGTCACCCTCCCCCACAGCAGGAAAATTCCTTCAGTCAGAAGCCACAGACTTTTCCTGCTGCTCTTCCCCCCATATATGTGGCATAAGCATGTTTCATGGGGTAATCATATCTTTATTTTTATTACATCAAATCATACTGTCAGAGTAAATGAAAAAACCTAGAAGGTTGGACTGTGGTCTCCATATTTATTTTAAAGTTTACTTCTGTAGACTCTAAATTCATTGAAAGAGCCCTCGGTTTCTTTTTAAAGAGAAGACTGAATACTGAATTAAAAAAGTTACATATTAAAATTATCTTGACCCATCAGGTGAATTCTGCTTGAATTCTGTGGGAGTGTTTTAATGCTGAACAGATAAAAGAAGCTCCAGTCTGATGACATTTCTTTGCTGTACTGATTGCTGATTATTGTTTTTAAGAACAGAACAAAATTCTATTAAGGCTTTTCTTCCTCCTCCTTCTACCTTCTCCTTTCATCATTTTTTTAAAGAATTTTTTTATCTCTAGAGTGGGTTTTTTGTTTGCTTGGAGGTTTTTTGGTGTGTGTGTGGGTGTTGTTTTTTCTCAGTGTAGGGGGGTGTTGTTTTTTTTTCAGTTTATTTTACTGTGATATAACCATCACAGGAATACCTCTCAGCATTAGGAATTCTTTCTGCTCTATAATGAGTGAAAGAACAAACCTGTTTGTGAAGGTCTTCAACTGAGATGAACTGTCACAGCCCTTCTAGATTATATTTATTTAGCTCCACAGAGCACCTGGAAGATTGTATTTGAGATTTTGCTCAATCTAGTTTTCATTTAAACTGGTGCTCTTCAAGCAAAATTACCTTCTCCCACATTGCTTGCCAATTCTGCAGACCTGCAGAATGTTGGGGTTTTTATAGTTTTTATAGTTAAAGGCACCTTGCATTCTAGTCATAGTGACAGAATGTCGTATGGGAGTTTTCATCTATGTAACCCTGCATGGGTTGTTGAGATTTTTCTTAATATGACTCTATTTATAAGATTTTGACCATAAGCTGGTTAACATATGAAATTGGTCGAGACATGTCTATTGATATGAAGCTGAGCATGACCTGTTCATTGCAGTAAAAACTTTGCACAGTGCTGCTCTAATATCAAGGACCTGTTTCCAGACACTAAATGCCACATGCCAAACAGAGCTGCAGGGTGTGAATTTCTTCTCAGATAAATCTAAATCCGAAGCTTGTTTTTTTTTAAATACCGGCACTGCCGTGTCTGCGAGGCAACACGGGAGTAGAGACACGGTTCGGTTTGCTTTGCTCTAGCAGCACTTCTCTCACAGCAGCCGAATCCCACCAGCGGTACCCGCTCCTGACACCGATGCTCCCGTGCGAGTGACCGTCCCCTGCAGGCGCGTATCCCAGCGCAGAGCCTGCGCTTTCGGGAGTGCTGAAATCCTCCGAAGAGCTATTTTTAAACTGAATTGGGATTTAGGAAATCTGGGTCTGGAAACAAACCAAACAACGAAACAAAAAAAAAAAAAAAAAAAAAAAAAAAAAAACAAACAAAAAAAACCCCCAACCAACCAAGCCAAACCAAACCGACAAAACCAAACAACAACAAACAAACAAACAAACACACAAAAAAACTCCCACAAAAATTGTAAGTAGGGCTCGCTCCTTTCCAGAGAGCCCTAGTGACGCACACGGCAAGCCCTCTGCGTGGCGGCCGCTGCCTGCGGGGAGAATGCTGCGCCGCGCCCTCCATCCCGCGAGGAGCCGGAGCCGCTGCTCCCGCGGAGCCCTGTCCCAGAGCGGGCTCCCCTCGCAGCGAAGCGCGGTGCCCGCAGCCTCTCCAGGCCCGGCGGCTCCCCCGCCCGCCGCGCCTGTCCCGCCGCACCCGCACCGCCAGGGGGTGGTGCGCCCCGTGCAGCCTCCGAGTCCGCCCCGTACAGCCCCGCCCGGCAGAGCGCCGGCAGTCTGCGGGGTTAAGGCCATCGTGTCCCCCCACTGACCCGATGGGTGGCAGAAGTGCCGAGCCGGTACCTTTTAACCGGCCGCTTCGTTGTATGGCACTTGGTGTTTGAGCCCGCGGTGTCGAAGCTTTTCTCCTTTGCTGCGAATACTAAAGATGATGTTGAGAAGTACCCTGCGCTCCCTTACGACCGAGAGTTGGCTTGACTACGGAAAAAATACCCGTGGTGAAAGACCCAGGGAAACCGCCAAAGAACAGGGTATCCTGGCACCCACAGCAGGAGCAGACATCTGGAAAGACTTCGGCTTGGGGGGAGACACCGCACAGTGCACTCACATGCACCCCCCGCCCTCCTCCTCCTCACCCCTGTGACCTAAGGGAACAGGCTTCTCTCTGCATGAAGGAGCAGGGGAGAGTCCAAGGGTCATTCGTGAAGAACTAGGGCATTCTGTTTATATACAGCACCTACCATAATCTGTGCCTGCTGCAAGTATCATTATTAGCTCCACTTTAGCTGTCAGGATGAATAGACATCAACAGGATGTGCTGAATGTTGCTGTTGCCACTCCATCCTCGGTGTGAATCAGTGTGTCTCTCAGAGAAGCGTGCAGTAGAGCCAGGTGGGTTGTGCAGTGCTGCTCAGCAGAAGTGAGTCTGAGAAGGAAACAGCAGGTGCAGAAAACCCGGTGTCCACATTCACTTCATGTTGGAGAGGTTTATATCAGACCTAATCATGTTGACTGGAAGCTGATTAGTAGTTGAAATACACATATTGTTCTCCTATGGTGTATTTTCTGATCCAGCTTCATCCAATAGAAATTACTCTGCAAAGCCTCATAGGGCAAGTGCGGACTGTAGGGAGAGTCTCTTCAAAAGTTTCTTATTTAGAGGCACTCACTGCCTTACAGGCATGGGGTGACTTACAGCAGCTGCAGAAGTTGCATATGGTAGAGTAGACCCATGCAGACTGACCCAAGAGGCTCAGCTCAGCTTCCTGACACCAGCAGACTCATGGAAGAGCCTTTCCCAGTACTGATGGAGGTTACTTTGTGAGGTCTCAGTGTACAGTGTTGACACCCTCCAAAGGTACATGTAGTCTGATCTTGAGATGTAGCAGGTTTGTGTCTTCCTGAACAATATTTGCAAAGCAATGGAGAAGTTTTTCTATAAGGAACAGGAAAAATGGCTCCCCAGCTATTGTGATCTTGCACCTCACCCCATATGTGATAACAGCACGGGGTCAAGGGTAAATCAGTAATGCCATGATTGTTTGTATCTGTGTCATGTATGGCATGTCTAATGAGCAATTGATTGCATCTACACACGCTATTTAGCAAACACCATGGGACATGCTGAAGCAGAGTAGTTGCTGTACTTCTTTTATAAAATTCCTACAATGAAATTTTTGTTCTCTTGTTCAGATTATATCATGTCAGATTTTATTTGTTTATTTATTTGTTTTTGCAGATGAATCATTAGTCTATATGTAGGATGCTGTTCTTTGTTCTTAGGGAAGAGGGCATGCTATTTAACAGCTCTGGACAGATGACCTGATAATTTCATGTTTTGCATAGCTGCAGCGTCCTCTTTACTTACAGTTCAGTGGGTCTTATCAAGAGCTTAGCTCTAAGGTAAAGCTTCAGGCTCTGTCAGCTAGAAGACGTACCTAAGGAAATATTGAGCAATATTGCATTCCGAGTTCATGACTTTAAAAAAAACCCAAAAAAACCAAACAAACAAAAAAAAAACCCAAAAACAAAACCACAAAACCCAAAACCCAAACAAACAAACCACTATCAACCAAACAAAACCAACCAAACAAAAACCAGCCAATCAACAAATCAAACAAAAGGACTAACACCAAAACAAAGAGGTGTGCATTTTAAACTTCTAGCCATGGAACTGGTGGTAGCTTCCATGTTAATGGACACTGCTTGGGGTATCCTTGTTTTTCTGCTGCTCTACAACCCAAACCCAGGCAGAAACAGTCAACAATGGCATTCAAGGCAGCATTGACTTGTCACATTGCCTTGTGTCCCCCAACACCTGCCACACATCCCTGTGGTCAACTGACACAGCTTTGCCTACATGAAGGCCTGGCAAAAAGCTGGCAGCTTGAGAAGGCTGTGATTTGCACCTCTTTGCTGTTTTATTTTGTCATCCTTTGTTTTTCAACATTTGACATGTTACCTTCTGCATTCATATGGAGCAGAACAGCAGTTACCACAGCACATGCATCATGGTAACTGTTCATTATAATTTTCAAAAAACACATTCATTAGATAAAATAGGTGGCCTCACTCTGCTCATACCCTCAAAAGGGAGGCGAAAAATAAACTGAGACCTCAGCAAAAATTAATCTCTTTAAAACTGTAGAGGTGCTAGAGGTGCACAATACAGCAGCTCCCTGCAAAATCTTCCATGAAAATGGACAGAAAAAGACAAACTGTCGTAAATAGAGAGTCACATAGCTGCAAATTTGTACACCTATAATCCATCAACAGACTGGTTTTACTAATCCTGATAAAACATTAAGGCAAGATAAGTATTATTTTTACTGTATTTGTTCAAATAAGGCTTATATATCCCACTTCCCCAGATTTTGCCCTCAAATCAGAGGTACTTAAGTGATTTGCAATGTGCCAACTCTCTGCATTATTGTAGACCATTCTGCATTGTTTTGATCTTGCTCCTCGTGCCCTCCGTGCTGGCTGGGCAGGGACTGATCAGGACACCCATAGACAGCACTGAGCTACCACAGGGCCTAACATAGATACACATGAGCTCACCACACACACTCAAAGAGTAGAATGACTTGTTTAAAATCACCTTCTGTAGGGCTGTTCAGTGGGAAGTGGACTAATGTGGCAATTGATGAGAGACTGCAGCACTGGGAGCATCAAAGTGGAAAAGATTTGCACGACTCCTGCTGTGGTAGGAAACGCACAAGCCCTTTCATAAATTGTTCAAGCCCCATGTTAAAATCAGTTAGGATTTGGCCTTGCTTTTAATAGAAAGCAGGAAAAAGTCAAGAAGAGACAGTAAGTCTGAACATGGCAGTAAAGAGAACACCAGGTGATGGCTGGGGGAAAAAATATACTTCTTTTACACATTATGCTACCTATTTTAAAGCCTCTGCCTTCTCAGCTTGTACTCTCTGAGTTGGTCTTACTATTGATGGTTAAAAAAATCGAGGAACAAATGTGTTAATCTTCAGTGTTTACTTAGCCATACAGACCAGGAGGTGGTGACCCACAGGGTAGCATTACTATGGTTTAGTTTTATGTTACATATTCGAGAATTTTATGTTACCTTCCTGTTATTTTCACAAAAAACAACCTCTCCTCCATCTGTTTAGAAAAAAAAATCCAAATGAGCTGCAAAACTATGCCCCTGCTTCCAAACAAATAGTGAAACCTTAATGTGAATAAACATGCCATCATAAGCAAAGCCTTGTTTGTGATCTAACTGGATAATAATTCACTTCTAATATCATCAGCTCAGAATGAATATCAGCCTAAGTATTGTTGGTGCAGGTGTAACTTAATGAATTCAGGCTCATTTTATCTGGCACTTAGTTGCTTGTATTGGTGTTGGGAGCATTAGGTCCCTCAATTTTTCATAATGAGCAACACCATTAAACTGCCAGAGAGGAATATAAATCAGAGATTTTCCTTAGAGCCCATAAAACAACTAACAAAATGTTACAGTTGCCAGATTCATCGTGTGCTTTTATATGTTCAGCAAGCACAACTGACTATAACCCTTTTCCTCTGGCTATTATTTTTGCTATTGTTTCAACAGTGTATGAAAATCAATGTGGAAATATAAGAGAAGTAGGCTAGTCTGAAGAACTCACTCTCAAAGGTGTAGATGTAATAACAAGTTCCTGAACATAGAACAGGATCTCTGCTTGTATTCTTCTCTGCTGCACTAGACATGTATTTTAGTCAAGTGAAACGCACGGTACAAGCAATGATGTCAGAAGACAGTGTGTGATTGCAGAATCATGTCATGAGCCCACTTAGAACATCTTGGGTTGCATGATTCCATGTAGCTGATAATCACATGTGGTCATGCCTAAAATGCACACATCTTGATTGAACCTGTTAACACATGTCTGTATTAAGTTGCTGAGGACTGAAAAACAAGAATGGAAATATTAGGAAAAAGTATCCATTGGTATTTTTCTGAAGTTGATGTTATTGTTCATTATCCGAGCATAAACTATTTTCATTGTTCCTATTAAAAGGAATGACAACATATTTTATAATAATAAAAATATTTCAGAATTTGTATCTTGCAGTTAAATTTTCCATCTTCCATTTACTAAAGAGCCACCTAATCCTAATTTGGTGTCCATCAACCGCATAATTTTATGTTATCCAACTCTCTGTCCTCTCCCTACTGTGAGAGGAATCTTTGTCTGACCTGTCACAGGGAACTGACAGAAATCCATCTGTTCCAAAGATGGCAAATTACACACTGCTTTTCGTGATTCATACATGAATATGTTTTTTCATCTCTCTGTGAAAACTTCTAAGATGCACATTTTCTGCAAAACTGGAATAAATTCAGTCACGGTTCCCTAAGTGGAGCCAACTAAAATAGTGTTACTTGCCCACCATTATGCAAGATTAGTCCAATACATCTGAAAAATAATTACCTTCATATCAGGTATTTGCTGTTATTTACCAGCCAGCTATAGGAGCTGAAGAATATGATGAATGCTTCAAATCAATTTTTATTAAATAGCTGCCAGAAAAATGCCCCTAACAGAAATCTTGGCTGCTTTTATAAACAATTGTAACTAACATATGGATAAACTGCATATTTGAATTTTCACCAACACAACTGTTTCCCCCAGGAAATCACAGCTAAAAGCTGAAGTGAATGTTCCTTTAGAAAGTGCACTTTGTTTATAGAAATAGTCTTAGCAGTTAATGGCTGGCAAAGCTTCAAACTGAGAATTACATTACATTGGTAATTTTAACTTTGTCATCTTAAATAGATCCAGTTTGGATGCATGAATACAAGCAAAGTAGGACAGCCCTCAAAGAACTGCCTTTAAGCAGGCTTTATTCTATCCCATGAAGCTTTGTAATTCCTTCTGTTATTATTAATAGCTGTTAAGTGCTGACAGCATGCTTGGCACTGAATGAAACGCAGGAGCAGACATGGTTCTTGTTAAGGGTGGCCCTCGGGAGGTCATTTACTGTGTGTAACAACAACAACTTTATTGGAGTAGTAACTCACTAACACAGCTGCAGCTTGGGTATCAGGAGATGTCGCTGTTTAGACGAAATAGTGATATGCACATACATGCAGATATGGCTCCTTTTACACATCAATTTTTTTCCATGGCTAACAAGGCTATCAGCTGAGTAGATGAGTTTTGGAGGTAGACAAAGAAAAGCTATGGCCCAGGATGCCATTTTTGCAGCGTTTTCTCCCTCAGTAGTGGATACTACTGGGATAGGTCAAGCACTCAGGAATGTGACAGACTCTGGATGCACTGGGATGGAAGGACAACCCTCTACTGCTAGAGGTTATGTCAGGTTGAGCCACAGGATTAAAGGAAATTGCAGAAAAGAGCAGGCAAGAATTTCAAGCAGGGGGGCCTGGAAGGCGTCTTACAAGGTAGCTTCCTTTTGAGACAGGACCTACAGAAGTGATGAAAAACAATGTGAAGGGGTTGATGTGGGAGGCAGCTGCAGACCCTGAATCCTAGGCACCTAGAGAGAGCTGGAAGGCCAGAGCAGAAGACATGATCCCTTTCTCTTTCACTGCAGGGAAAGCTGGCATGCCCAGCAGACACCATCTGTCTACAGTCACATCACTATAAGTGATGCCCCATTCCTGACCTTCAAGGTCCTCTCAGATGTCATTAGCCAGTTTTAACTTAGCCAAGATAAAGCTCTGCTGCATCATCACCTGTGGAGAGTAGAAGAGAGGAAGGAGAGGCATTGATACCAAAACTTGACAAGCTCACACTGTAAAATGTATGTGAGTCAGGAGCTTTGAAAGGGATGTTTACCCTCCAGCTCCTGGTCAGGTACCTACCTGCACAGTGCCCAAAGCAGAAGAAATGGTGACTAACTGCCCCACTCAATGACACTAGTGCTCACATCCATCAGTGGATCTGGTGGATGACACATAAATGCCACAAAGGCAGGGTTCGCCATCTTCTGCCACTGTCTCCTTTGGATCTGCCCTGATACTCTGTGTCCAAGTAGTACTTTTGATATTATAGGTGAACTCATGTTTGTGTCTTCTTCCCCAGGGCTCTGCTCTGCTACTCCAGCCACAGCCACAACCAACCTTACCTTGAGCAAGTCTTACTGGGAGCTTCTGACTTGTAAGCATGGGAGATAAAGCTCCACATAAACAGATGCTGCACCATGAAGAAGGTAGGTTACCCCTAGGTGTACAGATGCTGATCAGTGATAATGGCAGGAGAAAGTAGGTCCAAACAGGTCAAACAGTTCTCTTGAAACTGTTTATCCTAGTTTTATTTTAGTTGGCAGGACATCTTGTTTCCTGCTGCACAAAACCTTCCCACCCGTTCAACACCATCTACTCTCAAACAAATACTAACCAGCCTCCTTCCCTCTTTTCTATCTGCCTCATAATACTAATTTTAGATGCATCTGCTTTTTGAGTACTCTTGCTAAAAGCAGCCAAACTGTCAGAAAATGCTCAATAAAACTCTGAAAACTGCATAGCTTTAAGGTAGTCCAGAACATATTAATTCAGAAGTCACTAGTCACTTGTGACCATTTGGGCTATAAAATATATGAATGAAATGGATTTTTTAACATCCTAGGGAACGGAACGGCCTTGCTTTACACACTCCTATACGCAGTGTTCCCAGTGTTGTTAAAATCTGCTTTTCTGTAAACCCATTGATTCTTGTGTATTAACACATGAGTTTGCAAAGGCTGTTCTCTGCACAAAGTTTAGAGGAGTTATACCCAATGGATCATGATATATTTTTAAAAGAAGTATTGGAGGGGGTAATATAAAGGGGATGTCTGCAGGAACTGCATAACAACTGTGCGGAATGAGCTGCTTTCTGTATCATTTCTCTGCTGGGAATGTGCTCTCATACTTCACACAAGAGCAAAGCTGTAATAGTGTGATTTGTGGTCAGGCACCATGAGATAGATGTTTTCCAATGCATCAAAGGGGTCTGAGATCATAGGTATCCCGCCCAGATTGCTGGGATCTGTGACTGCAGTACATGAGGTAGAAATACCAGTGAGGCTAGAGCTAGTTGCCTCAGGTACTGAAAATCATGGAGTGGGAGTAGCATGGAGGGCTGAACAAACTGTTTGTAAACCTGAGTAAGTATTCAAACTGTTCACACATAATACTACAGCTGGACTAATAAGAGTGTCACAGTTGATTTTCAGCTGTGCTGCATCACATTGGAGTAGCTATGGAACAGACCTCCTCCCTGCTTCTTGTACTACTGTGATGCTGATACAATCTTAGCCAAAGGAAAGACAAGAGGTACAAAATTCCAGCCAATCCATAAGTGTCTCATTTTCCAGAAGATTTTGATTGTGATAGCTGAAATAATGTATCTGTTACAAGATAGTGAATAGGAAGCACTTCACTGAAATGACTTCACAGAACATTCTGAGTTCACCAAATGTTCTGAATTCACAGAATATTCTGAGTTGGAAGGGACCCACAAGTATCATCAAGTCCAACTCTTAAGTGAATGGTCCACACAGAGATCAAACCTGCAATCTTGGCTTTATTGTCACCATGCTTCAACAAACTGAGATAATCTTAGGATTGTCTGTATTAAAATCGTTATTTATATATCTTTGGTTTCTCCTTTATTTTCAGATAAAAATCTAATTTTAAAAACGTGGGAATACAGAATATGTCTCACTCACACTCAGTGCTTGCTATGTTTCACATATTATTGTTCTTTAAACCCAAGGCCCTTGGCCCTCCTCAACTATGCATCCACTTGACGTGTCTCCTATCACTGCTCCTTGTTTCCTTCTGAACTTCAGCACAGAGCCTGCTTAGTTCAACTGTCTTTTAAACATTAACTCGTCCAACATCATACTAAGAAGAGCAACTATGTGTGTATCTACCATAGAAGCAGACTCTTTATTTTCCTACTGTGTTGGTAAATCAACCAGCACTTCCTGATTTTTTCCAATTCCAGAACTTTTTCCTGTTCCAGCACTTTCACTTTTCCAATATCATTGCAGAAAGGACAGTTATAAAGGCATTTCAAGGAGGCTTTGAGAAGAGTAAAATATAGAGTTTAAAAAGTCTTAATTAAGGCACAAAATAGGCCTGGCAATCTTCATGGTATGTTGTCTTCTTCCTATCTCTTAAACCAAATAATCTGCAAACCAACACTATATTGGAATGTTATATCTGCTATAACTTATGTCAACTTGGATCACAGCCCCCCCTTTTTCTTCAACAATGTTTGGCAGCTAACCAAGTGTGGAAACTAGACTGTTTTACATTAGTCAGAAGTACATTTAAATCATTCTCACTAAATGATTTACTGTTGATTACAAATTCTTATAAAGCATTTTAAGTTAATGATTAGGCAAAGTGATATATCACTAAAATGATTGGGTGCATATGTATTTTGCTTCCATGATTCTAAATTTCTCTTTGGTTTGGAAGACTTCTCTACACTTCTTTTCCCCAGTTGAAGAAAAAAAAAATCAGAGAAAAAGTAGAAGACTCCAACATTTCTGCCTGCCTTCTCAAATGACTGATTAAGTCATGAGGATTTTCCTCCCTGCAGGAGAGTCAGGTCATGAGGAGACAATGTAAGTTGATTGGTGCTCTTCAGACAAGTATTGGCAGGTGTCAGTATTGCACAGCATTTCCACACCCTACTGTGTCCCAATGATGGGAGGAAAAGCTGGACAGAAATGGTTTAAAACTTTATATCAAATAAAATGGTGAATAAATCATCAGGAAAGACCAAGTGTTATGACAGAATATACAAAGTATCTCACAGGAAAAACAGAACAAAACACAAGAAAAACAAAACAAACCCAATAACAACAATGAAATAAACAAACAAAAATCAACAAAAAACTGTACTCCTTCTCCATGCACAGACTTTTCTACAGAGTTCTAAAATTTGTAGGTGTTCTACAACAGTGGAAAAAATGGATTTTCTGACTCTGTCTAGCAAATGGGCTTTGAATGGTTGAACACACTAATAAAACATGAGTTGCTACACCAGGTCCTCACAGGTGACTGGTATTCTTAAAAAGAAATAGAGAAGTACTATAAATTATTTGTTTAATTTATTGCTGTGGACCAGGATCCTGCAGGTGCTGAAAGATAACAAGCAACTTTGCATTTACAACATAAATGAAATAAGGAAGACAATTCTGTCTGCTTCAGAGGTCATAAAAATAAAGAAAACCATTCATCAGTGCAAAGTTACCTGTGTGTAACTGTATACAAATCAGGGCTTGTGACCCTAACCCTCCAGCCTGTTGCATGCAAACAGCTGCACAGTTAGTTTCACTGGGGTGCAGTGATTTATGCATATGAGCCTTGTTCTTGGCATAACAAAACCAGACAAGATATGCATTGCATATTCATTTTGGCACCAATCATGTCTTTCATCTGCAGTTTCAGATGGTTGACAATTAACAGACAGAATTACTGCACCATTTATTTAATTTATTAATGTCCTTAGGTCTTACTCAAAGCATACAGGGAATAGAATAGAATAGAATAGAATAGAATAGAATAGAATAGAATAGAATAGAATAGAATAGAATAGAATAGAAT
>JAWWLV010000100.1:47401800-47428896 GCA_035041135.1 Platyrinchus mystaceus
ATAGAATAGAATAGAATAGAATAGAATAGAATAGAATAGAATAGAATAGAATAGAATAGAATAGAATAGAATAGAAAGTGCCAGAAACGAAGGAGTGATCTGATATTCATTATTGACTTCTGTTTGGATTTCCCTAAACCCTCCTCAGTTTTCCAACACATTCTGTAACAGATTAGATTCTGTTCACTCCTCAGAGAAATCTACCACAGGGGGTATGCAATTTTTGCCATCACGACTCTTCACCAGTTTTTAAAGCAAGATGCCTCTCTCTCCCTTCACCAAAACCAAAGATGTTCTCTCTCAGCCGATGCCAACACTCAAGAGACAACATGAATGGAAAATAATTTATTGAGAGAAGATTTCAGATGATCAGACAAGGCCAATGCTATGTGTTGACCCTAGGACAAAACTGAGAACCATTGCCAGTCATAAATCATAGGCACAAAGTTTTTTGATGGAGAAACAGATTGAAATGTGTGATGTTCAGGAGGAGTGTTAAAAAGGAGGGTTCAAGAGAAATATAATCCTAAAGTGAACAATGCAAGGATAACTATAGCAATGTGAGCTTACTTGGGAAAAAAAACCAATAGATTCTTACCTCATAAAATCATGAAACTGTCACACAATAAGGAATGAAAGCTGACCACAAACTAGGGGCAACACCAGTCTGTCTGGGCTGAATTATGGAAATCCATAATTCAGTCTAAAGTATACAGGTTTCTTCTACAGTGCTTACACACATAAGAGGAGAACTAAGAAGGGGGCCTTAGCAGTTACAAGATGGGAGCACAGAGCTGTGCAGAACAGGCTAAAAAAGAATGCTGGGTACAGGGAGCACATGAAACCTTATCTGACCTTCTCCTGTTTAAGCACTTGATGGATATATCTGTAGAAAACTGTCTTCACCTACATAAGCAATATGGCCCAGTACCCCGTTTGGATCATGCTGTCCACACAGAGTATGGGGTTATCTCAGGTGAAGGAAATGTTACCATTAGCTATATAGTGCGGGGGAAAAAAAAATAGAAAAGAAAAGGAAAAAAAATGTGGTTTAGAGCATTTTCTCTGGAAGTAGTTAGGATGCCTTCATTTCCTGGAAGACATGGGAGATCTGTGGCTTTCTTCTGAGATATTAAAACCAAAAGCACTAGATCAGAAGTATTAGCAGAATAGGAAACAGGTACCAGAAGCATAACTGAATGTCTGAAAACCAAGGATCCAGAGCTGTATTCCCTTCCACTGGCAGTGCTGCTCTGCTTAAGAAGGCTGATGACTTCGATATTCTCATGACAAATGGGAAACATAGATTTCATTTAAAATTTTTCAGCCTCTGAGGCTGAGAAGGACCTTGAATCCAGGTGTCTCACTTCTGTCACAGTGTTATACACATATATAATGGGCTCCATCATTTAGTCCTGTCTTTCCAGCTGGCATTTGGCAGCGTATTTCATCCAAAATAAATTAGGTCCTAAGCCAGATCTTCCTGATGTCTTCTAGATGAGCTTAAAATTCCCGTGTTCACAGAGGTCACATGGGAAAGGGAGAAAACTGGCAAAAATATTTAATATATTAATATTTCAGCCTGAAACTGTAGTCTTAGGATCCATATTTCATTCATCAGCCATTGGGGAAGGAAGGGGCAAAAAGAAAGACAAGTTAGTTACCTGCAGCAAAATTGTACACCAGTGCCCTTAAGGACCACAAGTCCTCCTACATGTCCAGAAGCCTAGTATTGACTGGGACACCCAGATTTCTGGATTTTGAACAGACTTTTGTAAGAATGATGGTCTTAGGGTTTAGAGTAAAATGATTTAGAGTAGGTACTGTAAATGTAAATATCTAGGAATGTTATGCAGCAGGGATTTTGTGGGAGCCAGTAGGCATTAAGTTCTTTCTCAACCATCTCTAAATACCTGTGTATTTCATTGTATCCCACCCAAGAGATTGCATAAAGTATCCAATGTTACAGGACAGGATAGTGATGGCAAGACAACTCTAAGCATTAGATTTCACTGCTTCCTCTTTCCAAAGGTGAAGTCTAGTACATAAGAGTTCTGTATGTACTGCTTCTGAGCTAGAAGAAAAACAATCTTTGCCAAACAGTCTCCTTATAAAGACCCAAGACACAATCTTTATGGAATTGATTTTTTTTATTCCAGCTAAAACAGCAGGATTGAGCTTTAAAGTATCTTTGTTGAACTGGTTAATAGATTATTGTCCAAAATAAACATATTTCAGTAAGTGCAAGATTTTTTTCCTCCCTCCTTTCGTCTTTTGTTCAACTTCAACTCAGCTATTTATGATTCATTTCATGAGCCACTAGGTTTTCTCTGAAGGCACTAAAAAGGGCCAGAGCTATCAAACAGTTTTAGTGACTAGTGCCAACAAGGAACTGTTTTCCTCCATGCTGTAAAACAGGCACTGTCAATAGACTACAACCGGCAATAAACTATTAAAAAAGGAATTTATGATGGCTACTTATTATCCTCCTGAAATAATGTTGTTACAAGGCTACCCTTTCCAGTCCTCCACACAGATCACATGGCAAGTGTCTAACAAAGAGAAAGGCCCAGACCTGCGGGGGCTGTCTGCAAACAGCCCAGGAATTGCCCCATGGTACGTGGGCACACACACTACACCAGGGTTTCAAAGCAGCAGAGAAATTATCCCACATTGGACTTGGGCTTGTTACACATCAGCGATTGTTTTAAGGTGGGACCTTGATTATTATATATAGAACATGTTGAATTGTTTTAATAGCTAAATATCAAATTATGGAGGAATGTCTCTTATTGTTTTGCAAGGAATGGGTGAACCACAAGGATAAAATAAGAAGTGGCACAAGCCTCAAATGGAATCAGATCTGCCTCTTTTTTTAGATTTCAAAAAAACTCCCAGCTCTAGCTCTTTTCCTTTTCTCTCCAAACCCATAACAGGCTTTATTCTTTGTCTGCCTCTGTTAGGTTGACATTTGACTATGATACAGAACTGTAATTATTACAAATTCTGGTATACCACTTGCATTAGTAGAGCTATCCTGTCTTACTACAATTAATGAAATGTTGCCTTCAGTATTTTAGAAAGAAGGGAGAAACAATACCGTTCAAACTTCAGCATCATTTGGATTGACTCCTTTTGATCTGGACCTTCACCCAGTGTGCTCCTTGAATTCTCACTCTGTCAAACTGGAGACATATAGGCTGCAGTCCAGGCTGAATGCACCACCCTGGACAGATGTCTCCTAATAACAAGCATGCCTCAGAAATGATGGAGAGGGTCCTAAAGGTGTGTGGGGAAAAGAAGGTCATGGTTTGAAAAGTTTAAGAGAAAAGGAACTTTGGGTCTAGAGAAGGGAGTGGTAGGCTGGGCTGAGAAAGAGTGAAAACTGAGCTGGGGAGAAATGAGATGGAAGGGGATAGTTACCGAGATTTGGATTTAAAAAAAAAAACAACAACAAAAAACCCACAAACAAACAAACAAAAACACAAACAAAAACACAAACAAAACCAAAACCAACTACACAAACACACTTGCAGCGTTAAGATTTCTCAATGTCCTTTTCACTCTCAGTAGTGTTATCAAGCAGGGTTCTCCCCTTGCCCATGTCTCTGCAAACAAGAAGTTTGTTCCCCAAACAGTGCATCTGGAGGAGAGAAGAACTCTGTTATTTAATAGCAGATATTTTCCTGAGAAAATGACACTTACTCTCAACAAGGCACTGCTCCAAGTTTTTAAATCCACTTTTGTTGATTTTATGAATTTCAAACAAAGAATGTACACCACAGAAAATCGTGAAATAGCATGTATAGAGACCTCAGATGGGAATGAACCATTTTATTGCAGAGGAATTTTTATGAATAGCATCTGTATGCTAAAAGCCCTAGTGAGCATGAGTTAAATGGTTGCTGAGACTATAACTCTGTGTTTGGTTATTATTTTTCAGTGAAGGAGACAGTTCTACCTATGACTGTCTCTTGCTGGCTTCTTGACTTCACAACTCAGCTGTGTCAAGACTATACCTCTACAGCAAGAGGAACAACAACTGAAGTATCGAGTCCGTGGGAAGATGCAAATCCCACAAAACCATTGAAATTAGAATTTGTTCACTTATTGCTTAATAATAATAACAATAACAACAACAACAACAGCAACAACAAACTACCGGCCACCTTTTATTTCCACAGCACCTTCTGCCCCTATGACACTCCCACGGTCCCCAAGCACCCACCCAGAGGGTCAAGGCATGGAGGGGAAGCTTAGCATGCAGTCGGCAGCACAGCAAAACCTCCCCTTCCCAGGGACCCCCTGCAATGAAACACGCTCGTTAATCATTATTTGGGTCTTTTTATCTGCATAAGAATGATCTAAAGTGAAACCATCACCTTTCATTTAGCCCAGAGAGGACCGCAGGAAAAAAAAAAAATCTTTAAAACCTACAGTATGGCAGAATTTTTTAAGCAAAGGGCTTTGGAGGCAAGAAAAAAAAAAGTGTTTAAGTGTGCACGAATAGAGAGAACCATTTAATTAAAAGCATGAAAGAGGACTAAAGACTATATTCATTCCTGCTTTTCGGTAACATATGCCTATCCTATAATTGCCTGTAAATAGCCACAGCAAAAGCAACTCAGATTAGTGGGTTTCTGGATGAGGGATGGAAACTCTGACGAGTCCAGCTGTCGAAAGCTCACATGAACTAGTACTGTATCGGGGGGAGGAGTAGGAGAGGGGTAAAGTGAGGTGGGGAGAGAGTAGGGAAGGGAAGAGAGAGAAGGGAAATTAAAAACAATAAAAAATAAAGCTAAACCTATAGAAACTGTGGCTTGCAGGGGTATTTTTCTAATTTTCACTTTGGCGAGATACAGTTCCGTACTTCCAAAGTCAAGCTCTCCCTCACCATCACGGGTTTTGCACTGTCACAAATGTTCACCACTTCCGTCCTTCCTCTCTCTCCCTCCGTCCCTCTCTCGACCTTTCCACGGGTTTGTACAAATCACCCACAAAAATGCCCCCGGGTGTCGCTTCGCGGTGCTCGGAGCCGGCGAGCAAGCAGGGCTGTATCGGAGGCTCCCACTCCCACCGCACGGCCACGGCCCCTCCGGGGTAGAAACAGGAAAAGCCGCTCTTCTGGGCCACCTCATGTCCTCCACACAGGCTTGAAACACCTTTTTTTCCTGTTGAGGGGTAGTCCTCTACCAAGCGCCTCGGTAAGACGTCTCACGTTTTAGGACAGGGCCGCAGAGCGGTGCGTGGGCAGAAAGAAGAGGGTCGGAGGAGGACAAAAAGCAGTGGTGTGCCCACAGGGGCCCCTGCGGGTCCCCTCACAAGCCCGTTGCCCCCAGACCGGACACAGCCGAAGCCCCGCAGCGGCGAGATCCCCTCCAGCATCCGCCTCTCGAGTCTGGGACGAGGCGGGGGAATGCCGGGCTGCTCGTCGGGGGGGGTGAGGCGGAGAGCGCCGGGCTGGGGGATCCCTTCCCCGGCAGCCGCCGTCACCGGTGCCCCCGCCCGGCTGATGGAGCCCCGATAACGCCGGCGCTGAAAATGCGAGGGGGTTCGGGGGGGGAGCGACCACAGAGACCTCTGTGCGCCTCTCGGGAGGGTGGGGGACTGCGAAGAGTCTGCGGAGAGGCAGCGTTCTGATTTCTCAGCCTTTTTGTTAATAATAACACTTTACCGCTTTGATAACTGCACGGTCGTCCTTCACAGTATAGTTGTGCTGGGCTGATTTTATGAAGGGACCGAACGGAGAGATGGGGATTTACACCGAATAGTGCATATTGTCCACCTTGATGTGTTAAAACACGCCAGGTTGGTTGCGTGGCTGCATCGACGACTTGTTTCAAGTACAAGTATTAGCATATCAAGCTGCCACAAATTCCACACCCTTCTCCGATTTGCGTCTATGCGATTGCACTGCGACAACGGCGGATATTCGGGAAAAGATTTGTTCCTGAAAATTCATCGCCCGCACTGTCCCCTCGACCGCCGCCGGCCGCTCGTGAGCACCGTGAGCGGGGAGCGCGGCACCGCCACCTCGGCTTCCCGCCGCCCTCTGGCACTGCTGCGGCTCCCACCCGCTGACCGGCGGCAGCCCCCGAGCCGGGCGAGACGCGTCCTCGGTGTAAGCTTTCCCCACTCCTTGAAAGGCATCGCCAGGGCGCTTCTGCTCTTCATGCGGCACCGGGCAGACCAGAGAACGACGAGGCAGGCAGTATCCCTCTGTGCCATTTGACCGCGAAAATTCTGTTTTAACTAAGAGTGTGTTTTTGCGAGAGTTTTCCGTTACCTGTTGGCTGGGATCACGTATATAGGGGACGCTTTCGATATAATGCTGTTTTCGCTCACTGCAAATCCTACATGTTGCAGTCAAATTCTTACCAGCTGGGAGGGCCAGCGCAATAAAACCCAGCAATTCTGGTTCATTATAAATCAAGTTTATGAACTGTAGTCCAAGGTGTATAACTCTGGAAGCTGCACTCTTTCATGGTAAATGGCTGTTGAAATATTCGACTGCGGCACTGTCAAATTCCCTTTTCCATCTAAAACTTGACACGACAATTCTTACAGCTGTCGGCATCTCTAACTTAATTTGGAAGAAATCCACCTGGCATATATTGGACTAAACAAACAGAAAAGTGAACCTTAAAGTGTAGCATTTAGAATAAAACCCTCAGGCACTGATGCAGCATATAGCCTACGGGTTTTATCCGCATATAATCAGATGGGTACAGGCGCCCGGCCGCGGCAGGCTGTCACGCAGTGGTAGTCAAAGAACAAGTGACCTCGTTTTAAAAGGAAATGTGAAAGCACCGGTTCAAATTTCGTTTTAAAGGCCACCTTCCTCCCTATCTATACTTACAATACGCACAAGGTCGGAGATATGTCTGCACAAGGCAAATCCCGATTCCAGCTTACGTGGTATTTCCTCCTCACTTTTAATTTCTTACTGATTTACTCTAGGGCTTCTTAGAAAAAGAGAAGCTGAAGGAACAAATCCGTGGTGTCCTCTCATTCGTGCTCGGATGCTGGTTTGTCTCCACCGAAATGTCTCTTGTGTCTCTCATTCAAACTTCAGATTACCATCCACACTGAAGTTCAACGTTTCATATTTGGGGTATCATTTTGCACTAGGTAGGAAGGTTGCCCAGGAGTATCTCGAGAAACGTAGCTTAGGGCATTTTTTTGGTCCTAGTGTTTTCATACCTATGCCTATGTCTTCTAGTACCTTTTCAGAACGAACTCCGGCGTCTAGCAAATCACCGACGATTGTTATCATTATAATCACAACCACGAATATTGCGAAGACTACCAATAATATATATTGATCCAGAAGCAGAGAACACAGCAGTACGGCAACTGAGGGTTGCCTTAATAGAAGATTTGAGTAGTCTTCTTCGAGTCCCGGCAGTCAGGATAGGTCTCTATCAGGGCTCTTCAGCTTATCAAAACTTGTCTAATCAGAGGAAGTGAAAGTGAGGAAGAAAAATATTGGGAATTTGCCATGTAGTTTCTGAGCCGGGAGGCGGGTTAGGGATCGAGCAGAATAGGCTTTGCTTATGCCATGCCGATGAGGTTGCAGTGCGTATTTGGGCTAAGAAATACCGCTGATAAGGTGTCAATTTTTCTCCATAAAAATCAGCCTAAATATTCTCGTGAGAAAGAGCTGTCAAGATTTTGCCCTTGAGGGAAAGGAAAAAAAGAAACCACACGCTACACACCCACACACTACCGCATATATATAATAACCTGCTATACTATGGGGACCCCCGGGAATCTCAAAGAGGTGTCTCGTGCGTTTAAAACAATTCAGAGATATTTTAAAACTAATTATTGCTGAGTTTAATAATTGTTCCATTTCCCGGTCCATAGATATCCGCAGCTGCCTCAAGAAAGTACAGAGACGTACTCCATCTCTCCCTGTGGGACCGGGCTTGCATTTTGTTTTGTAATGTACTTATTTTAATGTTTCTCCATTCAAACTTCCACTCGTTATTTTTGTGCAACTGAGGAAAAAGAGTAACAAAAAATAACCCCAACGATGCTCTCGCTGGCATTGCCTGTGTGTGAGAAATCGTATTTCTCTCCAGACTTTGCTAACCTAACTTTTGCGTGGGATTGTGGCGTCGCAGGCGTGGACGGCGTAAGAAAATGCAGGGCAGGGGCAGAGACAGCCTGCCCAGCCTGGTCCTGCGACTGCCTGGGCTCTGGAGAAATGTGAGCACCGATGTAGGCAACTTATATCCTTACTTGTTTTGGAGCTATGGAAACAGACTGTAATTTTATATATCCTTAACACTTTTATATATGACTTAATTTTTTTTCTTTGTAAAGTATAGACAGTCTGTCTACACAGACAGATTTAGATTAGCTCCTGTGAATGTGTAAAATCCAGGATAAACGAGAAAAAAATCTGTTATCATTTGTAAATTCATCAAAATATTGTAAAATAAGATTGGGAATTTTCAACCCTTTTATCCACGCTGTTCCTCGGTATATTCTGAAGCCAATCAGCTTCCGTGTGTTTGGGATTTTACAAGGAAGAAATCAACTTTTTTTTTTTTTTTTTTTTTTTTTTTTTTTTTTTTTTTTAATGGACATCATCTCTAGCAGTGCAGTCTGCTCTGCTGGAATTAGATATGCTACCGTTTTCTGTGCCTCGCTTTTTTCCCCGTCACCCTTCAGACCAGTTTTGTATGTTAATCCGTGTTCCAGTTTGGCTTGCAGTAGTACCACACCACCTAATCTACAACAGTTCCAAAAACGTATCTCAATTTATGTTTGCAAACGGCGCTGCCACAGCAGTATGCTGCTGCTAAAGATCTCGCTTAAGAAACACGCTCGCGGTGCCTCATTATTCTGGACGAAGCATATAGGTTCATTTTCATCTTTGCTTCACAAAGACGAGAGCCGTGCTTTACCTCCCCAATGGAAAAGCAAAGCAAACTGTCCAACATCTTAACGCTATTGTATGGACCATTAACACACAAATATAATCTCTTGTTTAGAAGTTTATCTGGTCCGATTAGGCAGCAGAGTGCTGGCTGAGCCGACCCTAATGCGAGCCAGAAGAAGAAGGAGACAGGACCAGGCGAGAGACAGAAGGCGACCGGGAAGAGCTTTATTAGATAAATGTAATAATCTGGATCCCAGCTGTATTTGCAGTGTTTTCCAAGATTCCTTTCAGAAATCATTCTTGTCGGATGTGGGTTTCCCTAATTAATCACTCATGCCGTTGTATACATTACAGCTCAAGAGTATAATTTTTGTCAGTTGTTTTGAAGCGCGTTTCTATTCCCATCTGATCTGCATTTGTCGATTAAGCGTACAAGGAACGTAGCACTTGTAGATAGCAGTCCCGATATCAACTCCCCGCGGCACCCGAGCACCACCCACACCCCGCCGCCTCCCGGGGTTGCCCCTAGGTGCTGCCGCAGCCCCGGGCAGAGAGGACCGGGCGAGACCACCCTCCCCCGGAGCGGGACCCGCCGCCCGCGGTGCCTCCCTCGGGCCGCCCGGGTGCGGAGCCGCCGAGCCCCGCTGCCGCCGGGGGCCCCGCAGCACCCTCGGGCGCAGCGGGCCCGAGGCACGGCCACTCCGGCCCGCCCGCCGGGGGAGGGTCCGAGGCGGGGCCGCCCCTTCGACCCGGCCCCGGCCCGCCCGGGCCCGCCCCGCCGCGCCGCGGGTGTCCGGGGACGTCTCGCTTCATCTGTCACCAGCTCTGTTCGCCTGCCCAGCTGTCAAAACAGGGGGTGTCTTTTTCATTCCAGCTCACAAAGTACCAAAGGGGAAAGGGGCTTTAATGCCTGTGTTTGGACACAAGCAATTATCCCTAATTATTGTTTTTCTTTTGAGCCTGCCCGTCCTGCTGGAGAGCCAGCAGATGAGCATGCCCTAATCCTCCCCAGTCGGTTGATCTCAGTGGGTTTTGCGGGACAAACCGGGCGAGAAGACTTCGTAGCTTTCATCTCGATGTGAGTTTTGAACTGATTGAAACTCATTGCGATGGAAGAATTAACCTCAGAGCCCAGGCTTTCAATGGCCCCTGATAAGAGATTATACGTGTTGATGGCAAGCTTTTCTTGGCAAAATGTTTTCAAAGGACTCGGAGTTGTTAAATCAAAGCCCTATTGAATTGCTAGTAGGCCCCTTAGAGCTCTCCCTCCTTCTTCATTCCCCGGTACTCTGTGTTGGTAATTGTACCGGCAAGGGTGGGAGAAGGAAAACAGAAAATCCCCTCGGAGGTATACATGCGCAAAAGGATGATGAACAACATCAGCCAGAGAACTACGAGAAAGACAGAGGAAAATTTTCTTAATTCCACAGAGGATAATTCCATAAACAGTCAGACCAGTGCAAGATTAATCCTTTTCTGCTGCAGTCTTCTGTCATATGTCTGCTCCTTGTTTTTGTGAGGTTGCAATAACATTCCAAGGACTCATGCTTCCATGTTATTTCCTCAAGAATTCACTGTCTGACATGTGTGAAAAAAAATTAGGAAATAAGAACTCGACAGAAAAGCAAGGATCTTTCAGCCACAAGTGTATGTGGGTGTAAGTAATATTTAAGAAGAGAAAAATGTTGATGAGATCTTTTTAAAGAGGAAATGCTTGTTCTTCAAGTTTGCTTTTTCTCCACCAAAGTGTGTGTCCTGGACTATAGAATTATGCATCTTGGTGAAGACTCTCCATATTTATGAAATCTGGGTGACATTTTGTTGAATACTTTCCCTTCCACTGTCTCCAGAATAGGGACTTCGAAAAAGCCTGCATGCAAAAAATGGAAGTTGTCTGCTTCCACCACTCTTATGGCTTAGGGAATCTCTGTTCACTGATGCATTCTGGATTTTATAAATTAATGTGTGTTTGTTCAGAGACAGTTCTGGGGTAATGTATATGGTTCTTACTTTACTTGTGGAAGACTAAGGTCTAACAGAAGAAAATCTTTGATGAAATAGAGGAGGAAATACATATTTTCCATCAGAAAGACTATCTACTTCGAGAGAAATGCTGAGAAGAGTATGGTACCTACTGCAGAAAGCTGCTGAACTGTAGAAAGAAAAATGCTTAGATTTGCATCAGTATCTGCTACAAGACAAGGAGAGATGTTTGGATGAGCCAAATCTTTGGGACAGTGTTACTAAAATGACATGCTAGTTGGATATGAATGGAAAGAAGACATTGGTATCCACGACCAGAAAGATACAAATAAAAGAATTTTAGGAGTGCTGCTGACAGTAAAATATTACCTTTTCCAACGTGACAGCCTGCAGCAGTAATGAAGAGGCAGAGTAGCTGCAATATGAAGACAGCTTGATCAGTAAAATAGATGGAAACTGCCTTAACGGGAAGAGATCAGTGTGGCCAGGAGCTGGGTTGCTGTAAATCCAGACCACAACTGCGAAGACATTACAGCTATCTGCCTCAGCTGATACTCCTGCTGAAGGAGGCGGCCCAGGTTCAGAGCTACTGAAAGTGTGTACTGCATGCTGGTAGTCACACTACCCTGGCTGTCAGTTTTCAAAACTGATGTTTCATTACATTTGCTTTTTGCCTCCAATAACATTCCATGTACTTGAAATTCTGTGTTTAAAATCTTTTCATGCAAGGGAACATTTTTGGTTTTAGAGTGCTCTGCTGGATACTGGTACACCTTTGCTTCTCAACTTCTGATCCAAGCTCTAGCCAAAATAGTTTATTGAAACCTCCATGACTTTGAACTCAGCCCCTTTTAATGTCTATAAATGTTTGCCAGAACACAAACATGCAATCTTTTTTTTTTTCTTCATTTAGAAACATAAGCTATAATTGTTAAGATGCTGTGATTAAACTGCAATTGCATGTGCAATTGAACAGGCAGTACAAGTGCCAGAGCAGTAAACTTTACTTTTAAAGTGACATTAAATTCCACAAAAAATCCAAGTTATTTGGGTTCCATTCAGCTTGTATCATGTAAGTGTTATGTAAGTTTCTTGCCAGTAGATTTTTCAATACAAGTTTTGATAGTAATTGGAAAACAGGTTTTTAAGTTGAAAATTAGTAGGGTTTTGTTTGTTTGTTTGCTCTTGCCAAACAGTATCTCAACAATAACTGGAATTACAAAATGCACATTTTGGCATATTCATTTCTTACTGTTGACTAGGCCTATGAGTATTGTGGAGATTCTGGGAAGAATAGTAATAATAATAGGCTTACTTGCTTTCGTTGTTGGAGTGTTCTGCCATGGGATGCTAGACAGTTCATGGGCTATGCAGGGTCTCAGAGAACATACATTGCACAGGATTTCTTCTTCTTTAGTGAAGTGCCTAAATCACCACTAAACTGTTGTAAAGCTCATCGGGAAGAATGGGCTTGCAGTGTTTATACCCTCCATAGAAGCAAGCAACTGCAATGTAGGTTTTATAGCTTACACAGGATGAAAGAAACCTGCAGTAGAACTGAAATCCATAGTAGAATAGATGGAACAGAATAGTTTTATAAATACTTGGCAACTCTGAAGAGACATCTGAGGCTAAGGCTGTTTCATTGCTACTTCAGAAATGCCTGCAAATCCCAAATTGTTAAAAATTTTGCCACCTAAAATAGTGTGTGTCCAATTCATAAAGTTAAAGGTCTGGGTTTAGCATCAAAGCCTTTAAAATTTATATACTCAATGAGAAGCAGCACTTGGATCCAACAAACCCACAGTGGCAATGTGGTATATCAGCAATATCTTTACCATCAGCTGCAGCACACCAGCTCTCAGCCATGGTCAGACTAACGTCCCAGGCAGATGTAGTCTCTTTCATCAAAGCAGAAAGACCAACAGTATGTAATACAATAACAAAGCTTTTGGGATTCTTGGGATCAGGAAGCTATTTTGATTCAGTAGCTGCCATAGTCTTGACATGTTGGAAGAGTTTTGGCTCCAACAGCCTCTGATCAAATTTGTGACATAAAAATAAATACCTTTCCTCTTTATACTTCTCCATCCCATTTGTATCAGGCCTTCCAGTGTCTTAGCTCTCACTCTCTGGACTCAGCAAAAGAGTCCTTGTTCCCTGGAGCAAGAAGGTTGTATTAATATTTCCTATTCAGTTAATTCCCAGACAAACTCCACACATCGCAGGATCACTGCTGGTCACGTAGACTGCCTAACCAACCCTTGCCATCTAATCATATACAAGTAACTATATAGTACAGTCCCCTCCATTGCATTACTCTTTGCCATAGCTCAACAAATCCTTCATTCTTCAAAACAATAACTAGACCAAGTAGAATTAGACTTCAGTTTTTGCTCAGCAGGAACAAAGGGGAAACCTTATGTGGAAATACTGTGCGGGCCACATCCTACAGCCCTTATTTTTCTACACGCTACTTTTCTGTGAATATTTCCATTGGCCTCCAATTGTTTTCAACACTTATTACCTTCAAAGATGAAATATAGTGGGAATAGTTACCTTACACACTGTGTATACTTAATATATGGTATTGCGGAAAGAGAGAGTGAGAGAGCAATTTTTTTAGCTGGAACCTAGTTGCCAAGCATTAACTCATTTTTAGCTGAAAGTGAATTCTGGTTTTCAACTTTCATTTGTTTTATAATAATAAGTTGGTTTTTTTAACTAGAAGATAAATGTTATTCGTTATTTAGCAAAAATTTGCCTAGGTAAGATAATTGTATTTCTGCATGTCTTGATACAATGTAGCAGGATTTGGGGAAAAAAATTGCCCAAGGAAATCTGCAAACACTTAAGAACCACTCTTTATAGCTTCTGGAACCAACAGAATAAATATTCCAGCCTGTAATATGTGCCAAAAACTGCAGAGAAGAAACTAACAAGAATAATTATATGCAAACGCACAAAGAGAAAGAAATGCTAACCAGTAGGGTTTAATGAAATTAAAAAATACAAAAGCAGGTTAAGATGCACAACAGTGGGCTCATACATCCCTCAGTGGTTAAGAGACCCTGTGGTGACCTGGTGTTAGGTACTTAGTTCATTCTGACACACTGTCAACATGTTACCTTTCTAAGATGCAGAGTATTACATACAAATACAGGTATTTTTTACAGAGGAAAAAGCTTGAAATATGTCCAAAAGAATCTTAGTACAGAATATTTTATTTAATGTCCCTTACATATAGGTCAGTAAACCCATTATATAATTTACATTATTATTTTTACCAATTGTTTCACTTATTGTTCAAGTCTTGTTCTGTGTTAAATAGTAGTGGTTTTTAAATAACTAAATACATAGTTCATAAATATAAAATCTCTTCCCAGTGCACACTCTAATGAATATGCTCATTTCCCAGCACAAAGCTATGGATCTTTCCCAAACCCTGAGTTTTAGGCCAAATGCAATACCATAGCTTGCCTATGCAGATCCCCCAGACACTCCTGTACATTCAACTGCAGAATTCATATCAGCTCAGAGCCTTCCTTTCAGCTTCAATAGTGCTGTCTCTACTGGTCATACTCAAATGGACATAGAAGTGATCAGGAACACCTGTTTAAAGGATTTATTTAAAGGAATCTTACCTTTATTTGAAGTTTTGAATAGCTCGTCAACTTGAGGGCCTTAGCTTGTTTAGAGGTTCATTCTGGCCTGTTCAGTGATTCACAGGGATAAACAGCCTTTTGCTTTTCAAAAGTTGTGCAGGTGACAAACATTTTCAGTTTAAAAACACCAGGACCATAGGAAACATTTTCTTTTTGGTTTTTTGTGCAGTCATTTTTTTCTGGTTGTTGTGATTTTTGGGTTGGTTTTGGTTTTGTTTGCTTATTTTTAATTGATGTGATATTTATTGAACCATTTTCTGAATTCTGACATTTCATTTCTGTTCTTATAGTTTTTTTGGTAATACATCTTGCTCTCCTCTCATCCTCCATCCTCGAAATACATCTGTGCAAATTTCCTGGACACAGTGAGAACAGAGTGTGATGCAAGGGACATTCAAGCATTAATGACTTGAGAAAGCAGATGTAGCAAGTGTTGAGTAAGTATTTGGCTGAATGACAGCAAGTGGAGCTGAAGTTCTCAATCTTAGGCAGTTAGCTGGGTTAGGCAAGGAAATACATCTGTGCAGTCAAATATCCTGTGCAGCTTTGAAATCAGGATGATGGCTGCATGAGGGCTTTCATACCCACAGAAATGAGAACTTAGAAACACAGAAGGAGACCTGAGACATCAAACTCTCTGTGATTATAATACTGATTGAAAAACCAACAGAGACCTTGGAAACTGATGGCTTTATAGCCAAGTGACCAATCTGTGACTCACAAACTGAGCAGTTTGTAAGCAGCAAGTACAGCTCCTGTGCCTCATGATTTGTGTCTGGCTGTGGCCAAATACCCCATGAACTACCAGACAAGCACTGAATAACCTAAAGACACCAAGTTCACCTTGAGATGTAGCTCCGTATGCAGCCCAGCCATGTTTCCTGGTGGAGCAGTGGAACCTTAGCTAGCCCTTGCCATATCTCAGGTGCTGTTTCCATCTTTTCAGAAGTGGGTGATACACACCTTTCATTTCTCAGTCCCTGAGTCTTCTGGCATACAGCTTATGTCATATGAGATAGTGCTCATGCTGGCCTAACATTCAGAGCTTGGGAGGCTTTGACACAAACATGGCAATCTGAAGTCCCTGAAGAAAAGCAAGAGATGAATGATACGCTTGACAAATTAACTTGGTGGTTTCCTCTGAATCAGAAATGATGGCATATAATCAAAATCCAACAGCAAGCAGCAAAAAAGAAATGCATATACTCTGTCCTACTTGACAGTGCCAGCAAGGGTTTCACCTCTACCAGTCTTGGAGCCAAGTGACAACCCCTTTATTAGAATAAATATGCTGCAGAATGTGCTAGAGGAAAAAATACCTTATTTTCCCTTTGTAACTCCTAGCTGAAGCCATAACATATGACATGCTTTACTTCAGTTGAGTATCTTTTCAATGAATAATAGTTTTCAATGAATAAACAACTGAGATACTTTCACTTGAAACACTGACTACAATTAAACATCCTAGATTTAGGTTAATTAAAACCCAAGAATAAGGCCTCTGTGTGTGGGAGACTGAAATGGTTAATGACTTAAACATTATTAAACATTATTAACGTCATAGGAGGACTTTTGTCCGTTGTAACTAACTGAGCAAAGAAGCAACTGCTCAGCAAAGCTCACCCCTCCCCTAATATGCCTACTAATGGGAATTTGGACTGCGACTGGAACTTGAGATACGATAAAGGTGGTACTATTGTCCACTTATCCCAGGAAAAGAATGTATGCAGAAGTGTGAGAGACTGGAGTGCTGATGGCTCAGACAATCGAGTTGCGAGCTGACAACGCGCGAAGTAAGCACCCGTGTGCTGATAGCGTGCACAGCTGCCACCTCAGGCAGAGTGTTGGCCAAGATGAGGAGAGAGGCAAATCCTGCGAGGAGAGGTGGTGTTTCTTTGTCCTTACACAAATCACTCAGCTGAGATAACTTCCCTCTGGGAAGCACCAGAATATTTACACGAAGCCTGAAGGTATTAATCGCTGCTGATGGGCCATAATGGACCATAATTGACTCGACTACACTGATGTAATAGGCAGCTGTAACATCTTAGAAGGCGTCAAAGACTCCTGAAGTGTCCTGTGATCCAGTGTTACCTCATCCAGTGTAAAACTCCCCATGGGAGGTACCACAGTGTTTCCACGTAGCCTAAGCAAAATAAAACGCCTATGGGCTCAGTGTTTCAGGGACTTTCCTCACCACCCTGGGCTTGCCTTGATGGATCCAGACTGCTAACATCACTTCGACAAGGCTGGAACACTCACCACCGAGAAGACCAGAAGAAGAAGACCAACGGAACACTGTCAAAATCAACAGAGCCAGTGCCAGCTGGCTCCAAGATGGACCCACCGCTGGCCAAGGCCGAGCCGATCAGCAATGTCAATAGCATCTCTGGGATAACATATTTAAAAAGGGAAGAAAGCTACTCTGCAGGATCAAACTGCAGCCAGTGAAGGAGTGACAATATGTGAGAGAAAACTGAGACTAATAAAATAGGAGGGGAAGGAGATGCTGGAGGTGCCAGAGCTGAGATCCCCTGCAGCCTGTGGTGAAGACCATAGTGAAGCAGGCTGACTTTCTGCAGCCAGTGGAGGACCACAGTGGAGCAGAAATCCACCTGCAGCCTTTGCAGGAAGTGGATGCCCTCGAAGGATCTGTGACCCCATGGTAAGCCCATGCTGGAGCAGGCTCCTGGAAGGACCTGTGTCCACGAGAGAGAGAAGAGACCACACTGCCTTTTTTTTTTTTTTTTTTGCCAAGTTTTCTGGCAGCACTTGTGACCCCAAGGGAGACCCCTACTAGAGCAGTCTAACCCTGAAGGACTGCACTCCATGGAAGAGATCCATACTGGAGCAGTGGAAGAGTGTGAGGTGTCCTCCTCCTGCAGAGAAAGGAGTGGCAGAGACAATGTGTGTTGAACTGACTACAGTCCCCACTTCCTGTCCCTCTGCACTGCTGGGGAGGAGGAGGAGGAGATAATTTGGGACTGAAACTGAGGCCAGGAAGAAGGGAGGGGTGGGGGAAGATTTTTTAAGATTTGGTTTTAGTTTTCATTATCCTGCTCCAATTTAATTGGTAATAAATTAATTTCCCCAAGCTGAGCCTGTTTTGCCTGTGACAGTAATCGGTGAGTGAGCTCTCCGTCCTTATCTCTACCAATGAGCCTTTTGTTATATTCTCTCTCTCCTGTGCAGCTGAGAAGGGGAGTGATAGAGCGACTTTGGTGGGCACCTGGTGTCCGTTCAGCGTCAACTCCCCACAGTTTTGTTTACTTTTAGGTGAGAGAACACTTTCTCTCTTTCTAATAGTCCATGGTTCAGAAAGAAGTGCACAGATGCATGGATAATAATGTTTCAAGGCTTAAAAATCACTGTAAATTGATCTAGAGGAAAAGGAAAGCAAAATTTTTCCTGGTAGACAGTAAGAAGTGATTCACTCAATTATTTCTATTAAAACTTTTCAGTCTCTGACTTAAGTTTCCAACAAATGATTCTGTAAAAGTATGACAAAGGAACTCTGATATATAGCTAACTGCATTAATAATCTCAAAAATAATTAATATGATAATTTTTTCTCTTTTATCTCAATCCTATTGGATTTACATTAGCAGATGTCAGCATCTTAAATGCAGTTGGAACATGCAGTCTGAAATAATTGTTGAACCTGAAGTCATTTATGATCAGCTGCAGTGACGATGTGCTGTATATTAGAATCTAGAAAGCAGAGTATTACAAGCATGCTCAGTCTATAGATGTTGCTGTGTTAATGCTGCTGTGTTAATTTTTGGTGTCCTAGAAATAAGCATTCAGAGATATTGAAACCAGCTGTTTCTCCTGTTATCACACCAGATGCTTTTCTTGCTCTATATATCAAAATATCAGTGTCAAAATTTACTATTACTACATGAACTGGAGAGATTTTGATCTAGAGATAAGATGGTTCCGTCAATATTATGCAGCAGCTGCCTTTAGTACATTTAAAAACAAAATTTAAATTTCATTATAATTTTGTAATAATACGATAAGCATGAGTTAAAGGTAAATAAAGTAACTGATAGGACAGTTAAAAAATAATTTTGAATCAAAAATTATTGTGAAATTAAACAGAAAATGCATTTTCAGAAACAATTTTAGTTTAAGCTTTTTTACATTTCTGATTCTCAGGGAATTCAAAGTATCAATTTTTTTCTAATTCTATGAAAACACAATTCTGAGTTTTACTACAATCCATAAAGTCAAAGATAATTCTGAGTGCTGACTGGCATTACATGTTGCTTGGGCCCTGTGAAACCTTTAAGACAAGTAATAAAAAGTAAGGAACTTTCAAAATGCATTTCTGAAATTACAAGGGATCCTATGAATAATGGTAGCATGACTGAACAAAGGGAGGAGACGAAAAGAACATGGGGAATAGGAAGGAAGAAGGTGACAGCTAAATCTCTATACGTTGTCACAGGAGATGGTGTACATCATTTATTTGAGAATTAAAGGAAGATTTCATACACCTGTATGTCTTTGGCAGAACATGAGAGGTGGCTTACAGCAATTAGTGAATTTTGTGACTCTTTTCTGGGAATGATCATGAACGCATTGCTCACAAATGTGCTTGTTTGACAAACTGCATAAACACGTTTATCAAGGACTCATCTCCCAGATGTCCTCAATACCTCATGCAGTAAGTAAAAGCAATTGACAACCTCCCTTGGGCCAAAAATAAGGACAATTAGAAGCATTGCTCTCCTACCCATCTGCTGAAACTGTTATCTGAGGCAGCTAATTACATGTTTCACTCTTTAATTTCCAGAATCAAATATATCTATCAGTCTCTGTATCACTGATTGCATTAACTGAAAATATTTGTGGGAATCATGGACAGTGAACTTCACCCTGAAGACAGGGATAATAGTCCTTTCATCTTTCTTCTTTACTTTGTAAAACTGTTCAGAACAGGAAGAATAAACAGGGATGGTTAAAAAAAAAAAAGTTCAGCTAGTTTTGCATATGTTGCATTGATCATTATGGTCAGAAAATCTGACTTTGGCCTAAATCCAGAAAAATCTAAGACTTTTTGGGACTTTGTCCTAACCCCTCTCATTTCCTGTTTAATCATAAAGTCAGTTATCTGGCATACTTCTCCCATGATAGACAGTTATGAATGTTGTTTATAATCTGGTTATTGAAATACATTCTATTGGATCATCAAAATAGGCCTATTAAATATTTTTTCTTATAGGTTAGCACTGCACTGATGTAGCAGATTGCAGCAACAGGGAGATAGCTCACTGTTCTATGTGAGGAAAGTGTTCCAGAAATGTTCCAGTGAATTCCCTAGAGTGGGCCATTGGTAGTATCTTGGTGATTAGCCGTGTGTGCTGGGCAAGCATTGTTGAAGACCTAGATTGGCCATAAGTGAGCAGAGAAGAGTAGTGGTGAAGCTGTTTCACTGACAATGGGCTACTGGGTGCAATTTAAACCACTAACAGGCTCTTCTACTGTTATTGTACATATCAGCCTTCATGACAAAAACAGACTTTATTAACAAGAAACTGGTTGACTGACACAGCTTACTCTACATTAGGAATAATTAGTTTTAGTTACCAAAACATTGCTTGCAAATTTTCCAGAATACAATGTCAAAAAAGAAAACAAATCCTAAACATACTTTAATCCAACAGAAATTCATTCTAACATATTATGTTTTCCTCCTTGGAAGCTGTCCATACAGAGTCCAGTTAGTATATTCAGAAATTTCCATTATTAGTGAGAATTATATTTCTCACATTTTTGGTATCATTTACCACTATTCTTGGCCAAAGGAATGTAAGTCGTGGGATACAGCATGAATTTTCTTATCTTTTGTTCTTTGGGGTCCTTTTCAGTAGGAGCAATTTCTGCTTCACTGAAAATGCACATTTGGAGATTATATGAAACCAGAAAGTTTCCAAAGTCATTGTCATTGGAAAGGGACTTAAACCAGAACAGTATGTTCAGATATACATCTTCCCTTTCTCTGCAAGATGTTATTAGATTAGATTCATAAAGCTGTTTACTTGCTTTTTGTTTTCACTTCTGTATTTTGACTGATAGTTTTGCTTTACATTATCTGACGGAGATATATACAAACTAACTGAAAGAACACAATAAGAGATTGAAGACAGTTTTCTCTATGAAGAAAATTTTATATATCTTCATATAACATTTGTTATTTAAAGCTACATTAAAAGTTAAAATTAAAATTAAATATTATATAGGATGTCCTTGAAATCCTTCAAGAGAAAACTCGAGGCAGTCCTGGGGAAGCTCAGAGAAACATAGAATAGCGTGGGTTGGAAGGAACCTCAAAGATCACCTAGTTCCAATCCCCCTGCCATGGGCAGGGAACCTTCCACTAGACCAGGTTGTTCAGAGCCCCATCCAACCTGGCCTTAAACACTTCCAGGGATGGAACATCCACAGCTTCTCTGAGCAAGCTGTGTCAGTGCCTCACAACTCCCACAGTAAAGAATTTCTTCTGAATATCTAATCTAAACCTATTCTCTTTCGTTTTGAATCCATTCCCTTATAAAAAAATATCTCTCCATCTTTCTTGTAGGCTCCCTTCAAGTACTGGATGGCCACAATTATGCTACCCCAAAGCCTCCTCTTCTCCAGGCTGAACAATCCCAATTCTCTCAGCCTTTCCACATAGGAGAGGCACTGTCCATAAGTACTGCTTCTGCATTGTGCCAGTATAAGCATTTCAACCTTTATGGTGTTGGAAAGTTGCTTATTTTGAGCTGGGTGACAAAAACCTTGCTTTGATGGCTCCATACCACTTAGGGATGACTCCAGATTAAGAATACAGGAGAACTGCATTTTGTATGAAATGCTTGTGTAGTGTCCCCTGGTTTTTCAGGTATCACTTCTGATATCCTGCAATAAGAAAATCTTAGTTGCATACAAGACCTGCTCACAGTAAGCAAACAGAAATTTGTTGAATCCCATAGAAACAGCATTGCTAAGCAGCTCAGCAGCTCTAAAGTTATGAGAAGGGGAAAATGGAACTCATGTACTGTGCAGTACATTAGAGATGTAGTTAATCACACAAAGATATTTTATTTGCTTTTCTGCTGGTATTGCTCTGAAATTGCTTACAGTTCTGGAAACAATCCCTTTCAGACCCAGCTTTGTATTCTTATTCTTTACAGGGGAATTTTGAAAATACTGTTTACCTGAATGCTGGCAGGGTATTTGTTATATTTTCTGACACACCAGTGAAAATACATATAAAAACTGTTTCAGAGTTTTTGGTCAAATTTTTGAACTTTGCTATGCTAATATTACTACAGAGAAAAGCTACTGCATTCCCAATTTTGTAACCAAAAACAGAGGTTTGCCTTAAGGAACATGAGTGCAAATGACAAGGTATTAAAAACACAGATGTAGAGAGAGAGGTCCATGTGTGGAAATGGTTTATATTAAGAGGCAGTTGCAGAAACAAATGAGAGTTTTGCCAATGCAAGGTCCATTTGATTCTCTATTTTGATTTGTGTGTTGTAGTTTTAGAGAAATATATAATTAAGACAATTTGTTCTGCCTAACCATGAGTGCTTCAGACAATTTCCATCTCCTTGCACTCTTTTGGTATTTTTCTGGACTGATGCTGAACCAAACCTCCAATTCTAATTGCCCATATACTCAAACACTATTGATAGTGGAGCCCTGATTTTTCGGTATCATCAGAGCATTAATCCTTTTTAATACCAAATGTTTTTAGTTGTGATAACTGGCTGCATATGACACATATTCCATTCAGTTTCCATGTGCATTAAAGGCTTGCTAAATTCTCCACATAAAATTTTAGTGTCATTGCAACACCTGAAGAAATTTCTGAGGAGAAAGGTTCAGTGAAAAACAAATTCAGGCCTGCTTATATTGAATGGAGATGACAGAAAATATGAAGTAAACCGATTTCTGTTTTCCAGTGCCTTCTAAGCAACCTTGGCACTCAGCTTCAACATTTCTAGGAATAGGCTAATAATAGGTGAGTAATACTGTAATAATAGACTAACATTCTACTAGTTGATGAATAATACTCTTATATTTTGATTACCTTTCTGAGATGTAGATCTTAGGCACTGTGGTCAGAGCTTCTGCTCTCTTCCTCAAAATATTCCTCAGAATCAGATTTGACTGTGGAAAAAGGTGTCAGTCATGGAGTTAATGGCTGAATTGTAACAAGCCATCATAATAATACTAAATTTGACAATTTTGAACGTTTTATTTTTCAGGCTGACACTTATTTCACATAATTTAGACTCTAAAAAAATGATATATTTACTTTTAAGATGGCTTCTGCTGTTCTGCCAGTCACAGAACCCGGTGCTGTTTTTCACGTCTCAGTCACACTCACAGTTCCGAATTGGAAGAAGTCAATAATCTGCGTGTTTGAAGATTGAATCACTGCTAATGTACTTTGCATTGAAAGATGCAATTGTGCCTATGGAGTGGATGTATCTCCTGCTATTGTTTACCATCAGGCTGAGTTTAGGTGGTCTCTAGGGAGTGTGTGTGTGTATGCAAGTGGACACATGAAATTGGCAGGGCTCTGGGAACATGCCAGGGACCCCCATCTTGGCCTGTTGCTAATGTTGTCTACCATAGGAAACAATGATGCATTTCTTTCAAAATCATGCATACAGTAGAGAATGTTATTTTATTCATAGTAACCCAATATAAATCCAGGGGACTTTTGTTGGTGAAGATGGAGACAGGTCCTGAAAGCAAAGATAATGCTTCTTTTCTTATTTAGCTTTGTGTTTTGTTGTCTAGGCCTGGTTTTATCTGAACCTGGAAAAAGGATGAAACATTCCCAAATTCTGCTGTGTTCTCACCATGTTCTGGCATACAGCATAAGCACACTGTAAGCACAGGCTCCTACCAAACATTGTGATGTGACCCCTGTGACAAGTGACTTTTTGCTGTCCCAGGACATGGCAATGTCTCAATGGCAGATTTGGCATATGGTAGGAGAGGTAATGTGGCTGGGCAGACACTTCTGAGACTCATCCACATTGCAGAAGAGCATGTTTTCATACTTGGTGTGCACATGAGGTTTTCCCTGAGCTAACTAGTTGAACGGTCTGAAACTGGTCAAAAAGTGCAGTAGGTAAGCAATGTTGAACAGAGAACTTAACTTCAAAGTCACTGGTATTTCAAGGTAAATATGATCACCTCAAAATTAACATTTGCTGAAAATTAGCACTGGTTTGAGCAAATTTAAAATCCTGCAGTAATATACTGCCTTCAGAGGGGGCACAGTTATTTGTCTTGCCAGATTGCCCTGTTTTTCTGTTTGATCTCTACGTGTTTTAATAATCTGATCAAGCAGGCAAAAACATCTCACTCATAACCAAGGAAGAAACAGCAGTCTTCCGAGTTCCAGATATCTGCGTTGGTTTAGGCTCTCTGTGTGCATCATTATTCATTATCATAAATGGCAACCTCTGCTAACATATACAGAATCGCTCCTAACTTAGTACATTCATTAAAGCTGATGTTATTTCATGCAAATGTATTTTAAGTGTCTCTTAGTGTGGCGCCAGAAGTGAAATAATTTTCACTGCTCAACTTCTTTACTGTGGCTGACTGAATGACTTCAGGCATGGCTGTGAGCAATACTTCATTCTCCAGTGCAATGTGTATACACGGCTTATTTTTGAAAAATTAACTTTTTTCAGGCAAGCATGGAGAACAGTGCAAAATAGATAAAGGAAGGCCAGTTATCAGGTCACCACACTGAACATAGAACATATGACAAAAGATGCTTTTTGACACTGTCTTTAAAGCTAGACTAACAGAAGATCGAAAAAAAATCTTAAATACTTTGGAAAAGTAATGAGTACTCAAGAGAAATGGTATGTTTTTTATTACATCCACTGACAATAAAACTGAAATGAGGCCAAAGAGTTATTTTCTGCTAAAGCTTGGCAGATGTGCAGATGAACTTCTCAGATAGTGGAAAGTGTTAAGAATCAGGAACAATACAGCTACCAAGTTGATACTGTCATGTAATTGGAGCTGGACTCAGTTGGATCAGTGGTAATGATCAGCAAAGAAATAAATAAGCCTAGGACAGAACTAGCTGAAATAACAGATGATTCACATGAGGTCAAGTAAAGACATAAAGACAGATTGAAACAAACCAGAGTAGCTTTTGTGCACAGAAGGATAAACAATGTAGATGTTATGGGAGAGCATTTGATGGTCACTTCTTTCATATTCTTCCTCCAGAAAAGAAATCACTGTGAAAAAACATACATGTAATGCCAGAACCATTCCCATCTAAGTGGATGGAGAGAGTGACATCACCCTGGGTGGATTTGCCTTCACTAACACTTGCTAGGAGTTTCCCTGCAAAGTGAAGATTAAATATTATATGAGTACAATTTCAGCCATGACCAAGGCAAGTAGCTCAGATCGTAGTGCAGCAAACTTTATTTAAGACTAATAGCAGGGTGAATTTGCAAGAGAAGTCTTTCTTGTGAGCTGGTAAGATGATTTCGCCAAAAATTATTCAACAGAATTCGAGGACAGGTGTTTTGGGATGACATCACTGACAGATCTAGCCAAAAGTAGATCCCACAGAGAACATCTTCAGAACACAGATGGGAAGCACAGAGAGCCCCTTCCCCAGTTTTTGAAGGCAGAGAATGGAGTGAATGGAATAAAAAGCTGTGAACAATGTAACATAATGATCATGTCATGCCATACACAGTTCCAGCTTCTTGCACTCCATGTAAGAAGAGATACTTTATTTATATGGCAATTCATACCTGCTTGAAGAGCAACACTTGGAAACAGCTCTGAGTTGAAACCAATACAATTGCCACCAGTGAGTAGCAATTCCCATCAAGAGGAAACTTCAAAAAAGCCCAAAACCTTGAGAACCATGCAGAGATGGGGAATTGTAAAGTAAGTTATACAACTAACAGAATGGATGAGCAATCTGGTAGCTATTAAGAACCAGACAAACCATACATCTGTATTGTTCAAATCTGAAATAAAAATGCATGATGTGGAAGAGAGAATTGCCCTGTAATTACACTGATAATTGAATGTGTTAAGCTTCATATAGGAAAAGAGATGTATCTGTAAATCAGTTACAGATATTCCTGCATTTATGTAGTTCATTTTCATGTTAACTATTTATTTGCATTAAAACTGTGTAGTCATGTTCATAAATTTGTAGATTAAGTGAAGTTGCAAACTGTTTCCTGAACACATCTGCTCAACAGCTTATGTTGTACAGGTCCAAAGCAAAAAAATAAGTATGTATTGTGCCTTTCTACTGTTTGTAATATTTTTGAAGGAAGACACATATGTAAAAGAAGGAAATAAAGTTGACATAACATCTCTTCTTATGTTAGTGACTGAGGGAGTGTACACTGCTGTGTGGGATCCTAAGCAAAAGCATGGACATCGAAGACTCGGATTTTCTCCACGATTTTTCGCACAGATGCAGAGAAATCACCAAAGGCAAGGCAAGGCATTTTTTTCGTTTTCCTGCAAGTGAAGCCTGTTGCCCGAGCAGTGTAAATCAGAGACCCTCAATGAAAGCTAAGGCTCAGTGGCTGGAAAGAGTGAGGCATGACAGGAAGCTGAGCCACAATGACACACATACTGAGGAGGTCCTTACAAGAGAGGTCACCAGCATCAAGCGTGTAGCAAAGCTGTGTCTAAGCTGCTGTTCCTAATGGGAGCACAACACTTTCCTTACTTGGGATTCAGAGACTTTGGCTGGCAAACTAGGTCAGACTCCTTCTCTTTAAAACACAGCCACCAAAGCTACTGCCTGCTGTCTTCTGGTAGCCTTCAAATTCATTCACTGAAACAGAGAATGAGATATTCACGTGCAGCCTATGAAAATAGAGGCCCATCTCTTAGACTTTGGTGCAGAAAAGTGTTATAACGGAGCTTTAACCTCTACTGTAGAGCATAGCCACTGTGTAGTCATCCTGTGGCCAGAACTATGAGACCCTATGCACGCTGGCCACTGGATATGGATACATTTTTGATGCATAAGTTGGTATTCATTTACTCAAAGCTCAGACAAACTTTGCAGCAATAGGAATGTGGATTTACTGGATTATTTTCTTGCACCTGAGTGCTTCCTAAGTGTCTTTTTATGTGTCAAAGTATCCATTCTAACCCCTTCCCATTAGCGTCTCCAGCTCCATGTGCACAGTCTCTTGGAGGTCTGACACAGCACCAACCCAAAGCTTTCTGATCTAGCTGCTACACCCATATTGCCTCTGCTGAGACTCAAGAATTTCCACTGTTTCTTCCCCTGCAATACCTCCACATTTGGATAACATTAGTGTGCAGGGACTTGCTGCCAAAATGTTCTCCCTAGCATGCTTTCCTAGGAAATTTTACTGTGAGGAAGAAGCCCTTGCCCCATCTGCTGTGAGGTGATAATGACATTCTAAAAAAAAAAAAAACGTGGCCAGTCTTCGTGAACGAAGATCTGGGAAAGGTCTTTTTACCTTTCAAGCCTGTGCAATGGATTTTTTAGGT
>JAWWLV010000100.1:47436478-47459297 GCA_035041135.1 Platyrinchus mystaceus
GGCGTAGAGAGTGATCCATAAATTTCTCTTTAAAACAAACTGAATTCATGAGAGGAGCTGTTTTTGGATGACAGAGAGAGGAAGCTTGCACTTGATCTGCCTTGCTCTTCACGGTGGGTTTCACTTCAGCCACTTGGAATCACTAGAGAGAGATCATTCAGCTAGCTACAACAATCAGAAGATGTATTTTAATTAATTAAACACTTTTAGGTAATTATACCTTTGTATCATGTTCGAAATATGCAAAAGCAAGATGAGTTCCAGAAATGTATAGAAAATATACATTACGCGATTTGGAGTAATAAAAGTTGTTAGTTGGTTTTCAAAATACAGAAAATAATGTGAAGCATGCAAGTAATCTTTCCTTTGGAACGATTACAACCAATACAGCAACTCACATGCTCTTCCAAAGTTGCCTATGGCTTCTTAAGAAACTGTGGTAGTACATTGGGGTTTGAAGCAATTGTTATATTAAAAAAAAAAAAAATTCAAATCCCAAGTAGTACTCACTAGCAATACAATTATTACAGATGTATCATTTTCATGGCTATTTTATTTGCCATGCATGATGTATGCATGTATATAGATGTTAATTTTTACTCTTCTTTGATGTGCACATGTCAGGATATGCTCAGACTCTCCTTTCCCCACTGGAGTGGAACAGTCTGCAGCTGCGTTTGTGTGACTGAATTCAGCACTTTCAACTGTTTTTTATCTAATCTTATTACACGTCCCTAGTCAGAAACCTCACGGGTTAGACGGTGAGGTACCTTCCATTTGCAAAAGACCACACTGAAGGGCCCACCCTTAATTTGCTGTCTCAGCTCGAAGGGAAAGCCCTCTCAACTGGCAAGCAGAAGCAATACTGTTTCTCTTCAGAAACAACTCAAGGGTGCTGTGGCATGTACTGTAAGCTTAATTTAAGACAAGTTTTGCTAAAAACCTGAAGTTATATTCAACATATGGCAGAGGATCATTATTTAACTCTTTAAGTCAAACCAGATATCCAGTTGGAGGTAGATCTATCATGATCTGACAACATTTTCTATGAGTGCTCAATTTCAACAAGTGTAAAAAGGAACTAAAACTTAGACTAAATCTACAGTAATGTGCTTCAATGGTCTAATGAGGCTTTCTTGGTCGCCTTTTATTACTGACCTGCTAATAAAATAACCTCAGACTTGGGTTGTTTCTAATGACATTCACCTTCTCTTGTGATTCTGCTAAACAAACCCAGCCAGAAATGAAACAGGAACTCATAAAACTACTTCTGTAAAATGAACTTTTCCTCCAAAGAACCCAAACCTAATCCTCTTTGATACAAACTGGTTTATCCCAAGTATCAGGTATAGAAAAGATTTGGAAGCAAAGATCTGCAAGGTCTTAACAGTCATTTTTATGTTATAGAGGTTTAACAACATTATGATTTGCACTTCCGTTTCATTTTGAATTGGAATTAGCATCCATCATCTGTTCTTCAGACAAGCTTCTTTGTCCTGTGCTTCTACCTGTTTCTCACCCACATACCTGATTGGTGTATAGTGGTTTGTTGGATGGGAAAAATAAAACTGATAACTTGAATCTTCACTTGTCCCTTCTGCAGCACTCCCACCAGGCTTACGAACACCCACTGCAAAGATTAGCACAAGAGTGTGACAGCCAGCTCACATTTTGAAAACAGAAAAATAATTGCAATAACTAACTTTCCATAGAGGGGCTTGCATAAAAACAGATACAAACTAAAAGGGCAATTGTTAACTATAAACAAGCAGACCCAATAGGTCTAGACAGGTGTATTTGCCTGAGATCTTAATTTTGCTAAGTGACAGCATACGCAACCCTTATTTTGCAATTATGTGATACCACTCAGACTCAAAAAGTAGTTTATGAGATACACATTACTAATGGGAGAAGATGGTTTGGGAATATGATATGAGTGTGGGATAAACTGTTTTGTAAAATTAGAGGTATCTATCAGGTCCACAATAGATGTTACTATAAAGCCTGGGGTATGCTAATCTGTGTTTAAATTTAGGCACAATTGGACTTCAATAATTAAATCTGCATCTGTTGTGGATTTTAACTTGCTGAAAATCCAGGTGATCTGGACTAAATTAAATTAACTCAATTTTCTTAATATGAAAAATATTTTTACTCTCCGCAAATCATAAATAATATAAACTGCAAAGCAAACTAACAATGAATCTCTAAGAACTGCATCTTGCAACCTCTTCATCCCAAGAATGATGAATCATCTTTTTTTCTCCTTCCATTTTTAATGGAAGCTTATTTACTCATTGAACAATGTTTTGAAATAAGTAAGCTACAATTGTTTAAAAAGTTTTTATTACATTATTTTATTTTTATTAACAGTGATTTTACACTCCCAAATATTTCTTTGTAAATGCTGCCTTAGTATTTGAAGTTAGCATACAAGTAAATATTTAAAGAAATAAATGTAAAATACCAAATATTCGTACATATTGCCTTTTATCAGGCAGCCAAATTCAAAACCCTTCATGAACTCAGCATCATTTCTTTCTCCCAGGTATCACAAATCCATTCAACATGTTAAGGAGCAATGCATACAGAGAGGCTTTTTTTTTTTTTTTTACTTTTGGTGTAGAAATTCTGTTCTTTGATCTCAGGCTTTTGCTATTTAGTTTGCTCCCTATTTTGAAAAAAAAGGGGCAGAAAAAGATGAAGGACGCCTCTTTTGTGGAATAATGTATCCATCCTGTTATATGCTCTGTTTCCTTCCTAAGATCATGATTATTATTCCATCTTTTCTCTCAAGATGTGTCTAAAACCTTAGTGATGTAACTTGCTGAGAGGTTATTAGTAATATGTATAGACTTTGTGTTGTTTTGCAGGTGTCTGTGTTTATTATGAAAAGCTGAAATTTAGAAATTGCTGTCAGTACTTTGTCTGTCTCAGCTTTCAGCTTGGCCTCTGAGTAACATGATGCTCCAAACCCCACAGTTGTTTTCTACCCCAATATGAGATCTCAGCCAGAGGTCAGGCTCTGCACTCATTCTTTACAGTGTGATTTTACTACACCAATGGAATTACTGGAATTCCAGGGTTCATGAAAGTGTATTTTTGGCACCAAGAATCTCTGTGTAGTCAAAGGAGGATGGTATGTTTTTGGTGATTAGCAGAGCTGCATTGATGGTGCTGGGAAGGGGAGCTATATCAGGGAGTGGGCACTGAGCTACCCAATGGATTCGACTATGGCACAAGTTATGCTTTGGTTTACATCAGTACAACTGTGGGTGCAAAAGAACTTTTCCAGTTCTCCCACATGAATGCAAAAAACAGCCTGTAAGAAATGATGAAATGTTTTGCTGGACATCTTACCGACGATAAACGTTTGCAGCTAACTTTTATTTCAAGTCTTGGATGAAAGAGTAAGTGGGTCAGGGACAAAGAGGAGTAGCTCAGGCAGAACAGAAGACTCAGCTAAGTGACCACTGTTGTGTGTGACTACAGTTGGCAGAAAACATCCTTAAAATAATGTTTTTCTTTACAGAAACACTAGCTTGATTGTATACTGCCTATATTTGATGTTAGCTGACTCTTTTTCTTCTGAATATTAGTGGTGTTATTAGGATTTCCACTTGTATGAATGACTTCAAATAAATTTGGATTTTAAAAATATTTGCTTTTAATTTTCTTCTGTCTTTGCAAAAGTGGAAATTCTGTCTGCCCTCCAGTTCAGGGTGTAGTACAGAGGAAAAATAAATCAGTTGCAGGCAAGTCACAGTGAGACGAACCAGGACCAGGAAATCCCATACTTCTGAATTCAAATGAGTTCGGAGTATTTTGGCAATTTCCACACTATGAATGTTTTGGTTTAAAGGCTAATAAAAAAAAAATTAAAAAATGGCTTAATCCTGGTTTTTGTCTTTATGATCCACCAAAAAAACCCTGAGAAGACTTTTTGAAATTTCACTTCTGCACATTCATTACCTTTGTAATATCAGTAATAGCAAGTTTGATCCTCCCTGCATTCATTATGTAACCTTTTGGTGATTTGCACTGAGTTTGCTGTTCCTCATGATTCTTTAATAAGATACCTTTTCTTCAAAATGGATGCTAAAAGTCATAGTTGCATTAGGTGCAGATTTTTTCAGTTCTCTTGCAGATTACTGTTGCCTGAAGAACAGGAGCAGAAAAAGCTCCAGGCAAATTTAGTATAGATAAGATAGAGAACAGCTCTTTAATGAAGGCCTTCTGGAGCAAGGAGTACAAAAATGTGTGAATGCTCCATGTCCAGTGGTTCTACAGTTTATGGTGTTATCCAGCCAATCTCAGAACTATCCACTCCCCAGATCACCCCCAAATCTGCCCCCTTGGCATGCCTCTCTGGAACTGAGTCAGGGGTCACAAGACCCCTTTCTTCCTCATCTTCCCCTTCTTCATGGCACGTACTCTCTCTGGAGCTTCTCCAATGTTCCAGGCTTGAAGGCTGCTTTGACTATGATGGTATCTTGTTGTTCAGGCCTGAGGTGTGTATGTTCTTAAACAGAACGTGTTTACTATAGTTCTGCCTTGAAATGAGCCTAAACAAGCCTAAAGAATTCAGAAAATTTGATATGAAATAGGGGAATAGGGTTTGGTGAGTGTTAACTGCTATTCTAAAGTCTGACAGACTATACAGCTACATTAAAATCTACAAGAAGCTAAAAATCCTAAAAATTCAAAGGCATCACTACAAAAATATTGAATTCTGCAATTTTTCTGGTTTTGGAGGAGTCTGCCATGTTTAACACATTTGTACTCCCTAAATAAGACTGGGCAGGTGGAAATACCTAGACTGTGGCTTCCTTGGTTGATGTTCCTAATTACCATGAAACAAAATATTAGAGATTTTTTTGGGGTGAGGGGTACAGTTACATTAACCGATCTCCCACTAAACCCTTGTGTGTAATAGCTAAAACTACCATAAGGTCCTTAAAATTTGTGAAAATGAAGTACAGGTTTCCTCTCTTCACCTCCCCAGGATTGCTTAGAAGAAACTGTGAAATACCACTGGCCTGGCTGCGTTAAGCAGGTACCTTTCACAACTTCCAGAAGGGAATCCAACTTTGAGAAGTATTGAGTATGGATGCAAAAACATTGGATTCAAGCAAACACAAATCTTTGTTTGGCATAAATGCAACAGACTCATGGGGCTGTAACACAAACAGCATTCCTTGTTACTGATTTACTCATCAATCAACATCACATTTTGCTCTATGTTGTACAGTGCCAGAAGAGGTCTTGACTGCAGAGCTTATAGTAGAACCTGAAGGCTAGGCAAAGTAAGCAGATAGTAAGACATATTTAAACAAAATGAGGAAAAAGGGACAAAATACATCTGTACTGCATCTCTATTTGACAAATTTCTAGGGAGGACACTGAAGGATTCTTCTGGTTTCCTGTAGTTTTATGATTTTTGGTCTAACTTTGTGCACACAGCAGTGATTCCTACACTGGTATATGTGGATCACCAAGAAACAATAAGGACATGGTGTATTGTCTGCAGGAGTACAGCATTCTGCAAAGTTTGGGAGAAAAAAATATTGAAGTAAAAGTTTGACGACAAGCAAGCGGAGTGGTTACCTTATCACTGAAGAGTTATAATGACCTGTTGACCTAAAAAGTTTGGAAACCTCTATGGGTTTTCAGTGTTTAGTGTTTTTTCAGCCCACTAACACCATCTTTTGGAACATTTTATTTTTCATTTTTGAAAGATGCTCATAAAGAAATATTTCTTACTCTACTAATTTGTGAACTCCACGTAATTTTGGCCATTCAGTCCATAGTTCTTTAGCAATGCACATCATATGTAGGCTCTTTTAAGCAATGTGTACAGTGTATAGGTTTTTCTTCAGTGATATACATCATATGTAGGTTGAAGGATTAATAATAAAATTGGAGCTTAGTAGCATATGAGTGATCTCTGAAAGGAAGAAAAAGGGATCTCAATGTGGTTATCTTGGCTGCATGGTCACTACAGCACTAACATGCTGGCTCTAGAGAAAATTGCACACAGAGCATTCCGTATACCACCGTGCAGTCCTTGTGGAAAGCTGAAGCTCTGTACTGATGAAAAATAGTTCAAATTCAGGCCTTCTTTAAACAGAAAATATCCTTCTTCAGCAGTGTGTGTGTGTGTGTGTGTGTGTGTGTGTGTGTGTGTGTGTGTGTGTGTGTGTGTGTGTGTATTTAAGCCTGTGTATTTTAAGTGTTTTAAGATTCTTCAGCCCTGTAATCACTACAAGCCAAGTTGATCTCAGAGCCCAGAAAATTAAACTTTTTAAGAGCTCTGCGATTGCACTGAAAACAAGCTAGACCAAGGGGAAAAGACCTGTAAAGAAAGTATTTGGGCTGTTGTCTGTGGAACATATTTTCTCAAGCAAGGTCTCAAGAAAGAAAAAAAATTGAATCAGTGTTTTTCTTTGGCCTCAAATCAAAAAGTTGTGCTTGTGAATCTGGAATATGAGTCTGTCATGAAAGAGCAAATAGTTTTGGAGCTCACCAACAGGGAGGTCTTTGAAAGACTTCAGAGACATCAACCCAAAATTCAAAGAGGCAATGATTTCTTGCCAGGAGCACAGATAGCTGAATTCCACATATGACCATCAACCTCACAGCTAAACATGGAAGAAAACATTTTACAGAAATACGAAGGCAGCAGGAAAGTCATGCTAAACAAGGAACAATGTCACTGATGTGCCAGCTGGCATAGGAATGGGAAATATCCATTGATTTGCAAACCCTCCACTGAGATATGTTAGCAAAAGAAAGGTATGGGTTACAGTGAGAGCTCAGGGTTTCAAATGATGGAGAAAAACTTGTCTTGAAACCACAAAGAGAAGGATGAAACTACAAAAAAAAAAAAAAGACACTTAAAAAAATACTTCAGTATGACACTCAGGGGTGAAAGTGAAGTAACAACTGAATTTCTGCAATGGAAAGGTGCCAACAAGACATTATATTTAAAGGTTCAAGGTGAGACCATGCATACCTGGTGAGGAAAAAACCCCAGCCCTACAGACACATGAACCGGGGACAATCACCAGTTGGAATGAGAGTTTCAGGTACATACCACTTCTCACTGCTGTTAGAGCAACTATGCTGGTGGCCTGGGGTCTACCAGTTGCCTGGTAAGAGCACAGGATTGGAATTGCTTTAGAATGCAGACTCACCGGTAGGGCGGTGGAAGACACAGAGTCTGTCAGGCAACCCATTGTGTTGGATCATCTTTTGAAAGGAAAACAGACCAGTGGAAGAACTATAAAACATGACAGCAGATGACATTATTTGTAGAATCGAAGAGACAGCAGTCTGAGCTGGGGCCCTAAAACCTGTAGGGAAGGAAAAGGTAGACTCAGACTTTGTATTGACCCCAAGGAGCTGAGCAAGAATATTAAAAGGAAACATTTCCACTTGTTTGGAAGTGACAACATGTGTGCTTGAGGAGAGAGAGCAAATTCCTAAGCAAATTTTTTTGCCTTGGTGGTGCTTTGGCAGATCCTTCTGGACACAGAAAGCCAAAAGTATTGCCTTCTCAGTAAACTGCTTGGCAGATGCTGATGTCTAAGGTCACCTCTGAGCATATGTTCAGGACCAGAAATGGTTCTGCTGGCACGGCTACAACTAAACCACTACCAAACTACCAAAAGTTTGTGGTTGCATATTGAAACAACAGTTTCACAGGACTCCCAGCATCACTAGAGAAGGCCTTTCCTGGAGAACTGGGGAGCAAGAAGACTCAGAAGACTCATCCCAATCAGTATTTCCTGTGTGATCTTGCATGCCATACCTGTTAAAAGAGTCTTCTGTAGGTGAGTTGTGGGGATTGAAATGGCCAGAGTGCGAGGAACTCAATTACTATGCTGAGGGAAGCCACTGCTCTTCTCCTCCCTCTCTCAACTATCATGCTGCAACTATGACAAATAGAAACATGAATGGCATTTTTCCTGACTTCTACAAGAGTCACCAATATTGAGAGGAAAATTGCCAACTGGAGTAATGGGCCTGAAGCAGCTCTGCTGACACATACCCACTGAAGCCTGGGCCATGCCAATATGTTAAATGACGGATTAATTAGATTATAACAATTTGGTCAGAAAACTGAGAGAACTGAGTTTGGCACTGGTGACCTCCCCTGGTTCCTTGTTCCTCCCCAGGGGCTGTGGAACTCTGAATGGCAATAGCTTGTAAATCTTTGTGTCTGCTCTACTTCAGTATGGGCTGCCCAGGCCAGCCCTGTCTTTGCAGATCCTTGTGCCCTCCCTAAAGCAAATCATGCATCATGATACCTTTTTTGGTTGCTGGCTTGTAGCTGTCTTGTTTTTACCGGTCATTCATGTCACCTGGGCTACCCCATCTTCTGCCTCATGCTAACACAACTGCCTTTCCTAATAAGTAGGAAGGTAAATGTACTGCCCCAAATTGCTTGCCCTTAGTAAAAAGTGAGTACAAATGCCATCCACTCCTCACAGTCTGCTTGCTTCAAACCAATTGAATGTTTGTTCAAGTCACACTCACTCTGCTGCTGGACAGAAATAATCCCTAGGCAGCCTGGGCAGCAGCACTGTCTCTAGCCACAAAGAGACCAAAGCAAGGCACAAGCAAGATGAGCAGCTCTGCAGCAGCCCAGGGAACAGGACCACCACAAAGAGAGTTGATGCCACGTCTGTGCCAGGGCCATCCCCAATCACTGCTGAGGTTGCCCACAAGGGTGCCAATTAGTGCCAGCCGTGGAAGCAGTTCCCGCCTTATGGACACCTGCCTGCAAGGGAGAGCACTGAAATCACCCACGCATCTCACAGAGGTCAGCGAGCAGCCATTCGATGCTAATAACTTTTGGTCACTACCAACTTGGGCTGCAATCGAACCACTGACCTAGAGGTGAAAGGCTGTATATCCCATTACCAATCTGCTAAACCATCCAGCCTCCCTATTACTGCAATTTTAATTAACTGAGCCAATGACATGAAAGCTGAAGGGAGGGGGAGTGGGCAAGGAAGCGAGAACACATTGGCTTTTACACAATTTGTTTCTTTTGAGTGGGTTCTGCTCTTGTTGAAAAGCTTTGTCCTAACCTGTGCTGCCCATGAGACACTCCCTGACCTGCTGTTCAGCAAGGGACCGGACTATACAATGGCTGTTAATAGCCAAAAGAGTGAAACACTTTTGCTGCCCCTGATTTACAAAGCAACCCCTGGAAGAGCAACTCCTGATGTCAAGATCTGAAATTTACTCTCATCAGGAACATTCCTTAGAGAAAAAGAGAAAAAATTAAAGTCATAACATAATAAATTCTGATACAGTCTTTTTCTGAAACAAACGAAAAAACAACCCTGTTTGGTCTCAAGTTCCTGCATGCTAGGATCCAGAGATCTGCTGTAATGCTGTACATAACAGAAGTGTACTCGATAAGCAGAAAAGTGAATGCCTCTGATGAGCAAATTATTTGACCAGCCCTAAGCTCAGCTGATACAAGTCACTGGGAATGGCTCCATGGTTGTTTGACTGAGGAACAAAGCACTGTGCTGTTCTGGTAAGAAATCATGTCATTGCTAGATGCAGAAGAAAAAAATTTCAATTTGTTTAGACTTTGGCAACAAGGCAAATCATTTTCTCACCTACTCCCTTCCATGAATTTTAGTCAGAGTCTTCACTGCTGGTTGAGAATACTGGAGGAAGTATGGTAAGCACTACAGGAAATCTGAGGTTGTTTTTGGTTTCACTCATGCCATTATCACCAGCAGCTTCTCATGTAGCAAGAACCTCTGTAGCTTTCCTGTGTGATAATTATCACCATCACTTGAATGATGTACACAGCTTTTGTGGATTCACAAAATGGGAAGCAAATTGTTGCCTCAGATTCTGAGCAGCTCTGCTGCCTGTGGATCTGCCCTGTCTGCATATGGATCTTACACTGGAATTAGTCAGCAGTCAGTATTACTCCTTTGTGCCTATGTGCTTCTTTACCCAAGTGTATCCACTCCACCCTCAAGTCTGGAGAACTTCATGCTTGCCCCTGCATGTGTGTTTGATAAGTCATGGCATGACTATTTTTTCTCTGTATGTTGATTATCCACCATGGTCTAATCCCGCAACATAAATGACAGACAGAGAGTCCCTAAAACACAGCAGCTCCTCGGGTCTAGCATCCTGTGAAAATCCTGCTCCTTGCAGGCTGTTCCTGTCTCCAGCAGTGCAAGCACAGGGGGAGGCCGATCGCAGCTTGATTCCAGTCCCCAGCTGTCTGCAACAGCCGCTTCTGGTCGGGGCCTCACACAGAGCACAGGACAATCCATAATGCAGGGCTTCCCAGTGGTGGGGAACGCTCAGCTGAAAGCTTCTGCCACTCTTCGTATGCCTGAGTCTCTTTGATGCTCTTGTGCCTTGTTATTTCAAATGCTTTGCATGTGTAACTTGTGTAACAGGTCTAGAAAAAGAAAATGAGTAAAAGGAAGCCAGGACCAAACTGTGCTTTTAATTATACCTGTGGTTAGGATGGAAAGCAAAGTATTAAACAAACCCTGGCTATGTGTGTGCTGCTGGCTCTACTGCTTTCCACTGCCACTCTACTGTACCCTATGGACTCTGCTTGAGGTGCACCACTTAGATCCTCAACAGTCCCCTTTTCCCTCTTGGCATCCCTCCAGAGTGCAGCCTTGCCCTGTCTCCTGCCTCTCCTCTATCGTTTGCTGACCCCTCTCTCCCTGCTGCCAAAGGAGGTGTTAAAGTGTCACTGCACAGATTCAGGAGTTTGTGGCTCTACGAAGGCAGGTCAGAGATGCCATGGCAGCTTTGCAGCTCAAGACTGATGAAATAGGGAGGGGTGAATTATGTTAGGAACATAAACTGTGAATGAGCTAACATTCAGTTCCTCCATTGGGCTCCATCTGAAAATCAAACTGCTGAAGGTCTGAATATAGGAACTGCACTGCAGCATCGAAAAATGTTGCTGGGGAGATATGAGAGTTACTTAGGACAGGGTCAGTGCAGCATTTCTAGAGAAACCTCTGCTTTACAGGTTAGAGTCCATGTTCCTGTCCTGGCATGCCTGCTCTCCTGCTGCCATGCTCAGGTTGGTTAGGTATGCACCTGGGCAGCAACCAAGAGGCAGTGAGGGAGAGCATCTCCATTTGCACATTCAGTGGCCCTGAAGATGTGAGCACTCATCCTCTGTTCCAGTGTAAAGCCAAAGAGGGCTACCTTAGCCCTGAGTGCATCTTTTACACATCAGTGTTCAGCTGCTGAAGTTTCTGTACAGCTGACCACCCAGCTCGCCTAACAGAGGACACAGCTTCATGTAGGAAAGTGGGCTCTCCTTTGGCGGTCTGGTCTCAGAAGGCATCTGCCTGTACTCAGTGGATGCTGGAATGGAAAACAGAGTATTAACTGATTGAAAGGCCCACAAATTAAGTCAAAAGCTGAGATAAGGAGATGGGTCTAACTAACACCATGACTACTCTCTAAGCAACAAAAAGGATGATTTCAGGCTGTGTTCACTACAGCCTCCTGCTAATGTGATCAGGGAGTAAACCATTAACAGCATTGGCTTTTATGGTTTTAGACTGAAACCTTCGAAGTTAATAACCCCTTGAGATGAATGAGACAGTTCATCTCCTCCAGAGCTCCTTCCCAGCCTTCCTGTAAACTCAGCATGACAAAGATTTACACTTGGTTACCGCTTGTAATGATTTGCTTTCCTGCCCATCATGGCTAAAAATGTTTAGATAGAAATGAAATAGAAATGAAACCAGATTCTGGAGCACCCTTTTTGCACAAGAGATGGATGCCACAGAAACATAACCCTGGCTTATGCTTGTAACACATCCATATCTCAGACAGCCACAGAGTGGGTACGTACGCCAGTTAAGAGCCCAGCACAGATGATTTATCTCCTCTTTACTGACAATGCACTCCACTTTATCTCTGCAGAGCTAGTTATTGGGAAACAGCCCAGGTTCCCAAAGCAGACCTCTCCAGTGCTACCCTCCCTCCAAGAACATGAGATGAGGTAGCCCAGAGTGCTATCTGACACATCAAGATAAATTGTGGCATGGTCTGCAGCTGCTGGATGTTCTGCATAGCAGAGCAGTTTGGAGGGCAGTGCCTGGCTCAGAGGCTTACCTACAGCAGTGGCACTGTGCTGCAAATTCCCACTGCCCAGGACTGCACTGTGGGGTACAGCTAGATTAACACAGCTGGATGGCAACCCCAGCTGGTGTCAGAGACAGAAAGGGAGACAGCAGGACAGTGCCATACTAATGTAAAAAAGACAATTTCAGCTTCAGGAGGGCATGAAGAGGAAGACAGTCTTAACACTAGACATTTGACACGACTCAGAGGTCTTGTGGACATTTTGCTCCCACTTACTTCAGTGTGAGCTTTTCCCATCATGTTGTTCAGAATGGGAACGGGAATGTTGAATAGGATATCTTTTGGCAGAATGGGAAATACTTTGGCAGAATTGCTAGGTTTCTAATGTATTCACCACTTCCCTATCTTCCCCCAGGGATCTGTGGGTCTCTAGATCAAATGCTTTCACTCCAGACCTGCTAGAGCACTTGGAAATCATTATTCCTGGATGTTCTCCAGAAGCCTCTGCTCTCTATTATAAAGCGGCTTAAACTCAATGTACTTTTTCCTTTACTTTGATGGTCACCCCATTTGGAATTCTCTTTGCCTACTGTGAAGCTCCTCACATGGCCCTCAGCCACACCAACATCTACCCACTAAACTAACACCCCCGGGGACCAGGCTCACCCTGCATACAAATGACCCACAAGAGAGACCATGACCAGAACCACTTTGGTCACAGACACTGCTTCTGTGACAGCGAGCAGAGGCACAGGAGCCTCCTCCATTACCCTGTGCTGGCAGTCAAACCCAGGAGGAGGCAATAACCTGCAATGTTAGGCCCTTCACATGCCTTGCCACAGACATGGCCAAGGCTAGGACTGGCACCAGATTAAAACTGGGCATCTGAGGTAGGGTTGCAGAAGACAACAAGAGACAGTCACAAGTGACAGAAGCACCAGAGTGACAGAAACCTCTGGCTGAGAGCTTGACTGCATTTCAAACAGGATGTGAAGGCTAACAATACAACTTGACCAAGTACTGGAGATCTGAAAATCATGGGCTACTTTTAAGCAGAAGAGGTGCTTAGGGTGCTGCAGCAGTGAAAGACACTGGAAGGTGCAGGAGAGGAGATCCTGTAATTCTGTTCCAGTCCCTACTCTAGATGTCTCTCAGGTCACTTGCTTCTTCCAGTTCAAGTTGTTTGTTTTGTTCTGGACCTGACACCAGTTCCTGGGCTCTTTACCACACTCCACAATCCAACATGTACCTGAGGTGGAGAAATGCCCCTTCTCTACCACTGCTGGAATGACATTCCCTTCCATTCCATCATGCTGGTTCCCTGAGCTTTCCAGTCTCAGGCCACAAAGCAAATAGCAGCAGTCCTGAGAAAGCAAATGCAGGCACAGCCATGGACCCAGACAAATAATTTTGCAGGGCGATGCCATGAGTACAGCAAAGACTTATGTCACTAGTCATGTGTAAAACCTCAGGTTACAAAACTGAACTTTAGCTCACAAGAGTGAGGCAGTATCCTCTAGTACCCAAGGCAGCACACTACTTTACCTGGATAGCAGGTTCTCCACTAACCCAGCACAGACCTTTGCTCCTCTCTAGAGTCAAAAACTTACATAAGCGCACCTCAGTGTGTTTTGCTGGGCTTAGATGAAGATGACACTTTTGTTGGACTCACTGTCATGTCATCCACTGTGACTAACCTGCTCACCATAGGAGTGGTCGCCAGCAAGATGTATCATCATCAGCTCCATTATCTCCCTGACTGTGGGCTCTTTTCCCACTGACCTGCACAAAATGCCCCTCTCCCTCTCATCTAAATGCTTGCTGTCACCAAGAACACATTATAGGTCACCAGCAGCACAGACTTTTCTCCTGATGTTTTACTCACATTGCATATGTCATATTGCAGGTCTGTACTTTTCAGGCGTGGAGACCTGGACCAGACCAGCATCAGGGAGAAAGGCTAAGTTGCTGGAGGAGGCACCACCAGCTCCAGATTGTTTAAAGATGGGAAAATATGCTGGTGCTGCTGTACTTTAAGTAAGAGAAAGGAAGATGGTTTATCTGCCTTCTTGCAGCTCCCATTTTCTTTTTCAGGGGGTTTTGGTTTCCCTGAGGGAAGCTGGACCACCCAGGGATGTAGTCACACTCTGGAGTGCAGAGGAGGGTGAACATATGCTGGCAAATACAGAAGAAGAAGAAGGGACAGGGACAACAACAGGGGAGAGATGGTAAATGCTCGGTCATAGACTGCAGAACACAAGCAAGCTCATCAAATGTCCATGGTGCTGATGAAATCTTGCAACCAGAGAGAGAAGAGAAGCAGTAATGAACTGCACCTGTATGCCAACATCATTGAAATTTATATATCTAGTCACACTAACAATTTTAAAAAACAATTTCTTTTCACTTGTCTTACAAAAAAGTTGTCTGTACACTCCTTACACCCTTGTAAACGCCCTCTGACATGCCAGTGGTGTAACGCATGAAGACCTTTATGGCATGGCATAGAGGTCCTGCTGGGATTGACAGTGGTCTCAGCCTTTAACCTCAGGCTTCTTCATTTAAACCTCTGCATGTTTTTACACATCTCTCAGTAGCTTCACACATGTGCTCTTGGTAAATAAGAGGCATTTTGTTTTGGGTGGCTTTTTTCACCTTTTTTTTTTTTTTTGGCAACTGTATTTTTTCTTCATTCAGCTGACTAGTTTTAGCATCTCTAGGAGAGTAAAGGCCTGAGGGAGCAGCCTGCAGGGGAGAGTGACCAGCGCTGCTAAGACTATGGGCTGAGGACGTGGGCAAGCTGTGGAAGGCAACATGTGAAATCAAGAGATGTTTTATTGCTTGCAAAGCAAAACACACAATGGGGTAAGACCACAAGCACTGAAGATTTCTGCAGTCTACGTAAGTGTCCTTTCTGGTTTTGCTCTTACAGTGAAGTGAAAAGGATACATGAAGGCACAGCATCCCATGCTGATTGCCTTCCCCACCACAAGTATCCCACTCTCCTTGGCCCTGACTCTCAGCAGTACTGTGCTGGTGCAGCTGGCATTCAGGAATATGTAGGGATCAGCCCTGGGTCTAACAGCAAGAAAGTGCTGTCTTGCTTTAAAGAAGCCAAAAGATAATCAACAGTGTATTTTGCTTTCCTTATAAGTGTTCTCCCTAATCACCTCTAGTTGTTCAACATCAACCTTAAAACATGAGCATTGCCCCATGTATAACATTATTTTTTTATCGGTGTTTTAGACCCTCAAAATACAGCAGTATCACAAAATATCTGTGATAGCTGTCAAAAGAGAGAAGAAAAAAAAATTTCTCATGTTTCAAATTCAACCATAAGAGGTTCAGAAACCCCCAGAGCAGGTTTTACCAGCAAATGAATAAAGTTTTTCCACCAAAGTTGATACAGTACAGAGGGTGGAAGGTGTTGGGGGGAGGAAGGGGCAGGGGTGGGGTTGGCATGGTGTGTGTGTGTTGGGTTTGGAGCACAGGTGTACCACTTGCTTCTGATGACAGCTTCACCTGTGTTTTCATGTCCTGCTCAAGTACTTGTGTTTTATTGTACTGTGGATAAAATTTCTCCAGCTAAGACTGTTTAACTTCATGCGCTCAAAGAGGATGGCTGATTACCTAGGAGCACCACTAAATGTCCAAGATTTCCACCAAATACAGGCTCTGGAAGCAAGTTGTGCTTGTGGAAATCCTTGTTTTTTTCTGTAGATCCCCCTTCCCTATTGCTATATGGGGTCATCTTGACAAATGATATATACAAGTAATTGCAAAATTACACTGGTTTTCAGGTTTAGCAGTTTATATCTTCATACACGGGTGCCTTTCTAGCTATTTATTTATTTTATTTATTTATTTATTCCACTCAGAACCCCATGACTTCATCCTTACTGATACAGATAGCAACAGGAGGAACTTCCAGCACTTGATTGAGCTTGTAAAAATAAAGCCGCTACACCACAGAGCATTCACTTCTACTGTAGTATCCCAATGAAAGGCATAAAAAAGAAGGTTGAAACTTCTCTTTGCATTGCCCTGTGTTGTTTCTCTGATACCATCTGTGATATCATCTAATAGAAACATCTTAAGAAACAGTGTGTTCAGTGCAGAAAGAGAATTGTCTGTGTTAGCTGAACTATTTTATGAAGATTTTTACATAAGTTTTCGATACAAAAGGTACATTTCATAACCCAAGAGGAGACTCACTGTTGTTACTTGTAGTGTGTAGTTTATATAGCAACATTTGGAAACTGAAGAAAATCAAGGGAAGATGTTTAGTTAGTGTAATAACTCTGAGTTCATTTTGTAATTTAATTAAAGGGTCATATGATGCCATTTACGAGTCTTTTCTGATAGGCTGTTACTTCATGCTGCCTTATGAAGCTTTTCTAACCTTACAGCCACTACCCTGTTTTATTATTGACATGTGGTCTGCTTGGAAAAATTAATGTTCTCAAAAAGAGATTTTTTTTTTTTTCTGTGTGGAGACAGTGACATAGCTGTGTGTTCCCATGCACTTGGTGCAACTTGTGTTGTTTTCTTTAAATATTTGGATTAATTTCCTGCTCAGGGTAGACCGATCCCTCACTGAAGTAAAAACCATGTCAGCTTTAGCAGGAATGTTTTCGGAATCTCCATCTGGGAAGACTACAACTCTGAGTGGGAAAATAAACACATTGGCCTTCAGTTGGTTCACTGACTATTTTCTCTGCTGACAACATTAATTGTTCTGTCACTCGAGATGATGGTGCTTTTCAGCACCAGGTCCTAAAAGAATGGGACGATAACGTTGTCATTTGTTTGTATCTGGTCTCAGGAAACATGGTGGTACTTAACTTTGTGTTCATAAAGTTAACTTAGAAACCAGGGCAGACTGGACAGCACTGCCCAAATGGGCATGAGCTGATACAAATAGATACATTTTCTATGTGTCTTTCCTTATGTTTCAGATTTAACAGATTAGGAGGAATATTTCATCTATGCTCAGAAGTTTTATACTTCACTATACTCTCAATTATGGTGTTACACTAGGGAGTGACTGCATTTCACACAGGTATAACAGAGCAAGCCTAAGCCTGCTATTCATGAAGGAAAGTAATTTTTAAAATCATAAGATTTTTTTCCCATAAATGAAGACCTTTTCTGTGAAGGAGGGCTTTTGCAGAATTCTACTAGCACCAATAGGAAAATACCAGTAAGATATACCACAAATTACTGGTTTAAGTCAGCATCAGTTTCTAGTATAGAACAGATAAAAATCTGTAATCAGTAGTTGAAATTACTTTACCAGACTTCTGGACAACCTAGATACACATATCTGTACTGACAGTGGTTTTCTAAAAGTTTGGTGATATTTTTTTTAAGTGAACAGATTACCTATGCTGTATTACAGGAGCAGACAGCCCTCTCTGATCATGTATAAAGGAGTGAATATACCCCTTGCAGGCAAATAGCAGAAATAAAAACTCTGCCTGGAGTATTTTTTATATCATAATTTCTGATACAGTAATTTCTTATTAAGTATGTCTATAACATGGAAAAATTAAATGTTATCTCACAGGTAGCACTAATGCCTGCAAACACGGTGTCATCATTGTCTTTCTCACAAGGCACTCGTTTCCTACTCAGTCAATGAAACATACCAAGAACAATTGTTTATCTTTTTGTTCTATTTCCCCCAGATGCCTCTATGAGTGTCAGAATGCAGGGAAGTTTGGGGGAACTGAAACAGCACACAATTTCCCTGCAGATGGCAATACACTTGAGTGTTTATGAACATATATGTATTTACATAAATATATAAGCCCTCCATCTTACAAAATACTGTACAAGAAAACACAATGTCTGTGTACATAAGTATTTTGCATAAAGATGGTTATGCAGGTGTCACAGCTATGAAATATAGTGTTGAAGACACTGGCATACACTCACAGTAGACAGCAGTTGCATGTCTTCTGAACTACCTCTGCTCCTGAGTCCACTAAGCCAGCTGCAGAAACAGTGCAGTGCTTCCTCTTGTGTTGTACTGCATAAACAGTTAATTATAGTTTTCACGTTCAAAAAAAATCTAGGGCTATCATGTGAAGGCAAACAAATAAATACCCATGGTGGAAAGCAGCACTGAGCTGCTGTCTGCTCTTGGGGAGGTCTGTTTACCTCTCTGTACCCTGGTGTCCCATCTTACTCAACATCTGGCTTTTCTATTTAAATTGCAGAGTTTGTCACTTATTCCACATCCTCAAGTGCCCACAACAATAGAAACCTCTAAACAAGATCAAGGCCACTAGCACATAAAACATAGTAAGTAGCAATGTTGATGTGGCAAACATAAGAAATGTCTGTCTTGTTCTGAAATAGCCACCATGTGAGTCACCATACACAGATCAAATGACAGTCAATGCTACCTACCTTTTTTTGTGCATCACACAAACATTGTTACCATATATTTCATATTTCTCATTGTTTTCAGACCAAAAAGCTCCATAACAAATACTTAAGCATTATTATTATAGTTATTCAACACTTGAAAGTATTCACTAGAAAAAATGCACTCATGAAACTGTACAGCTCCACATGTTTAATTAATATAGGCCTGAGTTCTCATCCCAAAACCAGAATTTGCAGTAGGAAAATACAGCATTAAATTCTGATATCTTACTTTATTCTGTGTCTGTGAATAAGTGTGTTGTCATGTTGGATATACATAGTGTCTATCTATCAGCCCTCCATATGCACATCTAACCCACACAGAAATAAAACTGTGGGTGTGGGAATGATTTTTACTTTGTGGGCTGTCTATCACTGCTTCAAATTACTGGATGATTATGTAATTTATTATTATTGTGTGTGGGTTTTGTTCTGCTGTGGGGTGGTTCTTCTTGTTAGGATCTTTCTTTTAAATAATGATTGCAGTGCCAAGGGATGTGAGTAGCCATCCTAGAAATCCTAGAAGATCATCCTAGAAGAAATAATTAATGCACAATATCATGAAGACATCTTCAGTCCTATATATAATAAGTGCTAAGCTCTCTTTTGTTTCCTTCTTGTTCTATAGCTGCTAAAAGTGGTTTCAAACATAGCAAGCAGGGAGATCAGTCAACTAATAACTGGTTCAGTCTTTCTTCCTTTGTTATTTAATGTTGGCTGCAGCTGGGTTTAACACATTGAATGAAGTCAGAGCAGAAGTACATGTTTTGGGACTCTGCAAAGCAGCGAGCTGCAGCTGACAACTGAGACCAAGAGTTTTGTAGTATCATATCCTCAACAAGGAGCTAAAAATGTAAAGATTTTGATGGCATTAAATCTGAGGTGGAGATTTTCCCTACCGTATGTCCAAGGGGGAATAAAATAGTGATGGAAGAGTTTATCAAGCGGTACAGACTCTGCAGAAAACTTTTGTCTTTAGTGTCTTTCTCATCATGTCTTTTTTACCCTGTTTCATCTTTTAACCTGTTCTTCTCCTGATTCTTTCTCTTTTCCACACTATATCAGTGTTTCTCTAGCTCATTTGCTCTTTTCACTTCTTATTTCTGCCACACTTACTAGATATCAGACTGAGGTACAACTAATCATTTTTTATTCAGATTTTTCTCTTTTGAGTGAAGGAAAACATGGAACTTCTTGCAAAAAGTAATGATTCGTGTCTTCTTATTACTTAGTGAAATTAAAGACCGATGCTGGAAATTCTGAATGAGCTCTAGAAAATCTGGTTTTAATACAGTAATCATAATTTTTTGGCATAATAGTATTGCAAGATCACTTATGAGAGGGAGAAATAATAACAATACTTAACAGAGTAAACACTTATTAACCCTTTATTGTAGTTACCTTATTTCTTCACTATTTGCTAAGCTCCAAGCTTTTATTTCTTCTGAAAACTAAGACTGATTCTAACATAGACTTTCCACACTACCCTTCTATGTTCAAGAGACCAAAAATATTTTGCAAGGTTCAATGGCAAGTAAGCAAAACAAAAAATATGTAATAATATTTGAAGGTATAACTTGTTCATTTACTTTCTCATATTGGTATCAGAAAAAGACTATCACTGTCATGTTAATGTTATGGCATGGCACATGTTTTAGGGAGTCACATATTTAGGTTTTATTATCCAGATAGCAGTGGGCAGTCTCACTGTTATGTATTGGCAGTAAGCTGCTCTATCAGAAACAGCTACTTCATTTTTAGACTGAATTAATCCTGTTGACAGATAAGACATGCTTTTCTTGCTGAGTTATTGTGGGTCATCAAGGATAGACTGATTTATGACAGAGAGAGATAGCAAGAGTAATACATTTTCATTCTAAGGCCTTGTCGAGAGCTGTCTAAAACAAGTGAAGACGGATCACCCTGATAGATGCACTTGTGCATCTGTCTTGGACTTACATCACTGTAATATCTAGGCCTGAGATTTGGAAAGTTAATAGAATAGTTAGTGGGAACTAAGATCACACAGCTGTTTTTCTAAAATTTTGGACTGTGCCTCTGACATTTGACCACAGACCTGCTGGGCCTCTTGCAGTCCTATAATCTGTGTATAGCTCTCACCACACTTTTACGCAAGTTTTTACTTCCAGAAGTGAAAGTCCATCCATGTTTTTCATAGGAGTTTTCTTATTCACCCACACAGGCATAGCTGTCACTTTGGTTTGTAGTATTTCACATTTTGCAAGTTGCAATGTCTTATTCTGTGGTGATGACAAAGGCAGCTTTTGTCCCTATCTATTCCTTCAAAGAGGCCCTGCAAAGATCCTTCTCAACTTGATTCCCTCCTCTTCCTCTTAATACCTTTCTCTTGGCTCCTGTTTTCTAAGGCAGCAAACATCAACAGCCAGGTCTTCATGTCTTATTGCTGTCTTAGCATCTGCACACCATGCAACTCTTTCTTTCTTGAGTTTTGAGATTATACATCTCTGCAGATCACCACTGGAAATGGGAGCTGTCAGCAGTGAAGGACTCTCTCCTCACAAAGGGGAGACCCAGGAGATGTTACGAGCCTTTAAATAGTAAAAGTGCACTGTTCAAGCATCTGTAGAGCAGCCTATGATATGTCCAGCACAGCACTGGACAATTACTCGCTGGGAGAGATGTGTGCCTTAAAGAAAATCCACAGGCATATGAGAGTTCCTGGAGGAACTGGTGACTGGTATCCACAGCAGCATCTCAGAGGAGTCCTCTGGTTTTTTTATGACAGTGCATTGCATTAAACAGTTGGCCAACTTGCTGCCACCCTTTTGCTTGAAGGGACAATGTCACAGTGGTCCTACAACCCAGGCAAGTGACACCATATCGGGAGGATTTTGGGTTCTTTTTGATGGCAAGCTTCTGCTTCCCAACACACATCACTCCCTACAGCTCAGTCTCTCTCCAAGTGCCCATATCTCCTACACTAACGTGTTACTTACTGTCCCAGTCAGGCAGCAGGGCAAATGCTTTAAAAAAAGCAAAAAACAACAAAACAAAAAAAGCAAGAAGCACCCAAAATAAGCATGCCAACCCCAGCGGGAGGCTATAGGAGAGTCTGCCAGGATGTGGGGTGGGAAATGTTGCCCAGTCGGCACATGGGGCCGGCCTCGGTCCCAGTTCGCAGCCCCCGGACCATTTCCGGTGCCGCTGCGGGGCTGCTCCGGTCCCCGCCAGGCTCCCTCCGGGGCCGGACGAGCCGCCTGTCCCCATGTCATCACCGCGGCCATGCCATCCCGCACTGTCCGCCCGAGGAGCGGGGCAGCAAGAGGTACTTTTTTTTTTTTTTTTTTTTTTTTTTTTTTTTTTGTTCTAAAAAATACCTCCACCGTCTCGTCGGACACCGTGCGGGAACGTGGCCGGCTTCGGCAGAGCAGAGGATCTGTACATTGAACAATTCTATTAAAACGTTAGTACAGCTAATGCAGCCTCGATAGCATCTGAAATACTAAATAAGAGACCAGTTTCAACCCCAGTCCTCACTGGAGGGGATACACTAGTATGTTTCTTATTTTTATTTTCCTTATAGCCTGTTAAATTGACTAATAAAGTCAACACAGAGTTCTCTGTGTGGCTTCAAAAAACTCAGTAATTTTGTTAGAAAACGTTGAAATCCAACCCCAAAGTATTCAGCCCAAATATTTAGTTAAAGTAACCCTGTGGGTTAATAAACTAAACAAAAGCAAACCATGCAAAACTGCAGCAATGAAAACCAGACTTATATAAACGAAGGAAAGTTTATAAGAACCCTTTAGCTGGAAAAAAACAGCGAAGGAAAACTGCATGAAAGTTTAATATGAAGCATGTGATACAGAGGGGCTCGTTTTACAGGTACGCGGCTTTGCCTCGGATGGTTGTTGTCCCCAGTAAAATTTCAGAAATTATTTTTCTGCTAAGCTGAATTTCCTTCAAAACCTCACGGCAGCAGTTTCTGCTGAAGAAAGACTCGGCAGCTTTTGGCAGGTTAAGAGGAGCACTTCTCCGTGCTGCAGCTCTCTCTCACTGCCCACGCTTCACCACGTTGCTAATTTCGGTGTCTGACTTGTTTAGTTATTTCAGCTCCAGTAATGTGGTTGCAAAATATTTACCTTTCACACAAGAATCTGGATTATTTTGATTAGAGACTGATGCGCTCTTCAAAATGTTTGCTTATGAGCAAGTTCTTCAAAAAGGGGCAAAACAAAAGATCCCTCTTCTCAATCACGTCTCTTAAACCAGTTCCTAATAGCTAAAC
>JAWWLV010000100.1:47459307-47469857 GCA_035041135.1 Platyrinchus mystaceus
TGAGCCTTAAAAAAAAAAAAAAAAAAATAATAAAAAAAAAAATTAAAAAGGACATTTAAAACAAGCTATTTTAGATATATATGCTGAATTATCTCAAACTGTCTTCAGCGTGTTGACAGTTTGGTAATAATTTTAACCATTGCTATTCTACAGTTTAGATCATCACTAAATAAATGTTCACGACGATTTTTTTTTTTATCAAATAAAGGGCATGGGATTGGTGACACGTTTTTCTCTATGGAATAATGGGTTTCCAATATTATTTAGTTTCACATTATATCCCCAAAGAAGCAGCTGTGGAAAAGACCGCTGGAAAAACAAGCCCCAAAATAACAAGAAATCGTTTAAACTTCTCTTAGTTGCTTTTCATTTTCAAGAAAAGCTGAATAAACAACGTCGGCCCCGCCTAAGAGAGCAGAAAGCAGGTTTGAAATGAAAGAGACATGCGGAGGGAAAAGAGGAGGGGTTTTTTTATTTTCTTCCCCTTCTGAGTACTTAACTTTCCTCTTTTCTAAAAGGGACTGTGTGTAGCCCAGGGAGCACTTTATTTATGGTGTACAGAAGGAAACAAGTCAAATTTAAAATTAACCTCCAGTCGTGCTGGGAATAGATCGGACCAAATGTTGGGGGAAATCCTTTATTTCCCCCTTCTGATATTTTTGTCCAGTTCCGCTGCTTAACCATCTTCCGTTGTACTGCCAATGAAGGGAACGGTCCCTCTCGGTGACAAGCCCTGATAAAATTATTTTCTTTAAAAAGAAAGAGAAGAAGAGAAAGATGGACTAGGGAACTTGGGGCAACAAAGCTTTACAAGGAGAGAAGAAAGACTAGGGTAAAATACGACACATTTATCTATCAATTGCTAGACAAGACAAAGAAGGCTTAACAACAGTTTGAAAAGAGTGGCCTGTGAATGGTTACTATTCAATTTGTATTTTATTCCCCGCTGGTCATGGAATTGAGATCAGAAGAAAAAGTGAAAACACATGGCTGAGGTCAGTAGGATCAGAGAACCACCACATACAGCAAAGGGAAGGAAAAGCAATGGGAACTTGTGTGAAGAAATGGATTATATAAACAGAGCTCACCATCGCCTGCACCCCATTATCCTATAATTTACACTGCATGGGAGCATAGAAATACATTAAATTAGTGATAGGTTTCACCGTTGCTTTGTGCCAATCAATTCCATGATATACTTTCAGACATGTTTAGAATTCTTGGACTCATGTGTTTATTTTAAATATCACAGGGAGATTATGACATCACCAGCAAATAATGCTGAGGAAGGTTGCCTTCCTTTTGAAGTATGCTGCAGTGAGACATGACTTTAATTACATAATCACTTTGAAACCGTAATTATATAATAAATGAGGGGGATTAACCGGGAAGTATATAGTACATTAAAAATTGCTTAGGTCCTGGAAAAACAAACCAAACACACAGTGAGAAATGCTCGGTCACGAGTATCTCTTGCTAAGTTCGGGCTGTAGAGTTCATTCACGTTTCGTCCGAGGCGACAAAGAGATGCCCCTTCCGACAGCCGCCGACGTTCGCCTCCCGTCTTTCCCCGGAGCACACAAGTCCAGGGCTGGTTTCTCACGCTGCCGTCGCCGGCTTTGCCTAGCGGGACCGCGGTCCGTCCGCGCCGCCCGCGGAGCCTCAGCCACCGGGGAGGGGCCGCCGCCGGCCCGGGTCGTCCTCCGCCACACAGGAGAGCCAGGCGGGGACAAATCCGTTTTTAAAAAGGGGAATTAGTGGCCCTGCCTCCGCCCGCAGGTTTCCGCACAAGCGGGCGGTCGGGCGGGGGCTCCTCAGCCCTTCGTCGCCCAGCGCCGGGAGCGCCGCTCGGGGCTCGAAGCCGAGCCCACGCGGGACTTTACTTCGCATCCGCAGGCTATGCACGGCGTTCCGACGAGCCGGCCTAGCCCCAGCCCCCGAGCCTGGACCGGGGTGCGGGTGGTCGGGGTGTCCCTGTGGCCCCCCTGGACCTCCGCGGGGTGGCCGCGGCCCCAGCGCCGATGGCCGCGGGCTGCGGTGCCCTGCTCTGCTGTCCTCTGGAGAAGTGGGGAAGAGGAGGTTTTGTTTCATTTTTTTAGTTTGGTTGTTGGGGTTTTCTATTTTCGGGGTTTTCTATTTTCAGGGGGGTTTGTTTTTTGTTTGTTTGTTTATTTTTTCCTTTTAATTGGTGGTTTGCTTGTTTCTTTGGGTTGTATTTTTGGGGCAGGAGGTGTTGTTTTGTTTTGATTTTTTTTTTTTAAGGGCTAGACCGGAGCCAGGTGGGACCCCTGCCTGTCCTCCTAGTGTTCCGCCCCGTGCTGCAATTGCCTTTGCACTTTGTCCTCCCAGACGCAGGAGACGGGTCAGGCGGCCCCCCTATGCACCCCCCCCCCCCCCCCAAGCCAGGCACCGGCTCTACAGGGAGAAGGACTGTGCCCCAGACCCCACCGAGAGCACAGGAAGCCCCAAACGGAGAGAGGTACCATGTCCACACAGTGGATGCCCACACACTGCCCAGAGGGCAAAGCTCTGGGGACAGTGGATGGATCCCCAGACCAGTATGAAATTCAGACCCAGCAAACCCAGTGCAAGAGTCTCTGCTTGCAGCATCAGGTGTGGCATTTTCCCCCTAGTTTGAAGTGGTTTATTGAGAGTCAGCTTGGCTTTCTGGACACATCAAACTTGGCCCTTGCTATGCTATTGGTAAGCTGCTCTCAACACTTACGCCACGGGTTGTTCACATCAGGGTCTGCCTTTGGGTCTGCACTGTGTATTTTCTACCTCTCAGGACACCTTCTTTTCTGGAAGATGATGAGGAAACACAGCAACACATTGTAGGAATGACTTGGACCATTCCTTGGGGCTTTGTGTTGGACGAAAGAGCTGTACCTGGAGATGTTCTTCATCTAGGTGTGTTTCTAGCAAATCCACTGCTCAGAGGAGACGCCTGCAACTGCAGGCAGGTCTTGTAAAGAGCTGGCATGTGGAGAAGTAAGTACAGCCGTTCTGCTTGGTGCAACTTGACCTGGTCCCTGCCTGCAGGGAACAAAGTGGTCTGGCACCCAGGGACCAGGCAGCTCCATGCTTTAGTCCAGAGAGTCTCATGCTCCTTCATCCCCAGCCCATCTAGCAGGCTTTTATTTTGTCCCTGAAGTCCAGGGTCACTGGGAACTGCAACTCCAACACACACCCACATGACTGGCCTGGAAGACTTAAAATCAGGAGACTGCTTGCTGATGGCACGAAGAGCCAAACCATGTATGGGAGCCTCATTAGGTGGCTCCAGGCATGAGCAGACCAGCTGGATCCCCACAGTTCCCTGGGGACCAGCCCAAAACCCATGGATTTTCTCCAGAAAGGCAGCTTACATGCACATGCAGATGCTAACCACATACCCAAGAGACTGTCCCAAAGAGAGTCATTTCCCCAGATGTTAGCTGTGTGGTCATGGATTCTCAGGAATATAATTTTTTGCATATGAAAACATTTATTTTTCCTCCAGATGTCATGGTAATTAAGGCGGAAGGATGCACTCTGTTAACTATGTGAGAGAGATCGTGGTGCCTCACAAGTCTACAGGAGTCCCTGGAAGACCAAGTACCAGATGGCAGGGATGAGTCTCTGATGGGGACATGTGGGTGTATAAAACAGGCCTCAGCAAAAGTCTTATGAGAAGCTATCACAGCAGAGAAACTTGTCACAAAGAGAGGGAGAGAAGACAGCAAAGGCAGGTCTGTGATGGTGGGAGGAGGCTCCAAATTTATCTAATCTATGTTCTGCACTAGCCAAAGATTAAGTGCAACATGGGTGTTTTTGTCAGAAGTTAATCTGCTTTCTGTGCTCATCATGATGTAATGTCAGCTATGGTATTGCCAGAAGTTCTGGTCTCCTAATATCATGGGGGAGAGGTAAAGAAGAACAGAGAAGTGTATGGAACATCTGCCAGAAAGAGAACAGTCAGTGACATCTGTAAAGCATAGGCAGCACGGGGAGGGAAATAGGGAGATGTCAGGACCTAAAGGGCAACAAAGTTATAAGAGGGCCTGAAACACCCAGAAGTCTGTTTTGCACTGTGCAGATGTGGAACTTTTTAAGACTGAAGCCTCAGAGCCCATAAGTGTTAATGAGTTAAAACACAAAGGGGTAAATTCATGCTTAGTTCACAACAGGACAGCACATTTTGTTTGGCCCTGCAGTAACTTCCTAAAAAGCAGGTTGGTTGAGGCTAGGAGGGTGCAGGGCATCATGACTCTCAGCTTACTGGGCTCTCATGCTTTTTTAACTCCCATTCTGGCACATTTTACTATCTGTGTGAACCAGATTGTTTTGGAACGTCTCAATGACAATGATAATATAAGAATTCATACTTAAATAGTTTATTTCACCCAAGCACCTCAGAGCCCAGTGCTGACATGATTAAGTCTGCAAAACAGCTTGGACTGATGCAGCAGTTTGTTTGCTTCATATTTAGTAAAATCTGTGTGTATGTTGTGGATCAATAGATGGAAAGACAGGACTAAATTATTTAAATAGTGTCCCTAGTGGAAGTTCCTCTCTAAATACAGTGTGTTGCAAAAATTTCAGTGGCAGTTTGAAAGACAAAGGAAACTGAGATGAGAACTACACTGGAAAACTCTAAGGGTATGATATAATTAAATACAAATTACTCGGCTGGGTATTCTTGGTTTGATTGAGCATAGGTTTACATCAGGCTCCTTTAAATTTCATAGGTATTTTTTTAGGTTGTAGTGAAATTAGCTACTTTGAGATGACATGTCCTTCCACCATTTTGTACTTAACTTGAGAAAAAATAATGCTGTTGCTTCAGCAAGCATCTAGCAAAAATGTGATAGAAATATCTGGTGCATCTACCCTCTCTAAAGGCTTTCCTTACCTGCCAAAGCTCACTTTTTTTTTTTTGTCTAGACTGGATGTCAGACAGACCCTGTGCCTATCCTGGTTTTGTCTGGGATAGAGTTCATTTTCTTCTTAGTAGCTGGTACAGTGCTGTGTTTTGAATTTAGTATGAGAATAGTGTGATGACACATTGATATTTTAATTATTGCTGAGTAGTGCTTATCCTAAGTCAACAGCTTTTTAGTTTCCCATGCTCTGCAAGTGAGAAGGTACACAAGAAGCTGGGAGGGAGCATGGCTAGGGCAGCTGACCTCAACTGGCCAGTGGGATATTACATACCATAGAAAAATGCCATGCCCAGTAAAGAAATTGGAGAGAGTTCCCTGGAAAGGGGCTGATCACTGCTCAGGGACAGGCTGGATATCTGTTAGTGGGTGGTGAGTAGTTGTACTGTGCATCACTTGTCTCTCTTGGGTTCTGTTTCTCCCTCTCCTTTTGTTTACTAGTAGTACTAGTACTATGTTATTATTGTTACTGTTATATTTTTGTTTCAATTATTATACTGTTCTCATCTCAACCTATGAACTTGTCAAGGTTTAATCCCAGCTGAAAATTAGATACCATGCAGCCCCTTGCTCAACCCTCCCCTTCCACTCCACCACCCTGGAGGAATGGGAAGGAGAATAAAAGTAAATATTGTAGGTTGATATAAGAACAGTTCAATAATTGAAAATTAAGTAAAATGCAGTAAATAATGATAAATGAAGACGATAATAAAAAGGGAAAAATAAGTAATGCACAATACAAATGCTCACCACCTGCTGACCGATGCCAGACCCCACTTCCTGAACCCAGATTGGCTCAGCTTTAGTAAGTTTGGGTCACCTGTCCCAGCTATGCTCCCTCCCAGTACCTCCTCACAGGCAGAGCATGATACAAGAAAACAGTTCTTGACTCAGGATAAACATGACTTGGCAAAAACCCAAAACATCAGTGTGTTATCAACACCATTCTCATTCTGAATCCAAAACACAGTACTGTAACAGCTACTCAGAAAATTAACTCTACCCTAGCTAAAACTGGGACAGAAGTTTACCTTTTTTGCTGATTCTCCTCCTCACTGGGGAGGGAGTGGAGATGGGGGAGAAACAAGTGAGCAGCTGTGTGGTATTTAGTTGCCAGGTGGGGTTAATCCATGAGAGTGCGCAAAGCTCTTTCTCTGGCTTGATGTCCGGTATAAGACATCCGGCTCCGAGAGAAGACACAACTCCAGCACACTGATTGTATTGCATCCCTGCCTTGCATTCACAATACACAGGTAGTGTAGCAGAGGCTCATCATGGCCCAGAATACCCATGATCATGCCCACTTGCAAAACCAAAATGTTGCACAATGCACCTCTTGCAGTTGATGGAAGTACACAAGTACCCGAGTTTATGGACTCTGAGACCTACTGACAGACTTGCAAAGTCATGGAAATGAAGGAGGACAGATAGAAATTTAAGCAGCGATAAATGGAGCACTGCCATATCACTAATTTTCTCACGTGTAGTCTAGCTATGAGAAATTGCAAGGTGCTGAGCTTGGAAAAAGGGCAGGTCAAGTGAACGCAATGACTATTCCTTCTACTGTTCATGTTCGAGTTAATGAAATCTACTGTTTCAAGGCTGCTATATAGAAATATCTTCTTGAAAGTCACATATTAATTTATTAAAAACTGACAGGTTTTACAAAGCACAGGGAAGCAAGTCTGTAATTTATTCCGTGTGTCTAGAATGTCAGGAAGTAAAACCTATCAGAAGCGAGTTGGTTCCTTTTCATTACTAGTCTTCTATTCAGAGATAAGCCTATCCATTTTACGGTCTTTTTTGCAAAAGAAAATAGACAACCCCTGAGAGTGAGTGCCTGTCTAAATTGAAATTATCCAGTTGTAAGCTAGGTCCAAGAACCAGTATTAGGACTTATGTAGATATTTGTATTCTGATGTACTTATTTTAATCTTAAAGTGTGTAGGGAATGGTTTGAGAAAAACTGGAAGAGCCATTTTGTTCTGCCATGAGGACATGAACATGAAAGACTTTCTGGAGTTTTTGCTTCAGTAGTTCCACTGGAAATACTGAGCATGCTTTGCAGATGAGACTTAGGAACTGTTCATCTCTATTTGGGAGCAGGCAACTTTCTGCCTATGATGTTATAAATACAAAGATGGGGAAAGGAAGCTGATTGTGTTTTGACTGAAACTATACCCTCCTCAAAGTCCAGACACATACTTATTTATTTGCATTCACACACAATTGACAATGAAAGCAGCCATGAATATTTCACTTTAGTAGAGAAACCTAATTTTATCCGCGCTTAAGATATTTAATTAAGAATTGTTCCACTACTCATAAGACTGGAACAGGATGAAACTTTACCCAAACATGGTCAAAGTAATTATACACCAGAGAGATACATTTTGTGAGGCCTAGACATCTTTTAGGAGAGAATTGTAAATTATATCCAGGCATCAGCTTTTTTACTTCAAGGTAGTCTCAGTGGATCTAGAGTTCTGTATGGCTCAAAGCCTAGATCTATGGAGTGTGGTCATTTCCAACAACACTGAAAAAATTTAAAATAGCATGTGTGCTAGGAAGTTTTAAGTATATGGAGGCACAATTTTTTTTTTTTTGCAGAGAGAGCATGGAGTTCCTTGCTGGAATGCCCTTCTTGCTCTGGACACAAAATCCGTAGGGGGATGTGCACATAAGGATGTGCACCATTAAATAACAATTATAACTTTCCACATACAGCTTTTGACCTTTTTCGATTCCATGATGCCAAAAAGGAACTTCAGCTGGAGCAGTTGATAAGTGAACCCCACACATAGTGAATCCCATCCTGCACAAGTGCCTTTAAAAATGCTTTAAAACAATACAGAAACTTATAGGTACATGAACCACAAGCTGACCAAGAAAATTAATTGATCAGTTCAAATCTGTTACCAAAATTCCAGATTAAATCACGAAGCACACTTAACTGGGCAATAGAGATCAGGCTAGACCATCCCTTTCAGTTGCTCCTTATAGGAGCACTTGGTTCTAGAGGAATAAATCTTGTGTTTAAGGGAGGGCCTCTTCCTTTGAAACCTTTTCAGAGGAACTGGCTTATCATAATCTGAAGACAAGTTTCTCACTATTTCTCAGATGAGCCTTCTTCAGATTGTTTCTATATCCTCCTGCCTGCTGCTGGCTGGCCTGGATCCTGAGCCACCGTTAGATCAGTGCCAATCCCATCATTTGTGCATTATTTAGTTCCAGTTATCTCTGTAATGATTCTTTTATGTGACATGGTTAAAATCAGACCAATGAAGACATAAATCCTGAATCCTTGGTGTGTGTTAACTGCAACACTATTTTCCCCGCATGTTGACCTAGAAACAGCTTGCAGAGAACATTTGAGAGAGATATACCAGCCTCCCTGCTCACTTTGCTGTGACTTCCTCTCTTACTGCACACAGAAAGCAACTGTGCTTGCATGGTGCTCAAACAGAACAATCTGGTTTAAGTACATGTGTGATAACTTTCTGAAGCTTCAGAAACCAGGCCCTTAAGTGGGATCTAGACCAAATGACCTGATCAGTGCTGGTTCTAAAAACTTAATAAGAACCTTCTCAGGCTGCTGTCCTGAATCTCTACAATCACCAGTTCTGTCTTGCATTTAGAAGACCTCCCTGGAAGGTCAGACAAGGTTATGTTGAAGTATCACCTCCATCTCTCAGAGGGAGACAATTCAACATGTTGCACTTCAAGCAGATCATGTTGTTGGTATCTTACAGATAAATAGCACTTACTGCATCAATATCACACAGCAGGGCAAAATCATAATAGAGGACACACAGTGAAAACAAATGTATTTAAACATAACCACATGTTCTGTGATTTCACAGGACTAAGTCTTCAAAGTAAAAATATTATTTGTGAAACACCTCCCTTAGCAAATTTTGCTGGGCCTTGCAAATACTGCAATAAAAATGTCATTTGGAATGTTATGTAAAGTCATTCAAGTAAAACTCCAAATGAGAAAAGCAAATAAAGGAGCCTGGGATGGATGAGGCTGGATAACAGTGAAACACACAGAATCAAAAGGGATCTACACAGAAAACATATGTTGAAGGAAAAGGTGCATAGCTGCCTAGAAGAATAGTGGGGAGACAGAGGAGAAGCAGGGTAGTGGTGATGAGTGCTAGCAGTTTCAAGCAGGAAGACAGACTGCCATATGAAAGGCAGTCTGTATCAAGAAATAAACAAGGAATCTGGCAGTGGCCAAGGCCGACATCCTCCAGTATACTAGCCTGGATGATCTGCACCAAGCTGGTGCTCTGCCAGGTGTGTGTTTGAGTCTGTCTCTCTTCCTCCTTCGAGCTACCACTTGCCTGAGCAGCTGGGACTACGTAGGGTGCAGGTGTTCTCCCTCCCCTGTGTGCAGGACAGAGAACAGATTTTGGCAAAATTGGTGACCAGGGACCACAGGTGACCCATGGAGAACTTGCTGGTGAGCTGCAGGAGCAGCACTGTTGAACAGTGCTGACTGTAGCTTTCCTTCTAGCTGCCAACCATATGGAAAAAGGCAGCTATACTAAATATTCTACTAATTCCTATAATCACTGGTAAGGCAGATGGTTTAAATTTGCGTAGACCTTACAAGAACCTAAGTGCTATAGGGATGTTCATTTAGTGCAACTCTGCCTAGTGACACACCCCCCCAGTGCTGGACTCTTGTCTGGCACCTGACACTGATTTCAGCAGGGACTCTGGATTTCCCAGTGTTTTAATTGCTTTCAAAAATAGGCACTTCCACCAAGTCCAGTCAGATTTTTTCCGCAGAATACTGAAACTGAGGTCAGAGAAGGGACTTAGATATGAGTGGGAAGATGTAAGGGGAACAAGACTCCTTGCAACAGCTCTGTCCCATTTTCCCCACACCTTCAGAAGACAGTGTGGTGGCTGAGTGGCTTTCTTCTGACCTGACCTGGCTGCCAGGATTTTCTCTGGCAACTAATAATTGTAAACTTTTTTATATTTCCAAGGAAATATTTTTTTATCTGCTGAGAATGTGATATTTTATTGACCTAGCAATGATACTGGTTCTGGAAAGAGGACTCTTTTCTATCAGTTTACTCATCTTCCTTTTTTCTGCCATGGGGAATGTAAAAGGATTTCATGATTCCCATCCTATAAAACATAAATCAGTTGTTGTTGGTTCTAAAATAATGCATTCTTCTCTCAAAATTTTGAAGGCTCTTTGTGAAGCAACAAGTGAAAGAAAAAGCTTCTAGGTAGATATGCATTGATTTTTATGCCATACAGATGTTGATATAGATTGTTATATACCTGCAGGGCTCTTAATATTTCTTTTCATTCCCTGCCACTTGGAAAACATCCACAACAACAACAGGTTAGCTGACGTGTTCAGGCTAATGATGCCTAGATGTAAAAAGAGATGGTTTTATGACTGAGCTTCCTCAGTGTAAAGCTTTTGGCTTTTTCTCTGGACTTTACAGCTGATTTTACCCCTGGTGGCCTAGCGGTTAAGATGCTGATCTCTCAGCGCCAAGGCTGCAGGTTCGAATCCCGCTCCTGCTTCAGGGATAATCCCCCGGGCAGATGGAGCTCGTCAGCCCCTAAGGCCATCCATCTAAGAGAAGGTCACTC
>JAWWLV010000100.1:47488589-47500690 GCA_035041135.1 Platyrinchus mystaceus
TGTGGAGTGCCATATATACTGTAATTGTCTACCCCTGGAATGAGCTGCAGAGGTAGCCTTCAGAGGGCAAAGGTTTGCCCGAGAGTTATAATTTCTAAGAAAGCCTTAGAAACTGGTATGTTGTTTACAGTCTTGACGAATCAGCTTGCTTGAACCTGTAAATACGATGTTGGAGGAACAGATCAGAGGTATGGATGAAGCTGAATCTTAAAATTACCTGTAAAGCCTCATGTTTCAGTATTATTACTTCCCCATGGATTGTCTTTTTGTGGGTACTGTGCTTATCTCAAAGCCCTAGCAACTCTCTGTATCTTCACATGTCCAATCTCCCATTGGTTCCTAGATATTTGCCCAAATTTCTGGATTTTGGAACGGGCGACTGCACACTTTCCTATTTAATTCACCAGAACAACTCTTTTTTAACAAATATATGGCATTGGTATGTTCAGTTGGAGTAGTTTTGGCTACTGTTCAGAGTCGATCTGTAATGCCTGGCAGAAGCAGAAGGTAACAGCAACTCAGTCTGCAACACTCTTCTCTCTAAATCTGTCTTCAATAAAAAACTAAATTATGGCACTGCAACAGTCACAATTCTGTTTGAAAGAGTTCAACAAAAGCAACCTTTTCCATTTTTTGAAAAGTTTTAGAGTAATAACTGGGGAAAAATGAAATAAATCCAGTAAAAAATTCTTTATCATGACACAGTCAGTGATTGTTTGTGGTGGAAGTTAGAAGAACTCCAAAAATGCTAATTTTTCAGTAAGTTTTTGACTGAAAATGTCTACCTTGAAAGGAGCATGCTGAAATCCCATCACTTTCACATAGCATAGTCTTGAAAATGTGCAAATATATTAATTTTTAAAGTGTTCACAAAATTTTACAGCTTCTACAGGCAAGTGCTCTAGTATTTAGAACTGTTACAACCAGGCATAGTTAGACTATCAGTCAGTCATTTGTAAAGTACTGCAGTAACTAGATTACAGCTCAGTCAGCCTAGCCTGAGAGTGCCAGTCTCCATTTCTAATAATTTCAACATCATTCTTAGCATTGCATAGTTCTAAATACCCCTCAAAACTTTACTCCAACCTGGTTTAATTCTTCAGAAAATATAATCCTTCAGAAACAGTACTGAGTTAATACTTCGATAGGATAAAAAGGGATATTCATGATGATGATTAGAATGGACTGTTAGTCTGATAAGCCATGAACATGAAATACAAACTGCTTGTGATCATTTAACTCCTTGCAACACAGTGTCCCAAAACTAGGTTGTTAACTCAATTTCTCTCTTAAAGCAATTACAGCTTGCTCATGTACAATTTTTTAAAAAAAATTTAAACATAAAGTGATATATTTCTTCATTTCCTACCCGGAGTTTATGTAGCATTGCTGTATTTTGTTAAAAAAGTTGCCATGTTCCACCTCACTATTGACTGTATTTCAAAAGTAATTGAAGTAATTGTTGAAGTATACAAGGAGTACATACACCACAAAACGTGTTAGCACAGTTATTTCAAACTGTTTCTCTGTTCTAGTGGACAAGAATGTTTGTATAAGGACTATTCACATTTGTCTACCCTTAATATCTTTGCTCTTTAGAATAATAGCATCATTCCCCGTCAGCAGGAATGCAAAATGGTAAAACATGACCACAGAGGCTGCCCACTACTGAGGTGTGAACCTTCTCTTCTCCATAACTATTTCAATTTCTGTTTCCCATTCCATTTTCAGTGAAATGTCTCTCATGTGGCTCAGTAGGGCTCCCAAGCTTGCAAAGCTAGCATGAAAGAAACACATGTCCTCCCATTTACTGCTGGTAGAAACTATATCCAGTAACCATGAGTGGTGATCTAAAATCTTTTGCTCATTTGCAGTCAAGGGGAGTTTGAAAACTTTGGACTTCAACACTAATATTTTTCTGATAAAATAGCATCTATTTTTCTAATATATGGTTTATTAGAATAGTAGGGGTTTCAAACACCAAAGAACAGGTAAACACTAAACCGTTTTGGCTGAGATCTGAAAATCTACAATTTTGGGGAAGAGGTTGGGTTTTTTTAAAAAATAATGTTTCAGATATTAAGCCTTACCTCTCAAGCTGTCAATAGATTTTGTCTTCTCCCTTAGCCTGGTCAAGGACTTTGTGTGCTTCTATGGAGATGGATTTTTTTTCCCTGAGTCTTTACTGAAACTTCTTTGTGGCTTGGAGGAGAAGGAATAAGAGACGGGCAGCCCCCATCTAATCAGGCAGCCCATGTTCCATCAGGTTTCTCCAGATGAAACCACTGCCATTGGGACCTGCCCATGGGTTGACTGTAGCCTGAAGAGAAGCACTAATGAGGAAGTGTCTGGGGAACATGAGGAAATGCCTTTGTTGTACCATGAATAGTTTGTCTGCTCTACAAATATGAGTAATGTAAACAGGAGTCTTTCTACATGTGTCACGGCAAGGAGACCAGAACTATCATGGAAGGTGCTAGTTTAATGGCTCTGGCACACAGCCAACAAAAAGGCCAGAAGATCAGACCCTTTCCAAAGGTGCAGGGTGCAAGCTGGTGCTAGAGGAGAAGTAGCCATTATATCTTCTGGTGTAAAACAGTCTCCCACCAGCTGCTCTGATTTATAGGAGCTGCAGCAGTGCAAGCCCACTTCAAAACCAAGGGGATACAAAACAAGCTTTATGCCTCTCATGTTCCTATCTTTGTAGTCATGTATTCTGCTTTCTTCCCTTCTGGAACCTCTAGATTTTCATCTAAATATTAAAAAGACCTCCAGGTCTGTGGACCAGCTCATACTTTCTTTTTTTAGAAATAGCCATCTACTTTCCTAGCCACAGAGTGGTTATTCATCATATTTTCACATTTTGTTTATGGATGTTCCAAAGTCAATCAAGATTATTGTCTCTTTTATGCAGCTAGCAAAACCTCAGATAAAAAAAAAATATTTCAATTTATTAATCCATATGCATTAGTCTCAAATGTTTGGTTCTATAGGTTTGAGCTATCTACTCATCAGCTGGCATCAAAAAGCCACTGTACACCTGCAATTTTCATACAAGAGAATACATACAGGTAGCCCTGTACAGCAAGAAAAGAAAAACCTTCAGATTCTTCTCACTAAAGCGTAACCTTTATAAATAATAAATAAACAGAAGTACTCAGTTCTTGAAGACAAGGGCTCTTAGTCTCCTAATGAAAAAAGGACCATGCTGCACCCAGCTCAGCAAAACCCTTATTACACATCTGCTCAGATGCCACTGGTTGCACATCAGGATGTCTTCCAGCCTGCAAGCTGATGCTGTCCTGAGTGGGGGGCCACAGGCAGAACTGCTCTGGGCTTCCCACATTGAAATATTCAAAGCAGGGGGAGCCAGGCTCCAAGGCTGGCAGTCACACTCCCTTTTCAGAGAAGATAAAAGCAGCAGAGGAGAGTTACAGCACAACAGCAGCATCTCAGTTGTTAAACAGTACTTGAACGCAATGTGTTTCTGGTTAGTTTAAGGAAGGATAAACAAAATTTAATATCTGGCAACGAACAGAAGTTTTTTTCCTTGCCTTATAAATGATATTTGGATTCATTCAAATTCGTGTAGCTTCCACACACATAAGACTCCATTCCATTTCCTAATTTTCCATCTTTCTTATTTCCTAAAACATGAGCTGTGGAGCTAATGAATTAAAACACTCTGAGGTTTGGTTTTGGCTCTGTGTGCATCTGTGCTCTTTTACTACCATAATTCAATGTGACAAGGTTATTGTCCTAACAAACACTAGCACCTATTGTAGAACTATAATAAAAAAAGAAAGATTGCCTTAAGCAGCACATTTTCTTCAGAGAAGACCAAATACTACCTATTGACATTTTGTTTTCTTCACATCATGTTCTTCTTTTCATTCCGCAGTGGTCACTAAACATGCAACTCTGTAGGCAAAGTGGGTTAGATTAGAGTTTAAGGATCAGCTTCTGCAATGAGCTGGATCAGATGGAATTCATTCTTCTTGTTAGCTTTCAGCTGATACTTATGAGCCTGAGCTCAGGACTCCGTTTGTGCAAGGCACATTAAACACTGTGAATGCAACCCCTGCCCCAAGGAGCTTGTAGCTCAAAAAGACAAGTATGCAAAGATAAGACAGATAAAAAGAAAAGACTAGGACTTTGCAGAAAACAAAGCCAAGACCTGCCTCTGCTAAATCAGTGTGCAAAAAGCCAACACAAATGAGAGGTCGATTTCTACATAAGAACCATCTTAAATGTTTCTATACAAATCAGTCACGTTCAGCACAAGGCTGGCCCTCCAGATGAATGCCTGTCCAAAAAAACACCAACCTCCCCCCACAATCTATAGCAAAGTAAATAAACTACAATGACCCCAAAAAAAAATGTGAAACACTCTGTTTTTCAAAGCTCACAAAACAAGATTTTAATGACGCATATGGTCTCTATTTGACCCATAGTGGTTCTTTGATATATAGTGGCAAGACTATAACTTACTGATAGAATAACATTTTCATGTAACCCATTATATTGCTAATGAAATAATCAAGCCTTCTCTAATTGTATCTGTTTGAAAGGTTATATTCAACAGCAGGTCTTGGAATATTTTTCCAGCAGAGGAGTGACACAAGACTAGCACACATAGAAACTAAGGAGAGCTCTGTCAAAACTTGTTCCCCATAAAAAGAAAATAATTTCTGCAGAGAAATGCTAATTCACTAGGGGACTGACTCAGCACAGGTAACAAGGCAGTTGCATGTCACAGAAGATACCTTTAGGGAAGAAAGAGTCCTCTTCTCAGCTATTTACACTAGTGATGCGATGCAAGAGCCCTGGCAAGGTGGACTTTCTACCGTAGCAGGATGTTTGGCATTGGCCACGAGTGGTGGTAAGCACTTTTGAAAGGCACTCTTTTCTGATCCCTTCCGTCCTCTCCTTCCTCAAGGGTAGCAAATGTAGTGATCTGAGATCTCCAGGGCTCGCTTCCCTTTTTCCCCTCCTTAGTCTTGCTGTGGCAGAAGCAACCTGACCCCAGTCTGGTCCAATTCTTCTTCTGTGGGCTCAATCCTGCCTACACTACCAAGAAGTCTTGAGCTGCCTTGGGAAAATGGGGTAAATCTAGATGGGTTGGAACTGTTGACCTCTTCTCTTTCAAACCAGTTATTTCCATGCAGTTAAATGTTCAAGAATCTGACTGAGACAGATTTCACCTTATTAAGGACTTTCTCAAATTCCCGTTGCTTTCTACCTCTGTGAAACAGCTCTGTGTCGTCAGTGGCAGAGGTATGGTCTCTTATTAAAATATTAAATACAATTCATTACATTCACCAATGCCAAGTGATATTCTGTGGCCTTCAGCATCTGAGCAGTCTGCATTAAGCACTGGAGGAATCAATGTGATATTAACTTCAGGTTTTATGATATTTTGTTTAAATGATTATACAAATACAGCAGGCATCTGTTTGGTGTATCTTTGGCACCATTCAGAGAAACTGTATTTCACTCAGATTCCATTCCTGATTTAAATTAATTACTACTCAGAGAAGAGGCAGGAACAGACACAGGTTTATATGACGCATGTATTACATTTCCTTATTTTCCCTGATGAAAAGAGAGTGGTGGGGGTTACAATTTTAAAAGCTTCCTGCTTAGCCTACTTTTTCTGCCCCAGTCTAACAAAAGAGGCTGCACAGTCACAGCTGTTTGATGCAGAGAGATACCATGTGTAATCTGAGGAGGAGGAGGAAAGCCTCCTCTGACATCCCTAGCAAATTCATACTCATCCCGTGTTCTGCGTTAGACAGACTAAGAGGTTCCACTTTCAGCCCTCCAGGATCCTGTGGTGGAACAGACCTCCACCAGCAGCATCTAAATGAGGGGAACCCAGTGGTTGCAGGGAAGCCGTCAGTAGCTAATTACATTTTTCAGCAGGGATACAATTTGGCAGATCTGCATATAATGCTGAAATCCCTGATTAAGTTCAGAAGGGCAAAGGAAGTCAGATCCTGTTCTCTGCATTGGTGGAAAGCAGCATGGCACACAGCTCATAGAATTTATCTCACCATATGTGAAACTAAAAAAAAAAAAGGTAAATTATTCATATTTTGTTTTGCAACTAGTCTTGGAAAAAGAAAAGTAAGAAATATGAGGCATTCACTGCATTTGTCAATTACTGAGATAGAGAAAAACTTTTGCTAATAAAATATTCTAGCTGCAGGGTACATTGCATTTTAGTATACGTATGTATACATCTGTATATCCATGCATAGTGGGGACAGAGACGAATTTTTCACGTGCAGCAATTTCCCAGGTGGAAGTTTGCTATTGAGACTTACAGCTAATGTATTGAAATATATTAAGAGGGTTTAAGGCTTCCATTTGTCTTCATTAAAACCAGTTTGAGTTCAAGCTGACTTGAGGATCATTTTTCATATCAGGAGTGAGAAGACAGAGGTTTTACCTCAGCTCTTTGGTTGACTTAGGCCATAATTTCAGACAATTCCCATCATTTGGGGACAAAAAAATGAAGTTAATAGCATAAGTCTCTCTCCAAAGTAGCCTGTCACCTCTTCAGAAAAACCTCTGTGAAGGAATGAGTATTGTAGGTGAATTGAGTTAATTTTTCTTGTCTAACAATTCAGAATATGAGCAGATGACCTTTGTATAACTAATTCATTCTTCAGATTTTATAAACTGGGACACAGTGTGCAGCTCTTAAAAGAAATGAAGCATTTTGTAAAAATATATGCATACTGCTGTTTATAATAAAATAAATGCTTTTCAAAAACATATGTAAGTACAGTAATGTTAACTTTCATGTCAGACACTGCTTGAGAAATCATATCTTTCCTGTATTTAAAAAAAAGTGTGTGTATGTATATATATATATATATATATATATATCCTCACAGTCTAGTGCAGATAAGTTGGGCAGTGCAACATAATCTTGCTGGATAAAAGTGAAGAGGAAGAGCGATGTCCTCTGTGGGTTCATCTTTTCACCTTCATGCTCTGCCATGTCCCTGTGGCCACTTGGAGCACCTGAATGGGTAAGGAGCCAGGAGAAAAACACAGTCTATGACACAGCAAAAGCCTTGGGTTATGTGGTGACAAGCTTATTGTCACCACAGGGAGTGGTGTGGACTTGCGGGACAGTGCAGGGGGCAGCTGTAGCTGGGTAGGAAGCTGCCTGTGTAACCACTCCCAGCATTGCAGTTCTCTATTTGGTCCTTAGCAAAGTGGAAAGAGTGTGCAGTCCTTTTTTTTAAGTCTGTGGATAGATGCAGCTGGCACCCAGCAGAGATCATAAATAAACACTTTGTCCCAAAACTCAAGATTTTTGATCTTTTTTGAAACCAGATAACAGGATATTGCCTTTTTGTTCTTCAACTGCTATGCCAGCGAGAACCTTAGTGCCTGACACAAACACTGTGCAATGCTGTAATTTCTGTGTTATAGATGACCCCCTATCTACAGACTTCACTGTTCCAACACCCTTGTTGGTACTTAGCAAATCCTGTAAGACTTGTTACATCTTACAGGAACATCAGGGAAATAAGGTCTGAAATAAAGGGATTTCAATTCTCTGTCTCCAATTGGAAGGGACCTCTTGGACAATGCACTTCTTAGTGCCTTAAAAATTTTTTGCCTTCATTTTTTCTCCATAAAATGGGTATAATGATAGAGGCTTCCCTTGGTAAATGTTGAGATCTACATATGAAAATACTATATAAGATTTAGGTGGGTTTTTTAATATTATTACTTCTATTGTTCGTGCATTTGCTCTGAAAGTAAAGTTATTGTGCAAGGACATCGACCAAAAAATCTTATTACAAAAATATGAATATGTGAATAAACACCAGAAAGAAAATTCACATCCTCTAAGTTAAGCAAAACATCTTGTAGAATTAAGTTAGACTCTGCAGAAAATGCTTGCAAAATTAGGGTCCCGATTTTTATTAATTCTCCCTTTAAACATAACTCAACTTAGTTTTCAACTGGTTTTCAGCAATGCTGTGAAAGAAGCCAAAACACCTTCTGAGGGATTATGCCAACCAGTAGTTTTGAACAGCTTTGGGGCAGTATTTTGTAAATTTTTCTTTAAAAAAACTGTAACTAATCATTTTCATCTTATCACCTACAGAGCCATTGCATTGGAATGATGGTTGGCTAATTTTCCAAAGGACACATTTACTATGGATTGTTCTACATAGCTGTCAAGAATGACAGTGAGCCAAAACATACTCTGTCAAGGGAAGTGTTTGGTTGATGAAATTATAAATAAGTCATCAACCAAAAGTCTGTTAAAATGAATCATCATTAAATGTTTCTCTAAATACAGTGTTTAATATCAAACTCCAAAATAGGAATTGCAAGACTGTCTTTTCCTACCTCATTCTCTTTGAACACATCATGAGAATATTAAGTTAGTTAATTTAAGCTCTATGTGCATGCAAGCACACGCAGAGAAGCAAAGACTGTGATATGTTTTACATAAAGCAGGCCATTGTGCACTGATTATAATGTGTAAAGAGGAAATATGTTTATACCACAATCTATTTGAAACTCAAATAGGCAGCAGTACACTGTGTTTATAAATACAAATGCAAAACCTATGTTAAGATAATGTTAAGGGTCTGGATTCTAACCACAAACCCCAGGAAATTCAGAGCAAACCTTGGAAGTTTGGGCCTGATTCTGATTTCATGCTCTTGCCATGTAACTGCTGTGTCTTTGGCAATAGTTTGTAATGGAGAAAGCACAAACTTCTGTCTGAGGCTCTCTAGGTACATCAAGCCTTGTGCAAAGTATTATCATATTTAGGTCTGAAGGCTAGATACAAGAAAACAATGTAGGCAGCTGTGACAGCATCCCCCAGGGCTTCTTTTAATCTAATGAAATGTGCATGTGTATATGCATATGTGGGTATGTGCAAGAGAGGAAGGATGGAAATGTGCAGTCTTGACAAGCACATGCTCAAAACTCTCTTTTGTCCTCCAGGACACATGTAGACATTACCGAAAGCTTGGAGCAAGCTGAATATTATCAGTCTTTCATGATGCATAATTTACAACATTATACTACTACATTTTAAGGAGACTGTAACAAAGGAATACAGCCAGGGTTGTCCCTGTTGAAATATACAACTGAAATATTAATCAAAAGACTTCAGTGAGAAAGGAGGAGGGAATGATCTAACCCTGTGCAGTCCTGTGTGACATTTCAGTGCACAATCATGACAGTAAAAGAAACTCTCATAAAGGCAAGAACAAGGCTGGATTATTCCACCTAGACCGGGAAGGGACATGGCAATGAAGAACAGTTGGTCTGGTGGTAATCCCTAACAACAGAAGCACACATTGGCTCTTGTCTACTGGCAAAATTAAACTAGTTATCCACATGGTGACACTCTGAGAAGGATGCCTACTGTTACAGTGCATGTTTTAGCTTGCTGCAGCTTTGTTCCTCAAAATTCCATATATACATCCTTTAGTAAAAATGATTTTGAATATCTTATTTTCCCTAGCAACAAGTCTGGTGCTCTGATAAATATAGCAAAGCCTTCCCTGATGTATAATCTTCTGTGATTGTCTTCTAGACAAAGCATTGTAGAGTTCACAAATATTTGTAGAGCAATCCAATATTTTTCTGGAAGGGACTGAGAGGTGGCTAAAACAAGTCACCAAGTTACAGTGTGATATCTCTCTCAGCAGATGCTCACCCAAGACCAGGGTCAAATTTGGAGGCCACAATGAGGTTCCTGAAAGAGCCCTGAAAGGGTAGTTTAGATGAAATTTAGGCACTTAAAAGAAAATGAGCAAACCACAAAAGTATATCCACCTGCTTTGCTTTTAAATAGCTATAGATATCTAAGTATGAAGCAGCCATGTAGCACAGACCCCAAAAGCTCTGTTCACAGGGTGCTAAGACTCGACTTTGACCAGTCTGAATCTGCCTAAAAGGAAAAGTTGACATCCACCTTTCCTATAATAGCTGATGGTTGGTGAATCTCCTGAGAAAGAAGAGATATAGGCTGCACACCATCCTTGGCCTGGGGCACTCCACACTCGTTCTCTACTACAGGCCACATATGCAATGCTCTTCTACAGGTTGCACCAGAGGTGCTCAGCTGTTCCTTGAGTTGGAACTTGTGGGCTGGAAGGCAAACAACACAGCCAGAGAGGAATGAGACGTGTCTGTATCTTAATAGTAACAGCACACTGCTGGCAAGACTGACTCCCAAGTGGCAGTCTGACTAATCTGGAAACTGGTCTGTAAACCTCCACTGACAAATCCAGAGAAAAGAACTGACAGTCTTCAAAAAAAGGCTGTCTATCTCACTTCATCCAAAAGAAAAGGAAGTGATGTTCGCTTAGAAGTATATCCTTTTCAAAGGAATTACAAAAGAGGATCATATTGATGAGTTTCTGTTTCAGTTAATGACTTCGGATGTTTCTCCTGCTTTTTTGTACTATTCATCAAATGATTCTTAATGAGACACAACTTCAGCTGCAAATACAGTGATCATCTTTCCATGAATAACATTGACACACCTAATGCAATCAAGGATCATTGCTTTACTAGCCAGTCCTATAGCTCATTACTGTAGAAAACCTGAAAAAATGGGAATGTGTCATTTGCTATTAATTCTCAGTTTATTTAAACCAGTACTTTCCTTCAGATTAGCTTGTTCATGAACTTCATGTCCCAAGTAAAATTGTCAATGTCCAAAAAAAAAAATCTAAAAACTATCATAAGTGTGTAAGGAAATGAAAGGATTGTGACCGTAGTCTCAGTTGACACACTCCAGTGAAAACCAGGCATCAATTCAACTAAAGGAGCCTTTCATGGGCAAAAAAATGATGGGAGAAAGCTCAGGATCAGTCCATTGTTCCTACCCTAAGGACAACAAAGAAAATTCCAGGAAGCTTGTTCTTTATTAAAAAGCCATAAAGAGACATACTGTATGAATAAGTATGCCAGATGAGAGCATTTCTATATAAGGCTAGGTCTAGAAGCCAAATTCAGAGATAAATCCTCTCTCCAGCCAAATGCATGAACACAGATCATCACAAAAGCAAAGGGAAGGTCTACAGTAAGTCATATTGTCTCCAGTAAATCATATCCTGCACCAGCCAAGTGACTAACACAAGTTGAACTTCAGCAAGACAGAAATCATCCCAAAGGAATAACATTTTTGTCTTTCTGTGAGAAGAACATGTTTGCATACACTGCAACTGTTCTTAATATGTCCTGGAAGATCTATACAGAATTTCTATTGTGTCTAGATGGAGTTGTCTCCTAAAACATGTACTGAAGTATTGAATGTTTGTAGTATGACCTTTCTACAAAGGACTTAGAACCAAATCCAAGTAATTCTAGTTCTAGACTTAAAAGAGGTCTTGATGTTCCTTACTAATTTATATTTCTCTTAACAGCTTTATCTGACAAAGGTTAGATAGACATGATTAGGCTGACAGATCAGTAAATATGCTCAAGCCAGAGATGAGCAAGTCAGATAATCTGCCTGGAGACGCTGCAAACTTCATTGCAATGCTTATCACCCTGTGCTGGAAGGAGCCCTCAAGTCCGCAGTGTACAAGTTACAGTGGTGGCTGCCTGATATCATGTTGGTTGTGGTTTTCAGGCTTTATTCCATTTGTCATCATGGTGATATAAATCTGAAATAGCTCCAGTAGGAATTGCTATTTTAGAAGGTCAGCTTAGATTTGCATCTCTGGAAAGTGATCTCTGCTCCTGCTGCATGGGATCTGACTTAACTAGAGAGTGAGAGAGCATGTCCAGACTCCTCATTTATTTACCCTCTACTCCTGATAAAAGGTTGTAAGCAGTCAACTACACACAGAGAAAATCAGATTATTTAAAGCTAGTAATAAAATTATTTGCATGAGAGCTAGTTACACCTGGATATCAGTCTCAAAGCTTCTGAGAAGAAAAATATTTATTAAGAGCTTGGAGTTTTGATGGATATTTATTAGTAGTATAGCCACATCACCATACAGTAGGTGAAAAATTGGCAAGGCAGCTGGGGTTGATGGAATTCCACCTGAAGTCTGGAAGCATGGTGGCCAAGCACTCCATGCTAA
>JAWWLV010000100.1:47513824-47529736 GCA_035041135.1 Platyrinchus mystaceus
AGCTAGAGTTTGTACAGCAAGAAACTCATGCAAAGCATTACTGAAGTACAAACAAGGATTTCCAAAACTTAGCTTGATCACTCTTGCAGTCACTGAAATTGGATTGGAACTCAAACCTTGAAACACAGAAGAGGCTGGAGAGTGTGAGACCCATTTTGTCTGCTAGAAAAGAAAGCAATAGCCAGCTCGATGGTATCTCCACTGTTGGCCTAAAAATTATAGCTAACTGATTGGAATGAATTGTTACAGACAGTGAAAGAAAAAAGTCCAGATAAAAGATGCAGTTGCATCATACCTTATGTAGAAATTAAACCCTGTAATATTCTTGCAAACTTTGGCCAGCGTACAGCAAAAGGACAAAAGCTCTAAACTCCAGTTTAAAGACTTGAGATATCTCAGGACACTGCAGAAATCCAACAGCTGCTGGTATAATATTTGATCCTTCTTTATCTGTCAAATGTGGAAAGGAAAAAAAAAACCACAAATAATATGGAGGTAAAATGGAATAAACAAGCACAACTCTTCAATCAGTAGAACTCTAGGAAAACAAAAGAGCAGCATTGTGAGAGCATGGATAAAGAGATAGATGGAGTTGTATTTTATAAGATGAGAAAACCATTATGGAATTGTTTATAGTGGTATTTTCTACTGCTGCTTATACCATCATAACACTGAGAAAAAGTAGTACATCAACTGCGTGGGAATTGTGCAGGTTTGTGTATTGGGTCACCAGAGCGGCTAAATACCACAAAGCAAGGCCTGGCATAGAGAGAATGGGAAATTCAACAGGGTGGGCGTGAGAGATATACAGAGGAACCAAATTAGCCAATACTAAAGTAGCAATTTAAGAAACAAAGAAAGATAAATTGCAAGAAGACATAAAAAGAAGTATCAAACGTACTGCACTAGAAACAGCTACAAGTATACAGTTTCCTAACACAACTTTTCTTTGCAGAAGTGTTATACATCTATACTAGGGAGTGAAAATGTCCAGAACTTTATTTTATTTGGGCACATGAATATGATAAGTGCAATACTGCTTGAGCCCACAGGTTTTTATGGCTGAGAGAGGAGTCTCTGCTTTTGGCTGGGGGAAAATACCAACAAAAGGAGTATAAAATGCAGGGCAAGGATAAAGTGATCCTTCTCTTGCACCTTTATCTTCTGGTAACCAGCACTCAGTGGATCCTTCACAGAGATTTGAGTGGCTGTTGCCATCTGCCCTGTGGGTAAGCAGAAAGGACAAGATTTCAAAACTGAGTAAATAACAAACAAAATGGTAGAGGTGACATCTTAGGGACTCTGTCATATGACCAATTAAACAAGGCAAACATGAAACAAAAATGTCCCCCTAATTAGGATGCTTATTGAGACAGCAGGATGCCTCAGGATAACCTTCAGAAGAAAATGTGAACATGGCACAGAAAGACTGCCCAGGAAAAGGCTTGGGTATTAATGCTGTGCAAGGAATGCTTTTGAGACTCAGAACCCTGAGATCCCCTTTGATGATCTACTTTCCATCACCTCCTCCCTCCAGTTATTTTTGAAATCATATTTCTGTTGCTTTACAACTCATAATTGAAACTAACTTGCTGGCAGTTACTTCAGAGGAAATGAATTTAGCGCTAGTAGCATTAATACTGTGTTGCCTTTTGATCTTGATACATTAGGCTCTTTTTGATATCTCCTGTTGTCTGGAAGCTGGTCCATCACAGTTCCAAATTTATAAATCTTGTAACCAAGATATTCTAGTAAATATGTATTCATATTTACACATACATTTATATGTTTGTAATCTGTATGTTTAGAAAATACTTAAGGCTGGCATAAACTCACACAGAGTATACCCAAAAGACACTCAGGAACACTCAGCCACAGGTGTTTATAAAAACCTATACTATCTAAACTAATCTCTCTGTTTACAGTGCTTTATTTCTGTGCCTGTGGAGCTAGAGCCTATCTGAAGGAATTATGGAGGACCTCCACAAGACAAATAATTATCAAAGCAATCTGGATGAGGAAAACTGTTTAACTGATGGCAAGTTGTTTCACACTGTGCTACATTATGTTTTACCAATCAAATGCCTCAGTGGTTAAAATTAATTCATTGAGCTCCACATGGATTAAACAGGCTAGAGTGCACTCATCCTCTCCTTACACAAAAGGAGAAGATTTGGTTCAAATGTTGATTTGCAACATGTCAGGAAATGTTCTCTTCAATTAAATAATCTCATTGTAAAGTGAGTTTCATGCCAGAAAAACAAAAAGTGAAATTTTTCTACACATGCGCAGTAGTTACATGCAGGATACAATCTTAAGATTTCTCTGAGGCAGCTCTTGAAAGCCAGGAATTTATATTTGTGTCAGGATTACAGTTCAGAAGTATTTCTTATTGGTACTTTCTGTGAAGAAGAATTAATCCACAGATGTTTCTCCACTCGACTGCATTATTAATATTTTTATATGCAGCTTAATTCCTCACAGAAGGTTTTTTTCCCCTCTGATCAGAAACTAATCAACTGGAATAAAAATAGGTAATTATTACTAAAAGTAATAATAAACATGTCTTTGCTGGTCTTTACTGCTAAGGAGATCAGATAAACAAGATAATCACACTCCCAAAATGGATCAAACAATATAAGATCACCACTACTGTTAGAAAAAAGAAAGTTACAGAAGAATAAGTGTGCTATCTGGTTTTACCTCAACTTCAAACCCAACAGCTAGTGGCTCACCACACACATCCTAAAGCTGATGTAGTTGCAGATGATTTTGGCCTTGTGTCAGGGAGTTTGACATAGATAAATTGGACCTAAGGAAAATATTTTCACAGGGCTTTGTGATGGCATAGCGGACCAAGAATTATGAAAAATCACTGCCATCATCCCATCTGAGAGTCCAAGCAGTGCACCATTATGCAGCTCACTGGATCTCCTGGGAAACTGAGAGTAGAGCAGCTTTACTTCTCTCTGCAGTTTTGATCACTCAGTTGCAATAGCTGGCATGCAGTGGAAGAAGGCTAGGCTCTGCTATGACATGTACAGCAGTGAAACAGAATCCTAGCAAACAGGCTCAGACATCGTCCCTGATCCATGCATGTGTTGATATCAGCCTCATAGTGTATTCTGGCATACAGTCAATGTCCTCTAGGAAAAAGCCTGATGGTGTTTGTTGCCTATATGGAGGAAGAGATATGGTGGCCAGCACTGACAGGCTGCGGAAGTTCAGGCTTTACTCTTATGTCTCCCAGTTCTGGAGTTTGCAGAGATGTGGGCAAATATGGGCAACTATTAAAACACTTTCGACATGAAGAAAATTTGAATTTAAGTACAGGAAGTACATATGACAAGCTAGATGTAATAAAGTGGCCAAGCCACTCTCCAAGAATGAACACAAGTATTAATGAGAGCATCTAATCAATCAAGTTATAACATACTATACAATAATTAATTTCAAAATTACAATGGATTTTTAAATTCAGGTTACAATTCTTAAATCAGGTTACAATTTTTAAATTCAGGTTACAATTCTGCAAAAATTTTAGATTTTCTAAATCTAAAAACTGTGAAATCTTTGTGTTCTAAGATGAACTAACAGCTTCCTCATGGGAACAAAACTAATCCCTGCTGGTGACTGGATTCAAGTTGGTACCACTGCCCTGCACAGGTACCCTGTCTGAAACAATATCTCTCCTTGATTCTACTTTGCCTCCCGTCAGAGGCAGAATCACTGAAAACATTCTGCAAGAACTGTTTTGTGCAGCATCACACAAGATCTAAGCAGGATCCCATTAAGCAACTGGCAGTGAACAGTGCAGGTAGTAGTGCAGTTGCTCCTTAGCAACCTCTTTCCCCATTGAATTCCTGTTTTGTTCCAGATGAGCTGTTGGGTGCAGTAGGTACAGTCTTTTGAAGTTCACCACATGCACTTTCCATTTCATTTGCAATGCTGACACCCTGTTCCTACAGTTTGCGGAGGCTGGGATTTGTTTCAATGGTTTTAACTGGGCCACTGCTTGTTCTCAGTTTCCTGTTGCTTTGATCATGGGTTTCCAGGTCTTCTCAAGTAAGTTGTATCCTCCAAGGTGGATTTTCTCCTTTCCTGTGCTGGGCCAAAGCATCTAAGTGACCTTTGATTTTTTTTCTTCTTCTCTCTCTTTTTTTTCCCTTTGGCCTTTTTTTTTTGTTTTGTTTCTGACTCGCCATATGTGAGGTAATTGTGCCCACAGGAATTCCTTTCAGAGTGCCTAAGCACAAAAGAAAAACACCCGGCCAGTTCTTTTTCTAGAGCAGTACAAACATTTCCTTAAACCTAAGTGTCTCAGGAGGGGCATTGACAGAAGGCTCCTTTCACCCAGAAAACCCGCTCTGTGCTGAGCTGCCGGTGAACCCTCGGCCGCCTCCTGCATTTTGATGTCACGGATGGAGCAAAAGTTTTGCCAATATAAGCAGTCAAATTCTTTGATTCCAGCTTTATAACAATGGAAGGGAGGCCAGGGCTAACCATGCTGTGGTGGGGTTTATTAATGGAAAAGGGCAGTGGGGGCCAGTAATTCTCTGGCAACTTTGTTCCATTGACTACTGTCCCCCTGCATTGCACTTGATGGATGGAAAACTACATGCCCTCCTCTTCACTGATAGCTTTCCCATGCTAATAAGCTCCCCAGTAAGAAGGTCTGGACAAACATTAGGAACTTGCACAGCTTGGGAAGGGCAAAGCGGATCTTAAAACCACCCATATGATTTGATGGCTGCAAGGAACCATGCTAAGAAAATATCCCTGTACTCTGAACTCATCTTATTAAGGAAATAAATCTGATTTCTTCTTTGAGCTCTCCTCCCCTGTGGTCTGAACTGCTAACCCCCTGGTTTTAATAGATGAGTTATGTCCCCGGACAATGAAACAAAAATTTTAGTCCTATTTTCAGATCCCAAGAAAATTAATTGTGCCCTCTCCCCAGCACAGTTTCAAGATGTTTTTGTCTGTCACTGCACTAACAAAAGATGGGGTTGGCAGTTAGTTCATCAGGATGTCATTTTTCCCAGGTTCAGCATGGTTGTGTGCTGAGGAAACGGCTTTTGACTTTGAATCTCAATTTGTGGAAAGGGCAGCTCGGCACTGCCTTTCTTCCCTTCCCTGCTTTGTCACTATCACTGCCAGCAAATGCCTGGAACCTGTCCTCCAAAGGAGGAACAATCCCCACTCCATGGACCACTGCATAACGATACTGACAGGGGGACATCTGCCTTAGTGGCCAAGGCAGCTTTAGGAAGATCCAAAATCAAAGTAAGGAACAAGACAGGCCAGAGCTTGGCTGGAACATAAGAAAGACCTTGGAAGTGCCATTTCACTAGGAAAGAAGCTCATAACTGGGCTAAATGCCTCCTTCTTGCTCCACCAACCACATCACAGAACAAGGTACAGCACAGAAGCTTTAGGAGCTCCTTCCCTGTCTATTTCATGATGCAAGGCATTCTCAGTGCAGTTAGCAGTCACCCAAGCTGGATGGTTATTCATGGATCTTGTGGACACCAACAAGGAGTCAAGCACATCCTGAGCCGTACATCCTGAAAGCACCTCCCAGAAAGTCTGTGGCCATAGAGGACAGAAAGTTCTAGAACAGAAGAATTTTGCAGCACAATCTAATATAGTGCTGATAAAAATTCTGAAAGAGCACAAATCTGTAGGAGCTTTAGGGCAGTCTTCAGGTGTGAAGTTTTTATTGCTGCTTTTAGAGAGGAAAAAAGAAATATTTAATTTGAGCTAAGCATCTCCAGCATTTGCAGTGATAAAAAACAGATTTCAGAAGAATCCTTGCTTAGAGACTACAGATAAGAACACAATAATTTATTCCTCTCTTTCTCTGAGAAGGAATATAACATCTTTCCTCAGAAGTGTACAGCTTTAGATAACTAGATCTTTTTAAAAGTGCATAGAAAAAAACACATTGAAATATGATTTATTAATTGACAATTGTGAGGGGCAAGGGTGGTAAATGTCTAGGGATTTGGAATTTTTATGGCATGGAGCCAGAGTCATACAGATAAGTTTGATATATGTATGTTGGGGCAGGGGAGGAAGGGAGGGGGGGAATATATAAACGCTAATGTTCACAATATGCCATTCAAGTTATTTATAGCAACTCGAAACCAGAATTTATAGAGTGCTATTAAAATGTCTTGGTTGTGTGTGTTAGACCTTGATTGTAGCTGGATTAGCCTTTTTTATTATTATTATTTTTTATAGAACGAAGGAAAGTGTGGCTGTGCATCCCAGCACGTGAGTGAGTTTATCAAACACAAGGCAGCAGCCAGAACAACAGGAAATTGCATGAGAAAGCCCAACTCCTCGTTGGCAGAAGGGTGTTAACCTCTCCTTCATGTCACTGAGTTTAATACTCCAACTTTACAGTAAAAGCGTCTTCCCCGAGCCCGGGTTCATAAATGTGTTAGTGGTCCTTGATGTTCCCAGCAGACGATAGTAAGGAAAACACAGCACTGAATAGCTCACATTGATTGCAGCAAATACAGAGCAGGAGGGTCAGCACCATTTCCCAGCCTAGAGCCAGTGCTGTAGAACTGAGCAGCTATTCATAGCCACTGGATCCTCTCCAAGCCGTGAGAGTAAATTTACTTGTATCATCTTTGCAGAGAGGAATTGTGGTCCCCAGTGCCTCCCGCTTGATTCGGGTAGACTGTTTATTTGTTTAGTCCTCTAATGATATTATCTACAGAGCTAGAGCCACACAGGGTGGATTACGAATTCCTGGAGGAGAAGCCGTCTGTTTATTACCATGACAGCCTCGTGTGACACAAGCCAACAGTTACTTGTAGTTGTTCTTAGCCTTTGCAAACTTAGAGCTTGTAGCCGTGAGGGAGAGGGTGTCGGATCGATGCAGCAGAGGCACAAGGCGAAGAGGCTGTCACAGCGAAAGTGGTGGGATTAGTATGCTTCCTATCTACAAATAGCTCTATCTCGGGGTGCTTTCAAATGCAAATGACGGCAGGGGAGACATCAGCGACTGAAGCCTTCTGAACATTGATAACACTCCTAAATCTATGCGTTTAGCCTGATTTTCGAGAACATTTAATAAGCCATGCAACTCAGATTTTAGCCCTTTTTTAAAAGTAGCCTTGCGTTTGTAGAACAACAAACAAAAAAGCACCCGCACAAAAAGCTCTTTCAAGTATGTGCATAAGCCCAGTGAAAGGGGAAAAGGGGCCAAGGGGGAGGAAGAAGGTTGTTGGTTTAGAGGTTTTTTTCCTTTTGCTTTCCTTTTTTTTATGTTTTTGTTTCCTATTTTAATAAATATTTAATCATAGAAAGGGAGGGAAAGGCCAAAAGTAACAAAGAACTGTAAGTTGTTTAGATTGCTTAGGAACTCCCTCTTTGCAGCTGACCATTGCTACATGTAGGTTAATTTCCACATGGCGCTGGAGAAACTCTATCCCCGGTTTGTGAAGTATGGGTCAGCCGAAGCATGTTAATCTGTTTAGCATGTGTGCTTCGTGGAGGTGCCAGACCACCACCGTGCAAGAGCAGAAGTAGCAGCAGTCATAGTCCTTGGGGGCAGTTAATAAAGACTTTAAGGGAAACAAGTTTATAAAGGTTTCAGTTACACACTGTTCCATCTTCGGACATTTCAAGCTTCCAGCCCTGCGCACCACAAAGCTGAAAATTCTCTGTGCTGTTTATAGCAGGTCTAGAAGAGAGAACGCCGATGCTGCAGCCTGTGCAGCCGGGAGCAGAGCAGGGATAGCTCTAGTGCTTCTTCTCCCCTTCTCCCCCTATTCTTCGGGAATAGGGGGCACCACCTAAGCTACCTCATCTCTCTGGGGGCACCCCGAATCCACCGCAGCTGTGCACACAAGTGCATCTTCACCCCTTTGGATAGTCTGAGGTGTTTTCGGAACCTCGGTTTTAATCTGCGCCCTTCCCGACCAGAGCTTCGCACCCAACTGGAGGCTTGGGGAGTCTTGCGGGCCGCTAAACGAGATAATAGAAAATAAAACTCCATGGGTTTATTCCCATAAGCCCACACAGTGCAGACTAATCAACGTCTCGTTTCTCACTCAGAGATGAACTGCAAGACATGTGGTTCTCGGGCTGACACTTTGCTTCTCTCTCATAATTTTTTTATTTTCCTTTGAAATTCTAGACACTTATTAAGGCATTTTTAAATAACCAAAATATTTGCTGATGAGTATTTATTTTGACACGGGTTTTGGTTTGGCTTTCGACTTTCCGTTCAACTATATAGACTGTAGTATTAATTTATTATAAAGCCAAATGTGGCTGAGATTATCCTGCCTCGGCTCTGGATTTCAGTCTTTTGGGAGAAGTTTTTCTAATAGATGAAATTAACAGTCATAGGCACATCTCGTTACATTTTCCAGCGTGATTCGCCATATGTTCCTCGGAGCTAAAGGAAGCTGAACATTGCTCGACAGGAAAAGTATCCCGTGAACAGATATATAGCGACGTCCTATCCAGAAAACAGTGACATCCACGCAGTCCCGTGGTGCCCCCACCCTCACCGCGTCTAAAGCGGCCGAGCAGGCGCTGCACGTCAAAGATCAGAAGCCACGAACTGAGACGGGGGGTAGCGTCAGCATCGGGTCACTCCCCCCCGCGGGGGGTGGGTCCCGGAAGATGCCTTTTCACTCCCGGGCACTCAGTCCCCAGCCCGGGGAAGGACCCCCGGGTTTGGACAATCTCCACCCGCCAAATTTTTTTTTTTTGCCTTCAGGCATGAGCGCTCACTTCTGTTACTTAAAGCGTTGTCAGCGGTAAGACCGCGAGGAAGGGACCGGGGCCAGGAGAAGGTGTAGCTGCCCGGAGAAGCCTCTGCCCACTCTCCCGCTGCCGGGCAGATCGGCTTCTAGACGTCCTTCCAGGCATAATAAGCGTTGCACTATTTCCCTTGTTTCTTCTTCTATTGCAGGAGACAGTGGTCATCCTCCGGTGTCTGCTGGCATCAGCTCGCCACTCGGTTGGGGTCGGGGTCCTCTCAACGCTTCCAGCTCCCTCCAAGATACCGAGCTCAGCACCAAAGGAGTCTTATTTTAGGTTTCCTAACCATTCGTGACATCTGCAGAAGGTTGCTTTCCCCTGCAAAGTTGTTGGTTTTTTCACTGTATCACTTTGGATCTTTTGTTGGTTGGTTGGTCCGTGGGCATTGTTTGTTGCTTGTTTTACAGACTTACACATATTTTTCTTAGTAAGCTTTTTCATTAATTATGAAGGATTTGGCGTGGACGTAAACCATACTCTGTCTTTTACCCTGGCACTCCTTGCCTTCACTGTTACCTGTACTAATGGAAGATATTTCCCCTCACCCTGAGACGGGCGGTAGCTCATGGCTTGAGCTCACTGCTGAAGCCAGCATAACACATCAATAAAACACATTGACACTGAACATCGAGCATCCTTAGGCCAAGGTGTGCAGGGGGAAAGCGTCAACTATTGCAGAACAGAATATCCCTCCCAGTTCACTCTTGCGGGGCCAATACACGCACACAAACACAGATATTTTAAAAAATTTACTGGGGGGGAGAAGTGTGTGCTCTGCTTTCTCCGTTTAAACCTTTTACAAAATTGTATTTCCTGGGGAGGTACCCCTGGATTAGCTCTGTCTATTAACAAGAGAAGCCCTTTCCCACCTAGGACGTTTAATGCTCTGAGGTACCCTCCGTAAGCAGTGCTATCCTCCTCGAGGGCAAGCGGAGCACTCCCCTAAGCCATGGCATTTTTCCTGTCCTGAGCAGACATGCTCTGTCCCCACCAGATGGCCACGGCGCACCTGGGAAGGCGACACTTGGGCAATTCAAGCTACCAAAACCCGCTTTATTGCTCTAATGACCTACAACCTATTTTCTTTCCCTGAAGGATCAAGTAAGACCTATTCCATCTGAAGCAGTCAGTGCAAAGCCTGACCACAGGCCAAGTGAGAGTCCTGCCAGAGGAAGTTTAACAATAAGTTTCAGGGAAACGTATGTGTTCTGCGCTTGGAATGTGCTCCTGATCAGAAACCCGGGCATCCTTCATACGGCAGCTCTGCTTCCGGGCATCTCTGCTTCTTTTGGGGCAAGGCAATACCACTTTTTTAGCGATGCCAAACTGGGAAAATGAGCCTGCACTGGCTCATACATAAATCGCAATAGTTTAACGATGTCTGACTTTCAGACCAGTTATATCCGACAGCCCAGTCAGCCTTTTCGGAGACCAGAAACATGGTATAATTATGTGCAGATGCTAGGCTGGCTTTCCAGCGATAAGAGAAGCTCAGCCGCCTTCGAGCAGCCTGAGCCCTTGCCTTCGCTGCCACAGGCGCAGCGGCGTAGCTGTGAGAAGGGAAAGGTGCATACACAAGGCCAGCCCGCACGGAGGGGGCAGACAAACGGTGACGGCGGCTTCGTGCTGCTGCAGAGTGGATGCTGGGTCAGGGGGGCTCCCCAGAAACGATGCAATGAGGCCTGGCGCACCCCTCACACTAGGCGAGGGTGCTGTGGGCACAGCCACCCACGCGAGTAGGGCGACGACAAAGGGGCGCGAAGCCACTTAGCATTGAGAACAGCAATTCCGCTGTTGCATGGGTGGGCTCCCTGCGAATTTGGAGGGGAACAGTGATGCATTTTACAGGGGAGACAGGGTGCCACTCTTGGGCGATCCGTCTCCGCCGGTGCCGAGACGAGAGGAGACGACGCTGACTCACGTGGAAGGGCGGTGGCGACGGGGAGAAAGCCCGACAGCTCTCCGAGTGGGAGCACCCGCGCGGTGCCCACCCCTCTGGGACGCTCCGCTCCCTGGTGAGCAAGGCTATTTGGAAACAAACAAATAAAACCCGGAAAACAAAACCCAAAAATGCACCTAGAAAACCCCCACCCCAAACCCTCCCGCAACATCAGGATCTGAAATCAGGATTTCACAGGAAGCAGGGCAGGCTATCAGTGTCCACGCATAGGCCGAGGGCCGATGCAGCCTCTCCGGGCCGCCCCACCACCGTCGCCCGCGGGGCTCCTACCTGCCGGCTGGCTCTGCATGGGTACCATAAACGGGTCCCTCCTCCTCGGCTTTGCCCGCCGCCAGCAGAGGGCTTCCGTGGTAGGACGTCGCTGGCTCCGCTCTCTTGGCCGACGTGGGACACCCGCGGGGCCGGGAGGACACGCGTGGAAGCAGGCGGGGTGCTCGTGCCATGCTGCCCGCACCAGGCCCACTTGCCGCGGTTTCTGCGCGTCTCATAGAGCGAACGGCTTTACAAAATGCAATACCGCGGGCCAATAAATTCCCCCAGAGCGACGCAGAGTAGGCTTCCCCTTTAGAAGCTCTCCTCGTGTAAAGAGGTATTTGGGTTGTCTCCGAAATAATAAATCCTAACAGCACACAATAAAATTTACTATCACAGGAGTAACAGAAGCCTAAAATATTCCGAACATATTCCTTGAACAAATAACATAATCCCTGGCACAGTAGAACACATGGTTTGCTTCAAACATGTTTCATTTTGTCATCGCATTGAGTGTACAGTATTTCTCTTTGGGTGCAAGAGTGATTGATATCTTTGAAAGAATTGTTTACAAGAATATAAAAGTTGCCAAAGCAAACACGTTGGAGGGAAGTGTGCAGAAGGGGGAGCAGAAGTATTTGGAGTAGATCTGGGTTTGGGGAGTTCACACAGAGGTGAGACAGTTAGAAGTAGAACAAATAAAAACATTCTGCTTACTTCATCTAAATAAATTATATACAAAAATTGCCCTTTTGTAGCTGGCAACAGCACAGTTACCACGCTTCCCTCATGCCCCTATAGAATGTGGGCTGGAAGCCAACTTTCTTCAGCTAATGATTTGTAACTTTTGCTCCACTTGAATGAGTCTATTAATATTTAGATCTCTCCAATTCTGCTCCATACAAGCTGTCAGCATTGTTAAACAAAATAATCTATTTACCTTCTGTTGTACGTGTCCAGCAGTGGCTTGCGTGGCTCGATGATGTACGTTAATATGTTTTTCTTACGCTCCACTGCATCGGCCAAGGGCAAAACTTCACATATCCTGATCTTTCTTTTGAAAAAATAATGTTTGACAAAACTCATTAGATAGCGCAAACTTTGGGGTGTTAATTTAATAACTTCCATTCCTGAAGTACAAATATTTATTTTAATTCTCCCTTTATCTCTTTCTGCCATCAACATCTGGGAAAAGCCGATGTTCTGGCCGGTTAGGATGGCCAGATCACAAGGGTGCTTTGGCGGGAGATGGCGAGGAGTGGATGTTTTCAGACACGCAGATCTCTGTCCCTCTGAAATTTTCATTAGTAAAGCTCCTGACCCTTCGAGCCCCACCATCACCGCGGCAGCGGCCCCCGGGGCCCTGGGAAAGGCCGTCCCCCAGCGGGGTGGGATGGCAAGGGGCCCCCTGCATCAACCTGCTTCTATCCGGAGGACTCGCTGGAAAAAAAAAAAAAAAAAAAAAAAAAAAAAAAAAAAAAAAAGTGTCCACAGCTTCGAACAGTCCGGAGAGTTCCCGCTTCTCCGCGGGGCGGCTATGACCCTGCTCCCCTCCCTGCGCGGGATTTTCACCGAGGACTAGATTTCAGAGAGGCCTAACCCATCTTCTCCTGCCCTGAGCCTTCCGCAGCCCCAAAACATCCAATCTCCCACCACTTTCCTTCCTGACCAGCCTGGAGTGAATTACACAACTACACAAAAGACATCTGAGGCAAAGGCATGCCCAGGACTACCAAGAGTAGAAGAGTCGATCAGTTCCCAGGGCACAGGTTTCAGCTAAACCACTCAGCCCAGAGCTCTGTCCCTATGTCCATGCTACTTGCAGAGATTTCACATGAGAATTTATTAAACAAACAAACAAACAAAAAGAATAAGAAAAAGGGAGAAAATCCCAGTGCTAACAAGGAAAGTTGCCCTATAACGCCCACGAGAAAAACAATGTGAAACATGTAAAATGTAGACAAACAGCTCAAGCCACCTGCTGATTGAGACAGACTACCAGGCACACAGCTCCAGCTGCCCCTGGCTATGGACACGAAGCATCCTCTGTCCTCATCTGCTTGTTTGTCAAAAGTGAGAGGTCACCAGTGTCAGGGTCTACCTTTAGTCTCGAGAAATGCAGACACTGGCCTGGGAAGATGCTGCACTCTGAAATTAAGAAAACTCTAAAATTCAGTAAAACTCATCAAAACTCAGCAAACTCTCAACTATCTCTCATGCAGATCTTTGACCCTGTAGTCCGGGCACTCCCTCTTCTGACTGTGTCTTGGGCACCTCCGAAGTGCGTATCGTGATGAAGTGCTCCAGCAATGACAGTGAATGCTGTCATTGCTGGAGGGGTGTGGGCAGGGGCACAGCCCATGATTAGAGCAAGCGATAAGCCTGCCTTTTGGAGGGTGTGTTGCATGTGTGCTCTTTACCTGCTCAGTGACCTGACCAGGCCCAGCAGCCAGGAGAAAGTCTCCTGCTCACTCTCCAGGACCAAATCCCACCCTCTGGAGGAGGGGTCTCCCCTCTCACTCCCGCAGGTGAGTCCCAAGGGTGCCCCTTCACCCACAGATCCCAGCGGAGCAGGGGTGAGATCCTCCGGGAGTATTTAATAAAGAGATGTCCTCTCTACAGATGAACGAAACTGTTCTCTGAGCTGGGCTTGCTTTTGAAGGGGAGGGGTCGGGAGGGGGGAGAGAGGGGAAAGTAGATTCTATGTCCCTAAGGGAAATATTTGATTGGTTTTGTCCTTGGGACTCGTCCTGTTGAGTTCACTGGGATTAAACATGATACAGTGGGAGCAGCTCCCCGTATGTCCCTAAGGGAAATATTTGATTTGTTTTGTCCTTGGGATTTGTCCTAAATTCACTGGAATTAGACATGATACAGCGGGAGCAGCTCTCCGCCTGGCCGACGAAGAGCACAGCAGACCCGGGACACCGCCGGGGCTATCCCGCTTGCCATCTGCGGGCTCATCCGTGTCTCGGAGCCAGTCCTTTTCCCATTGGTAACGTCGTCTGACTACTGGTACGAAGAGGCGCACACTGAGCAGATCTCTCAGTTCTCTCCTGTTCCCCTTCCCTGCAGAGGGCTTCTGGAGAAAGTGACTCCGGAGGCTTGGAAGAAAGGGAAGATATCACTTAGGTATCTGCGCCTGCCACTTCCTAAGGTCTTTCTCTCAGGAGATCCCACCCGTCAGCGGCTCAACGGAGCCTCTCCTGCGGGAAGACAGGGAGAACGGGATGCGGACACTGACAGATTGGTCAGTTTCTCCAGAAGGCCCACCGCGTCGTGCTTAACTACAATAACAACAACAAAAATCACACACCAGCTTTATTCTCCTCTGCTGATACTCGGTGCTCTGCAATAACAAAAGACCCCGGGGTGAAATCCGCACCACCACCCCCACCGGCCCTCCCGCTGCTGGTACCGACGGGGCCGCAGGCACACGCTTATTTGACGGCACAAGGGTGGTGCGCTCCCCCGAGTGAGACCTGACCGTCGTGGGCCAAGTCATAACTAGGAGCTTTTCCAGGCACTTTTGGTCATATCTATCCCGTAAATTAAGACATCTGGGTGTAGCAGGCTGGCGTTAATGAAGAGAACATTTTCCTCATGCTTTCTCCCGTCAGCACCAATCTTTTATTCGGGTTTATGAGGACAAAATATATCTCTGCCGTACGGGGAAGAAACTGCTCCGCGAATTTACGAGGTGCCAGACACTGCAATGTTGGCCCGGGGCTGCGTTGCCCGGGAGCGAGACGCCCCGAGGGCTGCCCGCGCCCCTGCGCGCACGCTGTGGGGCACAGAAACGCGTGTGTGCGCGCTTGGGTGCGCGGCAGTGTGCTCCCCTGGAGGCGCAGGGCACCTCGGGGAGGGATTTCCAATCTCCCTTCCCTCACTCTGCCCGGAGGCCTGTTGGAAACTGCCGCTCTGACTGGGCTTCCCACACGCAGCTTTAGTGGAGCAGGAGCCACCACCTTGGCGGGTGACCTTTCCCCACGCTCCCTCCGCCCCTTTTTTTTACTCCACTGTCGCTTTCTGCCCAAGGCCGGCGCAGCACAGAGGGGGCAGCGGGGCGAGGAGGAAAGCCAGGCTCCGCGCTCCACACCTGTGGACGCACCGCAGCCGTGGGGCCGCTGGAGGACGACGACGGCCTTTCCCCTTCACCGAGTTCCTGACTGGCTGGCACCAGGCGGCGGAAAAGGATCTGGGGAGCCCAATCAAGACCTATCGCTCCGCGGGGTGGGGAGCATCCCGGCCGCTGAAAAAAATTAGAGGAATGAGAGTCTATGCCTTCCGTCAGGAAAGCAGGGACCGAACATAACCCTTGTGGAGGAAGACTTTGGCCTAGAACCATTTTTCTGCCCTTTGTTTTTATAGCTACGGGGGTTTTTTTGTTTTGGTTTGGTTTGGTTTTTTTCTTTTCTTTTTTTTTTTTTCTTTTTTCCCGCTTTCTATTTTGGGGGAGTTGGGAGCGGGGCGAAGAGGAGGCGGGGTTGTGGGGAGAGAAGTAATTCTGCTGAACAGAAAAGCCAAGCCTGGGAAGGAGTTCCTTTTGACTGCTCAGGGTGATCTATCCAGGCCCTCTAATTAGAGAGGGATCCAGGGTGGCATTAGTTTCCAAACATTTTAATCGAGCTTTAAGCAGAGCTCTTTTCAATGGCAGGAGATAAATGTAGCAACTGTTACCGTCCCCCTGAATGGCCACCTCCCATGGTGGGCATTCAGCCTTCCTTTCAGAAGCCCTAAGCAGTTTAGTCTATGGACCCAGCAACACTCCACATATCTTCTAATTAGTCTAATTAGAGAGGTGGATTGATAGATACAGGGAAGACACAGTTAAGATACGAAGATGCTCAATGCACCAATATGTGGCTGCGAATCTCTTGTTTCAATCTGAGGAAAAAAAAGAAATA
>JAWWLV010000100.1:47539449-47562216 GCA_035041135.1 Platyrinchus mystaceus
CCCGATTTATTGATTTTTGTTTCCCCGAGCAAAGAGAGACAAACAGATCTGGATGCCACTGAGCCTGGAAGTAAAGTAAAAATTTAAAAAAAAAAAAAAAAAAACAAATATTTCCTACCTTAAAACACAACAGAAGTAGATCGGGGAGGGGGGGAGGGCGGGACACAGGGAGAGGGAACAGGAGCAGTTTCGGAGGAGGGGGGGGGAGAGTTGGAAAGGGGCCGTTTGCTTCGCGACTCTCCCCCCCCTCCCCTTCCCCAGTCCCCAGCACACTTTAAAAATGACAGCTGCTGAGGGTTGTGATTTTACTGGAAAAGTTCTGGGCCGGCTGGAGGAGCGGCTCGTGTGCCAGGCTGACCTGGGGCTGTGCCGGGGCCAAGGCGGGGCTGAGCACGGCCAGGACCTGTGCTGGGGGGCCCGCCTGGCCGGCGGGGTAGGGCGCGGCGGGCGCAACGCTGGGGTTGGTGCTGGGCGGCGGGGGCACGGCCCCCCCGATGATGTTGTCTATGGAAAAAGAGGGCCGGGAGGGGTGGTTGGTGCCGCCGCTGCCGCCGCCGCCGCCGCCGGTGGGCGAGGGGTCCGGCTTGAGGGTCTGGAGGAGGGCGGCGGGCAGGGCGGTGGGGCTCAGCTGAGGGTGGTAGAAGGACTTCCTGCAGTTCAGCTCGCCGCCCAGGAAGGAGGGCAGCCCCGAGGCGGCGGAGAAGACGGAGGCGGCGGCGGGAGGCGGCGGAGCCGGTAACGGGCAGTGCGGCGCCGGGAAGGGGAAGGCGCCCGCGGCGCCGCCGCCTCCGCCGCCGGGGTGGTGGTGGTGGTGGGGGTAGCCCTGGAGCTGCAGGCCGTAGTTGTAGCCGTAGGGTCCGTAGGCGAAGCCGGGCAGGAAGGCGGCGGGGTCGGCGGCCCCGGCCCGCAGCAGCAGCTCGGGGTGCGGCGGGTGCAGCTGCTGCTGCCTCTTGAAGCGCTTCCTCCGGCGCAGGAAGCTCCCGTTGTCGAACATGTCGGCGGACTCGGGGTCCAGCGTCCAGTAGTTGCCCTTGCCCGGGTTGCCGGGCTCCCGGGGAATCTTGACGAAGCAGTCGTTGAGGGAGAGGTTGTGGCGGATGCTGTTCTGCCAGGCGGGGAACTTCTCCCGGTAGTAGGGGAAGCGCCCGCTGATGAACTCGCAGATCTCACTCAGCGTCAGCCTCTTCTTGGGGCTCTGCAGGATGGCCATGGTGATGAGGGCAATGTAGGAGTAGGGCGGCTTCACCAGGCTGTTCTTGCCGCCACCACCCGCCCCGCCGCCGCTGCCGCCGCCGCCCGCCCCGCCGCCGCTCGCCGTCGCCTTCTGGGGGCCACCCCGCGAGGGGGACTGAGAGCCACCGGCACCGTCCCCGCCGCCCGCCCCGCCGCCACCGCCGCCACCTCCGCCTCCGCCGCACACGGACGACCGCGGCAGCAGGGCGGCGTCGTGGAGGTCGCCCACATCCTCCTCGTCCTCTTCCTCCTCCTCCTCCTCCTCATCCTCGGCGTAGGAGCGGCGGCGACGGCGGGTCTGCGGCTCCTCGTCGTCCTCCTCGTCGTCCTCCTCTCCCACCACATCGATGTCGGTCTCCTCAGCCAGCGCCGACGCCTCGGACATCTCCGAGCTCAGGGTCATGGCGCGGCGGTGGAGCAGCGCATCGGTGGCGGTCGGCGCGGCGCGGAGGGCGGGTAGGCGTCCTCCCCGCAGCCGCCAGGCCTCCGCGCCGCTCCGCGGAGAGCCGCCCCGCCGCCTCCACGGGCAGGCGGGCCGCTCCGAGCCGCGGCGGCCCCCAGCGCCGCTGCCGCGCCTCGGGAGCGCTCCCGCCGTTTGTTCACAGGCAGCTGCTGGTTTGGGTTTTGTTTCGGGGTATTTTTTGCTGCTGTTTGGATTTCTCTGTCTGTATGTCTGTCTCTCTCTTTTTCCCCTCCCCTCCCCCTCTTTGGGGATCCTTCTCGGTTTTTTTTTCCGTTAGGGTCGGGGTTTGTGGACGCAGGGGGGCTGTGCCGCCGCTCCTGGAAGTCGGTTTCCCCTTCTTTCTCCTCACCTCAAACCCCAGACATTAATGGATGCGGGGCAGGAGGGAGTGCGCCTAGTCCTGGGAGGAGGAGAGGGGAGGAGGCTGGCGAGGAGGGAGGGCGTAGGGGACGGCTTGCCGGGCCTTAGGAAAGACCGTGAAAAGGCTGGGGCTTAGTCCCAGAGAGGGCGGCCTTTCTCCCCGCCTTATAGCGGGGGGGCCATCACATGGCTCCCAGCGTCAAAGCGCGGCGGGGCGACCGGCGCCGTGTCTCCCCCCACCAAGAGGGGCACCTCGCGACCGTCCCGACCCCCCGTCCTCACCCCGTCTAGGAGGGGCTCTGGGGGGCCACGGGGCGACCGGGGCTATCTTTAGTAGAAAAGGGGGAAAATAAAGATAACACATGACCCCTGCGGGAAAAAAAAAAAAAAGGCGCAAGTTTGTCGAAAAGAGCCGGAGCATCTTCCCAAGAGCCGTTCGGAGTGGTCTAGGAGCTTCACATCTTCCAGGGCTGCCCCCCGAGATGGGGTGCCGCTTCCCATGGAGGGAAAAAAAATCCGCAGGAGGAAAAAAAATCAGGCCGGAGAGGGAGGTGGTGAGTTAATAAACTTCAGACTTCTGTCCGCGGAATGGTTTAGAGACATCTCTCTCCCCTCCTCTCCCCCTTCCCCCATCCAGAGTTTAACTTATTTAAGAATGAATTAAAATATCTCTCCAAGTCGACCTCACAAGCTCTCGAAGAACAGCCTCCAAATCACACCGCTATTCTCAGTTTATTTGTAAGGCTATTGTTTTTAAAGGGAAAGAAGCAGCTTCCTCCATTATGAAAAACACTAAAAGAGACTTAGAGTTACCTCTTTAGTCTGCAAAGGAAAACAATTCGCCGACCTTTAAAATGCGAATTTTGCTCTAAGTAGGAGCAATACCCCTGAGAAACCGACACAGAGGATTGCTAGCTAATTAAGTTGCACCGTTTCTCGTTTCAGGTGTTCCATGCGACGACAGAAGAGCGGGCCCTCCGTTATATGAGGGGAAAAAACCAACCAAAACCCCACCAAAGAACCCAAATAAAACAAACCCCCAAAAACTTGGAGAGAAGCGCAATTACAGTGATCTTCAAAAGAAAAGCTTTGAAAAATCCCATGGTTCCCAGTTCTGGCAGGATAAACCACAATAGAATTCGATTGGCATAAAAGTAGGGGAGCATTTCGTTCTCCTGAAGAAATCATCCTGAGAAGGGTGGGCTGACGCATGGATTCTAACTGATCAAATCTCACTTTTCAAACAAATCACACACGCCATTTCTTGAAATACGTTTTCCATATATTGTCTTAACCCAAAACTACAAGCCACCCTGTTTCAAACCCATTTCCATGGATTTACAACATAATCCTTTCTAGTATTTCCAAATAATCCTATTTATGTTTTGTTCACTACTAAGACGCCTACAGAAGAACCACTAAATGTTATAAAACAGAAAAAAAAAAAAAAAAAAAAAGCAGAAGGGAAAGAAAAAAAATACCCCCAGACCCAGTAATTTACTATTTTTTTCTGTAGAAATATTGATGCCACTCGAGATTTACAGCTCATATAGTTCATAAAATGCCTCTTCGAATTAGTTTTGAGGTCTTAGGGCAAGCTACTAAAAGAAAGGCAGACATGATTTTTCCTCCTCGTCTTGACGGCGAGTTAGTATTTTTCCTTTTTACTCCTTTCCCCCCCTTTTATTCTTAATCTTACCCCAGAACTTTCAAAAACATGTTAAAAACAAAAAACAGTCTCTGAAGTATGAAGAACGGTGGAGTTAAAATGTTGCATGGGAAAGAACCGCTTTAGCAACAAATCAAAAACTGGATCTGCCCTCGATCCGCTACTATCACTCACGCAGGATGCACGGGTGTTTCACTGAGCGAGTGACAGTGGTGGTTCTTCGGTAGCACCGGGTCCCCGGGGGCCCCGGCTGGGTGTGGGTCCTCATGAACGCGGCCGACGGGGGTGGCCTCGGAGGGTGACGGTGGGTACCCCCCCCCGGAAGAACTGCGCAGTACTCCCAAGCCCTCGCCTGTTGATGCAAGGTGTGTGGTGTGTGTGTGTGTGTGTGGGGAGCTGCTCAGGGAATTCTTTTCTGGGGATCAGTTGAGCCAGCCTCCAGTGTGGACAATTAAGACCTCGTGTTAGTACATCTGGTCGCGACTTGTGTTTGAGTATCTTCCAGTCTTTCCCGTCCCAACCCGGCAGGTGCTGTCTTAGAAAGGCAAGAAAGAAAAGAAAAGCGAGCAGCGGCGGCACAACCATTTCCCGTGGTAAGACCCCGCCGCCCCCGGGGCCGCGGGCTTTGCCCTGTCCCCCACCTCGCGGCCGGTCCCTCTCCGCGCCGCTCCACGCCCCTCCGCTCCCGGCGCTTCTCTGCGCGGACGGGGGATGCCATCTACCGGCAAGGAGCGCTGGCTGTGGTACGGTGTGACCCAGGGCAGGGATGTGTGCCCAAAGCAGCCCCCAGGAAGGGCAGCGTCGGGCAGAAACCCCGCGTTCAGGGACTGAATGGGACCCCGAGAAGTCTAAGGAAAAGAAGCATTTTGGAGGTGCCCTGAGAACACCCTCCTCCATGGAATGGCTGGAATGTCCACGATCACCTTCCCACCTCTGCCCTGGGGCTCTCTGTCCACACAACCAACCTCGAAAGGACTATCCTTGGCCCAGGACCTCGGGGACTGCCTTCCGTGGCTTCCTGCTGGTTGTGAATGATGTGACATAACATGCACTTAAACCACAGTAGCACAGTAGCCAGACCAGGAGTATTCTGGTTCACATGGTATGTCCAGGGACACTGCACAGAAGCCAGGCTGGATGGACCTGCCATGACTTCCCCTTGATGTCTCCCTTATTATGGGAGGCAGTATCCCTTGGGACTCCCATAGCATGCCAGGCCACACACCTTTCTGCAGCTAGGGAGCCTGTGTCCAAGAAGGGCACACAGAAACCCATGCTAGGACAAGGAATAGATGAGCCCACATACCTTCCCTGGTATTCTATTCAAAATCAAAGAGCACCCTGGGCACCATTTAGGGCATTTTCAAACAGCCACACTTGCACACTGGCACACTGGCTGAGGTCCTTCAAGTTTTATGGAACTGACCCTGACCATGCAGAAGGATGCCAAAGGCTGCTTCATCACCACATGGGTCAGGTGTCTGGTGGTGTGCACCCCTGAGTGATTTGTTGGGTGCTTGTCTAGGTGCAGCCAGTGGAAATCAAGGCAGAGCCTGGCACCAGTGACACATGCTGGAGCTGAAGTGCCTTTCCTGGGCCTATTCAGCCTTGAAAGTCTCTAACACCAAAGGCTGCAGTTCTCCACACCCAGATCCATGTCTTACCTGCAGAATCAGACTTCCTATTATTATATAAATAATAATTTCTTGAATAATTTACATTTTCTTTCTATGTAGTGCCTTAGGCCAAAGATTGGACTGAATTCTGAGCTGCTTGTGTCATGGAAAGAATACATCTCCAGTGATGACCCTGCAACCGGATGGTTTTGTTTGTGACAAGGACAATGGCAGTGACAGCTGTGGTTTTCTTTGCCCAGTATAACAGTGACCACCATTTTAGCTCCACTTTTTTAGGGGTTTATCCTCCTCTTCCCTTGCCATGTAGCTTTGGGAAAAGTAACATTTTCTTTAAGGCTTCTGCAGAGGCTGGGATTAGAGTGTCTGTGTGACCATAATGCATTGTGAGGGTTGGCAGCAGTCACCTGAAAAACGAAAGAAAAATCTATGGCTTCCAGTCATGCCTACTGCTGAAAAAGAATTTTGCACCCTTGGAGATGACACCCCCCCCTCCTCTTCTTCTTCTTGGCCAAGTTTGTTTGTTTGCTTGCTTATTTGCTTGTTTTTTTTGTTTGAGTTCAGTTCTTGGTTTTTGTTTTCCCTCCTCAGTTCTATAATTCTTTGCAGGTCAGTACATTTGCTCTGACAAGTGAAAGTCGCTTCCTTTAAGGCGCCTTGGGCTTTTAATTTCTGTAAAATGTGATTTAATGTTCTCACAACCCTTTTGAACTTAAGGACAGTTTTTACCAGATTAGACCAAGACCAGTATAGCAGCATAAACTGACTTCAACATCAGCCAAGACCAGATGTCTAGGGAAGAATATGGGAACAGAGCAAGTGTGTAAAGTTGATTCTTACTGCCGGAAATCTAGTTTTTAGGTTTGGGGTTTTTTTTAAGCCAGAGATAATATCTTAATTTAATAGTCTCTGATAGAGTTTCTTCTGTGAATTTGTCCAGTCATCTTTCAAAATCATGTACTTTTACACCACTAAACATATTCTGTGGTGGAATGTTCCCCAGCTCTAACCATGTGTGGTATGAAGTGTCTCTTTTCATTTGCTTTAAGCAAGTCACCTGATTATTTAATCTGATGTGGTCTCATTTTTGTACTTGAAGAGAGAAGGAATAACTGTTGTAAAACATCTTCTCCCTGCTGTTCATGGCTTTGTACATTTTATGACAATTTTTTTCATTGGTTATCTCTTTTTCAGGCTGAAGGGTTCTGCTTTGGAATCAATGGATTAACACAGAAGTAATTCTGTACTCCTGACAATCCTTATAATTCTCTCTACCTTTTGTTTTTCAGCTCAGGCCTATTATTTTTGCAATAATCCTTCTGAACAGCATGAGATGCCTAAATTTGCTTTTCCATTTTTAATATCACTTTATTATTTCTGCTCTTTTAAGCCAGTGCCTATGCCCAATGCTAGTGGAAGGATATCAGATTTTCAAAACAAATCATGTTTGTTTAGGTTACCTTTGATTTCATTACTTCACCGACTACTGAAAGTCTTTCAAATTTTTTCCACATAAGCTCTAAGTTCTTTGTTGTAGACAAAGTTGTTCTGTTGTAGCTTTAGCAAACTAAGAGGGAGAGTCCATAATTAATATCTCAAATATTTGAGATATTTTCCATTTCATTTTGTAGAGATGGAAGTAAGCCCCAAAGGAGTACAAACCCATTCATAAATGCAGTGAATATTGGCAGGTATGCTCTTTTTTCACTTAGAAGTCCTTGGGGATAAGCTACAATGTGAATGAAGATAGAGAAGATAATTTTTCCATCTAGAATTAAGTGGCTAGTGGGTTCTGCCAAGACTTGAGCAGAAATAACAGCTAGCTGCTGAAGAAGGAGGAAGGCCCTTGCTTTGTCCAGCCTTCCCACCTCTGGTCACTCGCACTCGCTACTCACCTCCTGTTGAGCACCAGCTGAACTAGAAACTCAAAGAAGTCAACTCCAGAATGAATCACAACTTTGCAGCTGCCAAGATGTTTGTCAATGACACCTATACTTCTAAAGTGGGCCAAATTTAGTCTTATTCATCCTGGGGTAAATGTGCTATGCCTAGATGGAACTACACAGATTTTCAGTTATGTCTCAACAATGTTTCTGACTTGTAAGTGTTAACGGTTTAAAGACAATCCAAAGACCACTGTCTTAGCAGCAGTCAAAGCATTTTTGTGATCATGGCTTAAAGGATCAAGTCCTCTTGAATTCTGTGTATAGGATACCTACAGGAATAAACTGTTTGAGTCTCTGACATCTGTGCATAAATTTAAGCTACCACCTTTTCCACAGTGAGGAATACACTGACTTGAGGCACTAACCTATTTTCTAGCAAGATCTTTCTTATTGTCATAGACTAACAGGTAAGCCTTTCTTAGCAAACTTTTAGCAGTCCTATTAATATGAATACCCAAACATTCTGCAAAGCCTGTTTGAACCATGTACAGTGAAGGTAGGGGATTCTTGATACAGCACTTCCCTGACTGCTTTTCAATTGGCCTCTGCAGGGTGTTACAAACAGAGAGAGGCATCCCACAGGTCATGTAAGGCTTGTGGTGTGGCTTGAAGCCCAGTTACTTGGGTTGCTGAGCTTAAGAGCTACAGGCATGGTGAGAAAAAGACACTGCTGAGGAGCACTCTCTCTTCCTTGACACTGAATTCTATTACAGATCACTCCATACAACTCAGCAGCACGTGGTACAACATCTGAGATAAAAATAGTACCGGACTTGAGTTCAATCTTCCTGGACTCCTATTCAATGTTTATATATTTAGTATCCCTTAAAAAGTTATGAATTTTTCAGTGAGTTTTAAGTCTAGATATCTGGAGATGGCTTCTTTTTCATTTGCTTCTCTCTGAACACTTTTGCTCCTCTACCCCATAGTGCAACTATTTTCCTTCATTAAACTACTAACATATACAGATATTTTCCCAAATAACTTAGTGCTACCCCTCCCTTATGTCCTGTTGTTAAACACAGTATTCTTCTGAACAAATGTTTCCCAATGAGATTTTGACTATCAGACAGATTTCCCTCACTGCCTGAAAACACATTTTTTTCTTTGTTGTCACTGGCAATCAGGACACTATCAGGACACTATCACTATAGCCTGATCACTTTTGTTAATGACCTGTGATTAGATACTAACTTAACACTTCTCCTCAACATACCCTGTTGTTACTTATGCAATAGCCATGACTTTCAGAAGAGCTTTAGCACTAGCATTTTGATAGCAAATGTTGTCATTATTCTGCCTTTAAAATTCCACATAATTTAGGAGAAATTTTCCCAAGTAACCAGTTTAATTTTCCCACTCCTATGCTGCTTTTCTGCAGTTAATGAGTTTTGCTTTAGCAATGTATATTCTTTGATAGGTTTGGGATCATAACTTTCATTCTTACAGAACTGAAAAGATGCTTACTCAGCTCAGGCTCCATTTCAGTGCTACAGCTTTTGGATCTGTTTCATTTCTCAGTAGAAGTTCTGCTACAACTAAATCCAGGTTTAGGTTTATGCTTTCCATTATGCAATTACACAAAAACTATTGAAGAAAACAAGACAATACTGTTTAGCATTCTAAAATAACTTTTCCTCTGATGCAAAGTTTGTTTTTTGAAGGTCTGCTGTTTGAGATCCACAAAATGTAACCAAATCTTAGAGTCCCTTGAACTGTCATTCTTAGCTGCTTTAGTTGATTCCTGATACAACCCAGTGATGTGTTTTTCAACATAATTTACCTTCAAAATTTCACATGAGGGAATATGAGAACATACCTCTAGATCATTTAACCCAAGATGACAGCTGGAACAGCATTTTCTACAGCATCTCTCTTGGAATAGTTTTTCTGTGACTCATTTTCACTTCAGTATTTCAGCCTATTAAGTCATTTTGCATGTTTGTAATTATCATTTAGCCTAGTAACTCTAAAATCTTTCTTGTACATTGATGGCAGACTGTGATAAATCAGAAGCTGATTGAATTTTACTTTCAATACCTTGCAGTGATACAGGTTAAGTTTGGGGTTTTTTTTTCATTGTGGTTCTCTTCCCTGTTACTGCAGGTACATTGCTGCAGGTACATTGCTAGTTTCATACTGCAATAAATTTATAAGCTTTTTTTTTAGTTCATAACAAACTCTATCTTCCCCAAACTATCCCCAAATACTCCCTTCTCTTGAATCTGTTTTTTTTTTTCTTTCTGAATTAGATACTGGGTTTGTTAGTTCACATATAGTAATATGGACTTCTCTCCCCATCTCTTCTGCTCAAACTGATTCACTGCTCCAATTTTGCAGATATGCTGGACCAAATTTTTAGAGGTCCCCAACCATCCTTTACAGTTGTTTGATAATCCTCTCATTTTCATCTGTGATGTGTCTGCTGGGAGGCACAAGTTGCTCTTCAGCAGCACCTTTTGAATCATCACTTCCTTGAGATCTGTCACCACCAGATGGAGTAATTTCAGGGTTACCATACATTTTCACTAATTACAAGTCTCAATTTTAATACAGATCAAAATCTTTTGTACAAATTAACACTCAGCTCTGGAGCAGTGAAAAGATAACATAAGAGCAAATAAAATTTACAGACACATAAAAAGCACTGCCTTGGCAAAGCCTTGGCTCTGGGGATTCCTAACAAGGAAGACTTAACATTAATCAACAGAAGAGTGTAAATAATTAACATAGTTTTACAGAAACAAGAACAAAGAAATAGTTTATTGAGGATATTTCAGAGAAGAACCAGTATAAAAGGCATTAAAATACGGGATGAGATCACAAGGTCAATAGTATTTCTACTGATGCCAGTGGGCACACTGTTTTCAGTTGCAATGGTGATTAGAGCAGGGTCACAGAGCAACGGAGCTACTCCTCTTGCATCACTCTGTCAGTATATGTAGCACTGATGGGAATGCCAGGCTTCTTCCCCCATAAATCTACTTCTTCAGTCTGATATGCAGCAAAGGTCCAGACCCTGCAAAGACTGTATAGCTTTCTGCTGGAGCAAAACATGCGTGTTTCTGATGACCATGAGATTAGTCCCACAAGACTCATGAGAGAGACCAAACTCAAACACATTGGCAAACCTGGGAGGGACTGAAGTTTTAGGCTGTGAGTGATTGGTGCACTGAGGAACACAGGCTGGGAGCAGGATTTACATATATTCAAATGCAGTAGTAACTGCTTGAGTTAGGGTCTGGGAGGTGTGTGTTTGGCTCTCAGAACAGCATTTGGATAACACAAACAGTACCAGAAAAGAGCACACTAAGGCCTCAGTGATGGAAAACATGGCTATAGGAGAATAGCTCTGAGAGGTCCAGCAGAGGCACACAGAGCGTGTCTGGTGACCAGCAGCAAGTAGCCTGGTAACATAACAGATAAGGCAAAGCCGCAGTTAAAACACTGGAGGTGGAACGAACATGAAAGAGAACAAGGACTGACACATAGGTGGTGTGACAGAAAAAGCCTCGGCAGTTTGGTTGGATGGGGCAATCGGGGTGTCAGGGGGGTGATTCACCCAAGAGGCCCCACTGTGGATCTTTGTGATGACCCACCGGAAGGAAGGAGGCAAATCACTAGGGGCAGTGGGGAAAAGCACAGCCATGGCTTTGGGAAGGGGGCCTGCACTGCACAGGTAAGAAACACAACAATTACATGTTTTCTAGAAAGTAAAATATTAGTAAGGCCACATCTGGAGTACCATGTCCAGTTCTGGGCTCCTCAGTACAGGAAAGACAACAAACTACCGGGGAGGATCCAGATGTACAAAAATGATCACTGGAGCATCTCTCTGAGGGAGCTAGGCCTGTTTATCTAGCGAAGAGAAGACTGGGACAGGTTCTCATTAATACATATAAATATCTCATAGGCAGGTGACTAAAGGATGATTCCAGACTCTTTCCAGTGGTGCTCAGCAACAGGATAAGGAGCAATGGCCATAAACAAAAACACAAGAAGAAGCTTCAACTCGAGGGAGAACTTCTTTACATGGCAGTGGGCAGAGTACTGGAACGGGCTGCCCGGGGAGGTCATGGAGCCTCCTGCTCTGGAGACATTAAAAATCCATCTGGACGTGTTCCTGTGTAACCTGCTCTAGATGACCCTGCCTTAGCAGGGGGGGTGGACTAGATGATCTTTAGAGGTCCCTTACAACCCTAATGAGTCTGTAATGCCAAACTGGGGCTGGTCCCACTCGTGGCAGGGAACTTCTCTGGTGAGGCTGCAGGTGGCAGGGCAGGTAAGAGAGCCGCAAAGTAAGTGAGGTGTGGCATGGCAAGGCACGGTGAGTACTAGGTCGTGCCTTTGGCCACAATAACCCCATGCAGGCTGGGGCAGTGGCTGGAAAGCAGTCCAGTGGAAATGGACCCGGGAGTGATGGTTGACAGCTGACTGAAAAAGAGCTAGCCGTGTGCCCAGGTGGCCAAGAAGGCCAATGGCATCCGGGTTTGTATCAGAAATAGTGTGGTCAGCAGGACTAGGGAAGTGATTGTTTTCCCCTATACTTGGCACTGGAGAGGCCACACCATGAGTACTGTGTTCAATTCTGGGTCCCTCATTACAGGAAAGATATTGAGGTGCTGCAGGACATTCAGAGAAGGGCAGTGAAGCTGGTGCAAGGTCTGGAGCCACTCAGGGGCGGCTGAGGGAGCTGGGGGAACTCATCCTGGAAAAGAGGAGGCTCAGGGAAGACCTTATTGCTCTGTACAACTACCTGAAAGGAGGTTGAAGCAAGGTGGGAATCGGTAAGTAACCGACAGGAGAGGACATAGCCTTAAGCTCCACCGGCGGAGGCGGACATTAGGAGGAACGTGTTCACAAAGGGTGATTAGCCGTTGGAATGGCTGTCCAGGGAGGCGGTGGAGTCACCATCGCTGGAAGTGTTTAAGAAAAGACTGGACGTGGCATTAAGTATGGTTTAGTTGACACGGTGCTGCTTGCTCATACGGTGGACTCGGTGGTCATGGTGGTCCTTGGACGCCCTCCTGCTACCGTGGCCCGGTGGCCCCGCCCCGCCGGGCGGAGGGCGCCCCCTGCCGGCACCGGCGGCGGCGCACGCGCGCCCCGGGGCACCGCTCTTTCCTTCCGGTCGCCATCTCGCTGCGGCCGCGTGCCGATCCCGATCCCGGCCCCGCGCCCTGCCCGCCGCTCCTGCCCCGCTCCGGCGCCGCCTCGCCTCGCCGAGGTACGGTGGGGGCGGCCCGGAGGGGTGTGTGGCGCGGCCGGGACTGCGGGTCAGTGGGCGGTTGTACGGCGGCGGCGGAGGTGATGGTTAGAGGAAGGGAAGGTAGTTACGGGCTGGGCCTGAAAGGAAGTTCAGCTGAGTTGGACCTGGCTCGGCGGCGCTGCCCGAGATCTGAGCCCACTCCCGGTCCCGTGACGGGGCGGGGGTGTCCCCCGCTGAGGGTGCGTGTGGGTGTGCGGGCAGGGGCGGCTGCGGGGCCCCTGTGCCCACTTGCCCCACCTGCGTGCCACACCCGCCTGTGCCGGCGCTCTTGTTGCTTCCGCAGATGAAGGAGACCATCATGAACCAGGAGAAGCTGGCCAAGCTGCAGGCCCAAGTGCGCATCGGTGGCAAGGTAGGAACGGCCACCTAGCCCCGCCCTGCCCTCTGGACTGCGTGTCCTGCACCCACAACGGGCCTGGCACGAGGGGTCCTGGAAATGGCGTGGGAGCAGACAGGAGCACTCCCAGTCTGGCTTGACAGTCTTTAGGGATAGCGACGCTGCTGCAGGGCTCTCTGGAGTCACATCCCTAGGGGTAGTATGTAGTAGCTGAATCTCCAGCTATTTCGGTTTGGTTTTGTTATGTTACAGCAGATTTAATACCCGATATTAGGGCGCACGGGAATGTCATGCGGTTCAACAAGACCAAGTGCACGGTGCTGGACCTGGGTCGGGGCAAGCCCCTGTATTAGTACAGGCTGGGGGATAAACAGATCGAGGGCAGCCCTGCTGAGCAGCACTTGGGGGTGTTGGTGGATGAGAGGCTGGCCATGACCCAGCAATGTGCACTCACAGCCTAGAAAGCCAGCTGTATCCTGGGCTGCATCAAAAGCAGCGTGGGCAGCAGGTCAAGGGAGGGGATTCTGCCCCTCTACTCTGCTCTGGTGAGACCCCACCTGGAGCACTGCATCCAGCTCTGGGGTCCCTGTTGGAGTGAATCCAGAGGAACACTGAGTTGATCAGAGAGATGGAGCACTGCTCCTGTGGGAAAAGGCTGAGAGAATTGGGGTTGTTCAGCCTGGAAAAGAAAAGGCTTCAGAGTGACCTAGTTGAAATCTTTCAGTACCTGAAGGGACCCTACAACAAAGATGGGGCAGGATTGTTTACAAGAGCATGTAGTGACAGGACATAGGGGAATGGGTTTAAATTGAAAGAGGATAGGTTTAGATAAGATGTTAGAAAAAAGTACTGTGGGGGTGGTGAGACACTGGAACAGGTTTGCCTTGGGAAGTAGTGGATACCCTGTCCCTGGGGTGCTCAGGGCCAGGTTGGATGGGGCTTTGAACAACCTGGTCCAGCTGAAGATGTCCCTGCCCACAGCAGGGAGTTGGAACTGGATCATATTTGTGGTCCAACCCAAACCATTCTATGATTTTATGATTATTGTATGGGCTGTTTTAGAAGACATGAAGTATTTTTAGTGAGTAGGCTTTACAACAAGTGAGCTTGGGTATAGTTTTCATAACAATTTGTAGAGGGTTTTGTTACAGGCTTGTCAGAAATATTAAGGTTGCTCAAAGCTGGTTTTTTGTCTTTCAGCACAAGTTGGAAATTCTATACTCGTTACATGCCTGTAGTTGTAGATTAACAGGCTCAGAAGACCTTTTCATTTTGTTAAGACATTTGAATATGTGTACCTGTGTGTTTACTTGTAATCTGAAAAGACAAAAAGTATGTTTAGTATAGTCATATGGCAGTATACATTTTAATTACAGAGTGAGTCTTAATTCAGGAATTTGTCAGTAATGTTTTTATACCTGTGGGAGCATACACAATATTCTAGAATGCAAATTACTCAACAGAACTCTTGCTGAGGAGTTTCTAGGAGCTTTCATTCCTGGGGTTTGGGTTTGGTTTTTTTTTTTTTTGGCTGATTGCTGGAGATTTAGACAGCCTTAAATCAGGATTAGTGTAGTAATTAGTTGCCTTGGTGATTTTTGCATATTCTTTGTATGAGTTAGTGGTTAATTAGAGTACTCCTGTATTATATTGCTGATTTTGTGTATGTTAACCGGTGCGTGTTTGTTGACTGTAGAGGCTTTTAATATTTGTCATATAGGAGCATGGCATGCATTCAGATTACAGCTCTCACAGCAAAACTTAGAATGATGGTGCTGTAATTTAGTTTTAAAATTGGCCTGTGAAATACTTGGAATGCCCGAACTTGAGGTTTTAATTTTTTTTTTTATATATAGTTGGAAATTTTTCCTGGGATTCTTCCTGGCATTGTTGCCGTGTAAGTTGAGATGGGTGTGGAAGAGGTACATATTTCTACATAGTCCTTGAATGTTTTGAAATTTATCGAGGTCTTTGGTCCAGAGAAACTTAGCAAATACCTTATCTGTCTCAATTTCTGGGTAGACAAGGCAGTAAAATGAAGCCATTTCTGTTATTTTTAATCATTTTCAAACCACTGTATGTGCTTAACTAACAGTAGCAGGGAATGAATATCAAGCTGTCTAGACAGAAACCTAAACTTCTGAGGTGTAGTCTTCCAAGTGTCGGTTTCATATGAATATGTCATTCACACTCCTTTTTGTTGGTAACTGAGTTACTTTAGAATTGTTAGTGTCCAGCCAGTTTTCTAACTTCTGACAGTTATCTGAAAAGGTATTCCAGCTATTTATATGGCTGGGCAGCAACACATTCTCTTACTGCTGTCATGTGGCAGATGAGCAGTGGAGTAGGAGAACTTAGATTCATAGTTACAGTATGTAAAAGAGGAGCTTAGTTTCACTTATTCTCAGATATATTTTATGTCATATTTTACTGAACCCTTATGATTGTACGAGGGACCATAGAATGACATTTTCTGCTTTTTCATGGGTACAGTTATCTTCTAATGTCGGACAGTTATTTCCCTGGAGAAATCTAGCGCTCTGGATCTGTAGGAAACTTAAACTTTTCTTGTTTGGTTTCTAAATAGGGTTAGTCTGGAACATTTTTTAAAAATGAATTTATAAAATATTTTAGAAAAAGAGGTATTCTTCAAATATGTAAGTCCATCAGACGGGAGATGGCTATCTGAAATAAAAATTTAGTATTTTGACTTTTCTCATTCATTTATTAATCATGTGTTCATAACTTTATGGCTTCTGACTATTACCAAAATGTGACTATAGTTTAAAAAAGATGACCTAAGGAAAAAGTAGTATGCTTCGGAAACTACCTAAAGCTGTTCATTCTTTAGTTTTGTGTCTGTGATAGCTTGGGTTAACAATGGTAAACCTGCAATTTCTCTTTTCTAAGATGTTGCAGAATACCATAAGATTTGTGGAATAAATATTTTCTGGTACATGGCTTCCTAAAACCATGCTTTTCACAGACTGTGCAAATATTGCCTTATAGCAAGGGAAAGACTGCTGCAGTGCAGCTGGGGAGGGGTTGCATGCACTGTAACACAGAAACACAGCAGTAGAACTTTGTATGTTAAGTTGATTTGTTGGTGTTGTAAAGTAGTTATACAGCCCTGAGGATTACAGTTTGTGAAGAACTACTGAAGTTTTTTTTCTTGTTTGCAAAGGGTACTGCCCGCAGAAAGAAGAAGGTTGTTCACAGAACAGCTACAGCAGATGACAAGAAACTTCAGTTTTCACTGAAGAAACTGGGAGTCAACAATATTTCTGGAATTGAAGAGGTAATTGCTTTAAAGGAAAAAAACCATTCTATATATAAATAGAAAAGGTATTAAATTGATTTTCTGGTAAGTAACATAGCTCCCAAACTTCTCTGTAAAATACCAATAGGTCTTCATGGAGCTTTAAGAACTTCAATTTCCTGTTAAATTGAAAGATTTTGCTAAACTGTTTCAAGTACTGGATTTTTTTTCTTGCAGGTAAATATGTTTACCAATCAAGGAACAGTCATTCACTTCAATAACCCGAAAGTTCAGGCATCTCTGGCTGCTAACACTTTCACTATCACTGGCCATGCTGAGACAAAGCAGCTGACAGAAATGCTTCCTAGCATCCTAAACCAGCTTGGAGCTGACAGTCTGACCAGCCTGAGGAGATTGGCAGAAGCCCTACCCAAGCAATGTAAGTTGAAACTTGAATGTGTTTCATGTTGGCAGCTGATGTGAGGCAGTGCACTCTTGTTGTCTGCAAGCATATTATAAAATGCTTATAAAAAATGGAACTCCTTAGATCTTATTTATAGCTCAAATCCAATGGCAAGTATAACTCAGTAAAGTGGATTCACCTGTTGGCATGTTTTGCAACTGGTCTAGCACTGGAAAGTTGTAGCCAGACTTGATTTTGTAGTAGTTTACTTCTTGATGTAGCTACCATATTTTGATATACCTTGTTCATTAAAGCTAGGTGAATGAATTACTTTTGAACAGTTAGATTTTTTAAAGGGACACTTTCAATGGAAGTATAAGTGACGGGGAAAGGGACTTAAAAAACATCTTCAGTTGCTTTTCTGCCTCACAGATGTGGTGAAGGTATTTCTCATGTGAGCTTTTTAATAGGTAGGAGGGAATTACACAGTATTTGTAAGGAAGTACATTATAATTTCAGTATGCATGGAACAGTATAGAGACCAGGACTGGCATGAGCATCAAGCTAGGTACACCAACTTCCTGTTCCATCCTTAGATTAGTAAAACAACTTGAACTAAAACTGTGTGGGAATAGTAGAGGAGGGACTTGAGTATGTGCTGTTTGGAAAAGGCGCTGTCACTACAGGATGAGAATTAGGAGTGAAAGACAGGCTTGTTGACAGTGGGAACATGCCTTGTGTCCTGCATATACAGTCTTTCTTTCTGAAATACCTTAAGCCTGTTCCTTTCAAGGTATGGAACATCCTAAATATGGAAAAAATAGAAGAATATAATTGTGTCCAGTTTTTGGTATTTCTAACTTGATTGTTAATTTTTTTCTTCCTCTATTGCCAATGAAACAGCTTCTATTTCCATTCCTAAAGTTCATGATAGTTCCCTCCTGTCAACTTCCCACTGAAAACATACTGCTAGAAATAGTCTTCAGGATGTGGGGTAAAGTGCTTCTTTCCCCATGGTTCTTGAGTCCCTTCTTCCTAATATTGTCTGTGTGGTTTCCTTGTTATAGTTGTAGGCTTGAAAGAAAAAAGTACATGAAAGATTTAAAATGATCCCTAAAGTTCTGTCTTATAACAAGATGGTTATATTCTAAGATAAATTGTGTAGTTATAGTAAGAGGAGGTTTGTTTGAAGTGATTGCTTTGTATGACTTAGTAAATAGCTGTTCTTTTCCAGTTAGGGTGGATGCCAGAATATGCACAAAACTTTCCATTCAGTATTGTCAGCTAGATTTGGAAGCCTAACATCAATGAGTGAAGGGTCTGTGATGACTGCAGGTGCTAAAGTAAACATGGGGATGAGAGACAATGCAGGCAACTTAGGAGGAAATAACATCATTTGCTTTTAAAGTGTTCTATTTGACACTAAGATGCACTTGAGATTTAAGAGCTTTCTGCTGTTAAAAAAGCAAATAAAGGTTAGTGGTGTCCTTATCCCAAGCCCTTTCAAACCAAAGTTTATGCGTTCATTGGTTCTGGTTCTCTAGAAATTATTGTACAGGTCAACTATGAACTCGTCTTATTCCTCGTGCTTTTTTTGAAAACTGAGAAGGATGAATCAGAACAAAACTGAGGTGATAGAGAGTATGAGGCTTACCCTTGGTAGTACAGCTAAGAATAGCAGTAAAAGTAGTGGCACAGGCACACAGGCACCTGAGATATCTATTCTTAGCATTACACTGCTGCAGTTCAGCAGATCCTTGTTGATCTGCTGCCGTGGATATGGTTAACTCTCTACCTCTTGTCAAATACAATGGGAATGGTTAAAGAAATTACTGAGCAAACATGGGGACCAGAACACTTGGTCACCTCCTAAGAAGTGTAAAACTGTGCATCCAGTTCCCTAATTCTCTGACTTTGCCAGGGAACAGGAGTGTCTTTTAAATACCTCTACGTCGTGTGTGTCTGCCTGCAACTTCCCAACTGCGCCTCAGTTTTTTTTGAATGTCTAGGATCTTAGGATCCTTTATTTTCCTTTAAAATTGATCATGTAAAATATATAAATCTTGAGTAACATCCAGTAGTCAATAAACCAACTTACTTTTAAGAGAAATTGGTAAAATCAGTCTGCATTGTATTTGAAAATTATTACCATGCAGGGCACTCAATATATTTAGGTACAAGATGGTGACTAGTAAGCTGGTTTAGCTTCTAATTTCTTCTAATTACTTCTAATTTCCCTGCTAGACTGTTTAAGCATTATCAGTAACAAAGGGAGTGTGAACTTCCTAGGTAAGTTGAAAATTTTTGTTCATCAGGGGACCTGGATAAAGCATTGTAATCTTATCTCAGAATTTTACATAATGCTTTCAAAAAACACAAAACAAAACAGCTAATCAATGTGCCTATGGTGAGTTTGAATGATGCTTTTGAACTTCTTGCTCTTGCAGCTGTGGATGGAAAAGCACCTCTTGCTACTGGTGAAGATGATGATGATGAAGTTCCAGGTAAGAACAAGCATGTAATGGAGGAAAAGGAAGTGAATTTTGCTGAGAGATTTCAGCATAAGCAGAGCATGTAAGATCAGGCCGGGAATGGTAAGAGTATTGGCTAATCACTTGCTGCCACAGAATTTCTGCAGGCAGATGATTTCCTTGATTTCAGATACCATGAGAGACTTAGTAGTTTGAGCTAACATTTTGGTCCTGTGTAGAAGTAGTAACTATGGCTAAGATAATTACTTAATATTCCATAAGAAGGGTGTGAAGAAAATACCTTCTCAGTATGATTTTGCCCAGTTGTGGATATAGTGAAGTTAAATGCTTTTAAGATTGTGCTTATAATGAATCATCCAAAACTTCCTTGGTTGAGCAAAGAGAATGAATCATGAAGCTTATTTGGTCTGTATCTCATAAGCTGAAAGTTTTTATGTTGTAAAAACTTGATACGAAGTGGAACTTTGGAAAAAAATCCAAACCCAAAATGTTTGGAAAAGGGAAAGTAGGTCAAACTTTAATTCCAACAATTTTCTTTTTCTAGATCTTGTTGAAAACTTCGATGAAGCTTCGAAGAATGAGGCAAACTGAACTAAGTGTCACTTTCTGAATAAAACTGAAACTTGAAAAAGCTACATGGAGCTGCTATTTTATATTGTGACTGCTTTGATCTTATTTCCTGATGAGATCTCAAGATCTGTCATATTTGGAAACTCCTTGAATCTGCAGCTTTTTAATTACTGCTTGTACACAATATTATTTTTGTGGCCTGAACAAACATATGCTTTGAAATAAGTCAGATTGCTAACAAATTTCTGCCTAGACACATTTTTTGAGTAACTTGTATACAGGCAAAACCCTATCTTTAATGAACTTTGGCATACAATAAAAACATTAAAAAAAGTTTCTGGTGTGGCTTTTTATCAGAAAAGCAGAAAGAAAAATGGTTGTAAATATTAATCTTAAAAGGTTTTGCTTTTCTGCAGGGCATCTTCCTTTTGCTGTGTTAAAAAGCTGGCCTCCCTAAAAAAAAAAAAAAGCATCCTGAGCATTTTGTATTTAATCAGTTAATTCCCAGTGTGTGCAGGTCAGAGCTACATATGCTGTAAGTCACTTTGTGACCTACTGAACTTGAGAAATAAATCTGTATTCTAGCCACAGTTCTGGTGGCATAATATAGCATAGAACATGCAGCAAGCATTTGGCATCTCTGGGAACTTTGAGTGTTAAATTTTTATCTTCAGTGAGTGTTTAATAGGTATTTGCAGGGCATAACTGTTAAATGGGTTAAACAATACATTCCCATTATTTTAATTTTACTTATCTGAAAATATCAGTTATGTGGGGGAATGAATTATAGGAAGGAGGAAAAGCCTATAAAATTGATAATGGCTCTTTATTAAGTCTTTATCAGCTCCACATCTATTAACTAATAATTTTGTTTGAATGTTTCAGTAATATCTTATTGCTTCTGTGTGTTACAGAGAAAAAAATAACTTGGTTTTAGGGTGCAAGAAAGACTTTTCAAATTCCATTCTGACCTTTGTATAGCTGGAGCTTCCAGGGGTGAGGGCTAAACTTCATGTTTGTGAGTCACTGATGTTAATGATAGATCAGATCACTTGCATAAGAGAAGGTAAGCTAGGATAGAAGAGCACCAGCCTTCTAAGCTTGTTTCTAGAACAACTACTTTTGGAAGTGGAAATTCACCCTGACTTGTCCAGGATAAAATCCTGGTAAGACTGTGCTATGGCCATAACAAATTTCTGCTTGTGCCTGGGAAACGGTAAGTCTGTGTCTAACTTGCCAAGCACGTTTGTCATGGTGTAAGTCATTACTGTTGGGAAACTGGAGGAACTTATTCAAGCCATAAAACTTGTGGTTTGAGGTAAGACGCAGTCTGATGTGAGCATGACATGGCTGAAGTCAAGTGCAAGAACTTAGAGTAACGATATGAGTGAACTTGTCTCAGTTTGCAAGTACTTTTATCAGTAAATTATACTTCTACTGTTGAATTGTTTTAAAAAGTGTGTTCCTTGAATTGTGGAAGTATGGTAGAAAAACTATAAACTCTGTGAATTTGTGTCCTGAAATGAGGATGGTGAATGTAATTGCCCTGTAAAAGGTAACCAAATTCTACAGAGTAGTTTACCAGACTTCCTGTGACCTGTCAAATCAGTAAATGACATGCTGGGTTTTTCTTGGAAGTCAATAAATGTGTTACCTATTCTGTGATTCACATATGTAAGTCCTCATAAATACTTTAAGCCTCTCTAGTTACTGTTAGTTAAATACTTCATACTGGTTTCCTATGAAGTGACTTAAGTGTCTCGCTTAGGTGTTCTAGACAGTGTTAGTTTTTTTTGCCACTAAGAAACATACTTGGTGCTTAAAAAATAAGATCATTACTAAAGCAGTGTCTTTGAAATGCAGAGTAAGGCTAATCTAGTGATAAACAGCCATGTGACATGTCCGAAAGTCTGTGTAAAAGGTACGCCCCAGCACACTCTCAATCAGGAAATACTGGCATATCTGCATCCCCCAACTCTTCACTGAGGACAAAGATACGAGCAAAATGTGTTATTGATTACTGCAGATTCTAACTGGAAGTGTATAATAGTCTTCATGACTAACTTAAATGCTCAGTCCTGGACTCAATGCTGTTGACGATTTCCTCTTGCTAAGGAGAGTTTGGTTATGGTCTTCCTAGTCTGTCATTAACTGCTGGAAACTGAGAATGGTTGTCATGATGTTCCTCATCAGGTTGAACTTCTACGTAACCATAATCTAATTATGTCATTATGGATTCACATCTATAGTTTTACTAAAGGAAAATGGCTTTGTATTTCCATTCCAAATATTTTGACCAACGGAAAAATGAAAACAGATGCCTGTGTTTCTATTGAAACAAGGGTTTATTTGAGCTCTTTATTTTTTAAAAGCTAAGGGAATGTTTACGTTCTGTTCCATAAAGCTCTGAAATAGCTTGATTCAATGCAATAGTAGGTCTTAGTGAGATTTTTTTTTCATAGTGTTTGTGACAGGTTTTTGGAAATATTTTCAAAATCGTTAATCTTATGCTTCAAGGGCTTTGCACTGGTTTAAAATTAGTATATGCTGATACTAAAAAAACAAAACTCTCTTGGAAGATGGTGAAACTATGTATTTTATTAAGCTAGTGTGGTGCATATATAAAATTAAAAAGCTTCCTACTGTTGTTTTAAAATAACGTTTTTAAAGCTCTAAAAGGCACCTTGTGTTATTACAAGTTGGTTTGTCGCTTTTATTATTAAAGCCTTGTGAGTCTATGGTTGCGTCTCTTAGGAAATGTAACCAGTGAGAATTTCACATAATTAGTAGTGCACATTTAATATATGTTACCAAGGAGAAACACTTGGATTAAAATGTTCACAGCTCAATACCTCAAATGCCAAATCAGTACTTTTGTATCTGATTATATTGATTTGCTGGGAGTGTGAGGGAAGTTCAGTGTAGTTGCCACCTTTGAAATGTGTTGATACTGTTTTGTGGGTGACACATCGTACAGACACTTTACTTTTCCTCAAGTGTTTTGCTATATCTGCTGAAAACCTAAATGTCATATTATGGTAAAGGTAAATGGTAAATGGCCAGTCTTCGCGAACGAAGATCTGGGAAAGGTGTTCCCACCTTTCAAGCCTGTGCAATGGATTTTTTAGGTGA
>JAWWLV010000100.1:47562316-47589187 GCA_035041135.1 Platyrinchus mystaceus
GAGTGACCTTCTCTTAGATGGATGGCCTTAGGGGCTGACGAGCTCCATCTACCCGGGGGACCGGGATTAGAACCTGCAGCCTTGGCGCTGAGAGACCAGCATCTTAACCGCTAGGCCACCGGGGGTCCCCCATATTATGGTACAGATAGAGTAATAAGCTATTCTCTTCTTGAAACAAAGAGAGTAGGTTGTATTTGTTGTCAGAGGCAGTGGAAGAATGTAAGGTGAAACGAGATGCAATCAGAACGGTGGCTAGGGAAAAAGTTTCTGTGGTGGGAGGTGAGTGGGGGAAGTTAGTATTTTTCAAGGAGGGCAGAGGAAGTGATGAGAAGCCAGAATATGGAAGCTGTTTGATCATCCTGTTTGTGAGAATGGATTCAAATAAGATAGGAAACTAGACAGTTAATATTCAGCACAGATAGGAAAGCCTGTAGGGAAGTCCATATTGATGATCACTAAATTATAGCCTTAAGTGACTGGCAAGATGGTGGTATATGTAAAGAGGAGGGATTTCTAAGCTAGATATTTTAAAATGTTAACAAATGCTCAACATGTCTTGCCCTTACCTAATACATGCAATGTGCCTTCTGATTTTTCTAAGCTATCCTTTGTTCCTTTTCAGATATGTCGTTTTAGCTGCATCCAGAAATTTGTGAGAACTGCTGAAAACATTTTCTACTGGATATGATTATTAAAAGATCCTGACTAATAACAGAGATTGAATTCTGGAAAGACGTGTGTTTTACAGAAAAGGAGCTGATAGTGCAGCTGAGACAAGTTTACTTAGCTAAGGTGAACAGTCTATAGCATGAGATGATTAGTTTGACTGTGAGTTGAACTCAGTAATTTTAAAAATAGATAAAAAGTGGATTTACATAAAAGCTCTGAGAATCAGATGTATAGCTTTCTGTGTATTCTAATTGAGTTTAAGCTATGGTTCTTTGTTAACATATGGTCTCACATGCAGTCTCATAATGAAAGTTTTAACTGTTCTGATAATATTCTGCCTTCGTGCATAGATAATCGTGTAGAATAGAATGCTATTGAATAGAATAGAATGTTATTGAATAGAAGGAAGACAGCTTATGTGATACTATTACTGTACTGTCTTGCTGTATTTTTTTTTTGTTTTTGTTTTGCAAGAAGGAGGATTACAAATATAACTTACTGCCTTTACATTGCACTGAAAGTATCCTGACAATAAAAAAGCCATTCTAATAATGCTTTTAGTGCAGGGATTAGTACTTTTACAGGCAAGTTACAGCCCAACATTTTGAATTGCTAATGAATCTGGACAAATCAGAACAATTGTTGAACAATTAGTGTTGTGATGCTATAAGCACTAATCATTTTTATAGCAAATGTCTATAATTTCTTACATGGGCAGAAGGCAGAATTCTAGGATATCTTACTGCTATTCAGTTACTGGGTTGGTTGAAGGTCAGTTTGATCTAGCAGCACAGTGCTTTTGCTTTTGCTACCCAGTAACCAGCATTTGTAACACATCTCACACAGTCAGGGATTTGATGTGCACTGCAGGATACAGGCAGATAAATGTGGAAGTATCTGCTGCACTTGAAATCCTTATTCTGCATTTCTATTGAGTAGTGCTTGTTTGTTTCTGAGTACTGGAAAAATGTAGTTGTGGGTTGTATCGTACTCCAAATTTTTAGGACACACCTGAAGTTGAGTTAAAAGTGCTTATATTCTCTATGTAAGCTGCACCTGAGTTAATAATGTCTTTTGGGCTTATGATGGAATCTCAGAAGTTTCAGCCATGTACAGCTGATCAGTATCTTGCTTCACAACCAACATATAACTTGTGGCAAATGTTTGCACCTCTGTGTTGTTGCTGAGTTTAAAATGATGCATTTAAGATTAAGCAAGGTTTGGAGTTGTTGGAAGTATACTGAAACAGGAGGAGCTCTGGGTTTAGGCCGCAACTCCAGGAACTGTGGCTAGTCTTGCTATTCTTTTCTGTTATTTCCAGCAACATGCATTAGGAAATTGCATAGGTAACCAAGTATGACTTGACAGTCATATCTCTCAACAGTAGCATTTGTGGGCTTCTGTTTTGTGATGAAGTCCTAATAACAGTATAAGCAAGACTCCAGCCATCTTTAAGGGCCCAGCTGAGATGCAAGAGGGCTTCTTGCACTCTTAACGTGTGACTGTGCAGGACAAAGATAATATTAAGAGCATTGTGGGGCCCAAAATCTATGCTAGATATGCGACATTGGTGTTTGACATGATATCTGTGGTATTACACAGTGTGACTGGGAGTCGCAACAGAATGATGTTAAAATGCATGTGGTGATGAAGATCTTCCTTGTCTCTTCAGTATTGTTGAATGTGGAGAACTAGCAGAAATTAAAAGTGGTAATGCCTCATTAGACCCAAGTAGGTGAGTAATATAGTAGTCAGCAGACTTGAGTGGGCAGGAACCATTTTTACAGTACTTAATGATCAACTACGTCTTTCGGACTTCTGCATTTGTGTTGGTTTCTAACATTATTTGGCTTCACCTGTACAGGTCAGTCAACTCATTTGGTTGTGTTATAGTTGGGGAAGGAAGTTCATCTGCCCCCACCAGGCATGAGTCTTACCTGAACATACGGTGAGAGACAGCTACTGCCTCAAGGCTCCTGATCCTATAAAGGTACTGTGAACATGAGTGTTTGTAGGATTCAAATGTAAACTAAAAATGAGATACAGTGAAAAAATCAAACAGCTGTGTCAGCACAGTGGTAGACTTATTGATTTGAGGCGTCCATTACAAGTTTTTGTTCCTGGGACAGTTGGTATCCAGAGAATCAGAGAGGAGTTAATTTCGTAATTCATTTATTTTCCTTCTGGCTGGTTTGCACCAATAGTTAAGTGTTAGGAATCAGGAGATGGTACATTTCTTTCTGGTTTAGGGGGGTTCCTAAATAGTGTGAAACCAGCATAGCCAGCTCATACAGCTGGGGTTTGCCTTTACCGTATGTTGGGGACAGCATTTGGATAAACAATCCCCATGTACATCTGTAGCATTTCATTCTCCAGTAATTACTACCCGGTGGTGGTGATCTTTAAGATTTGTGTGTGTGTGTGTGTAGTTTTTACTGTGTAGAAGCTAGAATAGCCTACAGGTCTCAGAATTCACTGACTCATCATCTTCTACCAGCATACAAAATTCAGACTTGCTTAGATGTGACCTTGTGCACGTATACACTGGTGTTTAGGCTGACCTCTGTCAGGAACTGTAGTCTAGATGGATTGTCATTCTGCTTTAGTGTGTCATTCAGCCCTTGTGTTTGTAGAACAGACCCTTTACACCCATTATATTTGTTCCTCATATTTTAGCATTGTGTGATTTTAGCATTAGGTGATTATTTCAAAACATGGAGTTGTTTTTACTTTCCATTTTTCAATTATGTCCCACATTGGTTGCACTCTGGTTTCATCAGGAAATATAGTATATTTGACAGACAAACTGTGTCAGCAGGCTGTAAATGAAATTCCAAGGGAGATGCAAGCCTTCAAGGACGCACCAGTATATTTTTCATGTAGGCTGTGGACCTTCTTGAAACCTTTGCATTTTATGTGAACAGAAAACCATAACACTTCTAAACAAAAGCATTTTTGGAGACAGTGGCAGTGTTGTTACACCTGTGATCTTACCCTGTATTTGGGATAGATATGATACCACAAGTGCAGAGTAGATAAGCAAGCTGCTTTTGCAATGCATTTTCAGAAACAATTGTGTGTTGAGCCTTATAGGTTGTAACATTTAAGAGAGTCTAGATGTAACCTAATGGCTACAAAGGCAGGGTGCCAGGATTTATAGGGTTTAGGTAAAACTTGCCCATATCTCCATTGTTCTAGAAGCCTGAGTAAGTTCTGGCACATCAGGTTTTCCCTCAGATTGTATGTCATTCAGTGCCCTCTAGCTGACAACAACACACAGAGGTTGAGTCCAGCCAATGATAGGTCCTCCTAAAATGCTTGCAAGTGATATATACTAGAATTTGTGTGAAAATGATGCTGTCCTGTGAACTCTGTTTTCTGTTTATGAAATAGAAATGCTGATGTGCTATAAAACTTTGTAGGCTGTGAAAAGCATGTGACAGCTCTGTATTTGCTATGCTTTGATTTCAGTGCTGAAAAAAAAGAGCACATATAGTTGATTTGCATAATGAATCAAAACAGTATCTCCCACAATGCAGGTCAGGATTTTTTTCAGAGGATTATTCAGGGATTACTTAGTTTATTCTTGCAGTAAAAAGATGAGCTATACAGTGCAGTCCCACAGCTGTAATCCACCTTGTTGCTGTGTCATTTCCCTTTCTGATGGGCTCTTCAACTTTCCCTGCTGATTTCTGTGTACATGGTTGGCCTCATCACTGCTCATCTGCTGAAGACTGACTGACGTGCTTTACAGTCCTGTATGCCTGCATAGTTGCTAGCTTAATTTGGTGACAAATAACCCTCAACAGAAAGATCTATTCAGACGTCATTCCTAGGACTAACCTCAACAATATCTTTGATCTTTAAAGTTCCAAGTGACTGGATTCCTAATTCACCCAGATATACATTCATTGCCAGATGGAGCAGTGTACTTCCTGAAAGCATTATGTGCTGCACAGCAGGAGGTGCATGCAAGCGGAACTGCTATAACAATACTAATGATGATCATTCTAGTGATGGGCAGTGTCTGCACTCAGTGATTTATACTGTTGTTGTAGAGGAAAAAAATCTGGTCCATAGTGTTCAGGAAAAACTCTGCTGGAATGTCCCTAACAATCAGCTTACTAGTGAAAAATGCAGAATGTATTTGAGTCTATCATCCCAGTAAATACAGTAATTTTTTTTTCTATCCCATATTTTTTCCAGTTTCTTGAGAATATGGAGTTGCATCTGATGATGGTAGGGGTGGGCTAGAGCTGTGGATATGAACTGCTTAGGCAAAACAAGTTACCTAGAATTCAGATAAACTTTCATATTTGCTCTGTTTCTAACATTTTTTGGTTCGAGTACTGTTATAGAACAGTTGTGGAAAATAAGTAATAGTTCTGGCTTTAGTTTACAGCAGTCTTTTCAGGCTGAGAACTAAGCAGCATCATGAGGTTTTAGAGAAGCAAGCTTCAAGACTGTAGGACCAAGGCACAGTGAAGTTGCTTTGGAAATGCAAAGTTGGTGCATGCCATAAGTAGAAGTTTGTCTCATGTTGTTTCTCAGCTGAGTAAGGTTCAGTGGCTGATTTTCATCTTGGAGTTGTGTAACATTATTTCTTTCTGCAGGAATACCATGAGGACACCAACTGCTGAATATTTTGGGGAAAAAAAAGAGTCCCATCATGACAATGGGACAGAGTTTACCTCTGGTACCACAGTGGGGAGCTGTGATCACCTTGCCTGGATCATGCAAAAGGTGAAGAGCAGAGGCCCCATCTTCCATCACTTAGCTCCCCACTGTGGGCACCTGCTCCCTGTCTGGCATAAGGAGGTATAAGATATTGATTTTCTTTTTTTTTTTTTTTTTAATACCAAGCTAAAACCCACAGGAGGGCTGAAGGGAGATTAGGCTCTGCCCTGGGAAGGTCTGGCAGGAGGCTGCTGCTTTCTGTAACTGTCTCGGAAACACAAGTGGGGAATTCAAAGTACAAGACAGATGAACAAAGAAGGCAACAGAGTGGAACTAGTAACAGCCTCATGGAAAACCAGAGCAGACAGGGAAGAGTGTTACAAAGTGCTCATCAAATTTACATGCAAATAGTAATGCTAACATTGTACATGATTAACCAGAATCCCCTGCAAAGTCAAACAGGAATGAATAAGACAAAGACTTTGTGCAGCTCTGAAGCATTTGGCTGTTACTGCTACATGAAACTGCTGGCAATCTGCTTTGTGAGCAGAGTTCATGGCATCTGTGATTACATGCTGCACACTGAATTTGGCAAAAATAATGTAGTTAATCAGGAAAAACAGCTTGTTTACTAACACTCTGAAAGTATACTGTCATTTAAGTTCAAATGTAAAAGATTGACATTACTGTAAGAAATTAGATTGGCAAGAGCTTTTGGTAAAATGTTTGGAGATAATCAGTTGGAATTAAGATTTTGACTGCAGAATTTTCAAACTCCTCGTCTTGTGGCACGGAAACACTGCTGCCTTTAGACTCATGGGTGTGGTAAGTCCTAATGTCTCCTCACTGCCATCAGAGGCTACAGAAATCCTTCACTAAAGCAAAATCAGCAGACTGACATTTCAAAACACTTACCAATGCTGAATCAGGGGCTTTACAAATTTTACCACTATAAACAAAGAAAAGTGAATACTGAGAAGTATTTACACCAGGAGAAACAATCAATCAGTGTTGTGCATCGGAGAAACACAAAGTATGTGGAGTGAAGCATGCTGTTAGTATTGCATAATCAACAGCTGTCTCTTTTGACAGGGATTTTTTTTCCTGTGAGTAAAGCTGCTGCTTTGCACAGATTTTTTTTTCCCTTTCCCAGTTGCTAACTTTTCACTAAGTTTTCCTCAGGGTGTCTGAATCGTAGCTTATGAAATAGTGCTGGCTGATCCCTGCAGGGCCCTCCAAGAGACACAGAAATCTTCCATGTTAGCAGCATAATGTTAAACTATACAAAAGGGTCCATCATGTAGGAAACACCTTTGTAGTCACTCTTGTGGGATGCGTGGTGATGACTATCTGACAATTGCTTGAAATGTTACAGCAAAAAGGTGGAATAAATTTTATGTTTTGTTGTCTTAATCTAGAATTCCTCTATTCCAATGTCTTTGCATATAATTAAAGTATTTTCTAGGGTATGTTTTCAGGCAATAGTTAAGAAGTAGTTAGTTTTATTTCCTATATATTAACTCATTGCTGACTGAAAATCAAGGCAAAATACAAAGCAGATACTGAAGGTTTATTTAGAACAAGTACTTTCCTGTAACACAAATAATTCAGAAAAAGGAAATTTTGTTCCTTATGCATACTTATGTAGGTTGTCTATATATGAGACGTCTTCAAGAAGAAATGACTCAGGTTATGGTATTTGAAGAAAAGACAATTTGCATTTTATTTGCATTGCTTTTCCACATACATGGAATTTCAGCATTTGTTTTTACAAAGGATATTAAATCTCAGCATTTTTAATATGCAACTTTATGGTAATTGCCATTTCATGTTATTTTATTTTAAAATTACTTACAAGAGGATGTATTTTTCTGGATTTTGCTTATGAAACATTTTCCCTCTTCTTTCCAAGGCATGCCAGGTTTGCTGTTTCTTTCATCTGATTTAATCATACATGATATAGTAAAAGTGATGTAAATGCTACCTAAGAATAGAGGTGTCAAAGCCCCAGGAGACACATAATACTCAATGCAGCAAGGATTTCACCAACACCTGCAAGGCCAGTTACATTTTCTTGCTTCATCCCCCTTAAGGTTTATTCCATTTCAGATTTCAGCTTCATGAAAGAAATGGATCTCTGGACTGGCTCTCACACAACCTTTCAGAGGTTAATTCCTATCTGATGTAAACTTTCTATGCACCACAGATATATCAGTACAGAGTCAGAGAGAAATTTAGCCAGAAATGTAGGTTTCAATATTTTTTCCACATTTTCCCCTATTATATATTTAGTCACTCTGTTATTTCAGAGTTAGCATTTTTAATTCATTATTTCTCTGGCTCTGACTCAGAGAACCTGGCTGGATTGTTCTCCAGCCTTCAGTATCTTTGGTCAGGATCAGAGTGCATGTACTTTAAATACTATTAATTTCTTTTGCGTGTGGAATGTTTTTCAAATACAAAAACAAGCATGGCAGAGGCACTATAATAGGAATATAGTAACTTACTTGCGTTCAGTCATGTGTTGTGAACTCTAGGTGAGAAAAACTCGAGATTGGGCTCACTACCCATGGACTGGGGAAGAACACAGGAATTAGGAGTGTATGGATGTCAGTAGATTCCAGACCTCTAGTGGACACAATGGAGAAATGCTCATGGAAACGTGAATACTGCATGGGGAAACCCATGCAGTATTATTTGTGTAAAACTGTCATGTCCCATCATTCACCGTAGCTTTAGGTGCAGAGGTTCCAGAAAATCAGTTAACATTGCCTGATTTTTTTCAACTAATTTCAAAATCCTGATTGCTCTTTTAACTAAACAGTTACAATGAGACATTCCTGAAACTGGAGGACAAGAGGCCTTGCAGAAAGAGATCTGAGGGTTTGGGCTGTGGGCAAGTTGAATAGGAGTCAGCAGTGCCCTGGCAGCCAGGAGGGCCAACTGTGTCCAGGGGGGCATCAGGCAAAGCATCACCAGCCGGTCAAGGGTGGGTTGCACTGGTGCAGCCTCACCTTAAATATTGTGTGCAGTAAGAAATGTAAGAAAGATATTGAGCTCTTAGAGAGTGTCCAAAGGAGGGCAACAAAGATGGTGAAGGGCCTTGAGGGGAAGCTGTATGAGGAACGGCTGAAGTCACTTGTCTATTCAGCCTGGAGGAGACTAAGGTGACCTTAAGGCAACCTACAGCTTCCTCATGAGGGGAAGTGGAGGGGCAGGCACTGGTCTCTCTGGTGACCAGTCACAGGATATAAGGACATGAAATGAAACTGCAGCAGTGAAAGTTTTGGGACATTTTGCGACATTTGGGAAAGGCTCTTTGCTGAGAGGGTGGTTGATCACTGGAACAGGCTCCCCTGGAAAGTAGTCTCCAAGCCTGTCAAGTTCAGGGAGCATCTGGATGATGCTCAGTCATATGGCGGTAGTCATAGAATATCTCAACTTGGAAGGGACCCATAAGGATCATCCTACAAGGAGCAGGGAGTGTGACTCAATGATCCTTATAGGTCCCTTAACCATATTCTATGAACCAAAGGACTACCCTGTGGGTGAAGAAGGCTGGAATGCAGTAGACTGTGGCTTCTCTTCCCATACAGACACGCTCTGAGTTGCAAAGGTGAAAAGCCTTTACTCACAGTGAACACAGGCTCTTAAAGGTTCTTGGGGAAGGGCTCAGGAAGCGGGATGTGATTGGGTAAGGGTTTGGGAGGAAAAGGAGTGGCTTGGGCACTCGGCTAGCCAATGGGGGGAAACAGGGACCAACACCCAATAGGAATCCAGGAAAGAGGGAGAGACAGGTGAGACAACCAATGGGGTTAGGACAGGGGCGGGGGCTGGCTCAGTGGGCAGGACAAACATGGCGCTGCCCAGGGAGCCCACGTGCATGCCATGTGTGGGGGATAACAGAGCTTAAAGTGAAACCGTACAATATAAACCACAAATTCTAAGCTTAAACTGTAAGTGTCTCTGATTCCGGAGGGTTGTCGTCGTGGTGTCTCTGCTTCTAAAGATGTTCCTTCCAGGATCTGTAATCCGTGCTGCCTCCCACAGTCCAACAGAAGGGTCCTCTGAGAGACCAGGCAAGGTATTCAGCTGTCTAATTTTTCTCTATCTCCACAGCAGCTATCTCAAAAGCCCTACAATGCCCTTTTGAGCCCATGAAATACCCTCTCCTGAAATAATCTTTGCCAAAGATGCACAGGGCCTCTAGGCCAGTCACAATGGGGTGTTCTAGCCATTCACTTCCAGTCAAGGTCACTTCACTGTACTTCCTGTACAGTCAACTGTTGGGATCACACTGTCACCCCAGAAATAGAGATGGATTCTGCCCCTGCATATCTTGATGGCATCAGGGTAGTCTGTGTGCCAGTATCAGCTAAAGTCTTATACCCTTGTGGGTCTGATGTGCCAGGCCATAGAAGCCACACGGTCCAACAGATCCAACTGTCCCTTTTCAGTACCAGACTGGAGGCATGGCCTCTCTAGTTCTGGTTTATAGTACTTGTTGCTCACTTCTTGTAAATAAGAATTCAACGTTCTTTCAAGAGGACTGGAAGTAACATCAGTCCTTCTATTCTGTCAGAGGACTTCCCCACTGGAAACTGGAGCAGCATTTATGCTTGAAGAATTTCTTGCGGTGGTTGTTCTTTCTCTCAACTCACCTACCCGTGCTGCTAGGGCAGAGGTAAAGTAAACCCCCTTCCTTTTGTCCTCTCTGTGATCATGCAGATAAAAACACAGGTTACCTCATGGTGTGTACCGCTCATCTTTTGAGCAGGAGGGTGCTTGCTCCCAATGGCAGAAACTCTGGTCCACACTGGTGGGGCATGGGACATTTCCTCTCTAGTTTGTGCGAGTCTTTCAAATCTGTCCAGTCTTGGACAGTCTTTCCACAGCTGAGGTGCAGGTAGGTAGGGAGGAAAAGAGATGATCATCATATTGCTGGAGTCAGGTAGTCACTGGAGCACTGTTTTTCTCCTTTCACTGATATTGTGGAAGACTGAAATGTTAATGGTTAATGACTCAAACCAGTTTGTGGAGGTGGCAGAGTGCTTTGCTGGGCCTGGGTTTGCAGCCCCCTGCTGAGGGGGAGAGTTTTGGGTGTTTGGTGGTGAAAGCTCTGATGCAGAGGGCATAAGCATCAGACAAATCAGCCTCTGTTTAGCAAGAAACTGAGTTTGAGCCAGATAAGGGAAGAGGCTGATCCTTCAAGGTGGGATGGTGCTTTTTATTATGCCAGTGTCCTCCCTTCCACAACTGGCTCAGGGGAGATATTGGGGCATTCATATAGAGGCCTGAAGGTATTCATCCCTTCTGATGGGGCATAATTGGCTCAACTACACTGACATGAGAGGCAACTGTCATGTGTTAGAAGGTGTCATAAACCATCAAAGACCCCCAAAGCACCCCCAGACTTATTTCTGGAGCTTTCCACCACAGGACCGCACATGATCTACACTGCTGAATCCGACAGTGTAAAGCTCCACCCCCGGGGACTTAGGAGGGCATTCCCAAGTAAACCTAAATGTATATTAACCTGTTGAACTTTGTGTTTTGTGGGCTTTCTCCCACCCTTGATGGATCAAGACTGCAACCATGACTTTGACCAATGGACAAATGACCACTGGATCCACAGGTGGTGATATCTTTCTGCCCTTATCCTTCCTTTCTTTTAATTTTCTTAAGTGATATTATTATGCTTTTATATTGTTGTATTACTTTAGATAATAATAACCAAAATGGCTACATACCTGCTTTCCATTGCAACCAGACTGTTCTAAAATAAACCCTACATACATATATATACATACATATTTATAAACACTAGACACTCAGTGTATTTTTGCTCTAATCTGCCCAAAGGGATCTATTAACAAGAACTTGAATTGCCAGGAGGTCATCCAACTGGTGACTGAAATATTTTTGCATATCTTGCTGCTCACCCAGGGATAGGGATCAGATAGAAATCTCTAGCCCTGGCTCTTCCTCCTATTTTGAGGGCTCTGCTTCCTCTTCATCTCTCACTGTGTGAACTGATTTGGTCTTGGATTTCTTCTGTATACATGGGATTGCTACTAGCACGAGTTGTTCCTGTGGTTCAACTGCAGTTTGAGTGGCCACAGTGCCTGTTGTTCTGCTTTCCTCCCCCTGAGGATGCCATCCAGTGACCATCAGTGTCTGATAAACAGTAGCCAGGGCCCAGCGCATTGCATAACTTTGTGCCTCTTTTGAGTTGCCATAACATCTTTCCTTCACATATTCTGCCACTTTATCAGGGTCCTGTAGTTGTTCGGGGTGAACTTCCAAACCACTGGAGCAGAATAATCCTTCAAAAGGTGACCATTTTATCCTGCATTCCATGTCACTCATGACTTTTACTGATCTTCAGGGCAGATCTCTGAATGACCTTCCTAGAAATCCCTTTCTTGACTCTAAACATGGTGTGGACTGCACTAAGAAGACCTGGCAGACTTAGCAATTAAACCATGCTTTCCTTAATATCCAGAGGGAATTCACAATTCTCAAAAGCTGTTGTAACAGGCCTGAAGGAGAAAAAGGGGGTAAAAAACTGAAAAAAAAATCATCCTTCCCTGTTCCACTCACAGACTGGGTACAATTATTAATGGGCTCCCACAGCTAGCATCCAAGGTAAGCATAGGAGAGCATCCCAAATAACGCTCACTGCCCTTAATGTTATCATGCTGTAAACTGATATCCCACAGTACATCAACAAAGCAATCCTGATCCCTCTTCCTATTCTGAAAAATATCATCAAGAAGGGCACAAATGAGAATATATACAGGATTAGGTACCACAGCCACATGAAAAGACTAAGCAACATTGTGACCAGTTGCTCCACACCCACTACAATAAATGCTTAGATCAATTTTATTTCCAACCTGTTCTGGCCAGATCTGTTGTTATCTCAACCCTTTGTGCCCCACATATGGTGACAAATAAGACTGTCCTGGTTTAGGAATGGTACTCTCCAAATTGTGCTCCTGATGAGACCCTCCAAACCACGCTGCTGCTCGCTCACTCTCACCTCCTCCCTGAGGCCAGAAGGCAAGGGGAATTGGAGGCACAAAAGGTAAAGATCACAGATTGAGAAAAAGAACAATTTACTGGAAACAGCAATGAGATATGAAAACAAACAGTACCAGCAACAATATTAATAACAAAAGTATACAAAGAGAGAGTGATTCACATGCAAAAATGCTCACCATAGAGTTTGACCCAAATCTACCGCAGCCACGCCACCCCAAGTGGAAGGAACCCCTTCTCTCTGATTTTCCCCCACCCCCCTGGTAAAATGATGAAGGGTCCCAGCCATGCCCCCTCCTGCCTACTGCAAAAATTAGACCTGTTCTGGCTGGAGCCAGGATAAATATGAACTGTGGATATCAAAAACTATAACACACAGTGCACATTTTAGTATTATTAACAATAAAGACATCCATCTTCTGTGGTGATGTGCCTCAATACCTAAACACGTTTCTTCATGTGAATATGTATCATGATGGGTTGAAGTAGGACACTTGGCACAGAGCCACCCACTGCACTCAGTGTAAACATTTAGATGGTCAAAACTGGATTTATTTACAAAGATTTTCATGCATGACAACTTTCTCTTCTAAAATTATATAAAATATATTTAAGAAAATGAACAACAATGAAAGCAGAGGAAGAATACTAAATAGCTTAACTAAAATCAGCAAATAGTTGAACGGTGGTAAAGTTACAAAACAACCAACCTTTGTCACCAATTACAGGGCTAAAAAGCAGATCAAATCTCCAAGCCAAGAACTGACATCTGAAGAAGAGCCAACCTTTATTCCTTGATATTTTGAAGTAGCCTTAATAAATGAGACTCAATAACCTGTTGAACTAAAGCAGAGAAAAAAGATGAGGTTAATCAGTGTTCCAGGTCAGTGACATTTTTTTACTAGGTACCTGGCTTTCTGAAAAAGGGATGGAAGCCCCTACCCATTTTGCCCTGATTCATTTAGGTGTATTAAGACTTTTGGACAGGTAACATGTTGAGAGCTGCAAAACCTCTACCAGGCCATTGCAGCAGCTCCATATACAAGGAGCTGTAAAAATTAAATATTTTTAGGAGAGTTTACATTTGCAATACTCACCACTCCGATAGCCCAAGGCTACAGCCAAATCCATGGAATTATAGCCAGCATCTGTTTCGATAGTTGGATCAGCACCACTCTCTATGTAAAACAGGAATAGAATCTTGTATTTCTGACAATGAGAACTGATAGTACATTATTACTGGTAATTCTGTTTGGACAGTCTGCTTACCAAGGAGAATTTTTACACATTTCACATGGTTCCCATGTACTGCATATAGTAAGGGCGTGCCTCCATTCTGCAAAAGCAGAGAAATGCCTTAAGACACTTAGTGATTAAGCAGTCCGCAATTCTAATTCCCTAACATACTAGTATGCTTCTATGTATCAGTAAGAGACTTCACAGATTTTATGAAAATGAGGTTGTTTTGGATCGTCACAACTTCCATCTTTTTTTGTCTAATTTTTAAACTTTAGGCTCACACTTCTACAAGGAGCCAGCATTAATCTCGTTCTCTTTCTCCCAGGAAGTCAGAACTAGTAGAACGAACTTCTCTTATCCTATGGAAGTTTTGAAACTCTCACATATTTCGGAAGAGGTAGAACAATTTTAAAATCCAAGCCAGTGCTATGTCCTGCTTCAGTTTTCTGACCAAAGCACCCTCTGACATAAATTTAAGCTAGTCTTACCCAATCATACTCATTGACATCAACTCCACAGTCGAGCAGCATTTTGACAATATCTGTGTACCCTTTACTGCAGGCCAGTGAGAGGGCACTTTCTCGCCCCTTTCCCAGAATCTGAGGATCTGCACCCTGAAATAATAGTATCAATTTAAAAACAAGAAGCAAATCTGAGGTTTTACATAGAACTTAAATTGAAATTATTTAACTCTATAGCAGCATTGACAAACTTAGGGAGGCAAAATGAACTAATGAGTAAATAAATTTAAAATTAGGTGTGGTTTTTAGCTTACATTCTGGAGGAGAAATTCCACTACTGCTATCTGCCCATGAGCTGCAGCCCACATCAGAGGGGTAAATCCTTCTTCATCCTTATGATTGATTAAATTTTCTGTTTAAAGAGAAATATATAACTTAATAATCCCTTTTACTAATGCACCATAAGAGCTGGTGAAATGTATTGATGTATCCATGGTGAATACCATGGATTCACCAGGTACCTGTGTGGCCTAAAAGTCATTCTCATCTTAACTTTAAAAACACATCCAACTGACCAAAGTAAAATTTAAACTTTTAGTTTAATAGTTTAAAATTTAAGTTTTTAAACTTTCTAAATTATATTATACTGTAGGCAGTGGTTTTTTTCAATACAGTGAACCACACAATCTTATAAAGAATGTGTCTGTACAGCAATATAGATAGAACAACTCCATTCCCCTCAAAGTTCATGTAATCAATAAGGTGGTCTGTGAAAACAATTAAGGTCTACATGTAGTGCAGCTGGGAAAAAAAAGCGCTTTTTTTAACAACTGGCTTGCTGAGATAGTTCAGCTGGATTTTTAAAAGAATATCTATACTTTAAAAATCCCATGCTTATCATAGTAACAAAATAAGCATTTTTAATCATTACCAACACTCCAGAATTGACCTGCTTTTCATATATGTGGCTCATTACAAAGTATATAGACAGTGACTCAACACCTGCTTTCCAGTAAACATTCCAACAAAGATGCACTGAAAGCATGGCTGATTACTATTAGTACTATAAGAATACACTGTTGACTAAACAGTACTAAATTCAGTATGTTATGCAGAGTTGAAATTTTGTATATGTATTGTGGAAAACAAATGCCACACTGAAGACTACCACACAACTCAGAATGTGTAGTACTATGACAGTGCAGGTGTGAGCCATGGCTTAAATTAGCAGCATGCAGGTCCTTATGCTGATTGACTGAATAGAATTGGAAAGCCACCATTAAAAGAAATGTGGTTTCAATTACAAAAAAAATTTAAAAATAAAATTACTACTCCTATTAATGCTAATGTTTTAATTTAAATGCAAATCATAGCACTAAGTGAATAACAGACTGATGTGAAACAATAGTCCACATCTGCAAAGCACAGATATGTCAAATATCTTTCAATTTGTACCAGAACTGAGGACTTATTTTTTAATACAGCTTTGAGGAAAGGTCAAATACAGCAGCACATAAATGGCCCAAAGGAAAAAGAAAGGCATTTAACCTCTCTCTGTCTTACCTTGTTCAATACGTGTGGCCAGATATAACATTTCTCCCTGAGCAGCCAGCTGATGGACTGATAAAGCTGCAGAAAAGGAAGCAAAAGCATGTGTTATACGTACCAGTTTTCATTCTACTCTAACTGGAGCTGAGTATAACATGTCCATTGGCTTGAGCAGTACAGAACTTGGATTTGAGAGTGTATATAGGTTTCACCTTATATTCTGAACTGAAATCACTCTGTTAAAAACTAAAGTTTTCAAATACTTCCATAGGTTTACATAATTTTTTAATCACTGCAGAAGTCATACTTGAAAGCAAAGATACATACTTCTCACACTGACTTTTTACAAAGCAAAATGATCTCCACTTCAGCAAACCAAGATCACATTAAGACCATTTATCAAATGAAACTAAACATAGTTTGATAAATTAGGCATGTGTAATTTAAAAATTACACCTAAGACACCGCGTATCATCAGGAGAGCTCTCCTGCTATTCAACAGAGAAAACCTCTAGTCTAACTCTCTCTCACTACGAAGTGGAACAGATCAGACCTTAAAAAACTATATACAACCTGACATATAGAGGGGAAAGAAAAAATTGTGGTATTTTTTTTAATTCCTTAATATAAGGTACCATGTCTTAAAAGCAGAATAATTCTTAAGAGATTATGATGAAAAAATCTCTAATCCCACACTACTAAACTGCATGGTTTCATGGTTTTCCTAAATGCAACTTGGAGCAGGCCTGAAAGATGCTCAGGAGAGAATATGTAATAAATTATTCACACTATATAATAATAAAATCAGCTAAGTTTTACATCAGCTGTAAATGTTGACTGTCCTCAGTCACTGCATGAAAGTTTCAGAAAGACATCACATTTTATTCAGAGGCCTACACTGCAGCTCCAGATTAATTCTTCCCATGCAAGTGGCTTTTTGAAAAAAAAAAAAAAAGACCTATAATTTATAGAGGAAATAATTTATAGATAAAGTAAATTAATGCAAATTAATTTATAAAGAAAATGCTTGAAAATTCAGAAAACCCCCCACCATAAATAACACTACTTTCTTGATTTTCAAGATCCATGACAATCATATTTGCAGTATTCTATAGCACTTACCAATAATCTAATTTTAATAAATTTTACAAGATGCACAAATTCTGAAAACGTCTACGATGCACGTTAACTTACTTACAGCTTAGAAAAAAATTAGAAAAACCTTTACCTGTATTATTTAGATCAGTAATTACATTCTTTCTGGAAGGTGGATGACTGTTTTGTGGTTGGAACCATATGACAAGACTAATTTCAGTGTTTTCTTCCTATGTTAAAGTTCATTGCAACACTGAAGAAAAAACTAGGAAAATCTGTTAAGCATTCAGCATACAGTTCACAAAATAATTACCACCAGTAAGTCAGAAGGATACTTACAGTTTACAAGCAAAGGTGTTGTAGAGACTTCGTTTCCCCTGTGTTTGTTAGTTAGAGTAGTTGATTGTTTTATTGGTGAGAAATGCTTAGTAGTTGATGGAGTATAAACATGTCTTACTTGGATACCAGGGGAAGGAGAAGTGTGGCTGTTGCATTCAGCTACATTAAACAAAAAAACCAGACAGGATTTCAGTACTAATAAGAGCATTAAAAGCAAGCCATAGATTCTAAGTCAAACTAGAAAGCAGCAGTATCACAAGACCTTTAAAATCCATGTTAAGAAAGCTTTTGACATGTGCTTTTCCCACTGTGTATTGTGAAAGTTGAATAAAGGGCTGCATTCATTTCTAGCATAAAACAATGGTGCTACCACACACATTCAGTATGGCATAATGTCACCCAAAGACAACTTGGTCTCTCAATGAGGTAAGCCTTTGTCTAGATTTTTCAACATGTCTGGCATGTATTTATCTGTAGGAGGGCTCCACTCAACCTGTCATATCCTTACAGACACTCCAATGCAATGACATGATGCACCTCTGGTCAGACATGCAGTAAGGTAACTGCTCAGATCATGCCTCTGCCTGCTCCCAACCAGTCCACTGCATGGGTGGAGATAAGCTTCACTAACTTTTTCACCAGGGCTTTTCCCAGTCCTGGGTAATATTTTAACAGCATTATGAATGCCTTATGAATATTTATCCACCGCGAAAAGAGGTGTTCTACACTAACTTACATAAAATGCAACAGCAGGTCACCACTTAGAATTCAGGAAGTCATTCAGTGATAATGTGTTCCTTCATACTAACTTTCCTTGCTTTCTCTTAGAAGCTAATGGCATTTTACTACAGATATATTTACATATTGCCTTGGTTTCTAATTGTCAAAAGTTGCATTTGGTTTCGAGAAGTAGCTGAGAAGCCAAGTAATTTTTAAGAAGCTAACTGATTAAACACTGGAAAGACAGATTAAACTCCATATTGATTTAACACCAGTGTGCAGCAGTAATTAATGCCCGAAAGCTAATTAACACACATGCTGAATTAACACCATAGAGAACTCTGTGATCATAAACCCAAGCGCAGATTCTGGGAAAGAACTAATTAAAAGAAGTAGAGCTTTACAGGATAAAAATTAAATTACATTTTGTTTGCCAATCAAATAGCTACAGCTGACTTCACTGAATTAAATGCCCTACCACAGATTTTGACCTGTGGTGTCTGGATCTGCAGGACTACTTCTAAGACAGCAATCTGTCTACTGCTGACAGATCTAAATTTGCCGCTCAGTCCTGCAGCTCTGCTGGTGAGCACTTAGGGCCTCCCAGTCAAAAAAGTCTGAAAACTACAATGGCTGAACTGCAGCCCAACAATACCAATCAGTGAAACCATCAAAATTCACAATAGGCCTGCGTTTGCATTTGTTTCAGGAAATGGGTGACATTCAACCTCATGAGAAGACATACCACTAACAGTCTGAAATATGACATCAAGTGCCAGAAACCCCAGTTGTTAAGGGGAAATAAATGGAAGATCTAATTTTGTTCTGTATCAATATCCCTAGCCATGAAAAAGCATGGATCAGTTCTGATGAAGCTGCCCAGCAATGGTTGGATTAGCTGCAGGCATTCAGAATTGGAGCAGCTTTTGCTTTCAAGTAGCGTGAAGCTGAACTGACAAGCCCTTTTCTACAACCACAGTGTACAGCCACAGTGATAAAACAGGCAACCACAAGACCTACATTATTTTTTCCTCATACTAGTGAAAAGATAAAACATGCTGCTGAAAGCTACTGAAATTAAAACCATCGCATAGTGCTTTCAGTTGTGTTTTGTGAAGATCCATACTGTTGTAGGATATGCTGCACAAATGTTTCCATGATCAGCATCAGCTCTTGTTAACTTGGACTTTTTGTGCCACTACTTTTTCAATGTAAAGGAAAATTGAAATGTGATTTAAAAATAATCTTGGTGAAAATTAATTTTACATTAATAATGCATTAATCATATAATAAAAGGGGGAATAAGCCTTAGAAAACTGATTAATACACATATAAGGTAGTGGTTTTTTTTTAAGAAAACATAATAGCTTAACAGGATGACACAGTCCACAGATAACAATGTATACCATAAATTCAACCTTTAAATAAGACAGATGCGACTTCAAGGTCAGAGTTTACTTGGTCTTGAATATTTTTACTGTCCTCCTCATTCAGAGATTTCACAAATCGTGAGCAGACATTCATATCAAATCTATTGGGCAAAATGAATTTCATCCCCATGGTGACACTCTGAGCTGGGCCTTCCTCTGTGTTGGAGTCAAGCTGATGCTCCACTTTAATGTCTGGCATTGGCGGCAGGTTGTAGCTTGTGGTACATTCTTCCACAATTAACTGGGCCCCAATATCTAAGTTTGTTGATGATGCCATGGCTTCAATCACATAAAAGTTTCATGCAAAATGTTTCTTCATAGTTTCCAGCTAAGTCCAATTCTGTCCAGCCAAGTCCAGTGTTTTGAACAAGCTGCAACTGAACAAACATAACACAGGGTAAGAACGTTCTGCTGAAACAATGAATAAAAATACACCAAATTTGGCTTCATTTAAGCTTATGGCACTTAGTTTTGACAGTCAAAACATTGGTGAAATATCAATCTTGTTGCTGTCACAAGGTAGTGACTGAATTCTCCACTGACATTTTATCACGTGGATGTTTAAACCAAATTCCATAATGAAGCCAGTAGGAGTTTCATCTAAGTGATGCTTCAGAATATTTGTCTGGTTTCAACAAAAACCCCACACCACAACCAACCAAGCCACGAACAAGCTATAAAAAGATGATTTTATTTCCTAAAAACATCAGACTTGAAGGAAAATCTAAAGTGACTTTAAGCTTCTTTTTGTCTTTTTGCAGCCTGCGTAAAATAAACGGCTTCTACCACACACATAGGAAAACCCCCAAATCCGTTTCACACCGACGGCAGACACCCCGAGACAGTAGGGGCTTGCTCACAGGACCGCGGGAAGCCTCCGGTCGGGCTGGAGTCCGCGGCAGTCCCGGGCACGCCTGGAGCCCTCTCCGCTCCCTGGAGAGGGGAGAAGCACCCACCACCCGAAAACCGCTCGGGTCTGGCAGCCGCACAGACGGCGGTACGCCCAGCCCCGCTCCCGCCTTCCCGCCCTCCCCCGTCCCCCGTCCCGCCGGCCCGGCCGGCCCTCACCTGGGCCGCGCTCCCTCGGACGCCGCGGGCGGAAGTGACGGGCGATAACGCGATGACGCGCTGCCGGTGCGCCCGCACTGCCTCCCCTCGCGGCCGGCGCGGTGCCGCCATCGCGCGCCCGCGGCGTGTCCCGATCGCAGCGCCCTTCCCGAGCCGCTCCGGGACGGCCCCGCCTGGCCCGGGGGCAGCGCGACTCGGCGGCGGCTGCTGCTGCCTGAGGAGACGCGGCGGGAGCTTTCGCCGTGCCTTGAGGCCCCTGCGCCCGGTGCGCCATGGCTGCGTACAAGCCGGTGGTGGTGCAGGCGTGCCCCAAGCTCGGCGAGATCACGCAGGACACGCTGTACTGGCGAGGGTACAAGGTAGGAGGGGGCTCAACAACGGCAGTTACTACCCTGGAAATTTTTTTTTACCGCTTTCATGCTACTAATCCAAGTATTTTTTAAACACGCGTAATTTAGTTCTTTTTTTTTTTTTTTCTCCCATGAAAACACGTAATGAATGGGTCAGTTGTAATGAGTGTATTGGAAAAAAACTATTGAGAGCTAGAGTCGAAGAATTAGAAGTGAAATTCGGTATCATTGTAATTTAGAAACGATTTGGTTCTAAAGGCATTTTTGAACTCTCTGTAGAAAGAGTAGTTTTTATTTTTGTAGTTTCACATTTGATGGTAATTTTTTTTAATGATCTGTACTACTATTGTTTTAGACACCTGTTCAGATAAAGGAGTTTGGTGCAGTAAATAAAATTGACTTCTCCCCAGTCCCGCCATACAACTATGCTGTCACAGCCTCCTCTAGGGTAAGTGGCTTTTCTGAGATTTTTATGATCCTGTCTTTTTGTTGATATGAACAAGAAAATTTAATGCCTTGTTGTTTTTCCAGATCCACATTTATGGCCGTTACTCCCAGGAGCCCATCAAAACGTTCTCTCGCTTCAGAGATGCCGCGTATGGTGCCACTTACAGGGACGACGGGCAGCTGCTTGTGGCAGGCAGCGAGGACAGCAGCATCCGCCTCTTCGACGTCAGCGGGAGAGCACCACTGAGGCAGTTCGATGGGCACACTAAGTAAGACAGTATTGGCTTTTCCCTCCATAACTTTCCTGGGCAACCCGTGCCAGTGCCTCACGAGTATACAGTATATGCCTGCTTCGCATGTTGCTGAAAATCTGAATAATACTGTTCCACATTGCTTTCAACTGTCTCATGCAGATCTTAACTGAGAAGTAGATTTTACAATTAAATTCAAACTTGGAGAGAGGTTTTTTTTTAAATTCTAAATATGCATCGAATATAGAGAAGAGTAAATACGTTTTTTATTTCCGGTAGGTGTCTGTTAATATGTTATGTAGATACAGTCTTGTGACTACCTGGCACTGATATGTACATTTTATTTGATGCTGGCAGGAAAGGAGTTCTAAAAAGTGTCTAAACAAAAACAATGAAGAAATATGCCAGGAAGAGAAGGGATCCCTTAAAAAAAAACGCAAACCAAAACATAAAAAGTTTATCATGATAGGGTGGGGTGGGGAAGGATTTAGAAGTTCTGTGTATCAGTGAAGACAATGCTTCAACAGATTGCTGTGCTGTGGAAGACCAGTGCGTATTTCATCTGTGTAGAACAACAACAACCCCCCTTTCAGTGGGAAGCACCCAAGTTGATGTTGTGTTTCTGTTTGAGATCTGTGTTTGTAGATCAGGTGTTACGTTCTAATGACAAGGTTATCTGTAGTAAAATCTGTGTATCTGTGTTTTCCGTAAAAATCATTCTCTGTTAGCATGTTATGGTGATAATAAAGATTTGAATAGCAATTTTAAAGGATGAAAAGATTGTTGAAACCAGTTGTACTTAAAATTTACTATAATAAATTTTTCTTAAAATTCACTATTGTGAATGCTTTCTGAAGGACAGTGCTAGCACACAGACCTTTAAGTAACAAGTGCAGAATTTATAGCTTTCGAGTGACATCTAGTAGACTTGTAAATTAATTAAGACATATCATATTAGTGCTTAGGTAAGCATCTGTTAGCATGACCCTCTTCTGCCTGGAAATACAAAACCTAAAATATTAGAGCCTCTAAAGTGAGACTTTGTAACTTCTAACATAAAAAAACACTTTGCACTTTTAAGTTAAAGTACTTTATTAAACTCTTCATACAGACTAACTCTTCTTGAAACATGCTGTATTTTAACTTCGGGTATTGTGGACTTCGTTTTCTAGACCGGTTCATCTAGTGGGTTTCCTGTCCGATAAATACAGAATATTTTCTGGTGGTGATGACTATTCAGCAAATTTGTGGGATATTCCAAGTGCCACAGAAATCGTCTCATATAGCGAACATACTGACTATGTGAGATGCGGCTGTGCAAGTAAAGTGAATGCGGATGTCTTTATAACAGGTTTGATTTTATTCTTTATTTATGCTTCTTATGGATTGAATTGAAGAAAAATGCAGAAAGGAAGCTTTTCATACAATAGGATCTTGTTTATTGTATTTTAATAGCGGGGGATTAGCCTTCCTACTCAGTATGTACTTTGTTGTTTCCTTTTTTTGCCTGCTTTTTAATCTTGACTCTGATGTTTTGGGAAAACATAGCATGAACTGAGTTTTAACATCTTTTGTTTCAGCCTGTTAGGGTTAACAGAACTGTTCTACCTAGCTTTTGAAAGTTAAGAAAATACTGTGAATGTATTCTTTGGCTGGGGTTGACTGAGGTGTTTTATCAGGTTTCCAGAGCAGAACAGTAGTTCTGGCTCCAAAAGGAAAGGTCACGTGAGGAGCTGTTTGAAACCCATTCCTTTTGGTTTTCCTGGCAGTAGCTTTCTGTTAATCTGTGGTAAACTGCTGTGAAAAAAACCTAATATTTCTTACATCCGGAGGCACAAGAGTCTAGGTTTCATCAGGTTGCCTAATATTTATTGTTGTAAATACACTTCATTAACGGAAGTGAAATAAAGTTAAAGCAAATTACTTTTAAGGAGTAAGGTGAAGCTCAGGCTAGAATTAGAAAATTTATGTTGCCTGAAGGCTGTAATCTAACCAAGGTAACCATGAGGAGTTTTTAAGTGTATTGTTTAAAACGTTACTATTAGCCAGGAACTCCCTTTGTTTGTAGAATATGGCTGTTTTAGTTCCAGAAATAATTGAAATTATGAAACTGAAGCCATTTATTGTTTGTAGGTTCCTATGATCACACTGTGAAACTATTTGATGCACGAACAAAAAGTAGTGTCATGACAATAGAACATGGCCATCCTGTGGAGAGCGTGCTTCTGTTCCCTTCTGGTGGACTTCTAGTATCTGCAGGTATCAATAAACTGAAATAAATATCTTTTATGTGGTCATAAGTAGCTGAAGTATTTCTCAAATTATTTTATGTGTGGTGCTTTAAATTGGTAACAAAGTGGTAAGGAAGGTAACAGCTAGATTTTTCAAATATCTTCTTTAGGAATCTGTGTTTATCTGGAGGGTGTGAGTAGGGGTCTTTTCTTTTTGTCTCTGTTTTGATATTCTTGTAGTAGGCCCACCTAGAAAAAGACATTTTTAATGGCAAAATACAGACTTTAATTAGCCTGGTGCTAAAGTGAAGGAATGAACATATTAAAGAAGTTTTGAAAAGATGGGACTATGTCTTTCTCTTAGTGTTGACAAGGTTTTTTAGTCTCTTCTTGTCATTGCATCACAAGTCCTGTGACCCAGTGGTTTACAGATTTTTGGTTTTTTGGTAAGGAGTATGTTGAATCATTCGGCTCCATACAGAATGGCCTAAAAAGGAGCAGGCTTGTAGTGTGTCTTGTCCCAGGAGATAGTCATAATGGAAGGGGATGGTGAGTAGGTACTGAAAACTGTGTTATTTATTATTCTGTGAAAACTTCTTCAGAGAAATGTAAATGTGTACATATGTAAGACTGTTTTGTGTGCTTCCTTTTCACAGGAGGTCGATATGTCAAAGTTTGGGATGTACTAAAAGGTGGACAGTTACTAGTTTCACTTAAAAATCACCACAAAACTGTAACTTGTTTATGCCTGAACAGCTCTGGACAAAGGTTATTGTCAGGATCCCTGGACAGGTTAGTGCATTTTGTGGCTTTGTTGAGATTTAAATTCTTTAGAACGTTTTTTCCTTTGAAACGAAAGGATTTGTGAATCTGTGCATGTTTTTTGGGCTTTACTTGAGAACAGCTTTTGGAGCCAAGGTATGTAACTGATGTCTGTGCTTATTGCAGGGGTTTGGTCTAGATGACCTTTAAGAGGTTGTTTCCAGCTTGAACTGTACTATGATTCTATGATATACCTTAACCTTTTCTTCTTACTAACCTGAATGTCAGTAAGGATTGCCTGTGCCATATGGGAATGTACATGGGCAACTTCTGAATAAGCGTTTTGTGTTTTTTTAATTTCTGAACTGACCTTTGCAGTCTCTGTAAAGTAACTATTTTTAATACAGTTTAAATACCTGCAAGTGTATTAGTATTCACTTTTAAAAAACCTGAGTTTTCTGTCTCATGCTGTTGCTTTTTTGTACTCGAGATGACAGGTGAAAGATGACCTCCTGGCTTTTTTGTTTGGTTGGTTTAAGTTGGTGAATACCGGTACTTGGTCTGTTGTCTCCAAGACATTAGAAATATGAAGTGGTCTGAAATGACAATGGTCTGTTTCCCTCCTCCCTCCTCTCCTTCCTAGGTTACCTCAGGCTTTATGATTACATAACACTACAGTTCATCCTTGTTGTAAGATAATGTTTTGTTTTCCCGTTTTTTAAATATCTGATACTTTCAATGATATCATTAAAGACGAGCTGGATACTATATCTATGGATTTACGTCCAGAAATTATTAATAGATCTTACATTTAAAATTTAAAAACAAATTTGAAATGATGCTGTTTCCTAATAAACATTTCTGAAGGCAAATAGTCACTATAACTGCCTTCAGCTTCCTCTCCTGTCCTTGCCCCATTTTCATATTTTCTGGGGAAAGGGCAATCCTGTCTTGACTTGTGGATATCTTTTAACAGTAATAATTAAGAATCTCAGTGGTAGTCTGAGGAATGCATTATATCAATACTCAGTTTACTTAAATGATCTATAAAAGTTGAGAGGGATGAAATTCCTGCAAAGTGACTATGATAAGGCACTACTAACAATAGTTTTATCATTACTCTTCTGTATAGACATGTGAAGATTTACAGTACTACATCCTACAAAGTTGTCCACAGCTTTAATTATGCAACATCCATCCTCAGTCTTGCGTTGTCGGTAAGTACAGTAGACATCTTCCTAGATAAGGTAATTACTGATACCTTTTAAGTCACTAAAGTAATTAGTTTTGCTTTCGTGGCTATTCGAGGTGTTTCAGAAGAGTGCTGTTGGATGCAAAGTGGGATGACTGATTATATTCCTGCTGACTAATAAATACATGGGAAATTAGCTCAGCAGAGTGTGGTTTCTGTATAAGTCAAAGAATTTCTCTTATATAAGCCAGCCCACTCTCTCTTTGAACTTGGGAAAATTTGAAACCTTGCCTAGATTCCTTGACAAGGAGTTCCACATTTCTGATACTTGTTGTGTGAAGAATTGCTTCTTATTGTTCCACTTGAATCATAGAATCAGCCAGGTTTGAAAGGATCTCTGAAATCATCAAGTTCAACCCTTATTAGTTTCATTAGCTTCAGTTGATGCCCTTAAATGAGTCATGTACCAGCTGATCTCCATCATACGTGTCATAATTCTGTAGGCTATATTATATTATACTATACTATACTAATATTATATTATATTATTGTTTATTATATCATAGTATGGTTTGGCTGGGAAGGTACCCTAAAAATCATCTAGTTCCAGCCCCCTTGCCGTGGGCAGGGACACATTTGACTAGACGAGGTTGCTCAAAGTCCCATCCAACTTGGCCTTGAACACTTCAAGGGGTAGAGCATCCACAGCTTCTTTGAGTGAAAGTTATACCTACTTTGTTATGTAAGTGACCAGTGTTTTGAACAGCTTTCAATTGTTTCTCAAAATCATGCTGTTCCATGATAGCTTTGGTTTCTCCTAGGTGCTGGTCATGCCTGTTGTATTGCATGTAATAGCCAAAGGCAGTTGTATGCCATTGAAAAAAACAAAACCTTCTACTTACAGAGAAGCTTGTTAATGCATAGTTGAGCTTGATTCACTAGGTAGTCTGTAATATTGCTTATGAACATAGCCTTGAGGCTGTCCCTGTTTTGAACGAAGTATTTGATCATGGGACCTCAGAGAGGTATCTATGATACTGTTATTTGAGCCTTATCACAAAGCATAAAAATTTAAAAATCGCCATGATAGAGCACCTAATAAAACACTTGGGTCCTAACTCTGTGATTTCTTTGTTTTAGCCTCAAGATGAAACTATAGTTGTAGGCATGACCAATGGGGTGCTAAATGTTAAACACAGGAAACCTGAAGAAAGAAATGAAAAGTCTCTGAGGCATGGCCCATGCCATTCTGTCTGTGGTCTGTCCTTAGCTGCTTGAAAAACTTCGGTGAGGCCATGATAGATTAAAATGTATTATGAACAACTAGAATAACTGGCTGCTTTTAGCA
>JAWWLV010000100.1:47589601-47607095 GCA_035041135.1 Platyrinchus mystaceus
AGGAAGAACTTACATGCCAAAACAGGTATGAGGTGGTGAGAAAATATGTACTGAAGCCCTTGTCAAAAATTGGTTTTTTGGAATGTGCTGGGTTGGAGAAAGGGAAGGGAGGAAGTATATAAAGACATACAAGTTTGTTCATGGTAATGCATCTAATCTATTATGTGTGTGTATTTGTCTAAGTCTGAACTCTTCTTTGAATCCTAGGAAGATTTCTGTGTCAGTAAACCTGTAAAACGTGTTTTGAGGAAATACGACAAGCTGTTGAAGAGCTTTGAGTCTTCCAAGGCTCTTGATGCAGTCCTGGAGGTAAGGCATTGGTTTTTCTCATCAGAGTTGTGTGCTGTCATCTGATGTGAATTTTTCCTGTACTAATTTTATCTTAGTGTATAACTAGAAAGGAATCAAACTTGGGTTTCATTTTGGTTTTGCTGATATCAGCCCTGTGTTGTGCGTAAAGATACTGCTTTGGTACTAAACTCTTTTATATGTGTCCAGCCACCCATCATGCTTCATACTCCTGAAGTTACAGTTGCAGTCATGCAGGAACTACATCGCAGAGGAACACTAAGGAGTGCACTTGCAGGCCGAGATGAGAAGCAAGTTAATCTCCTCCTTACCTTTGTGGCAAGGTATTATTTTAACCTGAGTTCCCTCTAGCTGTTTTGACACTTTTATTTTCTAATAACTTGTCACAGAGTTTCAACAGATCACGGGTAGAACACTGTTACTCTTGAAATATCACAAGTGTTTTGCATTCTGATAGCAAAATCTGGGATAGATCTGAAGCAGTTTACCTGTTAGCACAGAGCAGTTTTGCTGATAGTATGAAATATTCTACTTCTTTGACAGACATTCAACCCCTGATCTATACCTGAGGCTTTTTGCCAGTCCTCCAACCCCCACTGTCTTCTCAAAAGGAGGAGGGTGAATACCACATGTAGGGGTTTTTTTTTGACTTGGATTTCTGACTGCTGTTCTGTGCTGTGTCTTCATGAAGAAAAAATTGTCTGTATGTTTGTGTGAGAAAGTTGCTTGTTGGTGGTAGGAATGCAGTGGATAAAAGCAGTAAAACTAGAATGTCTTCCAATTTTGCAGGCGTGTGATTGAGCCAAGATTTACTCCTGTGCTGGTGACTGTTGCAGATATGATCACTGGTAAGGACAATACAAAAAAGATTCTCAAAGTTAGCTAGCTTGGAAATAAGGTTGGAAGTGCTACATTTTTAAAAAAACCAAACCTTTATAGGTTGTTTATAAGTATGATCCAAAAAGAGACACTGCCAGATATCTCTGACCACAATCAGTATCTGATTTGCACTGGCTGCAGGAAGCTCCTCGCAGTCTCTAAGTGTCTTTGATACTTCATGTTTCTATGCTTACATAGTACAAGTAACTTCTTCTGTGAGGTAAAAATAGTATTAGAGATCATAAAACCATGTTTTTATTAGTTTGGCATACTGTTACATTGAGTACATATGACCGCTGTATTCAAAACACCATTAAAGTTGTTTTGTTTGTCCACAGGGTTGGACTTGTGCCAGATTCCTTAAAAGCATCTCTAACTAACTAATATAATTTTCACATTTTTATACATATGTGGATTCTTAAGTGATGTTTTTCTTTACAGATATTTATCAGCCTGTGGTTGGGCAGTCAGCGATTGTTGATAAACAGTTCTTGAAACTTCAGGAAGCTATAGGAAAAGAGATTGACTATCAAGAGGAACTACTAGAAGTCTTAGGAATGATGGATACACTGTTTGCTACTTTTACTGAGAAAAGAGATACATACTTAGAAGAGAACGAAAGTAATGGTCTTACAGAGACCGTTGAAACAAATAAGAATGACTAACAGCCATCACAGTAAATTGTCACAAAAATATTATGGACTTGGAATATATGATCTGTTCTCCTTGTAACTTCTTATAATATTGACTGTCAAAATAAGCCTTTCTGTGTTGAAGATCTGTCTTCCAACCTGTGTTGCTGAATAGGCTTGATTATTAAAGACAGAGACAGAAGGAAGTTTTCAAGATTTTTCTTGCAATATTTTTTGAACGATTAAAGTTTTATTCTGGAGTTATGTAACTTTTTAAAGTGTGTGTTGAGCATCTAGTACTGTTATTATTTGATTTTATTTACCAGAAAATAATTGAGGTTTGTCTAATTTTAATGTGACATTGTCCTTATTTAAGGTTATTATCTCACATCCTTGGAAATAGGAACAAAATGGCATATGCATTTGATAACACTTGACTACATTGTGTTTTCTCTGTCTTCTTCATCTTCATTTCAGACTTCCATGAATTCATAGGAAACTGCAAAATGACTCAAGAAAAGAAGTACATGCTTATGTATATTGAAAAATATGAATTATGTAGAAAGTAGATAATACTTCTAAAGGGAAATTAATTCAAATTAAATTATTGTAATAAGGAAAATGCACAGGAGTCAGATAATATCCAGTTAAATTTTAGAACTCAATTTTTGTGTAATTCTGTCACTTTCTGTCTACGCTATTATCAGTATGTGTTTGAATGCTAGGGTAATGGTTTGTTTTAACTTCAGGCAGTGCTGTATTACTATATACACATTGGAAACAGAAGTGTGCAAAGGCTCTTGAGTACATTTAGGGTGACACTAGGGTCTTGCTAGAGCATCCTTATTCTATGAAGTAGTATTGCTTGGAGTTGAAGGCACATATTTCTCTTGGAAGTGTAGTGTCCCGTGGCTTGAAAACCACTAATCTTGACATCAAACGTATGCTGAGTTCTTACTGACAATATTCATGTCTAAGGTATGTATCCATTGTAGTATGTCAAAGTTTGATGTGTGGCTAGCAGAAGCATAGGAAGAAGTTTGATTAAAATAGCGATTAATTTGATCTTACTGGAGAGAGAGAGATTTGATGGATGGACTGTTCCGTGGATGAGAAGTTGGTTAGATGGTTGCATCCAGAGAGTAGTGGTCAATGGCTCAGTGTCCAGATGGAGATGAATGAGAGGTAAGTGGTGTCATTCAGGCATCTGTACTGGGACCAATATTGGGTATGCCTTCATCGGTTACATTGACAGTGGGATTGAGTGCACCCTCAGTGGGTTTGCAAATGACACAAAGCTGAGTGGTGCAGTTGACAGACCTGAAGGATGGGAAACCATGCAGAGGAACCTGGACAGACTTGAGAAGTGGGCCCATGTGAATCTCATGAAGTTCAATAAGGCCAAGTGCAAGGTCTTACATCTGGGTCAGGGCAATCCCAAGCACAAGCTGGGAGCTTTGTGTCAAATGACTTGGAGGTGTCGTTGGATGAGAAGCTCAGTGTGACCTGTCATGGTTTTCCTCATAACTCATCCTCAGCAAAAAACACCTTGTGTCTCATATAAACTGAGACATGACCTAAGCTTGTAGCCTGATGTGTCAGATGTGCTTGTCTTCAGCCCCTGGCCTCGGTGCCCACTGCACACCGTTAGCAAAGCACACTTGAGTGAGCCATGAGTGTCTTATAGTGCCTGCGTGGTCACTATATGTGGTCGAATGTTTGAGTCAGTAACCACTAGCAGTTCAGTCTCTTTAAAGAAGGAAAAACACCAAAAAAAAAAAAAAGGACATATTTGGGGAAAAGAGAAAAGGTGGATACTAAAATCTTTGTGTAACTCAAGACAGGTGCTCAGTGCAGGAAGGATATGGACCTATTGAAGTGAGTCCAGAGGAGGGCCATGAAGATGATCGGAGGTTTGTAGCATCTCTTCTATGAGGACAGGCTGAGAGTCTTGGGGTTGCTCAGCCTGGAGAAGAGAAAGCTCCAGGGAGACCTCGTGGCCTTTCAATACTTAAAAGGAGCTAATAGGAAAGATGGGGACAGACTTTAGCAGGGCCTGTTGTGACAGGACAAAGTGTAATTTTTATAATCTAAAGAAGGGTAGATACAGACTAGATATGAAGTTTTTTACAATGAGAGTGGTGAAATACTGGAACAGGTTGCCCAGAGAGTTGGTAGTTGCTCCATCCCTGTAAAAATTCAAGTAATTGCAATGGGATTGGACTAGATGATCTTCAGAGGTCCCTTCCAACCCAAACTTCGATGATATTCTGATCTTACAGTAATTTGATGTGTTATGATGTTTATCATTTATGATATTCTTCCAAGTGAGTTTGCCAAGGTAGATGTGAAAACAGGTGTTAGATATTGTCTACACAAACGGAAATCTGATGAAAACATAGGGAAACAAATGCTATTTAAGATCCTGATATCTAGTAAGACATAAAAAGAAATTTGGAAGACTTATTTGACCTACCAATTGTATAATGAATTCTACTGGATTTACTACCTCTGCATTGAAAGCTAGTATTTGTTCAGGTGACAAACTTGCCAAACTTGTCTGATCTTTGTGTCTCTGTTATTCTCTGTAATGAAAAGTAATAGTTTCTTTTTCCCATTTAATAAGATTTTTTTACATCATGCAAGCTTTTCTTCAATACCAACATAATCAAGTTATTGAGGAGCTTGAATAAGATACTGTTATTATCACTGTGGTGCCTGTTGCTCATGTTCTCATTTTATATAATACATAAAAATTATGTAATGTAATATAAAACTTCAAATTCTGGCTTTTTTGACAGATTGATTGTTGAATAAAATAGGAAAAAAAGTTCCAGTTTGTAATGTGCTGGTGCATATTTAAAATGGTTTATGGCAGTGCCAAGCATATATATTTTTGTTCTACAAGTGAAAAAGTAATTTATTTATATGAAAATGTGGTTATTTTTTCCAGCAGTCCATTACCTTATGCTCCAGAATCTAATATTTGGAAGTATATAGATAGAATGTCATGAACTGAAATAGTTGAAATAGTTCATTGTGCATTAGATTGGAGAGGATATACTGCTGGGTGTCCTGTTTTAGGAAAGGATATTACTCTGCTTATATGGAAAAGTGAGCATTTATTGCACACAGCATGTTCCTTTACTTGTAGGTCATTTGGGAATAACCAGGTTGATCTGTGTTTAAAATATAGTTAATAAATTACCTTGCCCCACAGCAGACAGTTACCTACAAATGCATGTCTGTTATTAATTTTTTTTAATATACTTTTCCTCAAAAGCATTTTCGCAGCTGTTTGTTGGAAAGAAAGAATACCTCCTTTTCACCGAATGTTGTGGTTCAGGAGCACAGTTAGTGTGGAGGCTTCTCTAATGCACCCAGAATTAGACTGTGTTTCAAAAAGAATAGTAAACACTTCGCTTTCCTCTGTTCAGGCACCTGAATTATGTGGGAGAAATGGAGAGATGAGCTGGTTAGTCACTTTGTTGATTTTATCAAGCCTTCAACTGAACATTCCCAGGAAAGGCATTGATCTCTCTTCCCTGGACTAATTCAGCTAATGAGTGAAACTTTTATTGCTAGATCACTTATATATTCTAACTTCTTGAGGGTAAATACCTTTGTATTTCAACAGATTTGCATGATAGAAATATAAGAGGTGGTTTCCTCTGGAACTGAGGCCTGTCAGTATCTTATAGTAATACTACCTCCTGTTGGAAATTAGGTAAATTAAATTACAACCTTTAGATTGTAATTTTTGTATCTTTTTCAATTGTGAAAATTTGGAATTGAAATCCTGAGTCTAAAGCTTCTGCACATGCACCTATGTTTTCTTTTTAGGATAACATGCAGTTGGATAGCTTGCTATTTTCACTGGTGAGTGAATATGGCAACTGAAGTAAAGCAATCTTTATCTATGTTTCCAGTAAAGTATGCTGAGGCTGGATGTAAAAGAAAGGTGCTCTAAAATGGTTACAAGCCACCCTTAATCTGGCTGTGCCTCATCAACTTGTATCTTTTCCTTCTGGTGTATTTAACTTTCCAAAGTCCTGACCACACCGTAACCAGCAGGTTATCTCTATTGCTCGAAGTTGTGGACTTGTTCTGACAAGTACAGCACAGGAAGTCCCTCTTTCCTTGTACTCTGCACAGATGTTTCTCTATGTGATCAGCCACCCAAAGCAAAACAACAAAAAGTTTAAGCTTTAGAGATGAATGCACACCTATGTAAAGCCATGAATCTCTTGCTGAAACACTCAGGGTGGTAATGGGGTTCTACTGGCTTCTCTCTCTCCTCCAGGGAGGTACTTTTGTGGTCTGTGCTCTGTTACAGCAGTCTAATATGCTTAATTTTAAAAATCATGGTGAAACTATCATGCATTTAGATGGTACAAGGTAAGTGAATTAGCAGAGTTTAATTGTGTTAAGGACATCTGGTAAGAAGACAATAACTGAGAAACTTGAATTTTTTATTATGAAATGTGAGTCAGGTTGTGATCTTGTGCTACTAACTAGGGTCTTCCAGTGCATTTACCAGCTCGGATACAGCTTTTCTACTAGTTGAATAGGCAATATATAGGCCTTGGAATATCAGCTGTCAGATGGATTTTATTATCCTATGTACAATTTTTTAGAACTATCAACACACTATTATTGTTCTTACTATTCTCATTGCAAGTGGTTTTCAATTTAAAAGTCAGGAGCTACAAGAATCTGTGTAGATATGGGAAAAGAGTAAAGGATGGAAAAGTATGGCAATAGAGCTTTGATCTCAGATGACAGTATTGGAGGACGTGGATAACATTTTTAAGTATTGGCTTAGTCATGTTTTAAAGTGCTAGCATTGCTCAATAAACTAATATTCAGACCTTACTTAAACTCTGCTTCTGGGTTGAACAGACCCAGCATTCTTACGCTTTCTCACTCTCTCTCTGGTTACTTTTAGTCTCGTTTTTCCCAGATATTTGGGCTACCAAGGAAATACACAACTTTGTCGTGTACCAGCCACCATCTTGCAGTAAAACACTAATTCTTTCATGCATTGCTTATAGCACTTGGGTAAACCTTTTTTTCATCCCCGTGATATTGTGCTAAAATGCTCCTGTTATAAAGAAAGTATACTGTCCATCTATTATTATTTATTTTATTCTGTCCATCTACACGAATTCAATTATAGTGCAGTAAGAGGGAGCTTGAGAAGTCCCAACCCCCAACCTGGTACTCACAACGCCACATCTTTAGTGCCTCACCGTCATTACCAGTGAAGCAGGTTGGCAGAAAAGACTTAGGGAATCAACATAAGATGATTTTAAGAACAGCTGAAGTTACGTATTGTGTATGCTTGGCAGATGAAAAGCCGAAACGCGGTGTGGTTTGTCGGGATCAATGTACTATGCCGCACGAAACACGCGTGGAGCGGCCGGGCAGCAGACTGATCAATGAGCGCCTTGCGCGGGCAGCTCCCAGGCGCGTACTGCCTACTGCGGGACCGTCGCCCGACGACCGGACCGGAACGAAGAGGAGGGGAGGAGAGGGCTCCGGCTGCCTTGCGGGAGTGCTGGGGCTGCCGCGGCCCCTGTCCCGCCGGCGGGCTCGCACGCCGCGCTCCGGCCGGGAGAGGGCAGCGCGCTCCTCCGAAAGGCGTCGGAGCTTCCCCACCTGGGAGCGGGGCGCCGTCGGGGCCGCGCAGGGCTCCGCGGGGCTCCCGCCGTCCCTTCGCTGGCGGTGGGGAGCTCGGGCGGCTGCCCCAGGGTCTGTTCACCAGCAGCCGGGAACCAGCTTGCCATCACCCGGGGCCGTCACAAAGCTTTGTTCCCTCGTCCCGCGGGCTGCCGAGGCCCGGGGGCGGTGCATCCGCGGGGCCGGGCGCGCCCCGCCGCGCTCCCGCAGGCGGCTCGTCAGCGCCGCCGGCTCCTCCCGCCGCGGCTGTGGCGGCGGAGCCGCTCCCGAGACGCTCGGTATAGGTAAGGCGGCCTCTGCCTGGGGCGGAGCGGGGAGCCTGGCCCGCGGCACCTGCTGAACCTTCTGAACCTTCGACGGGGCGCGACGTCGAGCTCCAGGGAGCTGCGCGGATATTCCCCGGCTGGGACGGTGCGCGGTGCGCCCGGCCGGACTCCGCGAATGTCCCGGCACGGCGTGTGCCTGGGCTGTCATTTGCCTTCCAAGGCCCTAAAAGGGGGAGAGGGATTTTTGTGGTGTAGGGGTGTTTTGTTGTTGTTTCTGTGGTTCTGTTTGTTTGTTTGTTTTTAATGTATGTTGTGTTTTTTTCTTAAGGTCATTATTTTGCCATAAAAGCCGCTCGTGGTTTTTTTCCCAAGTTCTTGCCCCAGTATGGACAAGATACTCACTTTTGATCATAAATGTGCTTGCCTTTCTCAGAGCAAAAAAAGTTTTTATTTATCTTCTTTAACACTCAAAAAATGTAAAGGAAATGAAAGCTTTTCTAACAGTAAAATAATAAGCAATTTTTGAAGCAGTTCTTGGGTGCATTTTGTTGGGACATTGGTGTGCAGAGCTTAGAGATGTGCCAGTTTTCAACCTGCACAGTGATTTTTCTTTGGAAAAAAGGCTGTAAAATTCTCCTTCATTTTTATGGGCTTATTCCTGTCTCTGTGTCTGGTCGTATACAAAAATGAAGATAGTTCTCATAAGTCATTATAAGGCACACAAATGTAATTGAAAACCTAACAGATGTTTTCTTTTACAGAATAGCTCTTCACCACACATTGTGGACGTAGGATTTGAGTAAGAGGGATTTTTCCAAGTAGGTAAAAAATTAATTGTATTCTGTGAATTCGGTATGAAAAATTGACAGGAAAAATGGTGAAAATATTTTAGTACTTAAGTGCTTTTATTTTTCCAGAGTGGTGTTTGAATATTGACTGTAACTAAGAAAGTGTTGTGTAGATGTATCTTAATATTCTACCAGGAAACTCATCTGGCCTTCTCATTTGACTTGTAAATTAGACATTTATGTCAACATTTTGTTCTGTAATATTCCTTTTGCTTGATCTGAAACTGCTGCTGTTATGCAGAAGTTCCCATTCTCTCCTCCTGAGATTAGTTCCTTTGTAGGGTCATTTCAAAAGGGTATGGTGTGTAGTGGCCTGATGTTTTTTGGACCTAAAGTATGTTGAATGAGAATGTGCACAAGGATATAGGAAGGATAGGCTATGACTAACGTAGTGACTCAGATTTGCCCAGATTTTGGCTTTGCCATCCAAAAAGCAGCTCTTTCAATGGGCACACATCAATCAGCACTTGCATATCTTGATTTCCCGGTTATACATGGGGAATATGGTAATGTCAGGGAAGGAACATGTGTTCTGTGTACCTTCTGTAAATAAGTATTTTAGTTTCCAAGGTGCTGCCTAGAACAGGAAGCAGAATTTTTATCACAATGCATGTTTGTGCCCAAGTACTGAAGTGGCAAAAGTCTTTGCTTGTATGAGGAGTTTTTGTACATTTTGACTGGAGTGTTTTTTATTTTTTTCCTCTTCTGTATTAGCTTGAATATTACTACATCTGTAGCATCTTCTCACCACCTGTCTAAGACTGTTTATGGAATTTTCCTCAATGTTTTCTGTTGAAATTCTTAAAAAATTACAGAATATTTTACAGATTTCCGTACCAACTAGTTGAGCTCTGTGAGTTGTATCTTTCAGGTTTAGCATCATTAAGACAAGCAGGTACCACCAAACTACATTAATAGTTAGAAGAGTGGAATAGTTGACCTTCTCAATAGAAGCTGCTTCCTTGAATATAATAATTATATCTAATGACTCTTGGTATAAAAAAGTTATTTCTAGCTCTTAATGGCTTTGGAGTTTGTGGCACAGTCTCTAACTGTCCATGAAAGTGGAATAGAGGTTACAAAAGGGTCATTAACACACAGAATATCCCCTTACCTTGTTAGTTGTAGCAATTTGGTGGATGGCCAAGCCTGAATAATGATGAAGTGTCACAGATAGCACTGGAGCATGCATTTGAATGCATATGTAGAACCAAACGTTTCTGATCCACTTCTTTTCTACCTTGCCAGTAAACTGTACAACTGTGCTGCATGAACTTTTTAAAGGGTTTGCTTTTGCTTGCTCCCATGGCTTCATAGGGCTCAAACCAGGGAGTACTAAATTCTAAAAGCCGTTAAAACTTTCATAATTGGACAGCCATTATCTCTATCAAAATGGGTGTTGAAAGGGTAAAGGAGGTAAGACAGGTAAAACAGGTGTCTGGCAATATTATCAACCATATTTTGTTTCGGTAACCTTACAAATACATTTGGGGTTTTTTTTTTGTCTTTCAGTAATGTATAACCCCCTTTCACATTTTTAATGTTTCTAAAATCTAGAGCCCCATTTTATTTCTAGTTGAAATGAAAATGCTACTTTAAGAATATTTATTCAGGAATGCATAAAGAATGTATTTTGCCGACCTCAGGAGCAGGCTTCTGTTGTAAGAGGCATTTTTTTCCTAGAGTTGTTTCTGTGTTTTGAAACCCAAGTCTATTTTTAAAAGGTTAAAAATTCTGATCCTTTTTTGGAGACTCTAAATATTTTCCCTTCTAAGGAACACAAAATGTCTGTGCCTTTAACAAATTAAAAGAAATATGATAGCCATGAATTGGGTGATGTTTTGGAGAAATATTTAAGTTTCTTCTTTCCTCCAGTTGTTGAAAAGAGCAATGTTTTAAAGGGTGTTTAACTGCATTTCTTCTGTTTACTTGTTTCAAGAGCACTTCATGTCTGGTGAAGTAATCAACACTGGTGCAAGCTGCTTCATGATAAATTTAACAGGCAAAGGTTTATTTTACCTCTCAGTTTGAATACTGTCAGAAGGCAGTAATTCAATGTGCTTGTGAAGCTACTAGCTGAGGGTTTTGTTTTGTCCCCTCTCTATCCACTGTGCCCTAGATGTTCAGGAAACCCAAGTGTAAAAATGAGGTAAAAAGGTCACGTCAAAAACTTCGTCTGTAAAGTTTAAAACTTTAACGTTAGGAATGTGGTATTTATTATCCATGTATTTTTGGCTTGCTACTTTTTCCTTTAATTTATTTCTTCCAAGGTCTCTTAGTCAGGTTCAGAGCAAGGATCTGCACTTAAAAGAACATTCTGTACCACGTTTGTCCCAGTTCCTGCTTCTTGGGAAACTGTGAGTGAGCCTTCAGTGTACTAATCTAATGTAACTCAGATGGAATCTGTAAATTCAGAAACACAGTTGGGTTCTGTTGCTGTGCTTGTTTAGAGGAATCTGTGGGATGAGCATTATTAATGGAAACTGGCTAGTCTGTGAGAACCACACTGAAATCTCACTGGTTTTGAAAATTATAAGATCTGAGAGATATAAAGACAGTATTTACAGTAATTCATGTCCATCCTAGAGGCCGTCTTATGGGTTGATGTAGCACCTACCTCTTACAGACTATTTCATGGTTAAAAACAATGAAACAGTGATAATGGTGACTGTAACACAGTCAACAAGCAGAAGAGAGCTCAGTAGACCTCTTGATATGCATGTGCTGCTAGCTTTTACAATGCACAAGACATTTTCTTAGACAAAGATGTTACATTTTAAAGCATCGCATGGGATGCGTTGGGTATTGCTGCCTGTCTCTTGGTTCCTGTTGTTTCAGGTCATCAGAAATAAAGATTTAATGTGCTTGTCTTGATGGTTGTTGTAAGACTAATCTTCAGTGTTTTACAGAGCTGAGTTTCAATGTGACCATCACCAAAAAGAAAAAGAATTAAAAAAAGGAAGAATTGAATTCCAAGGCATCTGTGAAGCATCATTGGTGGTTTATTTACATAGTATGACATTTTTGACACTCAGTGAGTTGATTTACAGTTTATGAAATAGCAGGTCTGTGTCACAGAGGTGTGGGACTATGGTGTGAAAGGAGAATATAGTGAGCAGAGCACCAAAATGACCTCATGTTTTGTTATCTTTGAATTGATCCACGAAGTATGAAATACATGTCTTATACCACTACTCTTGTTTTGCACCTGCTTGCAAGGCTTGCACAGACTGTGGTCTGGTGCTGCTTAATGAACCATGGAGGCTCATTCTGGCAGCCACAGAGCCCTGAGTTAAGTGAAGTCTGTAGGGGTGACTGCTGGATCACAGAGCATCATCAAAGCCAGAGTCCTGTCTTCACCTCTATCTCTTTCTCTCACAGTGATGTGCTTTATTTACAGGGAAGGGGAGAGAGTCAAGTTGCAAGTTGTGAGCTGGGTTGTTGTAGGATCAAAAAGTGTTCTTTTGTGTTTAGGAAAAAGCTGATGATAGACAGTAGGTGCTAAGACAGCCAAATAGTAGTCACAGTGTTGGCTGGAGGGTCACCTTGTCAACTGGTAGAGATGTGTTTCTGCTGAGATAATGCTTCCCCTTATCTAATTTATTTGGTAGGTACAAGAGTAAAAATGTTTGATAAACCGCACCTTAAAATGCAGTTAATCCAATACCGAGTGTTTTTATTTTACATTGGTTTATTTCCATATTGTGGTCCTTCTAACATATCTTAATAATCAGGGACACCATGCTGTAAAATGCTAAAATTTGTAATGTTGCAAAAATTGGATATATGACAGTCCCATAATTGACAACCAATAAATAAAATTTTGGGTGAGGAAAAGTGTTTGAGGGATTATTGAAATCTCTTGCATCTTTGATAAAATCTAAATTATGTGTTACTGTTTGTCTTAATAACTTGAGCTGGTCAGGGACTGGCAATAGCATTTGGCACTAGGTTTTTGTAGACTAAAAATATGTTTACTTAAATAAAACTATTTTCAAGATCTTTTGTTCATTTTTGTATATTTACCTTTGCTTGAATGAAATGTCTGCTGCAAGTCTCTTCAGTTTGCAGCACATCACAGTAAAAGATTCCAGTAAATTTACTGCTAAACTGGATGCTGAAAAGGTTTTTTTCTGTGTACAGATGAATCCTGTTACTGCTACCGTTGGTAACGTGGGCAATGCCTGAAACTGGACCTGTTTGTCTGTTAGATGCCCATCCTGTTGGTTTCTGTGTCAGAGGTGCAGATGTGAGAGGAAGGGATCAGGTGTTGCTTTGTGAAATTATGCGCACTCATGATGTCGGGAGCTCGACTCTCCCCTTGCTGTGTGGAGTAGGACTACTCAGCCCTGGAGAGCATTTATCTATGTGGCATCTCATGTACATTGTCGACGCTGCTTTTTGTGGACCTGAGCAGCATTTTGCAGTACAGAAGAGGTGAGTGGTGAGGTGCAGGTGATGGTGTCTCCTTCAGTTCATTGCTCTGAAATGGACTTTGCACAAGAGCTGAACCATAGCCAGAGCTGAGTATTTCCTCCCTACGTGCATCCTCTTCCTGCCTCTCCCAGCCACTTCCAGCAGTCAGGCTGAGTTACTGTAAGCCCGAGATGGAGGAAAGACGTGAGCCATTCACGTACATTTTTTTTCTAGACAACAAGGACTCTTGAGAGTGTGAGAAAAGCAGAAAAGGCCACTCAATGCTGTATGTTGACATTTTTTGGTTCTTCTGCAGAAAGCAATGAGCTTGTATCCAGGAAACACCATTATAAGCTGGTTTGTCAGGGCATTACATGCAGAAAGTACTGATTGTATTTCAACAGGATTCTAGTCAGGGCTGTATAAATAACACTGATTGCTTCTGATGAGCTAAATCTTCAGGTTATTTATCCTCTCATGATTCATGTTGAGCTAGGCACTTACTATTTCCAATTGCATAAGCTCCCAGGAGGTCCACAGAGGTCCACAAGCAAAGAGTGAAGGGAACAGAAGCCAGGATGACACCATCTCTCCAATAAGTTGTGTTTGTATTATCCAACACAAAAAAAGCTTGTTGTACTGGTGATGCAGTGATTATCCTCCAAAGGAAGAGCTAAGTTATGTTTTCTTGTGCATACTTGTTGTAGAATAGGTAGACTAGACTGATACCTGCCTTTCTCATCCTTGCAGAGGAGGAAGATGTCATACAACAGAAGTAACCAGCAGTACTTCTCATTCTCTTCGCGTGGCATAATGATTTGGATGTGCTCGTATTTTCTTGCAGTGGAGATGGTGGAGTGTAATTTGGATGTGTTCCATTAAAGACTGAGAACCGCTGTAGGTGAAGGGATTTTAAATAGTAGAATAGAGCAATGGTGTCAGACAGCTGACTGACATGTCTTGTTTTAGCCAACTATGAGGAGATACCCTGTGAGTAGCAGTAATTGTGAGGTCCCAGATAGATATTAATGTGCTTCACCTGTTCTGTAAGGTGACACTTGTGAAAAGCTCTACCTTAAACTACTCCTTGTGGAACTAATGTTACTGTTTCTTTACTTACCTTGCAACCCTGGTTTCTTCTATACAAAGAAGTCTGTGCTTCCTGTGCTGCTGCTATTAAGGTTGGGTTCAGGATGGCGCTGCTAGAAACTGCAGAGCTTTGTCTGTTGGAATGAGATGCCTTGTAGTCAGCTGCAGTCTACTTCCTCCCTCCACAGAAAATAAGAAACCCTTCTGTCTCAATATAACTGCTGAGTAGGCTGGCTGGATTAGTGTTTACCTTACTACTCTTTTTGTACTATATGAAAGCTTTGGGTTTTTTTTGGCTGAACAATTTGTGACCAGTGTAAAGGATTTTGCCTTCCTTTTTAAAACTGCAAGAATGTATGTTCTTGTGAATGTAGATGAATTGATGGGCACCAAGAGATGAGGATTAACAAATTAATGGTTTAAAAGGAGCTTATGCTGTGGGATGGTGGGTGGGTCATTGTAGACAGGGAAATTCTCAAATCCTGTTTGACTCATAGAAGGCTGTAAGTATGCATTAACAAGCAATGAGCTGCACAACTGCATTGTTCTTGGAAACTTTATCTGTAAAAACAAGGCCATATCTGAGCTGAGACAGCCTTCTCTTAGGACAGACTTTTTTCAATGGCCTGTTTTAGCAAGTAGAAGACTTGTGCATAGCTGATGAGCTTGCTGCTGTAAAGTTTTGGAGTTTCTTCTTATTTGAAAGGAATACTACTTTTAGACTATGAATTTAGAGAATGTAGTGAATCAGAAGTATAATAGTAGAAATCAGAGTTGCTATGATGACTGTAATTATATTAATTCAAGTGATGACTTGTATCAGTTGCTTGCTGTTTAGTGTGGTTAAGGCAATCTGCCTTGGGGATAACTTCTGTGAAGTTGCTAGAAAACTAACACCAGACACTTAGGATATTGGTGTGGAGTAAAAGTTGCTACAACATATCTTGAGGTCAAACATAAGTTGTTGTCTCTAGAAATAAGAAATGAAATTCCCACTACTTTATTTGCTGCAGCTATGAGTGTCTCAGGCTCATCCTGATCTGTTTTGTTTACTGTGTCTATTATGTGAAATGCACACAGCATATTAAGTAAGACCAGCCACCTCTCCTCCAGCCTTAACATAGGTATTACACCAGTGTTTCCTCATTCTAGGGACATTTGGTGCAACTGAGTAGCTGATAAGCTTTTAACATCCTTTTTTTCCCCCTAAATCTGAAAGATGTTAACCTAATTTGCAGACATAGATCACATATAATGATATCAGTACCTCCTGATGGGTGTGTAATAATTCCACTGGTTTATTCTGTTTGTAGATGCTGTGACAATGGAGTTAAGCTGTGCCGAAGTACCTCTTTATCTAAGTCCTACAACACTAGGCTTCTGCTTGGAGAGTTGGTTTCTTTTGGGTAACAGCTCATTCAAAAGCAAGGTGAATGAAACCAAAAACCATTCTTTGTTTTCCTGAGACTGTAGGCTGTTGACTGTTGCTGTCTGATGTACGGATGTCTGGAAGTGGTAGTTTTCAATACTGTGTCTCAGGTCTCTGAAGGAAGTTTCAAATTTTTCCCCCCTTGTGATCATTATTTTCTTCTCCTTCAGTAGTCTTGATGTCTCTGGATTTTTTTGATTTTTAGCTTTTTGTAGATTTTAGAAGTAGCTGTAGTTAGCTCACCCTTTAGCACCCTTTAGTAGTTGACACATTACCCAACCCTATTACCCCATTTTGTATCTAACTTTCTAAATTTCTTAGTTTGTTTAGACTTCCCTCAAGGTAGGCCTTCTTTCTGTTTAAGAACATTTGCACCCTGGCTTGAACAAGATACCCCACAGACAAAGCATCCTTCAAAACCCAGAACTGTGGAGGAGCTCCAAGGACTGGATGTGTTGTGACAAAGAGGAAGATGAGGGAGTCCCAGAGCCCCCTGCCTCAATTCCCAGAGAGGTGTGCCAGAGGGAGGATCGGGGGTGGATGGATAGGTCTGGGATTGGATGGACAAATACTTCAAATTGTGGAACCCCCTGGACACAGGAGCATGTGTCTGTACTCCCGTGGTGGTTGAAGGCCTTCTATTAAAACTGCTCTCTTATCTTTATAATAATTGCCTGGTGAGTAATTTTTTGGCTCCTGGCTGATCCTTTAAGGCAACAGTCTCATTTGCAGTTTTCAAAATTAGAGCCTGTGTAGAGACACTTCTCACTCTCTTTCCCACAACTTATGGCTGTTTTTTCCCTATAAAATCCCAAATTACCATTCTCCCCGCTTCCACAAAGCAGGACCTTGTGTGTTATGTAAAAAAATAAGGTGAAGTTTGTAATCAAGAGGATTCTTTTTCTGCAAAACCGGAAGTGATTGCCTAAAATAAATGAACTTGGAGTTAAAAAAGAGGTACTAATAAGAGTAAGGACATGCATTAGATAAACTTAATTTACTTTGTGCCTTTAATGTGATGTGATTACAAGTATTGTAACTTGGAAACTCTAGTTATTATTAAAAGCCATAATTGTCTTTTTTGGCTTGTTATTCTTGTTTTGCAATGAGAATGATAGTACCAGGGGTACATGGATGTTCGTGTCTAGGAGGGCAATGGGAGATCACTGAGCAGTTTTCAAAAAGGGGTAAAAGGTGAAACAAAGACAGAAACAAAACAATTATCTGCTTATTTTGATGAGATGGGGACGGAAATGGAGGAGTACAAATAATCTGTGCTCTGGAGTACTGAAGGAACGCATGATTGGTAATGCACCAGCATGAATTTTTGTTTTATTTGTCAGCTTCAGAGTGGGAACCTCAGGCTTGCAAAAATTGGATGCAGTATCTTTAAAGGTATCAGGGGGAAAGTATTTTTGAGGCTTGCTCATGTGATGTTTGCTATGAGGTGCAAGGCTTTAAAAACAAATTTTTATGGAAAGAGTAATCAGGGACATGATGTTAATGGATAAAATTCAGCTGGTTTTATCACAGGCAGCTGCATCAGACTGATCTGATATCTTCTCGTATTAAGGTAACTAACCACTTAACAAAGGGCAGTACAATGGTTTTGATCAAAGTTATTGAAAATTTGATACTAATGTGTGTCTCACAGGAAATTCTTAAAGAAGATAAAGAGAGTGAAGACTAATATAAAGAAATAAAGATATATGGGTACTACAGGAACTGCTATTAGGGTAGAGAGAAAGATACTACAAGTGATAGTTCTTAAGTGTTGTACTTAAGGCCAGTTCTGTTTGGTATTTTGATTATAGCCGTAAGAACCATATATAAATTTGTGAAATTTGTGTAAATCTGTCAACACCATTGTCATGGGTTTGCCAGTCAGCCTCCCCTGGGGGCTGAGGATGGTTCTGCCAGGTGGATTTCCGGAACAAAAACCCC
>JAWWLV010000100.1:47615820-47634662 GCA_035041135.1 Platyrinchus mystaceus
TTGCATAGGAATTCGTTTTGGGTTTTTTTTTTTTTTTTTTTTTTTTTTTTTTAAGTCCGGCCCCCGACTGTGTCTGAGGACAGGGAACCAGCCCCCTGTTAAAAAAGTTTGAGGACCCCTGGTTTATACCATTACATTTACGGATAATATCCTTGAAAACCCTGGATAAAACAGAGTGTTTGGAGGTAGGAGCTCTTGTCCCAAGGCTTTGGGGAGTCTACTGTTTTCTGCTCCCCAGGATGTGGGGTTCAGGAGACCCTGGTGCTGTGTGCTGAATACCGTCAGCTCTCAAGCACTCTGGAGAAACTAAGGAAAAATATGTGTCTGAAAACCTGTTTGGTTACATTAAAAGAGTTCATAGACCTATAAATCTTGTTAAAAATACAAACCTTGCTAATCTCCTCCCTGGTGCAGTGCCAGGGCAGTGTTTTCACTGGTAATAAAAGGTATGATTTACTTTATGGATCCCAGAGAGGTAAATACTAACTCTTGCTCAGCTGTGTGTTTAATGTGTTTAGAGTTGGTTCAGTGGCTCTCTTAAAGCTGCCATAGCTGCAGCCTCCTCTCCCTAATCCTCCAACAGCAAAGTCCTCTGGGTCCATGCTCTCCCAGCTGCCTTGTATTCAGTCCACTTGACCAGTTTTCCAAAGATAAGGCACCTTAGTGACTTATCTATTTTGAGTTTTGGTATCTAGAGGATAACTGTTAAGCCTAAATTTTGTATTTAGAAATGCAGAAGAAATATGGCAGCTGGGATGTGTTTCCAGCTTCAGTGTCCAGAACAAACTCAGAACAAACATCACTCTATAGAAGGACAGTGTTCCCATTTCAGGTAGTGTGTATATTGTAATTTATTTCTGTTGGTTTCACTGTTTTGAACTGATACATGAATCAGAGCTTAATTACCTACTTTTAAATGCTGATAACCATAATTTTAGTTTCTTCATGCTTTTTTAATAAAATTACCTGTCAGTGCCAGAGCTTTTTGCAGACCAAAGTAGCCATCCACATTATTATTCAACAGACCAAAAGGCTTATGCACAACTAACATAAAAAGATTTAAAAAAATATGATTAATTAATGACAACAATAATAAGGACAACAACAACAATAATAATACATTCTGGTTACAGTAGTGCAAAACCCAAAGAGAAATATGAGAAAACATTTGGCAGTTATAATAACACTTCAGGCTACTAAAAAAGAGGTGCATTATCAGTTTCTGGGGATGACAGGTATGTTTGCTCTTGATATTGAACTCAATATCAAACATTGATATTGGTTACATCTGTCCTTATGGGAACAATCCTATCTGAGGAAGATTTTGTGCTGGAAACTAGCCTTTTTCTCTTCACCCCAGTTCATTAGACTCATTTAAGAGGAAAACAAATGTAGGATTCACATTGTTATGAGTGACGAGAAAGATGTCCTTGGGAAAGGCAGGCTAAGATGTGATGTTGGAGGGGGTGGCAAGAGTCACACTGAAGTGAAGTGTGTGTTTGCCATATAATCAATAAGGCAAGGACGGTAAGGACAGTAAGGGGCATAAGTGTGTGTAGTGGGTTTCTGTGGTTAGGTTTTGGTAGCTGGGAGCTACAGGAGTGGTTTCTGTTAGAAGCTGCTAGAAGCTTCCTCTGGATGGTGGAGCCAATGCCAGTCGGCTCCAGGACAGGCTTCCTGCTGCTGGCCAAGGCTGAGCCAATTAGGAATCATAGTAACGCCTCTTTGATAACATATTTAAGAACAGAAGGTTATTGCACAGAAAGAATTCCAGCCAGGGAAGAGCAGTGAGAACAGCAATGCAGACACCAAGGTCAGTGCAGAAGGAGGGGGAGGAGATGCTCCAGGCACCAGAACTGAGGTCCTGCAGCCTGTGGTGCAAACCATGGTGGAGCAGCTGTGCCCCTGCAGCCCATGGAGAACCACTGAGGTGCAGAGACCCACCTGCAGCCCATGGAGGAGCCCATGCTGGAGCAGGAGGATGCATGAAGGAGGCCGTGACCCTGTGAGAGGCCCAGGATGGGTCCTCCCGGAGGGTCCTGCCAGAGACCTGCAGGCCATGGAGAGAGGAGGCCACACTGGAGCAGACTTTTCTTGGGTAGGACTTGTGGCCCCTCTGGGGGACCCACGTCAGTACAGCTCATTCGTGAAGGACTGCACCCCATGGAGGAGTGACCCATGGGACAGCAGTTTGGGAAGAACTGCTGCCCGAGGGATGGACTCATGCCAGAGAGGTCCATCAAGGACTGTCTCCTGTGGGAGGACCCCACGGGAGCAGGGAAAGGACTTCTCTCCCTGAGCAGCAGCAGAAACAACTGACTGCAACCCCCATGCCCTGTCCCTCTGCACCACTGGGGGGGAGGAGGGAGAACAAGGAAGGAAGGAGGGGTAGGGGGAAGGTCTTTTTAATATTATTTTACTTCTCTTTTGCTGTGACCTGTTAGTAATAAATTAAATTAATATCCTCACTTTGAATCTGTTTTGCCCGTGATGGTGATCAGTAAGTGACCTCTCCCAGCTCTGAAGTCAGGAATCCTTTGTTGTTTTTGTTTTTTTTTTTCTCTTCTCTGTCCAGTTGCAGAGGGGAGGGAGAGAGTGGCTGTAGTGGGTACCTGGTGTCCAGCCGGTCCAGTTGTTTTGGTGGAGAATGAGGGCAAGTCATGAGGATTTTGAGATAAGGATAGTAATTGGGAGAGGTAATAGGCAAAACAACCCTCCACAGTGTGGTTTTCAGCCACAGAATTTCTGTGCTACTGTGTTGTGCTTCGCTTGGTACAAGACTTGTTTATAGAGCTGGTGGAGTCACTACTGTGGTAGCTGTTTTAAATAGAGCAGGGCAGGCATCGTTTGGAAGTGTGAATGGCTGTGATACTCTTCTGTACTCAGTTTTCCAGAAAACACCATTTCTGACAGGGATTGGGGCAATTCTGTCTTATGTAGAACAGCTGTGGCAGTCAGGGAGTAACGGATTGTGCTGGAGCACGCTGTCCTCCTCCTCAAGGAAATGCAGTTTGATCTACATTTCCTCCCTCAGACTTGTCAGACATTTGTTATTGTTTGCTGGTTCTCAGATCCCTTTCCTGTTCTTTTTTGAACCTATTGTATGACAGGTTTTTCTTGGCTGATTGCTTTCTATTTACTATAAAGAATCTCGTAAGCAGATATCTGGGAACTAGTATTCTTTGAAACCAGCATAGTCATTTGTAGAATTACATTGGTGCTTTTGTTTTGCAAACTGCGTCTAAGATCATTTAAAGCACTTTTGAATTTTTTATTTTTCAAAACAAAACTTGCTTTGTAAATAGCAAAATATTTGGGTTCACTGACTGAATTGTTCTGATGCATTTTAAATAAAAAATCAGTTACATTTTTGTGGGTCAGGATGAAGAGAATTAGTTGAAAGACATTTTTAAAAGGCAGTTTTTTAAATCACTTCTGCTTGAGCAGCCACAAAACCAGTGTTATTTTCTAAGTGGAAGTAGAAAACTGCAGGTTTGTTATTGTATCACAGCCTCTCTATGGGAGAGTTTTAAAGCTTATAATAAACTTGCATCTTAATTGGACATCAGTGGATTTGTTGAAGATGAGAAATTTACTGGATGTTTCTCAATGCACTTTCCTTTTTCCAGGACAGGTGACTATACGTGCAAAATTTGGTGACATTTATCTCCCAGAGGACGCCGAGTTTTTCATTGTTTATGATGGATCCCTGAAAAGACACATAATGTTTGCTGAGCGAGTTAGTGACAATGCTCCTCAGTCCATAGTTGCAGGTGAGCCTTAACTCCTGTTTACATTTCTCAACTCTTTCCTATACCCCAGCTCCATTTCAAAGCTGCACATAACTGGACAATTTGGTATAACTTTTATGGCTCTGTAATGGAGAAAATGCAGGAGTTTGAATGATGGCCTTTGGGATCCAGGCTAAGGCTGATGAACCAGGGATGATCCTGCCTTTTGTAGCAACCCACGTGAGCACAGTATCAGATGTAGGCAGTGTTGTTGGACTTGGATAGTTGGGTATGCATTAAAGTGCAGCCTTCAGGGGTGACATAATTTTTAATATGTTAATTCTATGCCATACCTGTTTGCCTCTGGGCGTTCTAACACCTGCAAAAGTCCTGTGTTTTCTGAGCCTTCTCTCAGCGCAGCGGTCATCCTGTCTTGCAAGATCCTCCTGCTGGTGGATTGCAGTGCTTAGAGCTCCAGCACATGGTACAGAGGTGTCTGGGAAACCATTCCAGGGGTGCCTCACTGCGAACAGAGGGGATATGTGTTGCTTCCCAGTTGGCTTTCTGCCTTGGCATTGTCTCCCTCACTGAGGTAACATAAACTGTGCTTGTCACCTCTGTTGAGTGGTTTGTGACCTTTTCATTTGTGTGAGTAGGTGGCTACAGACGTGATGTACTTGTGCAATAGGATCTGCTTGTTATTTGTTCGTGTGTTCTAAAGGGGATTTAGAGCCTGAAAATAACTGCAGAGTATAAGAAAGGACAGTTCATCACCGTTACATGTTGGCTTCTTTAATCCTGTAAATGGTAAATGATTGTCATGGATTACAACTGGAGAAAAGGCCATGCTAGGCTTGTTCCAAGGCTTTTAAAAATCTTTTTTAAGGTGTCTGAAATAACATTGTTAAATGGTTGCTTCTGGGCTAGGAATAAAAACAGAGGGCTGCAGGCAACACTTAATCATGGCAGAAGGCATGAAGAGATGAAAATAAAATGTGAGGTTAAAATATAGCCTGGTGATGTTAGTGTTATTTTGTGGTGGCCAAATTAAACATAAGGGAACACAGAGCACTTTAAAAACAACTGCAGTTCTGGTAAGTACATGCTTCTTCTGCAGTTACGAGATTGCACATATACTCGTAGTTATGCAGGGGTATGTTAGAAAATTTAGATTTGTGCCCTTAGTACATCATGGTTAGGTCTCCAGTGAGAGGTACAGCTTGCACCTCTATTAGATATATGACATCCACTTTCCCTTAGATGTCAAAGCAGCCAGAGGGAAACACAAAATCCTGAAGAGGTTTGAGAGACAAACTCCCTTGGACTTAAAGGGTCCCAGCTGTAAGTTAGAGAGTTGATACAACATTTAATCAAGTCTGCCAAGAGCCTGAAGCGTGCATTAGTTAAAAGCTTTTGGGGTTTGGCCTGAATAGGTACAAAAAAGGATGTTAATAGATATTTTACTCAGAGTTCATGTTGCAGGCCATTCCCCCACTCTTTTCATGAGCATCATATTTTTCTTAATGCTTATCCAAGAACCTTCAGTTCTTTCCATCGCGGTTAAAGAATGCTCACCTAAAAAGACTGGTTCTAGGATTAATTATATTGGTATAATTGGAATGTATGGCAGTTCGCAGTCTAGTTGAATCCAAGTTCATCACTAGAAATGGTTGCTGGATGCCTTAAAACAAATAAATGTAATGAGAGGGAAGAATAAAATAATTCTGAATGAGCAGTCACATCTCTTAGAAGTGGAGTGGAATAAAAAATAACTTATGTATTTTCTGAACATAGATAATGTTAGTGATTAAGTAAAATTGCAGGCCACAGATGCCAAGAAGTAATCTCTGTCTCTGCATTAATGTACGCAGGGAGTTACTCACCTGTGGTCCTCAGCTGTCCCGTCACTTACAGAGAGAATCTGTCTTGCAAGTTGTCTCACTTTCTGGTCAATCTAATCTGGTCAAACTAGTGTCACTGCCACTAGTCACAAGCTGTTGCTGGAAAAATTTGAGCTAAGGATGAAAGATCTGCAGTTGCTGGATAATAACCTGATGATGGCCATTGCTTATGAAGAATTGCCATCGATCTGGAATGCCCTTGGACACTGCCCAGAAGGTGGTAGGGTTTTAAGTCAGAAAGCTTTTAACAGTGGTTTGGTGCACAGTTCAGAGCAGAGTATCTCACTGTTTTATCCATGTTCTCAACCCTTGTCCTTTATTTTGTGGTTAACATGAAAAAATTGTTCAGGTGTGAGAGGGGTAATCAGGGGTTTGATTTGTGCCCAGAGAGTAAAAAAGGATAATAATGGTTATTGTAACTGTCTCTTCAGGAAGGTTTTCTACCTTGACTCTGTGAATGCAGTTCTTTATTTATAAATGGGCTCTGTCTTTCAAAGGTTAAAGAACTTTAAAAGCTTTAAAGAGCTGTTTAAAAAAAGAAAGAACTGTAGCAGTGAAGTTTTGCTGCCATGATTCTAACCAAGTGAGATATTTTATCTGCACAGACAAAAAGGAAGTGGTCAGAAAAGAGAATAATGTTGCCGTAGGCATTCTGATGCACATAGTAAATGTAATTTTTGTCACTGTTCTGTTAGTGTTCATGCTTTACTTATGACTATGATCATTCTTTGGGGAGCATATCATTAAACAATTTTTTTTGTGGCCTTTTTTCCTTGTAGAAGAATGGGATGAAAATATATGTGAAACTTTACATTAAGGGTGTGCTGTTGAAAAGTTTTGTAAGAAAACCATGTGAAATTTTCCTAGTTTCAGGTTTCATTGCAAACAAAAAACTGTAGTTAGGGTTTGCTGAAGAGTATAATTTTTTTGCAGACCCAGCTGATTTATAGCTGAGATTGGAAACTTGATGGCTTCACATGTTTTTCATTGAAAATTTGGTGCTTTTAGCTGCTTTCTTTTTAGTACTTTAAAATGTTAAAAATTGGAAGACCGGCGGCTTCCATATGAGCCAAACAGGAAGAGAGATTCATGCAAGCTTTTGGGAAGTAAAAACACAGCACTTAGCCCATTTCTTCGGGCGAGCACTTTTTTCCTGTCTTAAATCTTTCTAATTCGTAGTGACAGATAGCTTGAAATCTGAAGGATGCTTTTTGTCTGTCTGTTGTAAACAATTCTTTCAACAGATGTGAAAACAAGTACCAAGTCTCATTCAAATATTGTCTAGACAGGAGAGGTAAAATAAAAGGCCATTACTTGTTTCATTTGAATGTGTGATAAATATTTGTTCACATTACTCAACTTCAGGAAGAAGTGTTGGATCCTAAGAATGAGGACCTTAATTCAAAGCCTGAAGAAGTCAGCTGTAGTTTTGTTCACAAGCTTGGCTAAGTTTTTCATCAAAACCAATTGAAACACAACCCAGGCATCAACAGAATACCGGTGGTACTGAGAGATGCTTGGGCATAGCCAGCTGGGTACCTTCTTGCTTGAAACACAGGGAAAAGTTATCCAAGTGTGTTGTGGGTGCAGAGTAAGCTCTGCCAAGGCAACTGCTATCCACATAGCAAAATAGGAGTATGTTGCCCTCGTGAGACTTTTACAGGTCTTGTTTTTTTTTTGTTTCCATGTATTTTTCATAGTTTTTAATTTTTCAGATTTAAATATATATATGTAATATATATTACATTATATATATTTTTATATATACATAAACAAAATTTGAATACAGTGAAAAAGCTGAGATGTGTGCCCCAGTTGCTATACAGAGTCTCTCTGAACATTTGAAGTGTTAGATGAGCATGTCTTCAGCATGCTGCATTGGGGTTGCCTCATGGGCACAGTTGCACTTGAAGAGGTGACATCTCCCCTTGTACCGCAGACTTTACTGTTAAATGAATGCTGTTGAATGAAGGCACGGTCGTCTTTTGCCTTCTCTCTGAATAAAACAAAACCTGATCTGAATTCCCGAGGCCTGGTAGTGATGCTCATGCACAGTGAGGATCTCCCAGTACACTCCTGGTTGGACAGTGCTTATTGGCCACCCTCGCTGAGTGAGGGGCTACTGGAAGGTTTCTGAACAGCTTTTCCTTTAGCCCAAGAGAGGTCAGTCCTTTCTTTTGTCTCTCTCTGAGGTCCAGGCTTGGGCTAGGCCTGACATCTACTTTGCCAACCTCTAGGTGGTTTGTGTAATTTTTCTTTAATCCTTTCTCCTTTCTGAAAGTATAGTTTTCATCCTCTCATCTGACTTGAGAGCACCAATTCAAGTTGCTTCCTTGTGATGTCCCCATCACTGTGTTTTTGTCCTGAAAGCCAAGAGATCAAGCATAACTGAGGGTTGCATGTGGCTGAGGGAGTCCTGTATGTGCAGGGAAGGAGAGGGAGGGAGAAGGAGATGGACTGAGGCAGGAGGGCTTCAGATCTCAGCACATGAGGAAAGAAGAGGGTTCTTCATCTTCCATTATGAGGTGATTAAGGTTTGTCCCTGCACTTTTTCGTCTCCAAAAGATCAAAATGGATGAGAAACAGGATCTAGAAATCTATGAGGATTTTGAAAGAGAATGAGAAATTTTATCTCCAACTGCTGTCCCTCCAACTCCTCATCTCAAAGGTCTAATGATGTCTTGATGCTTAATATTGTAAGGCTGTTCTTTTTAGTATCAGTGTTGTGAAAGTTATGAGCAATATAATTCACCACTTGTTAGGACCTCATTCTTCTGAGATTCTGTCAATTTTCAGAGCTGCTGGGCTATTTTTGTTGGAAAAAATACCTGTCAGTTACATTGCTGAAGAAAATTATTGCACTATCTGGTGTTTTTAGACCTTATAATCTCATAGCTAATGGAAAAATGGAAAAATTAGCAATAATGCATAAAAGTATGAAGCCAGAAAAACATGGAATTTTTCAGCGAGTTTTGATGTCTCCCCCTGCTTGTCAAGCCTTGAGGTTTTCAGTCTCTTTCTAGGAAATGAATGAGATTCAGGGCCCGGAAAGGGCTTAGTCATTTCTGTCAGAGAGAAAAACTTGGTTTTATTTTATTTTTTTGGACATAGGAAGGGATTCGGGTGCAAGGAAGAACAAAAGGATTCTTTTAATGTTTAAAACAGACTGAGTTTGACTCAGCTCTGTGTAGCTCAAACAGAATGTGTTGGCTGGAGAACCGTGATGCAATATAAAACAACATTTTGGTAGTGCATATCATTTACAGCACTACCTTGCAGTAGCTGACCTTGTATGAATCAGCCAGCAGTGTGTCTTTCAAATCTTAGGAATTGTTGTGTTTGTGTATTGATGAAAAGTGGCATTTTATATCATTTAAACTAAACTGCATTTTATAACATTTAAGTATGAATATGTTGAAGAAGCCTTGTGTTTTCCTTTTTTTCCTTTTTCTGTTCCAGCTTTCCAAGAGTACAGTTAAATTAATTACACTGGATTTTTTCCATTGTTAGGGTGTGTGTGTGTCTATTTCTTGATGGTTTTCTTTCTGTTGTGTTAGTTTTTCTGTTTGGGTGTGTGTGTCCCCCTCCCGTGCCACATTTGAGATCTTCCTCAAGGGAATAGAAAAATAAAGTGAAAAGTGAGGGGAAAATGCCGTTTATTCTGTCACAGTCAGGAGCTGTAAGAGGAGGTGATAAAAGAACTGAAACTAGAAAATATTTTTAAGAAAAAAAATTACTAAAACCCTGTTGTTTCCAAACTTCACCATTTTTTAATGCAAATCTTTTCTTTATAGGCAGGTCTATTTAAAAAGCTTATTATCAGTATCCTGTCTTTTTCGTTCTTTTGCTTTGATATTGCTGATCCTGGAATAGAACTGCAGCAGATTTTGAGTGAAGGGGTCCCTGGTCCTGCCCTCCACTGGGAGCAGGGCTTGTTTCAAAGTGGTTATCGGGTTACTCAGGATAAGGTTTTGAGCACCTCCACAGACAGACAGTTTGTAATGTCTCTGGGTCACCTGTCCCAGTATTTGACTGTCCTTGGGATAAAAAATACTTTTCTTGTATTGAAAGAACGTATTTACCTTTCCACTTATGACTTCACATTTTGTATTTCAGATTTTAGTATCATGAAGCTATTAGTTATTGCTTTATGTTATTAGGTTCTGTTCACTACTGGGCAAGCCATGTGGGAGTAGTAAGAAGAAGGTAACCCAGCAAACACATCATGTAGAGAGGTAAAGGATGGGGAGGAATGTGAATGCTGTTTCTAAGTTCACTAGGGGTGAAAGCAGCAAGTGAAGCTTCTTGGTGGTTTTGCTATTATGTGCTTTCAAGCTGGTCATGAACAAATTTAGCATAAGGTTAGATGAAGATTGTTAGGGTGAGCAGATAAAAATCAGTTACTAGACTGTTTGTGGTAAGATAATAGAAATTTTTGTGGTGGTTGGTGTTTTCAAATGACAAAGATTAATTACTATAATTTTTAAAACTCATTTCTTCTGTAGCAGGCTTATTCATACTGCCACCAGATTTGGCCACTGGAAGGGTAACTTTATCTGCTGTAGTGTCAGAGCAGAGGGAAGGCTGTTCCTCATCAGGGAAGGCTTGCTACAGGCTCCGTTTTTACTGAGTGAGAAAGTCCTAATTTTATCCTGCGCAGCGCAAGTTTACCTTTTTTTTTTTTTTTTGTTTGTTTGTTTGTTTGTTTGTTTGTTTTGTTTTGGTTTTTGTTGTTGTTTTTTGGTTTTGTTTTGTTTGTTTGTTTGTTTTTTTGCGATGTTACAATATACATTGAAACCCAGTGGGCCCAGGCCAAAGTTCAGAGTAAAGTTTGACTTTTTGTTTCTGTGTTTTTAATCTGAGAATTAGAGTGTGGATAGTATCTGCACAGATGTTTGGTGTGTTTAATATTGGTTGATGTTTGAATTAGCTTAACTTATCTGCTGTCTCATCATTAAGTATATATATATTTAAATATATAGTTAATATATAGTTGGAAGCATCTAAAGAGCCTACTTAGGTGTCTAAAGTCAGACTTTAGCAGAATGTAAGTACTCCAGATCAAAGAGCAATTCTGAATTTTTTTTTTTTTGGGGAACATTTTAATCTTTGAATGCATGATGTTTGTTCAGGGTCTTGGTTCTGGACCACAGCATTTCCTAGGTATTTCAGCTCCCTGATGTACATATAAATGCTCTGGACAAGGGAGTGCTAGTGACTTGCATCATTGGGTGGTACTCTGCTGGGGTCCAGACTGGTGGCAAAGAGTTGAGTCTGCTATAGTCCTTGTGAGGGAGAGTCTCTGAAGTACAGAAATAGCACTGGGGCCAGTGCAAAGCACAAATGGTGTTACCAGTGCCTATTCAGAAATATAGCTTGGGAAAGGGAAGATACCAAAAACATTTTCATACTGTGTCCGTGTTGTTACGTCATTCTCTGAGCAAGTGAGAGATCCAGGCTTTGAGCATCATTTTTCACTTTGGATGACAGTATCATGAGAAAGTCATCCATGTCTAAACAGCAGAGGCTTCTTCTAGCTGATTGTTTGTAGTCAGTATGCTGCTTTCTTGGTCTTCTGCCCTGCATCCCTTGGATTTCCTTCTGCTCTATAACCCATTTTCAATTACTCTGCAACAGAGGGGACAGGGTGTGCTTCCACCAGAGGAATGATCAGAGGAAGTTTGAAGCTGTGTGTGTTCAGATCCCGTCTAGCTGAGGAGGAAGTTGTACTGAGGGTTCCCATTTTTTAAGTGGCACATCAGCCACTTGTTTTGGGAAGCCTGAGCCCTGTTCATTTAAATGTTCCTCCATAGAAGAAGGTCTTGAGCAAACTTTGTCTAGCGGAAGGTGTTCCTGTCCATGGCAGAGTCTTTGGACTAGGTGGTCTTTGAAGGTTCCTTTGACTCAAGGCTTTCTGTAGTTCTATTTAGCAAAGCAGTCTGCAAAGGCTTGAGTTGGATTCAGTGGACTTTAAGGTTGCACATTTGAAAAGTTTGAAACATACATGTTATCTCATTTAATAGTGGTGTAAACACTATAGTTCACATTAAAGTAGGTAACTAAAATATAGCAGTGATCATTGACTCCAAAAACTGAAATCAGAAATATTTTGTAGACCTTGGGGGGAAAAAGCTCTGTGGCCCTGGATATCATCTGCCCAGCTGGATGTATTTTTGCCTAGAATCGGAAATGGGAAGACCAAGAAAAAATTTTATTGCCCAAAACCTGGGGAGAAAATTGTTGCATAGGTAGGCTAATGCACCAGATCACATGTTGGCTAGCCACAAGCAAGAATGAGTTTGAACATGAATTTTTTTATAAATAATGACATGACTTTTTATTGTGTTCTAGAAATACTTAGGTACATTTTCATTATATGTGTAGTGATATTCTGGTTTAAAGAATTCTTCTTGCATCTAAATGTTAATGTGTCTGTTTCTGTTAGAACTGCTGTGAAAAATAGGTTTCAAACACTAAATTTAGGTTTGCTGGCTGTTACAGTGCTAGAGTCTGTGTCCTGAAGCTCCCTTTGATGTCTGGATTTTGTTTTGCTTATTGGAGGAAGTGTGGCCTGGTTTTCTGGGATTTGACTCTCTGAAACTTTTGATTCCACTTGAAATGGAAGGTAAAAACTCTGGATGGGTTGCCGTCAAATACTCAGAGCAAAAACTCTATCCAGTGAAGATCCTACAGTAATTTTCTGTGGGGAGTGGTAGAGCAATTTCCTTAGGTTCCTTGCCATTCTGGCTTTATGTGATGTGGAGATAAAGGATTCTTTTGAATATAATAACACTTCAGGTCCAACATTTTCAAAAAGGGGTTGATGACTTTCCCCTTGCTCTCAGAAAGGTCTTTGCAGAAGGCAGCTCTCCTGTTAAGATGTTAAGAGAATGTACTCAGTTGAGACATGACAGCAGCCTTCCATTATGTGAAAGGAAACTCTAAAAGGAAAGAAATGAAGTATTTTTCATTCAGGTGGGAAAAAAAGCAGCGGGCTTATACTGAGAAAGAGTGAGATCATTGTTATGGTGAAGGTAAAATTTTCCCTGGTGTATATTGCCCAAGGAAGTTACGAAAACCTCTTGTTGTTGGAAGGTGTTTAGAAGAGATGAGACAAACCTTAGGCTAAAGGCAAAGAATGGACTAGAGACTGCTTGATGATTCTTCAAGATTTTTTTTAAAATTAAATATACCTGACACTTTCAGAGGGAGTATTTAAACTGAATAAGAGTCTGCCATGAGCTACTGAATTTGAGGGTATCTACATGCTCAGTGTATAAGTGTTCTTGAAAAACATGCTTATTAGCTTTTTGATTACATAACTGGTCTCTCTGCTAGGGGATTGCATTCTGTCAGACAGTTTATCTTGTAAATATTGATGCAGAGAGGAAATTGGACAACAATTTTGCTGTTGACTTCAACTCTTTATTATTTACATGAATGTGTGCACATACCTACATATGCTTCAGGAGCTTCACCTTGCCATTGCTGCTGGAGTGCATAGTTTTCAGTTACTGGTTCTGAAGCGGTTGGGTAAAAGGGAAGAGGAAGTCTGTTGAATAGGGATCATAAATTTCGATGAAATTTCATAAATAACTGTAAGCTTAATAGATTTCAGATGGTTGTTTTAAGAGCTGTAGAGTAACTGCTCTTAAATACTTGACCCTTGTGGACGTACCCTCATATTTAACTTCATACCAAAATATCAGTGTAGGGAACAGGTTGAGTGGCACTTGAGAATATTTTATTTATTGCATTTAAATTGCAGAGACGTTTTGTTTGAGAATGTATGTAGACAGATAAATCTTTTTGAGTAAAGGCCAGGGAATGTCTTGAATGGTGATTCAGCATCTAGTGATTAAGTTGTTGTATATCTTATTTTAAGCTTCATCCCATTGAACATGATGATTATGTGCTGAAAAGTGGAGAGGAGAGGAAGGATTGGCACACAAGGTCACCTTTCTGAGAAGAGAGAAACAAAAATTTTGTGGCATATTTTATGCTCTTGGGTGTTAGCTTATAGCTCTCTGTGCTCTTACTGTCCTGATAAATAGCCTGCCTTGAAAAATCATACTACCGTTTTTTCTTCTAAAATTTTTTAATTTAGATACTTGGCTGTGTTGCCAGATGTTTTGTGTTGCTGAGGCAATACAAAGCAGCAGGAAAATTGCCCCATAACAGTCTTCTGCAGTATATTGGGGCATTTGTTGGTGCTGAATACTATATTATATATAAAGAAAGAGAGAAATAATGAAATTATCTAATTCAAAGTGTTTTCTTTGACTGATAAAATTAGATAGTATTTGGATATCCTTTAGCTCCGCATATGCAATTAAGTAACTAACTGTTGATTTCAGTGAAAGACCAAAAGTGTTTCTGCTGAAGTAATTTTTTAAGTCTGAACCTGAGCTGTGATATTTCTGCAGATGATAACAAGTGTCTTTAATACTTTCTAGAAAATAAAATGCTGGGTTTTGTTACTGATGATTTTGTTTTGCTTGCTGTGTTTTTTCAGAGCCTAAACATAAAGAAACTCTTCTCCAGCTTGTGATGAAATTGGACTTGGTTAAGCTTTTTCTGTTCCTGGCAGTCCAGCCTGGAGGGTCATCAGCATTAGCATTACCTAGTTAGGAGGGAGCAACAGCATTAGATTTGGCTTTACAACATGGACACTTCAAACTAGTTGAGGTCTTCGCAAAGTGAGTATAACGGTTTGCTGCTTCCTCTGAAAATGTCCTGTCAGTTAAGGAATGTGGGTAATACTGTTGTTTATCTTGAAAGAGTTGCCTATTTTGTGCTGGCTTCTGCTGCTTATTGCCAGTATTATCATTTGAAGTGGTAAACTTGTATTTTCAATTAAATGTAGTTTGTTATTTGCATCTTTCATTACATCTGCAAGTCAATTAATAGTCAGTTAAATGACGGAGGACCAGCTGCACCATCAGGTACCTCTCCCAGAACGATATCAGCTGAATCCTGACGCATTACAAACAAGAAAAGACATCCCTTAAAAAATATACATAGAACTGTTTGTTATAAGCAGAACCATAGGACCTGACTTTCATGAAACATTGGCAGACTGTGACCTCTCTATAGCTCAGGTTTGAACGAATAAGGGAGACTCAGCAATAAAGCCAGTGCTGCAGTTATGACTGTTTTGCCAGAGAGCTGCCACACTGATAAATGACTTACAGGACAGGTGCTTTCTGGCACCTTTCAGCTGTCTGGAGTTCCATCTCTACAGTCCTGAGGAGCTGCATGGGGGTGTGTGTGTGTATGTGTCTTGGGATACCAAATGTTCAGCATCAGACACCCCTTCTTACTCTTGGCTTTTCTTTGCAAATAAAGATACACAAGAGTTGGGATACATTTTTATTTTGTTATGTGGCTGTTTTGGTTCTGGCTCCATGCAGCCTATAGTTTATGTGAGACTTATCTGTACTTCAGTATGGTGCATTCTGTTATGACTATCTCATTTGTTTGTAATGTTCAAACAATACTGTATTCCCTTGAGATACTTTCTGTTTTTCACTGTTGTGGGATAACAAATCTGCTAGCTGCCAGTTGTGTTCTGTGGCTATATATGGCAACATTTACAGGAAAAGGTACTGTTGCTCATTTATAGCGATCAGGAGAAATAGGTGTTGTCACAGCTTGCTCTTTGTGGCTTCTTTTACTAGTGAGTAACCATCTAGAGCTAATATTGTTTTTTTTCCCAGTTGATAGCTAGAAGTAGGTGTGTGTTCTTAAGGCTCAGAGGAGTAATTGAGTAATTGATAAGTATTTGTTTGTCCAGCTGTGCTTTCAGTCAGTGTTTAAGATTTTCTGCCTCTGGTTTTTGTGGTGGGTATGTTGGTGTCCTGACAGGTTGTGCCGAAGGCGAGCAGGAAGCTCAGTGGGGCCATGCTTTGCTTCTACCTGTACACAGAGCACTTCAAAGAGTGATTCATTCCAGCTTCCAGGGCAGTCACTTGCTTGACATTTCAAGAGTAGAGATCTGTGATAGTGCCTGCATAAAGCTTGTTCATTCATCCGGAGCTCTGACGCTGACATTTAGCCATACCGCACAGCACTTGCTGGAGCTGGACATTAAGCTCTTCAGAAAATACTTCTGGGAGAGAGACCTCTTCTTTACCAGGTACTATATCTTTTCTTCATAATTTCCATCTCTAAACTTTTCAGGCTGGATTTGTTTTTCTCGAGTAGCCCTTTAATTCAGGCTGCCCGTGTCATTAATCACCAGATAATTGCATGATTACTGCTGTGGGCTTCAATTTTGTGTAAGTGTAGCATATTGTATGACTGAAGCTGGAGCATAAGAGATGTTGAGAGCTTTGTCAAAGCCTCCTTTGCCTCCCAAGTCATTTGTTAATTATGGTGGACTCTACGGGGCGTATCTTTCCCCGATATCTCCAATCTTCAATGGCATTACCATTGTATTTGTTTTAGTACTTTGAAATATATAATTTAGTTCCATGTCTGGTAGTGTAATACCTTGGAACCTTTATCAAGAGCCAACCCTGGTGCGTTATTTACAGCAGAAATATAGTATAGACTTCTGCTATAGAGTTTAGTTATGATATAGTTGGTCTTATTTCACTGTAAGATGTCTGAAGGACTGTTCTCATATCCTTCAGGACATCTCTCAATTTCAGTAAAATAAGGAGAACTAATGCATGTACAAGTTCTTTAAGAGCAATACAGAATTGAGATTACACAACTATATAAAACTAGTGAGCTAAAAACACACTAAAAGTTGGCTCTTTTTCTAATCTTGAAATTCAGCTTTTCTTTTCCATGCTTTGCTTCAGGTTTCCTTGTTTGTGCACTGATTTTTCTTGAGTTATTTTATTGCATTCTGTATTTTTTTTAACTTGGAAAATGATTTATGTGTTATGTATCACATAGAAACTTCAGGTGTGGTATGTTGTATAGTCCTTATATATAATCTCATTTAACTACATTGTCAAGAATTTGTTTTTTTCCAATACAAAGAAGTTATTCTGTGTAGCTGGCAGAATCCCTACAATTGTGTGTGGCTTTTCCATTGAGACAATAGTAAACCCAATAGGAAAACTAAGACCATAATCAAGAATGCATTGTTATTTTTATAATTGGCTTTTTCTTTCACTCATAAAATCCTCATTTTTCCTTCAGTCTTTGAAATGGGGAAAAAAATGTGGAATGTTAGATATGCTCAAAGACAAAGATGATTAAAGGCTAAAAATTCTGCACTTGGTATTTTCAGGAAAAAACCTACTGCCTTGGATTTGTGAGTTCCCCTTTTGCTCATTCCTCTAGTTGCAGCAGTCTAGATTCTGTTATGGGGACCCTGTTCCCTTCCTGCTCAGTGTCAGTGTTGAACCACTTTTAATAAAGCATAAATAAATCAAAATAGTTGGGAAGATCATATGTTTATTTAGTCAATTTCTTATACACCAGATATCATCCTGGATTATATGTGGGGAGATGATCAAACTGTCGTGTTTAGACTATGTATTATGTCCAAAAGGAAAGGTAAAATTAATTTTATCTCTATTGTAAACAAAGATTTTGAGCGCTATAGTTGTAGGCAAAGCACTTGGTAGGGAATTAGAGATTTTTGGTGGGCATTAGAGATTTCACAATACATAGTCTTTTTAAAATAGAGGTAGAATTTATTGCTGTACTGGAGTATCTATCTCATCTACAGCAGACTAAGGCTTTACAGCTGGTATCTTGAGACTGCATAAATGATCACATTGCTATTTTGTGCTTGAGCCAGAGAGTCATCAACTTCAGACAAGGAGCTTGTCTCATTTAGGGTGGCATGTAGCTCTGGATTTGTGTGAAATGGCTGACTTAGGGAAGAGCATAAACTATTTTTGCATTCATTCCTGCAATAAAATACTAATCTTTCTCAAGTTCTTCATTCTCTGCTCTGTGGGTTCTTTTAGTTCCTTGAGTATTCCTTAGAAGTCTAAAATGGTAATGTAAAAGTTAAAACAATGAAGCTGTGAGAAAGGTACAGTAACCTATAGGGGAGCTATGCCTTCACTAAACTGTTCAGAAAGGGAAAACTCACAGGTTTTGTGGCTGTGCTAGGCAATACAGAAGAGAGATTTCTGAAGATGGTGAGGAACAACATGAAATTGCTTGAACTCTGTGTGACCTCCTTGGGACAGAGATGGCTGTGGTGTTAGTGGTGCCCGTCAGTGGGGCTGTGTGGTTCGTTGTGCACCTCCAGTGGAGACGTAGACAGCTTGTGAGGGTGATCCACTTGGCTGTCTCAGCTGCTGGGCAGCACAGCCAGTGCAGGGGAGAGGTCAGAGGAAGAGGGATTTGGAGGAGAGATCTGGGGACTGATGAACACGTTTTAAAATGGTGTCAGAGTAATGAAAAAACCAGAAAGGTCAAACCAGGATAATAATCCAAAATTATTAAGATAATTTATGATTATTTAAGTAATTTTATTGCATGATGATAACAGATTTAGTAGTTTCTCAAGGAGGAGATGACTTCTGCTTGGCAGGTGTGGGAGTAGGAAACTGCCTAGCACACCAACAGATGAGCAGAGAAGAATGCAACTAGCCCCACTGAGGTGGGGATCATAGATAGATTGACAGCTTCATGGCTTTCAAATTAGTTTGGCTGCAATATTCAGCCCAGGGTCTTCCCTGACTATCTCTTTTCTGTTCAGATTACCACGTCTTTGCTGCTTTTGGTGGGTGGCAGATATATAGTCAACCCACGAAGAGCAAGCAGAGTTGTAGATGAAACCACACAAAAGGATACATTATTTCTACCTGCCAGTTTGCTTGTAATCTCTGAGGGTATTTGCTGAAGTAAAAGTCTGGATCCCAGTCCCCAGTTTCTTTTGAGTAGGAGTGATATAGTCAGTGTACATATGAGTGAGGGGACAGCCTGGCCAGGGGTCACAGACATGGGAAGAGAGTGGCTCCTGCCTTTCAGGCTGGGTTTACCATGTTGTTAAGTGTTTAGACCTGGTTTATTCTCTTTATATTGCCTATGCATCAAAACTGCTTGCTTTATAGTAGGGGTCGTCAAACTACGGCCCGCGGGCCGGATCCGGCCCACAGGCCCCCTCAATCTGGCCCGCGAGCCCTCTCCTGGCGCCGCCGAATCCGCCGCCGGCACCGCCGAATCCGCCGCCGACGCCACCGAATTTGCTGCCGCCGGCGCCGCTCGCACCGCGCCGCGGCCCGCGAGT
>JAWWLV010000100.1:47649380-47659903 GCA_035041135.1 Platyrinchus mystaceus
GTCTATCTCGCATTGGCCTCTTTAGCCATCAGCGCACTTGTAGCAAGCGTGGGTAGAGCCCTTCTCAAATCTTCATTCGCGAAGCCCAGCCATGATGATCTACACCATCATACTTTGTCAGAGCCTTCTCAGTGCCTTGGAAAAGGATTGTAGGCCCTGCTGGGTATGGGGCAGAACCAAGCTGGGACAAATCAATTTCATCTCTAATATCAGGGGAGATCCTGCCTAGAGCAAACTGAGCAGGGTGTTTTTGGCAGAGCTGTTGCTCAGGCAGCTCTCATCCTACCTGTGTCCAACAATGACCTTCCCCAGCCCCATTTCTGGGGATGGTAACCCCCTTTTCTATCCCTTCTCAGTCTGGGGAGGGGCACTGGGCCCTGCAGGCTTGTCTCCTGGTCTGCCTGAGAGATAGAGCTGCCAGCCCATGGTTTAACAGCGTGGGGAGGAGGAGCTCGCTTGGTAGTATGGTGCTATCTGCTGAGTGTGCTGGGAAGGCAACAGAGCTGTTCCATGGAGACTGCAGATGCTGGTGACATTGCTCTACTTCCTTCCGTCTTGCCACAAGCCACAGGAATGGTCAGACAATAGACAATAGACTGCGCTATCTCTGCAAAACATTTAGATCTTATGGATGTGTTTTGGCAAGCACTGGGTGAAAGAATTTAAGGCATTACGTTATTTATCAAAAGCATTAGCCTTAGATGGTACACACAAACCCCCCATTTATTCTTTATCTTCACATCTATACCTTGGCTATATATAATTGAAAACATTTTTTCAGCAGAAAGTGAGGTTAATATTTTTCAGCTAGAAAGCAACTTTTATCTCATTAGCCGACAGATCTCTGTGTCAGCTGCTTGCAAATGCCACCACTTTGGAAAGTAAGAGTGGAAGGTGAAAAGTGAGTTGAATGATCCTACAAAGTGCAAGAATGGGGAAGCACAGTATTTTTAGCCAAAGACTGTAAGGCAGAGCCCTTCTTTGTGGCAAAGAACAGCATGAGGTCTTTCACAGTTGCATAAAGGAGTTTTACAAACAAGAAAAAAAATATCTTTCACAAGGCCCAAACAGAGCAAGTAATGTGAGTGATATTCAATTAACCCTTCATAAATAGGGGTTGAGGTTGATAATTTATCTGTACTTTCAGACTGCCATTGACAAATTCCCATGCAAGATCCTATTCAGGAAAGATTGCATTAAGCAGGTGAAAAGCCTAAACACATAGACAAGAAATAGATGATAAACGGCAGGAGTAAATGATCAGGCTTTTATCACTGTGGAAATTTTGTATATGGATTCTCCGAATATTGTGTAATAGGGCTGCTTTTGAAAAATTGTTTAACAATCCTTAATTACTCATTTGTGTTAGAATGTTGTAAATGAATGCAGCTAGTTTAAGGGAGGGAGCAGACAATAACTGAGCAGTCAGTGAAAACATCTATGCAGTGTACAGAGGTCATTCAGCAAAGTAAATGTTTCGGCATGTAAAATATTTTAATGCCATTAAATACATTGGGTGTGTTTCCTCATATTGGGTGTTTTGTTCAGCTCTAGTTATCCCTCCATGGACTAAACAGAAGTCCAGGAAGACCAATGGGAATGAGTTCTTTTAGTTGAATGTGTAAGTGAAAAAAGCCAGGATTGGTCAATTTACAGAAAAGGTGCACAAATGGAGATACTACAGAAGTAAGCAAAATTTGCCATTTCTCATAAAGTAGAATAAAAGAATAGTTGGTAAAATTGAAAAGTGAGAAATTTTAAAGTCCATGTAAAACAAACATCTCTCTCTTAAACTGTTATTTGTCCATGCAGTACTGCCATTTGTGCATGTCTGAAATGAAGACTTTTATTCTGATTGGCATTAAATATACACTTGTGTAAGGAAAATTGCTGTGTAGAGGGAAAATCTATTGTGTTGGAGCAGTTGGGAAGACATTCCTTAAGTAAACAAGTTATCCAACAAATACGCTGCCCTTTCCTTTTCCAAACTGTGACTATGATGGGAGGCAGGCGAGTGCCCTGGGTGGTGTGCAGGTGGAAAGGCATACGTCAGTGCCTGTGTTCCTGTATGCCCGGGAGATTTATCAGTGCAATTTAACCTGACATTCCAGGGAGATATTTTGAAGTGGATGATTAAAGCACAGATTTATATCCTCCCTGTATTTTCCATTGTCTGCTGTAAGTCCTAGGGCTGTTAATTATATATATATATATATATATATATATATAAGTCTGTGTGAGTGTCTAATATTTAAAGTGAAAGTCTAAGACTTCCAGCATCTGGGGTGAATTATTCTTTTCAGGCCTAACAAAGCTGGCAGAACTTCAGTTAAGGGAAGGGCAGAACAATGATGTGTTTCCACTGCGTTTTATGTAATTTGCACACTTTATGAAGGGCTTGTATAATTATTTTATCCCTGAAAATATGATAGATATTTTTCTAATGGGTTTTGAATTAAATTTGCATTTGAATTGCATTATTTTCTTTCAACAAATACGTTGTTATTTCCGACTGAAATGTGGATCAAGGAATCACTTGAAGCATAATACAGAAGTAGCGCTGCAGACCTTAGCAGCCTGAAAAATAATTGAAGTGAAGTAAGGAATGTTAACAAGCTCAAATGTCATCATCTTCCAAAAACTGACATTTAAGCTGATCCACATTCCCTCTCCTCCTTTATGTGGAATACAAAACCGCATACATTGTGGGGTAGCTAAAAGAAATGTTCGCTGGAGCTAGTTAAGAAACAGTGGACATGTTATTTTTGTATTAGCTCTTGTATACCCACATATAAGTCTGTTTAAAAAAACATGTAGTCTGTGTAGAGTAAAGATATTGGGGGAAGGGATAATGAGTTCCTACTGAATACTAATTGCCTACAAGTTGTTCAGGGAGACTGAACTGAATGGAAGATTTGTTGTAAATTAGTCACTGGCTGTATTGTGCGTTGCAGTGAGGTTAGAGCAGCATTGTAAAGATGCCAGCTCTACAAAATCCTTATGATTCACTGTCTAACTTGGCGACTGTGTGAAGGAAAATATACTGTGCAGACTAAATATTGTTGGAAAAAATGCTCCTCTAATGACAGTGTAATCTTTCTTCATGACACTTAAGCTTTAAGTTCATTTGAGCTAGAAAGATGGGAGTGACAGATTTTGAGTGGGTTATCTCTGCTTTTCCAGCTGCAACATCCCAAGGTCTGCCAAAGTAATAAACTCTGAGAGGAGGGGTATTGCTCTGCAATAATGTAAAGTTCAGCAGATTGATTAGTGCTCTTAGCTTGATGTTAATCTTTGGCTTCTTTAATTCCAGCATTTTGCCTGTCCTTCATTTTGAGATCTTCTAAACCCCACTTTTAACATGGAAACAAAGCTTTGCAATAGTTTATTTGCTCTTGAGAAGTATTTTCTCATTCCTTACTCTGCTTCTATTGTTTTCATTTACATCGAAATGGAAAGGTGAGTTAATGATTCATTGACACTCAGTGACCTTTCAAATAGCTCTGGACCACAATGCAACAACTCGGCTCATACTTTAACCTCCTTGCTTCTGCCTTGATGTTTGCAGCCTGATCTGTCTACATGCCTGGACGCCTGAAGAGAGCAAACATTTACAGCTTCTCCCTCCCCTGTGTTTAGTGGGCAATTTGATCCTTCTTTGTCCATTCCTTTATTTCACATCACTCTTAGGCTTGACTTGCTATTGAGAACAACAAAGTGCAACTTTGGGAATCTGCTCTCTGTTTATTCAGCACAAAAATGGACTCAGACTCTGATTCACCTTTTAATTACTCTTGGCCTTCCTTACCTAAAATGAGGATTCGAAGAAGGGCATCCAAACCAGGTAGAAAAAGTTTTCTTTTAAATGACTCTTACTTTATAGCTCTACCTCCTTTTAATTGTCTGATTCTGTGCAGGTGGCTGTAAACAGCTTGTGTAAGGTAGATTTTCTTCGTATGAAAAGTCCACCTCACTGTTATGCTCTTTTAGATAATGGAGTTGGGATGTTTTTAAGTAAAAAGGAAGTATTTCCTACAGATTATGTACTGTTCTTTATAACTGTTTGTATTTCTTTACTCTCTTAGGGCTTTTTTTCCCCCTTCTTGTTGTATGTGTAGCTCTCACTGAACAATTCTGACACCCTGAAGCTGCATGGCATTGCAGTGGCTGCAAAAAGCTCTGCTGGTTGCAGTTGTTTTCATTTAGGGAGAATTTGGTAATTCAACTATGCCTCAACAGCTAACAGGATTTTTTTTTTTGTTATTATGTACAAAAGTCTCACCAGAATGAAGAGAAAATTTTTTTGCTATCTGCAATAGAAATGAAAAAAGATCAGTTACCGGTTTTGGTGGCAGGGTCACTAACTGTCTTTGCATGGTCAGACATTATCCTTCTTTATGCAGAAGTCTTTGGGACGTAAGTATTATAAATGTTGTCAGTATGCTAAAGGGAGTTTTAAGGAGGCTGAAAGGCACTGACCAGCAGGTTTATGTTAGGAAGAATTATGACTGGAAGCTTTAATTGGGAAAGACAAATTTTTACTATATTTAAAAGAAAAAAAGAGAAAGAATTGAAAATTCTCGAAATTGAAAACTGTACTTCTTTTCTTAGAATTGGGGTTTTTTGTATTTCAGAAAGGGGAAAAAACCCAAGTTGAAGAAGTAAGATGCATCACTGTCATTAAACTCAGTAAGCCAAGAGAATCATGTTTACACTGACTTGAGATTTTTGACCTACTTTTTAGAGTGAAAAATGTGTACAGGATGCAGGTTTTAATGTACAAGACATTTCCTCAACTTTTTACATTTATTCATAGGGAAATTCAGTATTTCCCCACTGCATAGGAGTTTCTGCATTGTGTGTGGATACACATGTGATTTGCAAAGATGAAATGAATTGCAAATTGCACAGTGCGTAGTTCTCTCAATCTCTAACAAGGACTCATTTTGTCTGTAAATGCTGTAGCTGTGAACCCATCCTTCATTCACTTTTGTTTAGACAGCTTTTTTTTTTAATACTTCACCTGTTGTAAAGAACTGGATACAGATGTGGTGTTTGCATATTACAGGATTGTTTTCCATCCCTGTTAGTAGTATATCAACATATGTGGTTTGTATGTACAACTGACCATATCTGTAGAGTTGTTGAAGCAAGAAGGTGCTTGTTTTAGTGGTAAAGTTCAAGGGTTCACTTGAACCTTGGGGGATTGAAATTCTGGCTCCCCACGGGGTGGGAGAAGTGCCTCTTCAAGGAGACAGCATGCTCATGATCTAAGCTCATGATCTGTGTTTTTTTTCTGGTAGGATCAGAACATGCCCAGTTGATCCTGTCATGCAGGTGTGGGGCACATAGCTCATGGTTGCATTTCTGTCATGTAGGGGCTCAGGTCGCAGTGAACAAGAGACTTGCAATGCTGGAAACCGTGCAGGGTTCTTCCAGTCCACTCCAAAAGTCATGAAGTTGGGTATGTCTCCTGGGTGCTCCAGCTGATCTGGACAAGAAAATTTCAATTGCCTCCCTTCCCCTCTGAAGCATTAGTCTGTTGGTTTCCTGGCCTGTGGTAGCTCCTCATGGGAGGCAAGGGAGCTGTGCAGACTATCCCACTCTCTGGAATGGAGAATCAAAAGTATAAAGTAGCACACTCCGCTTTGCACCATATGCATCAGTGTTTTCAGATTTTAACTTCCTTCAGTGGTCCAAGGCTCAGCTTTCATCCCTGCTCAGGGACCTTCCAGACTGGGTGGCGAAGCCCCTGCCCTTTCTCTGAACCTCCTGGAGGCTGTCAGAAGACAAGTGCAGGCTTCATGCCTTTGGGATGTGCACTGCAGATTACCCACCTCCTGCTGAAGCTGCTGTTCATGACATATTTAAAGAGCAATTCGGCTCAACAGAGAATGTGACCGTGACTCTGTCTTTAGGCTGGGGAGAGGACCTAGGTTTTTTCCTTGCTGCAAGACCCCTAATGCATTAATTTTGTTATTTTATGTGAAGTTGCCACAAGGAGGGTTTCTTCTCCCCTGCTTTTGCTCTGCATAGTTCTACCTGTTAAGAGACAGTGAGTCTCAGAGCCTTTTTGGAGGTTTTAAAAACCTTTGGGAGTGCTGAGAATGTCTGTCTCTGACAAGTCTGTCCCAGTACACTGGGAGTTGAGAGTTACACACCAAGTCCACTCATGCAGAGTTGGGAAGTGAAACCAAGAGTCCCACATCCACAACTTTATTTGTTGTGCTGTTGCATAAAATGAGACACCAACTTATTTCTGTTTGTATATTCATTTGTATAGTTGGTAAAGGTGCCTTTTCCAGGGAGGAAGTCAGGACTGTGAATCCCATGTTGGAAATGGATGCTTTCTTACAGCCCGCATTTAGATGACCAAGATTAATGCCAATGATTGACAAGTACCATTATTCTTAGTGGATACTTTTGGACCACATCTTGAACATGATGGCATAATTTTCTATCATCCATATGCCTGATCCTCCTCACGTAGTATATAAGAAACACAGTGCTTTGGTTTCTCCTTATAGATTTAAGACAGTTAAATTTCATTTTTATGACAATAGCACTTCACTGTTCACCTTGCTTTACCTTCCATGTAGTGTTATTCTTATGTACTTGCTTAATTTTGCTGTCATGGGTAGTTGCACTGTCTGAACGAAGACCTAAGTCACCTGAATTAGAGGTGCAGATCCCTCACTGAAACTGGTTATATGGTCCACATCTACAGATATGCATGTCACTTCAGTTGGCCCCTTACTAGGAATTTCTTTCTTCAGATTCAGGTAACATATTCTGTATTTAGAGCAGTATTTCTGCAGTCCCACATGATCCATGTGCGTAGCTGTCTGTTTTTCATTGACTTCCAGTTATATATTAACCCCTGCTCAGATTGCTGGGGGTAAATATGATGAACTGTCTGAAAACTATTCATTTTATCCAGAGAAGGGAATTTATAATCTCTTTCCTGGTTCTTGGCTTGGTCATGTTGCTGAATTTCACTGCTCTTTTGTTGTGTTCTCCCATAGAACGATTTAAGTTTTGATTTTTGTGAGAAAACAGTGAGTGTTACGTTCTTGCCATTTTCCGACATAGGTCATTCAAGGCTATCCATTTTCTTATGCCAATATAAAGCATGCTTTAGAATATTGCTATGATGAGCAAGTGTTTTTTAAAGTTGAAGTATAACATATAAAAAGTTAAAGTATAAGCTTTTGTGCCTGGTAAAATGTGTAGCATTTGCTGTATAACTCTACAACATTACAGAATATGTAGAGAACTTGTGCCTAATTATTTTTTGGTCAAGTCTATTTTATCCAAGTTTGGAGATTATTCTTCCCAGCATTGCATCTGAATAACGCATACAACTTCCTTGACTTTTATCAGGCAGATGACAAAGACCCACAAGCTCTGCTAAAGGAGGCTTGTCTTTGTTTTATTCTTTTTCTGTGATAACAGTATGGAGTTAGAAAGCTTTCAGCTCTGGCAGGAGGATCAGCTCGGTGAGCTGTGCTTGCTAGGTTGTTTGAGTAGCAAAGCCATTTCTGCTGTGTTGTGTTCAGGTAACTTTTACCTTGGTAAGCATCTTGAAATCCATTTCCAATACCTTGCAGAGCCAAAAATCTTATGGAACACCTTCACCAGTTTACTCTGGCTGTCTAGTCTGTCTTTTCACAAGCTATGTTGAATTTTTGCATCTGCAATGACAATAAGTATTTTGAGTGCCTAGGGGAAATTTTTTGAGATATTTTCTTTGAAGATGCATTTTGTTAATATTCCTCATCTTTCAGGCAAGGACAATCTTGCTGTATGTTATTAGTGGTATTCAGCACTGTGAGCTATAATTCTGCTAATGTTAACCTGGTGGGGAAGGTCTGCTGATGGTCGCTGTAAGATCAAGAGGACATGTAGTCAGCAGGGTGGGCTGGAGAAAGTGAGGCTGTAGGAATGCAGTGTGTGATACAGACATTTGTGAGAGTTTTGTCACTTTTTAACCTAGGTGGGTCTGTTTAGTGAAAATAAGTTACTAGCACAGTCAATGTGCAGTTAATATTGCTCTCCCCTGCATTCATCAAAGTCTTTAAATACTTCTTGTGTTACAAAGGTAGCTTGATGTAGTCATCCCTTCACACATGTTTGAAATGGAGTAGAGTGGGAATAAGGAGGCAAAGTGTGGTGATATTGCCATTGGATTCAATGGTCTTGAAGGTCTTTTCCAACCTATACTATTCTATGATTCTGTGAAGCCCAAGATAACTTGCTAGCTTTTGTCTGTTCATTTTAAACCCCAATGAATAAACCCCATTTAGACATCTCACCCTTAACAACAGACTAACTGGAGTATTGCCAGGAAAACATAAGGTATTTAGCAGTGATAAACGGTAAATATCTACAGACCGAAAATACCGCAGATAACATATTCTGATACAGTTTGTTGTAATTGCAGTAGCTTTCTCCAGAATTTGTTACTTAGGTTGTTATTCTCTTACAGAATTTAAAAATAATATAAAATGTGCTATTAGAAGTTGCTATATAAATCTGAAATAATAGGGGGATTTGTGTTGTTTTTTGGTATGTGTCATTAATTGAGCAGTTTATTAAGTGACTGTGGAGACCCAATGTGGCATCCCACCCTCAAGGAGAAGGAAACATCCAAAATGCTCATAGATGCTCATGGTCAGAATGAATGGAAAAAGTCGGAGAGTCTACAAAAGCTTACGAAGTTTTACTAATAAATTACAATCTTGTCATGAAATTGTTGTAAGCTAGTTCCTGGTCTCCTCCTATAAAGCTAACAGCAGTGAGCTTTGGTAAAGGGGGTAGGGTGTAGGGGAAGAGAGAGAGGAAGATGGATGAAAGAGAGCAAGAGAGAAAGAAAGGAAAGGAGAAAGAGAAATCAACAGTCCTGATTTCAGAATGGATCCAGCTGATGGGATGTCCAAGTTTTGGGGGTACTTTTTTATAGATAGGTTTTTCTCCCACCCTGGAACTAAGTTTCTTGCTTTCTATGCAAATTAGTTATCATGCAGTCCATTTTTCTAGACCTTTCTGAAAAGGGGTGTGAGGGCTTTGGGGTTCTTGGGTGATCTTGATCCTCCCCTATGATCCGTATCTCTTTCTCAACCTCATTTCTTCATCTGTTCTGTACTGTATCATGTTTATCTCCCAGATCCAGAACATTTGTTCCAGAAAAGTGCTGCCCTAGCTCCTATGGCCCACCTCTCCAGCCACATCCTATTCTGTCTAGCAGTGGTTATTACCAACAATCCTTGGTTATTTCCACAACCATCCAGCTATCAGTGTTTGAGACATAGACATCAGCCTCTTTATCTTCTAAGCTTCTACAACCCAGCAGGGGGCACTCTTGGTGAAGTCAAGAAACTGCCTCTTTAGGCTCAGGTTTACACCATAATGAGGGAATCCCTAATCCTTGGGCTGTTTTTCAGGGGTGTGTGTTGAAACTTTGCAGTCTAGGACTGGAGCTATACACCACCCTTGCCAGTTGTACCCAGTGGGTTTATACATGAGTGGGAGCGCAGGCTGGGGTAGGTAGCACAGAAGAAGAAATGGAGAGACTCACCTTTTTTTCTGGGTGGTTGTTGGTTTAAGACCAACCCTTGGAAAGCTTTACAGCTTACTGTTCTTGGGCTTTATGTGAAAGCATCTTAAAATTAAATAAAAGCTGTGGTGTGTAGCACTGTAGATTTGGACATGGTCTAGGACTTTTCTTTTTCAAATGCCCCAGACAATAACAAGTCTAGTTTCTAATCCAATTCTGTTTCTTCATTATAAATTTTCTTGCAGTCTGGTGGCTATAAGCATCTTGGATGGGCTTTGAGCAACCTGATCTAATGAATGGCAGGGGGATTGAACTAGATGATCTTTAAAGTTCTCTTTTAACCCAAACCATGATATATGGTCCTTGGATCTTCCAAAAGCAATTAATGTTGTTTTAGGAATATGGTGTGGGGAAAGTCTTTAGTGATATCTTTTCCTTTACACCTTTGCAGAAAATAAATTTCTGATGCAGACTAAGAAGGATTTTTAAAATAATATTCAATAACAGATAAACTTGAATTAAGTTTATTGAGAGTTTTGATTTTAGATATTTTTCTGGGTATGAGACTTTTGCCTGTCACATCGTTCTTATGCTAATCTATCTCAATTCACTTGCAATGGCAATGCTTGACTTACAGCATCTTAAACTAGGCAAAAATTAGATTACAACTGTGATCTTTTTTAACCTGTTTTCACACAGTCTAAAACAGGGGTCCCCAAACTTTTCAAACAGGGGGCCAGTTCCCTGTCCTCAGACACTGACAATGTCGGGGGCCGGTTTCCTGTCCCTCAGACACTGTGGGGGCCGAACTATAGTTTGGAAAAAAATGAATGAATTCCTATGCAAACTGCACATATTTATTAGTAGTAGTGCACAAAAACAGGAAAAAAAATGCAATATTTAAAATGAAGAATTGTAATCAACAAAACCAAATAATATTTCAATGTGAACTATTCTTGGAATACCC
>JAWWLV010000100.1:47660003-47672925 GCA_035041135.1 Platyrinchus mystaceus
GGAGAGACAGGGGAGCCGCCCACCTCGCTGATGCCGCTGCCCCCCTCCTCAGCCTGGCCGCGCAGTCCGGAGGGGGGGGCCAGAAGGGACTGAAGGAACTTTGCAACACTGGGGCTCTGGTGATTTGCCTGAGTTGAGAGGCTGCCGACACTGACGCTGCTTGCCCGGCAGAGGAGACACCCCCGCCTCTCGCCCGACGCGCATCGCAGAGGAGGAGGAGGACAGGGCTGCTTGGTTTCCGACCCCAACCCCCGGGAGCGGGCCGGATAAGGGACTTTAGGGGGCCGGACCTGGCCCGCAGGCTGTAGTCTGGGGACCCCTGATCTAAAATAATACTGGTTTCGACTTCATAAAATTTTGCTCTTTTTGCAATCAGTAGATAATCCATCTCAAATGCTGGATTGGTGTGTTCTCTTCATACTTACAAACAGGTTTAAGAGAAGTGGGCCTGCAAAGCAGAGGATTTCTGCTGCTCAAAGGCATGAAATACTCAACCCATGCAGCTTTTATAATATTTGTATTCATGAACACACTATTGAAAACTAAACTCTGGACTTCTGTTAATGATTCTGGTGAAACTGATCAGTAGCAAAAGCAGAGCAGTTGCAGCATCCATCTCCAGCATCCTGTTCATGGATCAAATCTTGGTAGATTGCTGTAATTCTGTGGAGGTAATATCAGTAGTATTTTATTTATATCCCTTTTGCAATTTTACTGGTGTTTTTTGTTTTAACAACAGTAATCTGATTTACTGGTTTAAGATTAGTATTTATGTGGCTGCCAATAGGTAGAATGCTTCAGGGGAATCATTATTTTACTGAAATTGAACAGTATTTCATTCATGTAACGTATCAGATGTTAGATATTTAATGTACAGTATAGGCCATAATCATGCATAGTTCATCCCAGCCCTTAAATTTTGCCCTGTGTTCTTTTGCAATCACAATCTCTGCAAAGTTCTAGGTTAGGTTGTAAACAGAGGCCTTTGCTAACCAAGGTACACAAACACTTGTTTTTATGTTATATGAATGACACTCTCGTAACTTTTAGAGTCTTGTCAGCTATAGGCTTCTTGGAACATGTAGCAAGTGTTAGGCAATTATGAAGTGAGCAGGTCTTTGAGTGGTCACACAAATATTATTCAAATTGTAATGCTAAGATGTGGTGCTTAATGTTTGACTTTGCCATTTTTATGACAGTATATATACATGAGAAGGAAATGGTTTGAGATGTAATGCTGTATTTTCCACAATTTCTTTTTTCCAGAGCACAGACACTCTACCCTTGATGTTCTTAGAAAATGGAAGTCTCCCCCTACTTTCTTTGCTGCAACTAGACTTTCTGCCATGCTGAGTGGAAGTGGTGAAGTATATGCAAACTGCATGGTAGTAGACCAAGTAAGCTTATATTGAACTTTTGGCAAATTTTTCTTCATCTTCTGTTTATTTATTTCCATAATAGTAGGATCTTCTGGATGTGTCAGCAGTGGTGTGTTGTCAGTTAGTAAAGTTCTAAAATAAAACCACTAATACCTTACTCTTCTCAGCTGTATTTTGTAACCTATTTTTAAGGTCCCTGTTAACAATTTCAGTTGAAGACAGGAATTATTCTTCCAAGCCTATAAGGAGAACCCTAAGGCAGCTCTTCCTGTCTCTTCTGTGTGTTGGTGAGCTAAACAGTGTGTGCTTCTTTCTAAGAAACATTAACAATATTACTTGATCTTGTGCACTTCAGATTTCTGAATTCTGTGTACACTCAGAGAGGAATTTGATGTTGCTGGATAATTTCAGAAGTTAATTATAAGCTCATAGCAAACCTTATATGCTCAATAGAAATAAGATATTGCTGAAAAGATGAAGTTGATGTCCTGCGACTGTCATGGAAAAGTCAGAAGATTCTGACTTAGTATTCCTGTTTCTGATTTGTCACCAACACTGGAGATGACCCAAAGCGTCCAGAGCAATTTGTATTTGACATCACCGTGCTGCATCTGAAATCATCCTCCATGGTCACACTCAGATACATAATTTGGGCAGGGAGAACTGGGAGTTAAAGGGCATCTCAAGAGAGATGGGAGAGGACGAAGTCAGCAATCTGAAAGACCAGGGCTTTGGAGACGCTTGCAATCCTTCCTTTGTTGTTACTTTTATACAAGTGCTTTTTGGAGATTGAATGTTTTCACTGGCAGTGTGACTTTTCAGTATTATTCAGTATGGGTTTAGGTGACAGTAGCCTCTACCTAAAAGACTAACAGTGAACTGTGTTTTGTATCTTCTGCAGACTCAAAAGAAGAATTCAAAGAATTTTTACCAGAGAATAAATTCTCCTCCCCGTACCTGAGAAAACAGAATTCCCAAGTCCGTTTTTGTCTTTGTGCAATAGGAGGGGTGCTTCATGCCCATAATAGCTTAATGGCAAAAAATAAGAGTCTTTTCCCTTCCTGCCCTGGAGGAACTCTGTTCCAGGTTGTTTTTGTTTATCTCAAAGCTTAGGAAACTGCTGTTGAAAAATTAAAAGTGCACGATTTGTAGGCTGATTTTTCCAAATTAAATTGCACAGTGTTTGAATTCTTGTCTATATGTTTCCCACACTAATGTATTATGCATATTTTTTGCTTGATCCAAGGTTATTTTTAATAAATCCTATAAATATACGCATCAGTACGTTTAGTAAAAGGTGTAGTTACGAGGGAGAAATTCAGTAATAGTAATTAATAGTAATAGCATAGTAATAGCAAATAGTAATTCATTGCTATTCTAATTAGGGAAAAGAGTAATGAAACGTGTAGAATCTCTTAGCCATGTAACTTGCCTTCAATTCATGTTGTATAAAAAGTAATAGGGAAAAAACTCCAAAAAACATATATCTATAAATAAAATGGCAAGCTACTTTGGTTCTTGTTTCCTGACTATACATCTTATTATTGCCTCTTACCAGCATTCATTTTTACTTACAGACTGGAGATTTAAAGACTGACTACATTCATGGAGATGGTGTCAGCAGTGAAATATGTCTGAATCCCACTGACTCAGTCCCAATGGCTAAGAGCTCTTCGTCTCCCTCCCTTGAAGAGAATGATCAATATATGTATGTTCCAAATGAAGGAAGTCAAAGACCAGGATTAAGACACACCATTTCACCTTCTCATCTGTATCTAGCAGACTCATACCTTCCATTCAAGACCCATGGATTTATTAAGGATAGGGGCCAACTTTATGCTGACATGAAAAGAAGGTATGGAATTGACTTGATAATATGGCCAGAATAAGAAATATTTATAACCAGCTTTTATTTCAAAAGATGAAGCAGAATCTGGAGTAATAAATATCTGTACTGAGACGAAATCACTGTTTTCTGTCACTGATATTTATTGTCCTAATGATCTGTTTCATAAAGTAGCTATGAAGACATTTTTAACCAATAAAAATGTCCACTTTTATTAGACAAATGGATATTTTATACCTTTTTTCTTTGTATGCACATACTCTTTACAAAAAAAACAATCATCCCTGTCACTGCCATTGTGTCATTTTTGTCAGAAACCAGAATTTCGCTATGGTTTTCCTCAGTAAATTTTCCATTAAGAAAATAGTCTAAAATATGTGGAAGTCTCTGAGAATCTTTCCATTCTTTGCCTTGGCCTGTGGGAGGACCATGTTATTTCTGATTGTGTATATATTTTTTATCTCAAAAGACATAGTGCAGAGTACAGCTGTTTCTGAAAGGTTCAGATTGTTTTCTGCTCCACTGCTGGTACACAAGGATTGCTGGCAACAGAGCTGTTTGTCTGAGGAGCCTCTTCTTTAAGCCAGAAGCCTGGCTTTAGGTCACAGTGAGAACTTGGCTTCAGAAATTCAGAGAACTTGGAAGATGAAACTATAATTTTGATTTTAACAATTAGGTTTTAACAATTAATTTAAAATTTATACAATTTAAAAATAATTTTTCTTGATGAAAGGGCTTTATTGCTTCTCTGGATAGATAAGGCATGAAATAAGTTCCTTCTTATACAGGAGGAAATTTGAACCTTGTTCCCACCTTTTAAGAGTGTTAGGACTAGCTGGAGATAGTCTATGTAAAAACATATCAGATCTGTGTAAAAATATTAAGGAAGTAGTAGTATCAGCAAATTATTAATTGAAGTGGGCAATAAAATTCTGTCTACCTTCATTTTCAGTTTCTTATGCAACTATAAAGTCCCACTAGGAGTCTTCTACATAGGTAATACAGTAAGTGTCAGACAAAGATTTTTTCTTTCCCAATCTTCTTTTTCCTTTTTTTTTTTTTTTGCTAGCTATAGGGATATCATGTAGATTACTCTTCCTCTAGTAATCTACATGAACTAAGCTTCCTCTTCCTCTAGTCAGAAACATTTTTATCCTATACATTTTAAGGTACTCCCACCCTTTTTAAGACCTAGGTCAGGTACTGTATCAGGATTTTAAGAGCGTATATGAATTTTCAGAGACACATTATTGGCCTTAATATGTCATATGACATGTGAGTGATACAAATATTACACATAAAATAAGACTACCAGTGTGTGATTCTATTTTTAAACCAGCTTTTTATGTCAGAAAAATTCCCTGAGTAAATTACCCCCAGTAAGTCATGGATACTTGTCTGTTGACACAGGCATGTATTGCTTTTACAATTTCAATATGTGACAGTAACTGATAGCGCATTTAAATAACTTGTTTCTGAGATATCACGTAGGCCATTACTAGGAAACACAGTGAAATACTGTCTCCAGATTTGTAATAAGGACGTAGTTTCAGACAGTATTGATAGATCTGTGCTTCAACAAAGTAGTGGTGTGTGAAGGAATTTTTATGCTATTATTCCTGGTAGGAACCCTGGCTATTTAGAAATACCACACATAATTTAAAGTTTTATGTTTGAAAGTTGGAATGTTATTGCAAGCAGTCAACCATTCCTTCCAGTTACTCTGATCAAGAGGCTATGAACTTGCCTTGTTACCTTGCAGGTAACAGGACCCATCCTGGGAAACTCTGGTACTGCTGAGAAACCTTAGGGTAGTCTTCTGCTCAGGAACCCTTGTCAATCAAGTAGTCTCTAGGTGTTTGGTGTATTGCTTTAGCCAGAGATTTTTCAGTCTGTAGTTCTATATGTTTTTAAATTTATATCTTTTGAAAAGAATCTTATAAACTGTCTTAGACCCTGTTTCATCTCTGTTGTTGTTTTTCTCTTTCATCCTCTATCATGAAGTCACAGATGTAGAAAAAAATATCTCTGTGAACAGGCATATCATATCTCTCAAATATACAAATGCACAAAATATCCATCTATATCCATGTATCTTAATACTGAAATCTGAGCTAGTTGTCTGAGTTATTATTATTGTCTGAGTTCTTATTATCATCTATATAGAGAGGCAGGTTCATGTGTGGAACAAAGCATCTCATTTCAAGGGAAATGCTTAACATGGGTCTAAAAATCATCCTTCAGAGATGACTAGCTGTGGTGGGAGTTTGCTTGATCATTGGTAATACTGACATCTGCACTTCATGTCTCCAAGGCTGGGTTAGAGGAGTCCTGTTCAGTGACTAAGTACCTGTATTCTGGTACTGGTAATCACCTGGACACAGGACACAGGACAATGATGGTGGTTTGGGTTGTCATTGATGAGAGCATTCAGTAGTATCTTTGCTTGTTGCATTAAGGTTGAGATAAATTGTTACAAGGAATTCAGGGATATTAAGGACTTTGTTGTCTGCTTCAGTTCAAGTCTTGATGACCTTGAAGTAGATGGTGGAAGAGGAGGTGCTTTGGACAGATCCCATATTTACTACCCTTCCCTCTGCTCTTCAGAGGCCATGGCTTCTAGCAGAGATGGATTAGACTTATCTACCAGTCTGCAGCCCAAGGTATTTGATACTATCTTGGTTTGAATTGTTTTCCTTTTAAGTAAATCACTGAAGCTATGTGAGAAATATCTGAATCTGAAAATGAAAAATGAGTTCTCTGTTGGCACTGTTAGTGTCATCAGAGAGAGCACTCGTACAGGGTTGTGAAGCTGAAACTCCCTGACTGTGACTGGGCTGGGCAGCAACTATGGAAATGGTCCATCAGACATTTGCTTCGACTTTAAAAAAACTCATCATTTATCAGAAGTATTTCAAAGGAAATATCTCAGATTCAGTGAATCAGCATTTTCTAACCAAATTATGTTTCATGAGGAAATTTTTAATCAGCTGTAATTACGTGAAAGAGTAACAGCTTTGTAAAGTGTAAGAGTCCTGCTGCCTGTTTTAAAACAATTTCTACACTGAGGGAAATTCAGTTGGGTTTTATACATTGAGCAATGCAAATCTCTCCTCTTTGCTAGTTTTCTGAAGTATCCTGTCTACATTACCTTTCATTAGACCATGGTGCCATTTCTGAGATCTTTAGACACATATAGAGTTATTTATAATTTGTAGAAATTCTTTATGTTTTTTTTAGGCACACTTGTTGCCACTGTAGAACTTTATCTGACCTTTAGCAAATGATTACAAGAAGGGAGAAAAAGAGTTCAGCATAAACACTGAATTCTGTTATGGCTACTTTTAAAAACAGTAAGGTAAGCACTTTACAGGAGTTTTAGGAGTAGGCTCTGTTGAAATGTAAATGATCCATCAAAAATTAGGGGATTTTCTTTCAAGGCTTACTGTTGACATATTTTTTCATTAATAACAACAACAACAACAACAACAACAACAAAAGAAACCAAACAAACAACACAGAGGAAAGAGAAAAAGGTCAGCTCCTTCCTTTAGAAACTCTGACATCAGTAATTATCATGCCATGGCCTTGGTCTCCATGAAATGTTCTTGAGATATTAAAGTACTAAGATTAATGCCTCCACTGGTAAAAGAGGACAGCTTGGTCGTCAGATATAATGGCCAACAACGCTGTTTGGATGTGGCCTGTCACCAAACTGGAGAAGAATGTAAGCTTTCTCTTAGTCTAACTTGCATGCACAAATTATTTCCTCTAACATACAAAAATTTACTGTGATAGAAGTATGACAGACTTGCTAAGAATTCACATGAATCAGAAATTGAACTTCAACTCAAAGATTTAATGAAACCAGGAAAGTGTATGTGTGTGGTCAGCTGCCTTTCTTTCAGAAATTTTGTGACTGATTTTTTTGTTTCTGTTGCTGATGCATTTCAAAATGACAGTTTTAATTTGTTGCAATTTCTTGTAGGAATGCACACTGCTTGGGATTCGGTCACGCTCCTATTCCTGCTCCTCACCCAAAGGATTGGTAGGAAGACCTCGCATTCCTCGGGACTTTGCAGTTCAGGATTCAAATGAAGGTCAGGCTTTGCACAACCTCATCCCATACCTGCCTGCTTCAGGCCCAGTGCTGATGGCTTTACTCAGGCCTGTCCTGTACACAGCTCATCAGTGTGTGGGTCCAGTAGCCTTTAGGTAGCCCTACTGTCGTCCCTCACTCTTCTCTCGTATACAGTCTTATGTTCTCCCTGATATATCTGCTGATCCTTGGGAGGGCACACAAACTGGGAGAGCAACAACCACAAGAAATAATGCAGGCAAGAGCAGTAATCTTCTGTCTGGAAGATTCTCACCCCAGCATCCTGCTGAGTGCCTGACAAAGACCAAGACCAGGAGGAAGCTCAGGATGACACAGAAGAGATGTCTGAGAGGGCAGGTGACTCCAGTTTCCAAAAGACCCTAGGGAATCTCTGAAACAGAGATGGACGGTAGTCATTTCTACAGGCCGGGAAGCAAAACCCACCCTTTTCAACAAGTGGAGTCAGAGATGTTTCTGCAAGAAGCTTGTAATTTTTCACAAATTGTTTCTGACACGCGTTATTTCTAGACAGTTTCATATTTAGAAGACAACCCATACTTTTCACAATGAGGGTATGGGTTACGTTTGAAAACCTTATGAAGTGTGAAATGCACATACTGGGCTTTTCATACAACTCACATGAGTTAATAACCACCTGCATTTCCATAACTTGACCTCTGTTATACTTCCAGCTTGTCTTTCACTCCAGCATACCTTTAGTGGTCCAGTAGTCCAGAGCAAGAGGCAGGACATGTGAGTAACAGTGAATCAGATGGGATGGACACCCAGAGAGGTTGTGAAATGCCCCATCGCTGGAAGTGTTCAAAGCCAGGTTGAATGGGTCTTTGGGCAACCTGGTCTAGTAGGTGGCATGCCTGCCCATGGCAGGGGGCTTGGAACTAGGCCATAGAGTCATGGAATTATTAATGTTGGAAAAGACCTCCAAGATCATTGATTCCAACCTTTCACCGAACACCATCATGTTAAGTAAACCATAACATTAAATACCACATCTAGTTGTATATTGAACACTTTCAGGGATGGTGACTCCACCATCTCCCTGGGCAGCCCATTCCAATGCTCGTCTATACTTTCAGTGAAGAAATTCTTCTTGAGGTCCAACCTGAACCTCTGTGGCACAGCTTGAGGCTTTTTTGTCTTATCCTCTTGGCCATTTTGTCTTATCTCCAGTTGCCTGAGAGAAGAGGCTGACTCCCACTTGTCTACGACCTCCTTGTACGAGGTAGAGAGTTGTAGAGAGTGATAAGGTCTCCTTTGAGCCTCCTTTTCTCCAGATTAAACAACCCCAGCTTCCTCAGCTGCTCCTCATATGACTTACTCTCTAGACCCTTCTCCAGATTCACTGCCCTTCTCTTGACGTGCTGCATCAACTCCAATGTCCTTCTTGTAGTGAGGGCCCAAAACTGAACACAGGATTTGAGGTGTGGCCTCACCCGTGCCGAGTACAGAGGAACAAGCACTGCCCTGGTCCTGCTGGCCACACTATTGATGATACCAGCCAGGATGTCAGTGGACACTTTTGCCACCTGGGCACACTGCTGCCTCATGTTCATCTGCTGTCAACCAGCGCCCCCGGGTCCTTTTCTGCTGGGACACTTTCTGGGACTCCTTCCCCAGTCTGTAGTGCTGCCTGGGGTGGTTGGGACCCAAGTGCAGGACCTCGAACTTTGCCTTATTGAATCTCATACTCTTGGCCTTGGCCCATTGATTCAGCCCGTCCAAATCCGCCGCAGAGTCTTTTCACCCTCCAGCAGATCAACACTCCCATCCAACTTGGTGTGGTCTGTGAACTTACTGAAGGTGCACTCAATTCCCTCATCCAGATTGTCCATAAAGGTGTTAACCAGGACTGGCCCCACTACTGAGCCCTGGGGAACACCAGCCACCAGCTGGGTGTAACTCCATTTACCACCACTCTCAGGGTCCAGCCATCCAGCCAGTTTTTAACCCAGCCATGCTCTAAGTTACAAACTGTCCAAGCCATGTGCTACCAGTTTCTCCAGGACAATGCTGTAGATGACAGTATCAAAGGCTTTTCTGTAACTCCAAGTAGACAACATCCACAGCCTTTCCCTCATCTATTAGGTGGGTCACCTGGTCATAAAAGGAGATTGGCTTGGTCAAGCAGGACCTGCCTTTCCTAAACCCATGCTGGCTGGGGGTGATGCTCTGGTTGTCCTGCAGATGCCAGGTGGTCAAATTCAAGATAATCTGTTCCATAACCTTCCCTGACACCAAGGTCAGGCTGACAGACCTGTAGTTCCCTGGATCCTCCTTGACTCTTCATGTAGATGAGAATCACACTTGCCAAGGTCCAGCGGCCTGGGACTTCCCTGGTTAACCAAGACATGATAAAGGATGGAGGATGGCTTGGCAAGCAATTGTGCCAGCTCTCTCCGTACCCTAAATGATCTTTAGGGTCCCTTCAGACACTAAACATAAACCTTCTATGATTCTAGGACACTGAATGTGAAAACATGCGAAGCCCTGTGGCATGTGCTTAAAACAGAATTCCTTTGATCCTGCAGCTGAAGGTGTCACAGCCCACTAAACTTCACCCAGACACCATTATCTGCCCTGACCTGATCTGTGCTTGGACCCATTTCTTTTTCATTCTTTTTCCCCTTCCTCCTGGGACAGTCAGTGCTGGACCTTTACATATCTTGTGGAGAAGGTGGAAACTCTTTCTTGTCCTTATTTTGGAACCAGGCTGTTCTTCAGCCTGCACTGCAGATGTGGTATAATGCTGGGAGGGAGGGTGGTGGTCTGCTGAGGTTCCTGCTGGCACTTGCCTGCCACCAGCATATCCTGCCTTGTCAAGCATTTTGCAAGGATGGGAGCACTGAAGTGTTTGGCAACTGGCAGTGGTGATCAGTGTCTGAGGCAGGCATAGCTGTGTTCACTTCGAGCACTTGTGTCTGCATACACGACTAGCCTAGAAGCTTGGTCCAAGAAGCTAGGTCAGATAATTCATCCTGTTTTCTGTAGGTTGTAGTCAGTCTTGGTCTGTATAGGACACTGCACACAGAAAACCTGCCCCTTCTGCTCTGCCAGCTGCCAGCACTTTTGACACCTTGCTCAGAGCTTAGCTATGCAGGAGGGAGGCTCAGCTGACCTTGTACGTTGTGATGAAATGTAAGCCAAAGCAGATGGATGCAGGATGACAACAGGACTGTTTTTCACACAGAGTATGAGAAAAAGGATGGGAAAGGACCATCCATTTCTGATGAAAGCTTTCCAGTATGCTCAGGTTTAAAATAACTACCTGCTTTTCTTTGAGAGGGTATTACCAGGTTGTAATAGTAAAGGATTTGTCCCTTCTCTGTAGATGGTGTGCTCAAGAACAGTGGTCCATCCCTCCTGCAGGCCCTTACACTCTCTAAGTCAGTGTCTCACCTCCACCCTTCTAGTAAGTACTTCAGTGCCAATGCCCTGGTGCTATTTTGCATGAGACTGTCTTCATGTCCCATGGATGCTTGGTGTTGGTTTCCTATGAAAGCATCCTGTAGCACAGGTTATGCCAGATAATGAACAGAAATGCCCTTTTATTCTTGCTGCTTCTTCAGTAAGTATTTTATTTCTACTAACCTGAAGTCTACATCCATCTGAAGAGATGCTGATTTCAGTGAAGAGTGTTTAAGTTTGTATCTAAAGAAAGCACAGTCTGATGCTTTGACTTAGGCAAGTGTTTGAGAATCTTTCTGAACCATATCTGTGATAGCTTTGCTAAAATTGTTTGCAAAATGGAGTAGCTTCTAATTTGAAAATGGTCTCTATAGTTTTGAGCTTATTTTCTTCCAAAACAACTCAACTGGATATGTTATGCTTTTTTTTTTTTTTTTTTTTTTTTTTATTTTAGAGAGCTTGTGAAAAGTATCTCCTTGAGTCCTCTGTTTCTAGGATTGTAGAATCATAGAGGATACAAACACATTAAAGATCCTGTGCAGTACATAGAGTAGTAACATTCCTCTTTTCATAGAGGGATTTAAATTTTTTTAATACTGTAGATAAAGCTGCATAAGACAGGTAATTACGAATGTTAGAAGAATTTCATTAAGATATTTTACAACATAATATGACAAGCAAAATGAATCATGAATCATTAAAGTATGTGTTGTTTAAAAAAACAAAAGAATTATTTTTTGTTATTCTTAAAAATAGGCTGTTTGCAGAGACTGGCATTCACTGATACCCATCTCAGTTCTGGCAGATTCTGTCAACTAAAAGTTTTTGGTATTAACCTAGGAGAAGCTGTTTCTAATGTGTGTACGTTTTTGCCTTCCTAATTTTCAAATGACATTGCAACCCTTCAACGGCAAGCTTATGGCCTAGTGGAGGGTATGAGTTTCAAATAAACTTGATGACCTTGCAATCTGAGTGCCTGATGGCTGTTTTTGTCTTGCAGAGCTAGTGTACAGTCTGCCTGAGCAGTCCCGAGAGAAGAAGTATGGGTATGTGTCATGGAGCTTCTGGGAACAAGGTGCTGTGCAAGAAAGCCATCTGGGGAGCTATGTGGGGAAGAGGCATTGGCACCCCTTCTAGCCAGAATGTGGGCAGTGATTTAGAGGAGACCTCCCTGCCCAGGGCATCTGTGGGCCCTTGCCTAAACCCTGTGCCAAGCTCAGCCTGGCTCTCACTGCACACATCTTGCAGCAGGGATTTGCTGTGCAGCACTGTGGGATGTGCTAAGTAGGCATGGGCTCCTGTCTGCTGTGCAGCTCCTGTCCACTGTAGGAGTGTCCAAACCTCCTCAGTGAAAGCGGTGGAGCTTCTGATACCAACCAAAATCTAGGCAAGCTTGTTACACATTGCATATGAAGAGTGCTCCATGGGCAAGTGTTCCTCCTTTTTATAGAGGGATTGCAATCTTTTTCATAATGTCTGCTGTACCCACAACAAAACATGTAATTATAAATGTTAGGTGACACAAGCACCATCCAGATTCTACTGTGTGTAAATGAAGGGACTGTTCCCTCTGGAATGAGGTTTTTTCACTGGTCTCTGTTTTAGGATTCAGGAGGAGGAATGGAATAAATATGTTGTACCCTCAAAAAATGAATCTGAAAAATGTAAAGTGAGTCGGACTTTCAGTTTTCTGGTGAACAGAATGACCAGCACACGAAATAAATACAAGGTAACTTGGGATTTATGTTTATATTATTATGTATAATTATTTCACTGTAATTAAATAAATTATAGATGAGAATCTAAATTTTCTTGTAAAGATAAGTTGCTGTTTATTACAAAACCACAAGAGTAATAGGAAGAATCTTTTACCTATTTTTAAAATTTAAAACATATACAGGATACCCTGAAATGGCCTTCATATTAAAAATCAGCTTTCCTTTTAAACAGGGGTCCTCAAACTACAGACCACAGGCTGGATACGGCCCCTGAGGGTCGTCAGTCCGGCCCGCTGGTGTTTACAGAACAATTAGGTAACAAAATGGACTAGCCTGCAAGACCGCATTCCGAGTTAAATGTTCCTCAACACTTTGTCTGTGTGGGGAGTTTGGCTGTTGCCGAAGCTGGGGGGGGCAGGGGTTAAGAAGTTGCTTTTTTAGTTTTTTTTTAGTG
>JAWWLV010000100.1:47673025-47684529 GCA_035041135.1 Platyrinchus mystaceus
TTTTTTTTTTTTTAAGTCCAGCCCCCGACAGTGTCTGAGGACAGGTAACCGGCCCGCTGTTTAAAAAGTTTGAGGACCCCTGCTTTTAAACAACAGCCTTAGCTGAACAATATGAAGTATTTCCCCTGCCATTTTTTTGTTATTAGTAATTTCATTTGATGATTTGGCCAAAGTTTAATTCTATGAATTGCATTTAAGAAATATTTTTCTTTGTTAAATAAAATTAAGAGATATGGGCCTGTTCTTGGAATTGCTCTCAATAAGTAATTAAGTCTTTAACTTCTACATTAGGATGGAGTTAGTTGAATTTGACTTCTTTGAGGTTAGTGGGACTTCTTGCATGAGTAAGCAGTGCTCAGCATTAAAAAGCTGGAGATTTGAGGCCTGCATAGCCAAACTTACATACTATGGAACATTAGAACATTTGTAATTTAATTTTGAGACATCTTAGTTTTAGGTTAATGGCATCAATTAGCAGCTTGAGAGATAGATTTCACCTACAGGCTTTTTCCATCTGGCCTTTTGGCAGTTTTGCTGGCTCCCTAGTATGCTCTCCTGTGCCCCAGAATATCCTAATGTTGCATGGATGTGAAGATGGTTGTGTGAGGTGGTATCTTCAAGAGCATCAGAACTGGCCATGAACGTGTATGTCTGGTCCCGTAGCCATACACTGGCCTATGTCTCTGTGTTCTCCTAAAGAATAACTGTCAGTACCTACAAGTATACTATACGTATATTTATGCTAATAGGAGTACTCTAAAACAAACAGAATTTATCAATTTTTTTACTGCTCATTAAAAATAGATTGTTTCTAATGTCTTCTAAGATCTAAAGACAACTTGTATAAATTTGCATAACTGCAGCTTTAACTACAGAGCATGAGCTGTATATAGCAGAGGATGTACGCACTGATTTTTTTTGGTGTGTGCAGTGAGTCAATAACACTGCTTAAATTTTCTGGCCCTCTCCTTTTTCTAGATTTATAAACGTATTTCTGCCAGTCTTCCTTGATAATGCTTCCTGGCTTAGCTGCCAGTGAAAGCAATGCCTGTATCACTTTAGGACTTCATCAGTGATGGATGTAATAGTACAGTATGCTGTTGCAAGTCTTCCAGGTCAGGGAATAAATGTTTGAGAATAATTTGCCCTTAAAAGGGAATATTTTACTGGTTTGAAGATTGAATAGCTTTATCTTGTTTTTGAGTGTCTTTTTAAATTTATTTATTTTTTCCTGCTTCTGGTATTGGGGATGAAGACAAAAAACAAAGATACCAAAGATAAAGAGAAACTCAACAGACACAATTTTACAAATGGAACCTTCCCAGGAGTTATGCCATGTATGGTCTGTGAAAAGGCTCTCCTAGGAAAGGAGTCACTGCAATGTTCTTGTAAGTAGCTGCTGGCTTTTGCATGTGAATTTACAGTGTTCTGAATGCTGCTTTCAGAACCTAGTTCAGTGTGTTGTTTGAAGAAGAAACCTTGTCTATATTTGGAAGTACATACTTTATGTAATGAGCTGAGGTTGACAAGGGAGAGGGAGAAGGAGCAGCAGGTGACAGAGTCAGTCCATCTTCTAGCCCTAGCTCATTAGGCAGAAATCTCTTCCTAGCCAGTGTCTGCTCATTGAAGTATTCTTCTGACTAGTTTAGTAAGTGAATCTGGAGAAGGGAAAAACTGAAGCCTTGGAGTACATTTTCTGCAAACTGGGGACCTTGTTTGGTGCCAGGCTTTGAAACGTCCCTTCTCTTTCAGATTGCAACATGATTGTACATAAGAGTTGCAAGGAGCGCGCTCCCGTGTGCACCAAGGTAACCTCCTATCTGATCTTACTGTAGCATACCTACTTTCCAAGGGGTCTGGAAACATCATGAAGGGAAAAAGAAAATACACACAGCCTGCCCAGACCCAGTGTCTGTATGCAAAGGGCTGCAAGGGTAATCAAAATGTCTCATGTGAGGAACAGAACAAACACTGTGCCTAAAGAACAATTTTTAGTAGGGCATCAAAAACAAATTTAAAGAGGTATTTATATTTTTGAAGAGTTGCAAGCTCAAATTGTGAAATGGTGTGCCAGAAGGATTACGAAAGGGATTGAAAAGAAAAGCTCAAAACCATAGAGAGACCCTTGTGTAGAAGGGGGGATCCCATATGTTTTGAATAGTGGAAAGCAGAGATGATAGGGGCCCTGAGAGGTGACCTGATCCATCCTCCTCACCCTTGGGCAGTCTCACTTCTAGGTAGCAAGGTGGACAAATGTTTGTTTGACCCATTCTGGAAAATATCTGGAGGAGGTGACTCCACAGCTGCCTGCCTAGGCTGCACTCCCAGTGTTCAGCTGCCACTACAGACAGGGCAAAATCAGCATTAGATCTGATGGATACTGCCTTAACTGTTAAGTAGGAATGCGTGCATGGTGAGGTTATCGTGACAAAGACAGAATTTAACCAGATGTGTAAGGCCTCTGCTGTCTTGAAATAAAATGGGATTTGCAGAGAAATACGCCACAGTGATGTGGGTCATTTTTCAAATCAGTGGAGTGAGTCTTTCTGGTGTAGGTAGGTTTTGTATCATGGTGGCTTGCAAGGAGAGCATGTTCCCATACAGATTCTTTAACATAAACAAATCGTAAACTGTACATAAATCAAGTGATTTAAATTTTGGTTATAATTGCATTCTTATAGCCTTGCACAAATTTCTGGGCAACTTTGGGGCATTAAGACAGCTGAACTGACAGCTTTAGTTACTGGGGCTGGTGGGTTATTTGTCAAGAGATGCCCCCACCACCCATCAACATCTCAACAAGAATGAGATTCAGAAAATGTTCACTGACCCACTTGAAGTGAACTACAGGCCTAAGCACAGCAGGATTTTGCTACAGGTTTTGCAAAAGTCCACTTTGAAAGGGAGATCAATTCTGCCTTTGATAGCCAGACTTCCTTAGATAGTGTCCTGCCACAAATGCTTTGAGCTTATTTGAATATAAAGCCCTGAATGTGCACTTTTCTTACAGCCTTCACAGGGAATACTCACATAGAGGAGGTTAAATGTTGTAACTCAGTAGTGACTCTGCTTAGAATAAAGAGTTTTATATTGTAGTATAAATAGTATTCTACTTGGAATATTTTTATCTGCCAATAACTAATAAAATTAGTTATTGGAAGAAATTAGAACCATAATTTAGATCTACTTTTTTGTAGCCCTTTGTGTGATGGTATATAGAAGTGAGTTACTGACTCGACTGTTAAATGTGTTATCAGCTATGCAATTTAAATAAAATTCTTCTCCTTTCAGAAATCCCAGGAGAGGTACCGTAATAAAAACAAGCCCCAGGCTGGTGTAATAAGTAAGTTAGGTGTAAACCTAACCCTTCAAAGTTAAACCTTGGTTAAAAATCAGGGGACTGATAGCATGAACTTTGCTGCATCATTTGTTTTTATTTTTCATTTCAATATCTATAAGAAACCATGTGTGTCTCTAATGTGAACAGGATTTTTGAAGAGATAACTGCTGAATTTACTAATCTTCTACTAAAATCAGTGGAAATCTACTACATTTTCAGTGAGAACAAAAATAAAAAGTAGTTGGTTCTGTTGAGTATGTAGTTTACCTTGTGCACAAATATTTGTGCACCTGTGTTCGGTTTGCAATGTTAGAGCATGTATGGTTAGAGATTATTTTCTTATCAAATAATATCCATGATGGAGCTATTCCACTTTGCCTACATGCTTATTTTTATATTCCATGAGACAGCATTGTGCTCTTGTACCTCAGCAAGCAGATATTTTTGGTATCCAGTGTAGGTCATTAAGAACACCAGATAACGTTTTTCAATAGAAGTGTGTTCTTGATGACATACTCTTGATTGTTTGTCAAAATGTTGTGTTGTGCTTTGCCTCACAGATTCCTTGCCTGGAGGCATTCCACAGATGGTGCTCTCCTCAGTGCATCCTTCTTCCTCTGTGCCTATTGGACTGTCTTATGGAAAGAGGGAAGCCTCACAGCAGTCCTACTTCTTGTCTGAAAGCGTCCCCAGTGCCAGTTTTGAAAGGTAGATGGGTAGCTGCCAAGACACTATGCTAAATACATAATTCAGCATTTCTGTGAAAATTGAAACCATGAAATAAATGTGTGATTTTTTCTTTCTTCTGTAGAAGAGCTACACAATTTTCTGAACAAGACTCTGAGACTAGCCCTTGGAGGTACAAGTCACAGTCTGAAGAGATGTTACAAGCATTAGGGACCTTTTCTTCAATGGATGCTTTTATGGTGGAAGGTGAGAAGAATTGCAGAGATGTTATGTCTTATAGCCTGTATTGGAAAGGGCAAAATAGAAAACCCCTTAGCTGATGCAGGAAGAGACTTCATCTCCTAAAAGAAGAGCACCTATTTTTGGTAATTACAATGGCATCCCTCATTAAAATGATAAAGTAGACACATTAGTCTTAAAATAGAACTTTTCTTCCATGTAACTAACTACTTTATAACTTTTAGAATACATTGGTATGTTATTCCCATTTTAAAATAACAGGGATAAATGTATTTGGCATCTTTGCAGAAACAGAACAGTAATATACTTTTCTTCTGTGTCCATCCACCCAACTTTTTGATGGCATCCATTGCAAACTGTAGACCTACAGTACTTGTGTTTCCTCAGTAGCCCCAAGGTCTTTCATCCTACTGGTGAATTTCCCTCCTGCAATAGTTACGTAGCCTTGCAAAGTGAATAGAAATAGGCTTTTTCTGTAGCTAGGTGTGAGACTGAATTTCAAAGCTGAAGGGCGTTCACTCACATAGGATGGTGTAGATATCACTCACTGGACATCTACTGTTGGAAATGCTGGAATTTATTTTTAAATTATATAAAGTTTCTTCAAGCAAAGAATTATAAGGATTTCATCTGAGAAGAGAAGAGTAAGGTATTTTTATTCACTTGCTGTCACAAAAGCAGTTCAACACTTTGGTAATGATATTGACATCTGGCAAACTTCTCTGTTGTAAAGCCAGTGCCAGTGTTTGCAGAAGCCTTATCTATAATTCAACCCTGTGATGTGTTCCTCTCACTATGTGAATAGATCTGCCTGAATGGGACTTCCTGTACTCTTCATATATGTGGTGTTAAAGAAATATAAATTTTGTCATAGATGATGTGGATTTGTCTCAGTGGACTGATCTCCGCACAAATGCAGAAGAGTTTGAGGCAGAGTCCTGGAGTCTTGTTGTCGATCCAGTATTCTGTAGCAAGCAAGAAAAAGATGTCATCAAGCGTCAGGATGTCATATTTGGTCAGTATTTCAAAAGTTTGTGTAGGTTTAAAAGCAATTTTTTGTATCAAATAGAGAGGGAACCTACATGGTTTATGTCCAGAACAATGAATTAAACTCAAAACAGTAAGAAGTTTCAAAGAAAATTTTTGTCATCAAATTTATGATGTGTCTTAGAACTAAAGAAATGGATAGTAGTGACTACCAGAGACATACTTGGCCAGTTTATTGAATGGTTGGAGTTGAAAGGTACCTCATCCAATCCCCAGCTCAAGCAGTTGCCACCCCAGCTTCAGCAGGATGCAGTTGAGAGAACTGTGCCAGAGCCAGATAAATTAAGTCTTCCTCCTGACATAATGTCTTATATTTTAGGCTCACACAGGAAAAGGGATTATAATCGTATATTTGAATGTTGCTAAAGTCTATCTTAGAAGGCATGCAAAATATTCAGGTGATTACTGTATTATTTTGTTTTCTTTTGTACTGCAGAGCTGATGCAAACAGAAGTACATCACATCCATACCCTGTTCATTATGTCTGAAATATTCAGGAAAGGGATGAAGGAAGAACTGCAGCTCGATCACAGTACAGTGAACAGAATATTCCCCTGCTTAGATGAGCTACTGGAGATGCACAGGCAGTTCTTCTGCAGAATGAAGGACAGGCGGCAGGGATCATGTGAAGCAGGGAATGAACGTAATTTTGTCATCAGCAGAATTGGAGACATCCTTGTGCAACAGGTAGATATGTCAACTCTGTTAAGCCTTTAAATGCTCAAGGTTCCCAATTTAAACAATTTTTCGACTCTAAAACATTTGTGGGTAAGAAGACAGCTATAGTTGCCTCATAAAATTCAAAAACTGTCCTGTCCAGATTATTCAGGGTAAATAGCAAAAAATCATTGCTGCCAGGTAACTGTGACGAACTTGGGATGAACTTCTACCTATGCGGTATGAGTTACAAGGAAAATTATGAACTTGGTCCTGTTTGAGGTAGAAGGCTGCTGTCATACCAGGGACTGCAAAAAATGGATTCACTTTTCAATGGATTCACTTTTTTTAACGATTGAATAGGGGTGTGAAAAACTGCCTGATAATGGAAAAGAAACTACCCATTTCTTGTATTGATCTCGGGATACTGCTCACTAGAGAAGGAGTGGTCACAATGTGTTTATTGTGGCTGAAGAATGGCTATCTAATAGCTTGCCATTCACACTTCAGTTCCTCCAATAGGGAGAATGTGGCTTCTCACCTGCAGTCAGTCAGTTTTCTCTCCATTGAAATAAAGAACTGATCAGTTTTCCTGTCTAGAAGCAGTGTGGAGACCAGACAAAAGCAAATAAACCTCAAAGAAGTTATGCTTGCAAAGAGGTGAAGGAAATGCTGTTATAATAACTGTTCCAGCTGTTATTGTCAAGACTGTAGTGAGGTTGCTTGTGCTCTCTCCAGCCTATATTCCCCTTCTTGCTCCTAAAAACAGCTAGGCCATTTTCATTCTGTAGTGACACGCCCTCTAGTGAATTCAGGGAATTTGAGAAACAAATAGCATAAAAATTCCCTATTCATACAAAACACATTAATTTAAGATATACAGTTCCCTGTCTGAATCAATGTTGAGCACAATTCACTTAATAATTTCTTCAGTTTTCAGAGGAAAATGCAACTAAAATGGAGAAAATATATGGAGAGTTTTGCAGCCATCAGAAAGAAGCTGTTAATCTCTTCAAAGAGTTGCAACAAAACAAGAAGTTCCAGAGTTTCATTAAAGTAAGTTAATGTGGAATCATGATCACTATTGATGGAATTCTCAGGAGAAAGATACATAGGTTTTACTTGGATATAGGATTGGAATTATATTCAATAACTGACTTTTAGAAGCTCATCAAAATGGCAAAGGTTTTCCTTCCTTAACTAGTGAGCTGATAAATCACAGTTTTCTTTCAAATTTTAGAATGCTTTGGCATCCAGCATGTATTACACACGTGTTTCTGTCATAGTACCCCTCACCCCTCAGCACAGCAGCTGTTCCTTGGGGATGGTTCAGATTACCCAGCATTTGTTTTAACTTATTCTTGTGCTTTTAGATCATGTCTCTTATTAGGCAATTGGTGGTTTCATATGCATTTACTACTTAGGGTATATATTTGTATCTGTGCAGCTGAGAAATAGTAACCTGTTGGCACGACGCCGAGGAATCCCTGAGTGCATTTTGCTCGTCACCCAGCGAATCACCAAATACCCTGTTCTGGTTGAAAGGATATTGCAGTACTCAAAAGGTGAATAAAAGCTGAAGTGTTGCTTCATGTCTGAAATCCTAGTGCATTTGTACCTTAAGGAATTTGCACAGCTGCAATATAACAAAGGATTATAATCACTGCTCTGTAAAGATACAGCCAGAGCAACATAAATACCTACTGTTCAGTGTGCACGTAGGCTTTGTCAAGGTTGGGCTGTGAAGATTTCTGATATCTCAGCCAGGTAGAAGTACAGAAGAGCATCCTTGTTTTAGGAAAAGACCTTGACTAGAGGATATAAACTAGTTCAGATGCACATCTGCACCTTCTTTGGAGTTAATTCTGGAGGAGTCTCTTGTAAGTAGAGCTAGGCAAACATTTTGTAACTTACTTTCTGGATTGCGAGCAGAGCTTGAACGACCTCTGGAATTTTGTAGAAAATTTCACAAATACCAGTAACTTACCGATATAGACCCCCTAAATGAGCATTGTAGAAATTTGTATGTCTGAATGCAAACCCTTAGTACTTGCAGTCCTGTAAGGGTAGTTTTTACTTAGCCAGAACAGTAATATACTATATGATTTACTTAGCCAGTAATTTTTTTTGTATGCTTACACCTCCTAAGTATGGCAGAAACTATTCAATGAGTTATTTTGGCTAATAAATAAATCTGGATACCTGTGATCTTCTAATAGGCAAATCAAACTAAGGTAAATACCTCTAATATATCTGGCAAGTTGAATGATGGGTTCAGCTTAAAATAACATATTTACCAATATTTATCAGTTTAAGCTTTATGTTCATTTTTCCCAGAAAATAAGGAATTACTTTTTGTCTTGAACATGCTGACTAGTGTCATGTTAATTTTTTTTTTCATACAGAAGGAACAGAGGAACATAAAGACCTGTGCAAAGCTCTTTGTCTAATTAAGGATGTGATTGCAGCAGTAGATTTGAAAGTGAATGAGTATGAGAAAAAGCAAAAGCTGTTGGAAATTCTCTGCAGAACTGAAAACAAAACATACACAAAGCTGAAAAATGGCCATGTCTTTAGGAAGCAAGACTTGATGAGGAAAGAGAGGATACTTCTTCATGAAGGTTTAGTGTACTGGAAGACAGCGACTGGTCGTTTCAAAGGTATTTCATCTGAGCAGTAAAGTCCTTTAACTCTTCATTTGCAAATAACGTTTGAAGACTGTTTGTTTTAAGAATGAAAATACTTTATTCCACTGTATTTTAAATAAGAATATCTGAGATAATGGTATTGCAAATGTGCCACTAATTGTTAGAAGAGTAGTTGCAGAAGCTGCCATGGTTTGTGGATAATCTGCATAAATTCACATACAAAGCCATCTACTGCATTTCTTCTTCCAGTTCCCTCCTTTTATTTTTTTTATTTTTCAGTTTCATCTCATAACATAGAGTCTTAGTTGTGCATTTTTATTGTTCACAGTATTGGCCATGGAAAATAACTCATGAAAAATTCAGTGGTAATGGGACATCTGCAGTAGAAAAGAAGTTCTGAACCCACATTTGCCTGGAGCATAATTTTTACATGCAAGCTCAGAATTTGGTGTTAATCACATAGTAGGGGTTGGGGTTTTTTGGAGCTTAGTAATATTTGCTGTACAAATTTATAAAGCTACCTGTTCATTATTATTCCAGAAATACTTTTACCAGTATAATACTGTGCTGTGAGTGTAGTTACAGCAGTAAATTAATTTTAAATTTAAAGTAAAATTAAATTTATGTGAGAAAGTCTTTCCCAGGTGAATAGCTTAGGGAAGCTGACATTGGTGCAAGGATTTCTTCTTTTCCTGGGCCTGTGCTCCATCATGGTGCTCTGCCTGGGAGATACAAAGTAGTGATGTGCAAGTGCTTCATGCAGACCACTGGCTAATTCAGATATTTCCTGTTAATTTACTGTAGGATTCTATGAGATATTTATTTAGGGCTGCTCCCTTCATAAAGATAAAATAAGAAATTAATTATAATTGTATTATCTTTAATTTAAACCCATTATTTTCCTTTTCTCAAAATTTTAAGACACCTTGGCTCTGCTTCTAAGTGATGTACTACTGTTCTTACAAGAAAAGGATCAAAGATACATCTTTGCGGCTGTTGTGAGTGTATTATCAGATATTTGAATATATGCATTGTACATTTATTTGTATATTTCTCAAAAATTATGTCCTTATCCAGGTTATTACCTCATAATTTCTTTTTTTTCTAAAATCCTGGTAGTGTATTCAGAACTTTAATATGTCAGTATATAGAATGCTAAGTTTATTTTCAAAAATATTTTTTTCATGAAGAAGGATGAAAATAACAGAATTATATTTTTAGTGTCATGCTTCATCTGATCGTGAAGGTGGGAAGTGATACAGGCTCTTTCAGTTGACTAAAATAAATATTAATTTCTGGTTTTGTAAAACAAACAGAAGAATAATTTTAACTGCAAATGTAGTAGTAAACACATGTACATGTAAAAGATATGAAAGGTAATGAAGTTCCCAAAGTATATAAATATAAACATTATATGAATATTGTGCCTCCATATCGAATCTCTGAGATTTAATTTTTATCACATACTGAGTGCTTTATTTGCTCATTAGCGGTATAAGATATTTTAAAAAATAGTTTAAAAAGATGTCTGATTACTCAAAACTTTCGATAGTGTGACTTTACCAGGACTAGAATTAGTTCAATGAATTGAAAAATCATGTTCTTCCTAAAGTGTGGTGTTTTATAAGAAAGTCATTTATTGTGCATGTGCTGTGACTGTTCTGTGCAGGACCAGAAGCCTTCTGTCATCTCCCTTCAGAGGCTTATAGTAAGAGAAGTAGCCAATGAAGAACGGGGGATGTTTCTGATTAGCGCTTCATCTTCAGGGCCTGAGATGTATGAGGTTCATACAAACTCCAAAGAAGAGCGTAAGAACTGGATGAGGCATATTCAAGATGCGGTTGAAAGGTAGGGAAAAAGGGTTTTGTTTTTCATCCTGGCAGCCCAAAGCAGGTGGGAGGTCAGTTAGATATTCATGGCAGCGTGCTCTTTGTTCTGCGTTGCATCTGTGAGATTGGGTTTTCCTCTGAGCTCAAAGTTCACAGATGCCAAAACCTCATCATCAATTCTACCAAACTTCCTGTATTCCTTCTGGTTTCTCACTGAATCAGCAGACCCTTTCTGCTCCTCATCAGACATCCTTGTAAGCTTCCCTCACCTTTGCCTTTGGCACTGGATGGTTTCCAGAGTCCTGTAGGTGTCTCTACAACCATTTCGAGGAAATTGTGAATTGTGCCTATTATCTTGGTGTCAGTGCCTTAAGAATGGTAGGGAAACCGTTGACTCTCATGGGGCCCAAGCTTCTGCTTAGGACTGCAAACCTGCGTGTGGGCCAGCCACCCATTTGCTACACGATGCAGCCTTACCAGAATTAAAGAGTCTTTCTGTATGGTTTATGTCCACTTACTGCTTCTTAAAGAGGCAGACAAATAGCCTGCCTCTGCACTGTTGCAAAAGTTGCTGCTGATGCTGGATAATGCTGTGTTGAAGACGAATAGATGATGTGCCAATTTTGCTTTGTTCACCTTTGTTTTTTGTCTTTGAAGTTGTCCAGAGGAAGAAGAAATAAAAATGACTGAACCTGATGAGGACAGACGTATTGCTGAGGCCAAAGCATACAGAATTCAGAAATATCAAGGTGTGGTACCTTTCCTGCCGCTCTGAGAGCCTCGGCATCCTCAGAGTTCAGGATGAATTAATAATGTGCCCAGTACTCACTGGTGGGTTCAGATTGGCTCAATAGGCAGAGTCACAACTGGGGTGGTCTTATGGTATAATGTGAGTGTATTGAAAGAGAAGCTTTTTTTTTTTTGCAAAGAGTTTAATGTTTTTTCTACATTACCATGACTGAAAAAGAAGAAGAAAAATAGATGTTTTCAAAATAAACACTGAATTTCCCAGATTAACACCCGGACCAGGTAGTTTTGTCTTTGTGGAAATACCTC
>JAWWLV010000100.1:47687990-47710323 GCA_035041135.1 Platyrinchus mystaceus
CTTGGCGCTGAGAGACCAGCATCTTAACCGCTAGGCCACCAGGGGTCCCCGATTTATGCATTAAGGTGCTATTTAAGAGACCTCTGTAATTTGGCATGTTTTCCTCTTTAGTTGAAAGTCTCTGTGAAGCTGTCACAACATCACAAGTGAGCGAAACAGACAGATCAGAGGAAAGTATTGAGGAAGTAAGTGTGAAGCATAGATTTACTGCCAATGAAATCTTGGAATCTCTTCTGGATGGTGAGTAAAATTTGATACTTTTAAATATTCAGAGTGCTAAAATGATACTGGATTGTTTTTTTGGAAAGTTTCTCAGTCTGTGGCAAAATCAATAACAAATAATATAATAAAAGTTGTCTTTGGGCAGGTGCTCAAATAGTATAAATTGTCATATAACTTGGTTGAAGGTATGCTTTTATGTCATTGTTGCTCAGCTCCACAGCAGATCTATATTGCCATATATTTCCCAAATTAGCTACTTTTTGTCAGGAGTCCTGAAAACCAGGATTGACATTCCAGTAATTTCAGCTGTAAAAGGTAGCATGAATTTCTTACAAAAAAATTACAAATAAAGTCTTGTCACATAGTGCTAATTTTTAAGGTAGAAAAACTGGATTATGCCACGTGTGCCATCCTGACTTCTAAATTTGTTTTTACCCAGCCTAGAATCCATTTTGTAACACCAAATTATGCCAATCTCTATTTCAGCATCCTGTGAGTAACTGTAAAAAAGGATGCCACCTTTTGTTTTTCTAATCAGGATATCCTTTGATACCTTTATTTTACATTTTCTTGGGGCTTTATTTGTTAGATGCAGAAATAAAAGAAGCTGCAGAATCATCAGAAATTGATCTCAGTGTTGAAAAGGAAGTGGCAGGTGCCAGTCTTGAGAATAAGGTAATCAATTTTTCTTTCTGCATTGTGCATAGCACTCTGGGCACTGGGCATGTACATGCTGTCCAAATTTTTATGGTGTAACTAAAGGCTGTTCTAAAACAGAAGGCATGAGATAGGCAGATTTCACTCAGATCCAGATAATTCACTTTAACAGAGGACACTGAAATTAGTAATAAAATTTTGAAAAGCAGTCATAAACAATCTGCAGAACAATTTTCCTGCCAGACTTACAGATCAGGGAGTTGTAAGGCAGTGCTTTCAAACCACTTGTGCAGGCCACTTAAGAGCCTGGTTCTTTGTAGTCCTCATTCAACAGATGCATCTCTATGGAGCAGACAATAGTGTTCCCTTTATTCCCTCCTCCTATTCACAGGATAATGAAAGTCTACTGCAATGACAGAGACCTCAGCTAATGCAAGGAAGACTTATGCATTGGAAGGACTTTGTTCTGAGAACAGGCACATAAAATAGGATGGATTTTCTTACACCAGCTTGCTTCAGAATTTTGAATTAAACCAAAATGGAGCAATTAGAAAATAGAAGGGAAATTTCCCATTTTTCAAAGTCCTATGAGCAAAGTGGGGAAAAAAGTGGAATTAAAAGTCAGTATTGGACAAAATTAGGAATGACAAATTTCATGAAGCAGCAGAATGTTGGAGTAAGAAGTGTGAATTACTGTGTGGAAAAAAGTGAACTGTAATTGAGTAGTTCTTAGGTAGCGAAGAAAGGCCACAAAAGGAATACAGGGAAGATACAAGAATAGAAGATAAGTAACTTGAAATGGAAATAAAACTTTGCTAGAAAAGGAGTTACTTAGCATTAGCATACCATCTTTGCCTCAGATCTGAAAGAAGGCTTGTGTGCCTGAAACCTTGAGTTTGTTTGTTTGTTTTCTGTATCTGGAAGACTCTTGCTAATACACTAATCTCCCTATAACTTTGCCTTATTTTCAGCTCTAGATCATCTTGCTTACCAGTCTGCTATGTTAGAAGGGAGAAGAAGATTATGAGTGGAAACAATGAGTTGAAAACAAAAATCCAAGTGAGGGAGCAGAGAAGCTAGGTGAAGAAAAATAAAACAACTTAATAGAGGGTAGAGGGACTCAGATCTAGCCCATTAAAAGTTCCAGTAGCTAGACAATGAAAACTTTGCCACTGAGATGATAGAGAAGATAGAGCAAGACTTTTCTCAGAGGTGCACAGCAAAAGGATCTGAGCGTTCAAGATTACAAGTTGCAGCAAGGGAAATTCTGTCTCTATATAAGGAAAAAAATGCACTGCAAGGATGAGCAAGCAGGAACAGGTTGTCCAGAGAGGTTTTGGGGGTCTCTACCCTTAGAGGTTTCCTGGATTTGACTGGAGAAGGACTTGAGCAGCCTCCTCTAATCTATTTTTATTTGAAGCTATGCCTGCTCGAAAAGCTGAAGGGACTGCACCCAACTCTTCCATCCTGTCATTATCCTATTATTCCACACCAAGTCATTATCCTGTTATTTATGGCCTATTATTTGGGCAAGGCTTGTGTCACATCTTACCATGTCAGAATCTGACTTACCAGGAGGTGGCAGAATGAGCAAAGAAAAGAGGAAAGGCAAGGGCTTTCCACAGTGGTGGGTGTTCTACCTACTGTCAGTTGCTGGGTGTGCAGTCCTGGGGTTGTGGAGTGCCAGTTTTGGACTCAGCTCAGCTAGCCTGGGGAAACAGGAGCTGGACAGGCAGAGCAAGTGTTTCTGGGTTGGGGATTAGATGCTGACTAGGCACTAGAAGGGAGGGCGTTGTCTGTGAAACTTGAGAGGTCCCAAGCAGGTAGCTGTGAGAGGTGGTCCCCTGTCTCCTTGCTCCTGTCTTGTAAACGCATCCCTGTGGGTGTTGTCTGAAACACAAACCTGCTCTGGGATCTCACCATCCTCATCTCTCTGAACCAGGGTGCTTGGAAACAGTGACATGGAGGTGGTGATAGCCTTCAGCACAGTTAAATACCTGAAATTATTGCTTTGCTCCTAACTTGACTTACAGGGCATGTGCTGAAGCTGTAGCCGTGCAGCAGAGATGCTGCTATCATCTAGTCAGCTCAGTTAAACCTACCTCAGCCTCATTCCCCCAGTGCTTAAGTGGTGCTGAAGTGAGAGGACACAGGCACTGGGGCCGGCCATTTGCAACTCCTTGGTCAAGCCAAAGCCTTTCCCTCTGCACACATCCTTTTTCAAATTAGAAAGGGCTTCAAAATCTGAAAGAAGCTCTACTCTTGTTCAGTGTCAGGGCTCTACTTTGTGCACTCTCTCTTCCTCATCCTTCCAGCATCACCTTTTTTTCTCTCCCTCTTGGCTCTGCTCTGCCTTCTTGCGGGCTGCTCACTGTCCAGCAAAGGGAAAGCAGAGCTGCTTTGTGCCTGTCCTTGTACTCCACAGAGACATCTGTGCAAAATCTGCTGCTTCTCATAGCAGAGCTGAGCAGTTTTATGGCTTGTGGATGCAATGAGGAGGAGGAGATGAAGATCTGGCAGGAGAATGGAAGACAATACTGAAGGGAGATAACGCAAGAGAAAGGAGTGGAGGAAATCCTGAAGCTGGTGCTCCTTTCCTCCATGCATGTCTGCTTTGAGCTGTGTTAGGAAGCCTGACCTTTTCATCTTCATTTTCAGTTATTGCAGCTAAATGTAGGAGATGCTTTGCTCTCTGTGGTGGAAAATCAGACTCAGTAGAGAACTTAGGAGAATCAGAGAGAAAATAAATATTTCCCAAACCCTCCTCTGCTCCTGTGAAAAAAGAAAAGGTGTGGAAAGCATGAAGTGGCTGTACCTTGCTGCAGAGCCAGAGTAGTAACCATGCTAGTGTGTTTTGCAGAACGTACTGGGCAAGCATCTTGCAGGACATCTATGGCATTTGCCATAACCCACTAACATGACTCCTGCTAGTTTCTGACTGCATTAATATCTGAATCTCATGCTGTCTCATTCTACTGTAAGTAACCTAAATCTACTGTGCTGTATATACAGAAGTCTGGTTACTGTCTTTCAAAATTGTCAAGTAAGCAAAGAATGAATGGAAATGTCTCTTCTGTGTAGCATTAGTCACAAGAGATTAAAATTGTGGATGAAATATTTTTATTTTTACGGTTGTGCTTAGAATCTCTGGTGATTTTGATGGAAACGCCAGTGTTCATGAATTATTAGTCTTCATAGGTTACTGCTTCTGTGCTTTTCATGTAGCCACATAAAAGTTTGTCTCAGCACTGCAAAAAATAAAAACCTAGATGTTACAATTTTGAAGTTAAAACCTACGTTTTAAAGCAGCATATGTTTATTTTAGGAAGGAAGTATGACTTTCCCTGGATATACAGGCACAGAAGTGAGTTTATTTAAACCTCAGACACAATGTATTAACTATATAGTTAACAGTGGTCAAAGCTTTGAAAATCCTTCTCTTTTATTTTCTAGATTGTACAAGCAATCCAGAATTTAACCCGTCTCTTGTACAGCATACAGGTGACTGACTATTCCACTGCTAACTTCATAGAGTAATTAGTCTTAATAATTTATTTCTTAAGATTTGTTTTCACGTTGCCCTACTTTTAGACATTACGTCAGTGGATACTGGTCTCTACTGATGGTTGCATGAGTTGTCATAGCATATATTTTTAGCCTACATCAGTAGTAGGTTTCTGTTAAGAACCGAATAGTGCTTACTTGCTTGGAGATCAGCCTCCCTCCCAGAAAAGGATGTTTGTACAGTCTAAAAATCTAGCAGGAAAGTAGAATGGGGGCCCTAATTGAACTGATGTAATGTCACATACAGATTTCTGAAATTATAGTACAAAAATTGCAAAATTTTAGTATTTTCTTTTGACAGTTCTGGCTAGTAGTAAACAGAGGCTCTGCCACTTAGATAGCAAACTCAACATATTTTAGGTATTTCAATCACAATTAATTACTTCATATATTCTGTAGGTCCTTAGTCTGAACTGTTTTCCTCTTTTATGCTAAGTTTGAATGTTTTAAGTTATTTTTCTTATTTAGATGCAGTTTTATAATTTTATTTTTAAATGTTTAATTTGAGTGTGCTTTAATTTTTAGACTCTATTAACATTAGCATATTTCATAATAATTCTGGAAACCTTGGGCTTAGAATTTAAGTGGGTTGAAGCAATGCAAAAGCAAAATAAAAAGCTTGTAATTCAGGCAAAATTTTTGAATAATTGAAAAACAGATAGGGATAATAAAATAAGACTTGAGTTCATGCCTTAATTGTTCAGACCATGAATTGGCAGTAAAGTGCAGAGAAACAAGCAGAGGATCCTGTCCTTGCCCTGTTTATAAATCTCTGGAACTGACCTAATACTGGAGGGAGAGCCAAAGATAGTGGGGATTGTACATTGCATAAAGTTAAAAACTTTCTGGGGTGGACAGCATGGAGTAATGGGGCTGTGTGAATTCTCTGGGAATGTCTGCTGAAAAAGATTCCCATGCAAGCTCTTGAAGATAGGCAGTACAATAAATGCTTCAGGAGACCTAGGGCTTGCTTGCTTTGCTTTCGTCTTAATCCCAGCTATTTATTTTTGTGTTATTGGAGGGTGTCACGATCTTTAATGCAAACAATGTCACAACATTCTTGTGAAGGTTGGAACATAGAGCTCTCAACTGTAAAAGAGAAACATCAAATTTGAAATCACCACTATACTGCAGATTTATGCTTGCACTTGGTCAGGTGTGTGTAGTGGTATGGTCCTGGTGACATAGCTGTGTTAGCAGGTGCCTGTAGGACTGATTTTAATTAGACTGCAGTACTGCAGATTAGAAAGGAGAGCCTAGGGGTTGGAGTGAGCTGTGCTGGAAACAGGACAGTTTTATGTGTATAAGTCACATTAGGAATACTTCGGTGAGTATAGCATTCCCAATGCCTTAATGCCCTCTTTAACCATGAAAAATCATTTTTTCTATGTGTTTTAATATCCTCTTAACAGAACAGGACCCCAGCTGTAACTGAAGCGCATATCCACAGCTGTAACATAAACATGTATAGTAATACTAAGTGTAAACTAGAACCATGTTAAAAGTTCTCAAAACATTTGAGTGCTTTTAGAAATATCTCTTTTTAAAGGCATGATGAGAATTTTTTTGTACTTGCTTGAGGAATAACCCCCCAAACAGTATTAAGCAACCTCAACAAGAGGTTGAAGCATTTTCATATAATGATTCTATATAAAAACACAGAAGTGGATTAATGCTGATATTTAAACATTTGTGTCTGATTTTGTTGTGGGGTCTAGGCAGCACTGGCTATCCAGGACAGCCACAGAGCGCTCCATAAGTTACTCCTGCAAGAGAATGAGAAGACTGGTCAGGGCCATGGTTCTTGGCTAAACCTCCTTTTGGAGCAAGACAAATACCGTAATCTGGAAAAGCAAAGGGTGGAACTGGCTGACATACACAAATTGAAGCAGCAGTTTCAGCAAGAGCAGCAGCGATGGCTGCGTGAATGCGACCAGCGGCAACGGGAGCAGGAGGCACAGGAGGCCCGTCTGGGGCAACGGGAGCGAGAATGTGGGTGCAAGGAGGAGCTCCTGGAAAGGAGCCAGCAGAGACTGGCACTGCAGCTTCAGGAGTACCAGCAGAGCCTGGAGAGGCTCCAGGAGGGCCAGAAGATGGTGGAGAGAGAAAGAGACGATGTGAAAATGCAGAAGAAACTCCTGTGGCACTGGAAACATGGTCAGCAAAGTAATCTGTTTTCATCCAGAGCGGTCAATGAGGTGTGTGGTTCCCCATTGTAATTATAACCCTGACTGCAGACTTAGAGACTTGCCTTGATGAATAGGCCAGTACATTTTGGGTTTTGTTGGTTGTTAATGTAACAAGTGAGCATGTGGGAAACTGGAGATTCAGGCATATCCAAGGATTTTCTTTGAATCAAATTAAGTTTAACTAGGGAAAATGCAAAGTCCTGCCCCTGGGAAGGAGCAACCCCATACACAGGTAGATCCCCACCAACTGGAAATCAGCTTGACCCTCTACAACTATCTGAAAGGAAGTTGTAGCAAGGTGAAGGTTTGACATCTCTCCTAGGCAACTAGTGACAGGACAAGAAGAAATGGCCTCAGGCTGTGCCAGGGAGGTTCAGGTTGGACATCAAGAAGAATTTCTTCACTGAAAGGGGGGTCAGGCATTGGAACAGGCTGCCCAAGGAGGTGGTGGAGTCACCATCCCTGGCAGTGTTCAAGAAACAACTGGACATCCCACTTGTGATATGGTTTAGTTGACCATATGGGGATGTTTGGTCAAAGGTTGAACTCAATGATCTTGGGGGTCTTTTCCAACCTTAATGATTCTTTGATTCTGTGAAAAGGACATGCAGATCCTGGGGGTCCATGTTTAACATGAGCAAGCAACGTGGCCTTGCTACAAAGGTGGCAGATGGTCTTCAGGGCTGTATTAGGCAAAGTATTGATAGTAAGTCATCCAAGGGGATCCTTCCTCTCTTCTCTGGCCACACTTGGACTACCATGTCCAGTTTGGCTCCCTAGTACAAGAAAGAGCCATGGGGTGGAGAGGGGGGTGGAGGTGGGGGAGAGTGTGTAATGGATGTCCAGTGAAGTGCCAAAAAGATGTTTGGGGCATCTCTGCAGTGAGGAAAGGCTGAGACTGTTCAGCCTGGAGAAGAAATGGTTCTTGTTAGTGGGGGTTCTTATTCATCTATATAAATACCTAAGTGGAGGGTCTAAAGAAGATGGAGCCAGCTTCTTTCCAGTGGTGCCCAGTGACAGAACCAGAGGCAATACACACAAACAGAAACCCAGAAGGTTCCTTTTGAACATCAGGAAACACTTTTTTCCATTGAGGGTGACTGATCCCTGGCACAGGTTGCCCAGGGGGGTTGTGGACTCTCCATCACTGAAGATATTCAAAAGCTGCCTGGACACTGTCCTAGGCAACTGGCCCTGCTTGAGCAGAGGGATTGGACTAGATGACCTTCAGAGGTCCCTTCCAACCTGAACCGTTCTGCGATTTTCAGCTGGATGCCCTACAAAAATCAAGGCTGATGTTCCTTAAATTGAGGCAACAGAAATTTTAAATGTGAGAATCTGTGTTTTATTCTGTTTTGCTACTGTGTTTTCAAGATATGTTGTGTCTCTGCATCTTGTAGGAAAGCTAAAATACTGTAATGCTTAGGCATATATGGCGTTCAGTGAAGTTTTTGGTTACTGTCATTGTTCCTGGACCACAGCACTGTCTCCAGTGAGGAAAAGGGGAACCTCCAGGAGTAGAAAACACCAGGCTCTTGTGACCCCCATGTGTCAGGCTCTGCTGTCCTGTTCCTCTGAAACAAGCAGCCCCTTAGGGGAAGAGGTTGATATGTGGCTCCATCCCTGACAGTATAAAACCTTGGAGATGGTCATTATTGGGGGTGCAATTTAAGGGTTTAATACCAAAAACAATTAAGTTTTTGTTGAGGGTGAAGGGTACAGTCTGGCTTTGAAGTCAGCTGTCTGGGTACTCACCTGCCAGGTGGGACCTTCACCTCTAATCCCCACCTCAGTGGGTGCAGTCTTGATTTCCATTACTGTTCTCTAAAGCACCTGCAATTCAAAACATTTTGTCTGGCTTTTGCATATACTGAAAGCTCACTGACCCAAACAGCTTTTTTTTTCCCTCAGGTTCCCTTTTTCACAAGAAAATCTGTAGAGCCTTTCCTCAGGCCATCACCTCCATAGTTTTTCAGCTGGCAACTCACCCATAACAGGCAGAGACCATTTGGTGTCTAAGCCTGTGTCTCTGCATGAGGGGTGAAGGATTGGTCTCCTGACCTACTCCTTTACATCCAGCTTTTGTGAACACCGTGTAAACATAGCCATATATATGCTTGCCAGCCCAAGCAGCAAAAACACTTTTTACTAGTGCAGCATGTGGTACCATTTTGACTTGTTTGGTAGTGCTTAAGAAGTGGATATAAAGGCAAAACTGAACTTGCCCATCAGCTTTAAAGGATGCAACTTCTAAAATCTTTTGAGAAGAGGAAGCTGAAGGTTGATTGCCTGATGCAGGGATGGCCAGGATCGCACAGACAGAGAGGCAAAATGATTAAATGCTGAGTGTCAGACAGTGTTAGTTCTTGTAATCTAGTATTTGATTTGTAAGACTAGTTGTATTTTTATTTCAAGTAGGCTATGTGGCTTTGTAGCTGTTGCAGGCCTTGAGATTGTCTTTGGCCTGTGTTTTCCACTACCATACTCCTTGCAGCAGCAGAGATGGCTGAGTGGTTGCCAGTCAGCCAGTATTACCAGCCCACTGTTTTTTTATGATCCTGTATGTAGGTAGTTTTGGGTGACCAAATATTGCAATAACTCACACTGCTCTCCTGCTTTTTTTGTGATCTTGGTGTTAAGAAACACCTGCAGGCAAAGAGTCTGCAGGAGTTGCATTTTCAGCCCCTGGGAGCCATGGCTTGCTTGCTGAAAGCTGTTTGCCATCCCTAGGTTGACTGCTGCAGTACTGTTCTCTGTGATTACCTGTCTATGTGAGGGTCAGTGTTATTTTTGGATTGCAGAGTATCCAGATTTACATATGTGAAGTGGTGCCTCATTTAGCCATGAGGAAAAATATTAGCCCCTTGAAAGGAGTTGTCAGAGCTCATCACAGCAGCAGTAACAATCCTCTGTTATCTGTTATTTTGCAATTATTACTTGTTTTGAGGTGAGCTGAGCTAAGATCTGCTAGGTTATTGCTGTTTATTCCTGAACACACATCAAATTTTAACACATTTGAGGTTAACGTCTGGCAAATTAGGTGACTGTTTGCTATGAATCCTTGTTCTGTGTTGCAGTTAATTTTATGTATCTTGGTATAAGGAATCTTCAGGATGATATTCACACATTTTAGTTTCAGGTAGTGAGGAGCAGGGAGCTGGACCCTACGATCCTTATAAGTCTCTTCTGACTTGAGATACTCTGTGATTCTATGATTCTGGTGCTCGACAAAGGTGCAAATGCTGTTCTCTGTTTTGTTTGTTTGTTTCCCTCTTCTGCAGATAATGGGACATAATCAATTGGACAGCTTACATGGTGAAAATGAATTCTACTTCAATGAAGCTGTAGTATGTGTGTCTTTAAGGAGTCTCAACAGACCAGATTCTTCTCTCATTTGTGAGGATGGTGTGTATGGGCTGAATATCTCAAATTCTGATGTAGCAAGGACTAGTGAGAATCAGGTGGACCTCAAAATGGACACTTCTTGTCAGCCAGCTTTAACTAGTGCACTGTGGAAATCCATTGGTCCTTACCAGCAGATGTCTTTTTCCTGCAAAAGCAACAAGGATTCCTTTAATAATGGTAACTAACACTTCATTTAATTAAGAAGTAGTATGAGCGGTTTGTCACCTCTTAGGATGAATAGTTCTAGGAACAAAGACAATTTGATATTGGTGAAAGCAATACATTTTGATAAAACAATTGCATGCCTCTTTGCAAGCTTTTTGAGGGTAGATGAGAAAAAAAAGCAGAATAGAAATACAGAAAACTTTTGAAAGAACCCACAAAACTCCTATTTGTGTCTGCATAACAGAACTCAGAATGTTGTTTTCTCCAAATCTTTTTCCAGTGCTACTTGACTTTTTTTTTGTGAGCTGAAGTCACTCTTCTTTCAAGTGCATTTTATTGTTTTAGAACATGTGTGCATTACTTGATGATTTCTGGTTAGAATACTTCTTAATTTACCATCCTAGAGTGATAATCCATGTTCAAGTACTCTTTATTTATTAAGAAATGAAAATATCTTGAAAGACTCTCTAGTTGTGAACAGAAAAATTATATAACTTCTAAGGGAAAAGTAATCTTTGACAATAAGCTATGTTACTAAAAACAGCTTTCTCATTACCTTTCTTTATTCTTGTATTTTGCCAGAACCTCCAAAGATATGTAGATTGCATAGCAGTTATTGATGGTGGCTACCAAAATGAGAGGAAGAGGCTGCCTATTTGAGCACTGTATTACACTGAAAATTCTTTGAAATACTTAAAAATACACTCATGAGAAACTCTAAACTGTCTGGGATTTATTTCTTGTGTTGCACAATGTTAGTTTTGATCTAACTTCTTTTATTAGTGTGAGAGGTAGAGCAGCATGTAAAAACACAACAGCTAAAAGTCTTAGGGGACAATGGTGCACTTTCGGTGTAATAGATTAAGTAATCTGCTGGGGTTTTCCTGCACAGGTGTGAAATTCAGGGGAAACATGGCAAGTCAACACTGCAACAGTACCTGAGCTCCCATTTTGCTGCAGCTGGCAGTGCAAAATAACTTCTGTTTTCACACCAGCTTCATGCAGGTCAGGTCATAGCAAAGGCCATTGGGCAGCAAAATTAGGAGTTGAAAACATACACAGGCACAATGGATTTTAATTGTCTTAGATCAGGGGTCCCCAAACTACGGCTGGCAGACCAGATATGACCCCCCAGGGTCCTCAATCCGGCCCGCTGGTATTTACAGAACCCCCCCCACAGCCCCCCGCCAACTCAGGCAAATCGCCAGAGCCCCGGCGCGGCAAAGTTCCTTCAGTCCCTTCTGGCCCCCCCTCTGGACTGCGCGGCCGGGCTGAGGAGGGGGGCAGTGGCATCAGCGAGGTGGGCGGCTCCCCTGTCTCTCTCTCCCTCCCTCCAGCTCCCAGACAGGACAAGCAAGCCAGCATCAGTGGGGAGCATGTGCACCATCATGTCAAAAAAAAGAAAAATTGACTCCGAGTGGACTTCTGATTATTTTTTCATGGAGTACAAAGAAAGAGCTGTTTGTCTGATATGCCAGAATGCAGTGTCTGAGTTCAAGGAATAAAATTCATTTTTTTCCAAACTATAGTCCAGTCCCGGACAGTATCTAAGGGACAGTGAACCGGCCACCTGTTTAAAAAGTTTGAGGGCCCCTGTCTTAGATCCTTGATTAAGGAACTCGCTCCTTAGTCCTCTTTGTAATATGTTAAGCAGGCATCCACTACATCCTTATTAGTACTTGGTATGTGGGTTGCCAAAATAGTATTTTATAATCAAAGGTAGGGCAGGCTAGTCACATCACCAAAATCAGCAAACCAAGCTGATTAGTAAAAGAGATTAATATTTCTAAAAATGCCTAAATAATTAGCCTGGTGAAACTCGTTCTAGTTTGACTGAAGTTGTCATTTTAGTAATAGGTTAGCTAAGCTAGTGCAAATTTGAAAAGCAACACGTATGTGGGTTTAAACATCTCAAAGGTATCTTAGCTTGCACTGGCAAACATTCAGATGCAAGCTAACCAGGATACTTTCTATTGAGCCCACATGAGAGCATCTGGTTTAATTAAACTGGTTTGTACCAATTTATTTACACCGATTCTGAGATAAGCTGGTGGAACTTCTGTGTATAAAGACACCTATGATAGACCAGCTTTGTGTTCAGCTGTTGCCAGTTCATCTTGTGTAGACATCCTTATCTTGTCCTGGTAACAGGGCGCCAGGGCAGTCCTAGGAGCTTGGGGACCAGCAGTGGCTACAAAGCCTGCCTAAGAGGCTAGTAGGCTACTATAAGACTCTCTGGCTAATTCATGTTGGTAAAACCTGCAGTTACTGCCTGAATGGTGCCACAAGGTGCCTTATGCAAAGGAGTGAAGCAAATCCTTGTGGCATCCTGGTGGTACAGATGATGCTGTCAAGCCCACCAGTGCATTCATTGCTAGAGCAGGCAGGGCCAGAAGCTCCCCCCAGAGGGATGTATTCTAAGTTGCATTTGTGATTCAGAAGGTGACAAGTATTTTATGCTTTGATCATGCAGTGCATGAGACTGCGTGGTTCAGACTTCTGTCATGCATCAGGAGCCACTGTACAGGGAGTGGGGAATGAGAAGAGTGCTAAACTTCCCCCTAAAAGACAGATGGCATAAAAAGTCCTAGGAAATGGCTCTGCACATGACAATTAAGTTGATAGCTTATTCCTGAGCTATGTGAATCAAGTTGAACGGTACGAACATTTCATACAAGGAAGCTGATTTTCCTGGATATTTTTGGCTGTGCTTTTTCTCCAGAGTTTAGCAGAGTTTTAAGATCTCTGACCTTGTGCCTCCACTTCCTGACACCTCTGCAGGACATAGTCAGTTCTGATCACTGTGAAGGAAAACCAGCTGAGATCCAATGAAAGACTAGAAAATATTTGAAAGTTAGCTGAAACTTTTAATATTTTCATGTGGTAAATGTTTCACATTTTCATGCATTTTTAAACCAGCTTTATGTGTAAAGTGTCATAATCATCCTTCAAAAAACATTTCTAAATAATAAGTAAAAATAGAACTAAGAAACAAATACTGAGTATGGTTTACTGGATATATCTACATACCACATACATACATGTCAGGCCCGTATATAATTAAAGTTTTATGTGTACACAAAAGGAATTTCTTGATTTGATTAATTTTCCCAGAATTATTAGGCATTCTGTAAGAAGTCTGCTCTGTCAAAAAAACCTTTAAATCATTTATAGAGGTGCACTACCTGAACACATTTCCAAGGAGTTAATCACACTGCATTCTACCATATGTTAAGTACTATTCAATTAAGCTTCATAAATATCCACAAATGGAAATGGTTGCATTCCTCCAGTGCATAATTTTCCATTCATATTTTCTAAGGTAAGACATAAGTCTCTTCACAGGGGTAACATCTTGATTATATATCATTGTTTTACGTGTATGGGAGGGAACTGTACCAAAGACCTTCAGGCAAGTTCCCACAAAGCTGAAACTGGCACAAGTACACTCGCTAGAAAAGGTGTGTCAGTCAACAGGAGGAAAATAAGATTGAAAGAAAAATGTGTTAATGCTTTACACTAATAGCTATGAAATTATGTGCATGAAAGAAGACAAGTACTTTGGCTAATTAGGAATCGGGAAGTATACGTTTTGTGTCAGAGTAGACTGAGAATTGAATAAATTACTCTTGCATTTAATTGACATGTCAGGTTGCCTAGCTGAGGTGATGCCTTAGGATTTACCTGTGGATTCACCTCTTTGATTTCAGGAGTCAGTGCAATTTAATTCTTTTGAACTTTGAAATGAATGGCATTATTTGCTGGTGCTACCTTTAACTTCTTTTATTCAGGTGCTGTAGCTATAGAAATAGAGTTGAAAAGTGACAGATCTGGAAAACTGCACTGAAACTTGATTGAGGGAGGTTTTTTTCCTCAGACATTTAGCATGAAGGATCTTTATGTGTGGTGTAGTGAACAATATAGTTTAAATTTTATGGGAAATGTAGAAAAACCTGTGATCTCCAGAAATAGCCAAAGGCAAAACCAGGGAGCAAAAATAGGACTCAATTGTAACTCAATGTAATTTTAATATTTTTTAAAGGACAGAAATTTGTACATATATGCATATAAGCAAATTAGATAGTTTGATATTGGAAAAAGAATCAATTTATAATGGTTTCCATCAAAGTGAGTGATTTCTAGAGATGTAAGATATTTAATTTACAATAGAAAAAAGAAAATTCCAGAAACAAGTTGTAGTATCCTATAACTCCATTGTTTTTCCTTATTCTTTATATGAAATTTCCTTCCTATTTCTAAAGGCAGATTGTGCTAATGGTGATTGCTCTGTTGAACCTATTCTTAATACTGTAGATCAGATTCATTTGCTTTGGTTTTCTATTGGTAATTTAGATGAGGTTTAGAATAGCACATTTTTTGTCTGTGTGCTGGTTTTGGCTGGGATAGAGTTAATTTTCTCCACAGTGGTTGTGTTTTGGATTTGTGCTGAACACAGTGTTGATAATATAGAGATGCCTCTGTTATTTCTGAGCAGTGATTACAAAGAGCCAAGGCCTTTTCTCCTTTTTGTACTGCCACAGGAGCGTACTGCCAAGGCGACTGGGGGTGTATGGGAATTTAGAAGGAGACACAGCTGGGAGAGGTGACGGCAACTGACCAAAGGGGATTTGGGTCAGTTCAGCCCATATGACATCAGGTCAGGTCATTCCAGACCCTGTGACATCATGCTCAGTATATAATGTGGAGGAAGAAAGAGGAAGAGGGGATGTTTGGAGTGGCATTTGTCCTCCTGACTCATTGCTATGTGTGATGGAGCCCTTTCCTCCTGGAGAGGGCTGAACACCTGCCTGCTCAGGGGAAGCAGTGCATTAATTCCTTGTTTTGCTTTGATTGCTTGCGTGCCTTTTGCTTTCACTATTAAACTGTCTTAATCTTAATCCATCAGTTTTCTAGCTTTTACCCTTCTGACTCTCTCCTCTCTCCCCAGTCCTGCTGGTGGGAAAATGAGAAAGCAGCGCTGTAGGGCATGGTGGCTGGCTGGGGTTGAACCGTGACAGGCTACCTTAACATCAGTTGTGGCCTAATGACACTATACAGAAGTACCTCCTCTGTGTTTCCATCAGGGAGGTTGAGAACAATGCTGTATGGGCCTGGCTCTTTTCTCATATTTGTGTAAGATGAATTTGTTGCAGTCAGAAGAGGTATACAATGTAAAGCTGATCCAAGTGTCATAAAAACCATGTGAAATATGCTTTGCACTACAGTGTTGAAAAGCCATCTGAAGACATACAGGTTATTTCCCTGTGGTTCCAGCTCAGCACTGGATTTTGTTAAGGAGTGGAACTCTTAACTCATGGCCTTACCCAGACGAGCCATAGCTACTGTTGCTAGCACTGGAGGTGGTTAATGGGATCCTGTGTTCAGGACTACCTGTTAAATAATGATTAGGACCTCCCTGCACCTTCCCCCCCCCCAAAAAAAAGTCGTCACATTTCTGCATACATGACCATTGTGAGTTAATTTCTGTACTGAAAGAACAAGTTGATGAAATAACTTCTTCTGAGTACATCTGACTGTTCCTCTTCTGAGCTGTAAATGTAATTGTGCCCCATACAGCACACACTCCTGTTTAAACAGCATCCTTTTTAGTCAATGACAAACCAACCCCTCATCACCTGCAGAACAGCATGTGAAGATGCTTTTCAGCCTATTTTAATGTTTTTCTGATGTGTTTCATAATATTTTTAATAGTGACATTTTTTTCACTGTATGTCCTGCACAGTGAACAAATTCTTTCTGTTGTTCTTTCACTTGAGAAGAGGAAAAGAGTGAAATCTTCTAAAAGTAAAGGATGACGTGACCTGCAGAGCTCCCAGTTAGTCAGAGAGCCTCCTTAGCTGGTGTGATATTTTGAGCTACTTTAAATTTTTTTTGTCTTTTTTAGCTGAGGAGATTCCACATTGAGAATATGCAATTAATTCCAAATCTCCCTTTCTGTGTTCAACATATGCCTTCTACTCTTAGTATGGAATGGCTATATAGGTGAGCACAGAGCCCATTCAGTGCTCAATGTAAGTTACAATGAGAACAAAATTAAATGGAAATATACAAGAATATGAAGTTGAGCAATGTCAGCACCCTCATCTTCCAAGTTCAAAATCACATCGATTTATTAGAACAATTAAGATCTTACTTTTAACTCTGCAACATATAACAGCAAATTTGCTTTTTCTTCATACCACAAAACACTTGAGTTTCATGCTCTGCTGGAAGACATCAGTGCCTCTGGGGTACTTGGTGGAGGTGAATTAGAGAGGAAGTATTTTTTTTTTCCTCTTAGGAATCACACTTCCATTTGTTTAAACCAAAGGCAGACTGAAGTTGTCAAAGGCAGAAGGGATTAAATCACATGGCAGTGTGGTACCAAAGTGAAAAATATGTCATTGTGTGTCATCTGCAATTAGTGTATTTCAACTAACACTTGCATTTCACCTCTCCAATGCTCAGGTTTTGTCGTTCTGTTATTGATTTTCTTGTCTGAAAACAGTTTTTCTCATTTCTGAACATAACCATAGTAGATGAAGCACTATTACATAACCCTTTAATTAAGGCAACTGATGATATTTTGGTTTTATTTTGTACAGTAATATAAGTACAGAATTTCCTCTGTAATGTCTGTCTGATTTTATTCTTTCTAGTATCTTGTCATTTAGAGTTTATTCATTAGGAGGGAAATTTAAAACAGTGCACATCTTTAAGATGATGTATGGATTAAAGAGACTGTCAGTCCCTGTCTTTTGAGGTACCACTGGTGTTGGTGTAAATCTGCACACCACACTAGGTTTCATTGTCTGCAGACTTCTTAAACAGCGACAAGATGATGGGCGAAATCTTTATCATTTTCTTCTCATTTATGGTTCCAACAACTTCCATGTAGTGATTTTTGAAGTCAGTTGAATTACTTGTGTCAATGAAACTGGAATGGTTTGGACCATCTCTCTTATGTGCAGATTTATTGTTTTCTTAGGTTGGGTATTCCAGTGGCTGACTGTTTCAGGGAAGTAGGAGGAAGAAAAGGAGCACATTTTGAATTAAAAGACCCTGAGCAGAGGGTCTTTGGCCAGACAGCTGGTTTGTAGCTCAGGGTTGTGACTTTGACAGCAAATCTGCAGGGAAAGAGGTGATCTCTGAGGAAAAGAGTCACAAAACAAGAGTCTTGCAAGTTGGTTGATGGCAGGAAGATATCTTGGGAGTTCTTTGTTTCCTTGGGAAATGTGATTGGTGGGCAGAGACCTAGTTGTGTGCCCTGCTTTAGTACATTAAATACATTTTGTATGTGTTTTGTAATAGAGTTGTAACCTGAAATAGATGCACAAGTGTTAATAAATAATGCATCCTAATGTTTAGGTTTATGGATGATCAAATTTTGTAAGACACTGAGTATGCAAACACACCCTCTAAAATCATGTAGCTGAATCACCAAGCATATCTATCTGGCTAATTTTGAAAAGTACAATCTCATTTTAATTATTTAGTATAATACTTTACATATTCCAGGAAATGGCCTGTAGCATGTTACATAAAAGTAATGAAGTCTCAGTAATATGAAACCTCCTCAGCATCATCTGCTGCTAAATATTTATTGGGAAACTGTTGAAGATTTTCTGTCTTTTTCTGGCATTCATCACAGGAGCATCCAGTAGCCATCCAAATCCCTCTCCAGATGCTGTATAAAGCTTTCCTTTGGGTGTAAATTTTTGGTGAGGCTGTAGAGGGGAGGAGCTTTGATGTTGATATTGAACTTGTTTTTAGTTTAATCAAATAGGAAGACTTCCCACAGTCACCCGCTGAGATTCCTTGAGTGTCCCTTGGAAGTCTGATCTAGAGCTGGAACATAAATGATTCTAAAATAGATGTGATTGGTCCATATTTGTTTACGATCTGTCATAGAGAAATCAAAAGTATTTGCATTTAAATATTATTGAATATACTCTGTGACAAAGAATACATGACAGACAGGAAAAGTGGTATATTTGGCGAGGATGAAAAGAGATATTTTTTTTTCTTTTATTAATTGAGCTTGAAAATTGCAGAGAAGTTGTTGCTGAGAGCAAAACTGGAGAGAAGGTGTCTCCTGTGCAGAGCAACTTACCAATGAAGCACACCACCATCGGGAAGGTGATGAAGGTCTAAGAAAGGCTTCTGCATTAAACACAGGCAATTTTGAACTGAAAGAGAAATTAATACAGGAGTGTGTTTTAAAATCTGTGGTGAAGGCAAGGTAGAAGAACAAGGTGATGAATTTGGGCTTAAGGGTAAGAGCAGCTCATAGCAGAGAGAAGTGGGAGCAGAAGTAAGGAAAGTGGATCGGAGTACTCTTCATGCACTCATGGAAAGCACTTGGCTGAAGGGATGCTTTTTTGATAATTGTGCTTTTTTTTCACTTTGTACAATTTTTCTTTTAGCTTTTATGCAGACTGTTCTCATATTAGTTACATGTTCACAGAACTTCAAGCAAGTAATTAAAAAGGGCTACCATTTCAAAATATTCAGTCACACCCTGAAAATTCCTATGCTTACGATGCAAAACTTGGGGAATATGCTACTTTTCAGTTTTTGATTCAGGCTTTTTTTCAATGACTGCAAGAAGAAAACATCAGCACATATACTTCCTGCCAGCCTGGCTAAAAATGGATAAAAATGGCTGTGATAATACTCAAACTGCAGTCAAAATGCCGTCAAAATACTCAAAGTCAAAAATTAGCAAATATTTCCTTCAGTTTTGAGCTCAGGAGAGAACAATTATCTCTGTGATTATCAGATAAGAGGCTCTCTCAGATGCTAATTTTTGCACTAATGCCCATATCTTTTCCTCTATTAATCAAAAACAGCAGCTCTATTAAAGGGTAAGATTAGCATGTAATTGATTTGAAACAGGTGCTTTGCCTTATTTTTCCTTCTGCGGCAATTCTGTATATTGACTTAGTATTCTTCTGCTACTCTCTTTGAGCTTTTATGAGAAAGAAGTGGTGGATCTGGCCTGTTGTTGGGAAATTACACTATAAAAACAAGGTGCTTAGGAGGAGACCTGAGTGTTTTATAAATTACCTCCCCCTTTTGGCTTTTGTAACAGAGCTGTACCCTTCTGCTACTCAAGAAAATGTTCGCCAAAGTCCAGAGCACGATCCTTTGTGTTGCACATGAAAGAATGGCCAAATGCCGGGGACTGAACTGATTTTTTTGCCAAGGTCTTTGATTTCACATTTATTTCAAAGTGAAATTGTAGTTAAAAAACCCCAACAAAACAACCCACAACCTAAAAGCATCCATAAAATATGAGGTAAAGTTAATCAACACAATAACATCTGTCTGTGGTAACAGAGAGCTCAAAAGAACAGTTTTGATGTGTAAATGTCCCCTTTTGTTTCAAAGGGAATGAATTCATGTGCCAGAGACAATGTTTTTTCAGGGTTAATATGCTAACTGTTTCTTGGGGAGGGAAGGAGAGAAAGCCTCACTGCAGTGTTTTCTTTCAGGGTGCAAATTGGGGCAGATTGTGAGGGAGGTGTGGGGATGTGCTGGCCAGCTGCAGAAAGGGGAGCTGGTTTCATCGTCTGCTGAGTCCTTGAAAGTGGTATTTGTGTCTGTAACTTTATGGGGTTTCTGTTTCTCCAGCAAACATTGAAGCAGAAGTGTTCCCCACTGGTGGCAGCTTGTTTTGACTTCAGCTTGCTGGTCAAAATGGCTTCTGCAGATTATGGGAGGAAATGGTTGTGGCCCACTTCATACACACCCACATTAGACACCTGAACTGGGAGGCTGTTTTCCCGTGCATCCCACTGTTGTCAGCTGACAGGCGAATTGCCCGTGCCCCTGCAGACGTGCCCTGTGTGGGCGCCCTGGGTGGAGCAGTGGCCCGAGGCGGCAGCTGGTCACGTTCCTTATGATCCTCTGTAGGAAGGGTGTTCTTGGGGTTTTATGCTTCTTTCATCTTGATCATTTGAGTGCAGCTGTGTTTAATGAGCTGGAAAAGAAGGAGGTCAATAAAACATGTGTTCATTGTTAGCAGAATACCTGTTGGACCGTGTGTGTGTCTGTAATTGACCATCTAAAGCTTCAAAGCTTAGCACAAAGACAATTTAATAAGGAATTCATACCTAAATAAATTAATATTAAGCAGAAGCAGACAGCTGTCAGGCAGTATGCCCTGCCAAGGTGAGACTGTGGGTATTTAATGCACAGACCAGTTATGATTTCAAGTCAGGCCTATTTTTAAGTCTGTCTTATTGATATGCATTAAATAACAGCATGCCAAAAATAGCTGATAGCATAGCCATTAAGTAGGTTAAAATTTTAATTGACCCAGGGGCATGCTACGAACTTGATGTTAAAGTGGTGTCCCTGTAATTGTCTGAGCTTGAGTTGTTTTTTAAATTTTTCTTTGGTAACACCAGTGTTAGAAATAGTATGGTTATTGGGTCTTAATAAAAGATGGTCGCATCATCACATTACTTTAAAACCTGGAGCTTTAAGATACTGATGAGTTGGAATTTCATGATAAATTCAGTTTTGGTGGAATTTATTTTGTCTTAGCCAAGAATTTGGTTCAAGTTCTCTAGACCAAAGTTTTCTAATGGAATTATGAGGCAAAACCTGAAAACTGAACTGCATTGTTTTACCTAAGCCAAGAACTACACAAAGAGCAGAAACATGCAGAATAATGGCGTTCTCAGTAATTTTACCGTGATCAAAAATCCGAAGTACAGACTTGGAGAAGAGTTATGTTACAGACCTTATTCGTCAAAGACTTTGAATTCTTTCTGTTCTTTGTCTTGTAACAAAAAAATGAAGCAAAAGCTGGTAAGACTAATTAATGTAGGCTCTATTATGATATAATTCGTCATCTGCTTTTTGTGTAAAGACCTCTTATTCATGAAGGTGCTTGTTTGCCTAAGAAACGCAACTGCTGCTTTTTCACGGGGTTGGGCTGGTTAAAAGTAAATAACAGCATAAAAATTCCCAGATTGATTTCCTGCCTTATTTAGTCAGCTGGGAAATGGATTAGGCTCCTCTTTCCTTGGTAGCTTTAGAGTCAAAATATTTTTCCCAGTGATTTTTGAGACCTGGTGCCAAATTCAATTTCTGCTGTGAAATGAGCTTTATTGAGGTGCAAAGGGCCTGGTTTGTTCGTAGTATGTGAGATCTCAACTCCCAGTGAAATTGCTGGGAATTGCCCTCAGATCCTCGAGGCTTACAGATGACTTATCTGTAGCTAGTGTTCTGAACCGGCACAGTAGCAGCACTGTCCTAGTTGTTCCAGGGTGGTGACAAAGCATTCCAGGTGTGCAGTGCTGTGCGTTGTGTTTGTTCCCTTTCTCCCACCAACCATAAACAACTAAACCTGCAGTATGGAAAATCTATTGCAAATTAGAAAAGTCTTAGTAGGCTTTAAAAAAAGCAATCAGAACTGATCATGATGCCTTTCATGGTGAGCAAAGGGAGAGAAGCTGAGGTGCCTGGAGTTCCCTGGGGAATCAGCTGTCTGTCACTAATTAATCTGCATGGAAACCACTGGGAGCATCGTTAGAGACAAAGAGGTGCTGTGGGATTTGCCGGTGGGGACTTTCAGTGGAGCCTGTGGGAGTTAGGTTGCCATTTGCTACTGAACTGTAATAGCAAATGGGAGCATGTTACCCTTGAATTCCCTTGAATATCCCAGACCTGGTAGACTTAGCACTGGTTTTTAGGTGTCTGTTTTCGCTTTGCATTATGCATGAGTGCCAGTGGGGAGATTAAATAGAGCAGCTCTGCCATTTCACATAATGGTGGCCTGAAGCTGATGTGTCAGCTGTCAGTCCAGATGAACTGAGTACCAGTTATTATAAATACATGTAAAACCAAAACCTAACTTTATTTATTATTATCAGAGGAGTAATGGCTTTGAGACTGTTTAACATATTTGTTGCTAAAAGTGCCATAAATCTCTCTTCATTTAATGAAATTTTATTTTGTAAAGAGGGTCAATGAGACACAGATCTCTGAAAGGCACAGCAAATTAATTGTGTCTACAAAATCCATGTGGTGTATTCCTTCCAAACCTCCCTTTATTTTTTCCTTGCTTTTTTTTTTCTTTTTTAAAATTTTACTTTTTTTTTTTTTTTTTTTTTTTT
>JAWWLV010000100.1:47710423-47722814 GCA_035041135.1 Platyrinchus mystaceus
TTTTTTTTTCTTTTATAAAATTTTACTTTTTTTTTTTTTTTTTTTTTTTTTTTTTTTGAAACAGCTAGGAAGTAAAAAAGTGTCCAGCCCATCCCGACCTCAGAGCTGACCCAGTTTTGAGAAGGAGTTTGAATCAGGGGCCTCCTAAGATTCCTTCCAACTTGAATTATTGTGTGATGCTGTGAAACCCCAGAGTCAGAGCTGAAGGAGGAAAACTGAGGGCTTTCTATTCAAAACACAGGGGCTCGAGAACGTTTTTTTTGCCTGGAGTGTTTCTTGCCTTGATAATGTCCTCCTGTCCTTCCCATAATCATCACTGTGGGTATACGTGAAGAGCTCTGATCCTGGGAGAGAGAGAGAGGAGGGGTGAAGAGGGTGAAGGAGAAAAACTGTGGCATTTATTTGATGTGAAAGTGCTTACATCCTATGACAACAGACAGGAGGTGAGAATCAGTGTGACTAATGCGTTGTTTACTCGGCTTTTGTACCCCCTCCCCCACACCCCACGCCCCCCTCCCTCCCCCGAACATGGGCTGTGTTTGTTTTGATATGTATTGATTTCAGATTCCTGCAAATACCACTGCTTTGTCTTTCACTTCTCAGCAGTTTGTGAGAAACCACTAATCCTGTCTCAGTGCTACGGAAAAGGTAGGCTATGGTAGTTAGGATGCAGAAGCATACAACAGTAGGATGTTTTTAGTCTGGAGCTGTCGTTTATCAGAGTTTGGATCCAGAACCCATTTAAAGAACTGCTATTATTGTTATGTTGTCTGAAAAAAACATGAGAAGAGTGTCTGCCGGTTCCTCATGCTTGTCCTTATGGTACTAGACCTAAACTCATGGAAAATGGGGAAAAAAATGGATTTGTTTTAAATGTTGGATTTGGCAGTGGCTGTGTGAATGAGACAATTTGTGAATGTTTTCAGAATTTGTTAGAAACAGCCTCAGACTCCTTTTGAGAAAATTGGTGGTGTACGCAACAGGCAATGCCTGGAGTTTATTTAATGAGATGGTCTTGGCTGAGATAAAAAGGACAAAAAGCTGTACTTTAGGGGTATTTTGTGCTGTGATGTTGCACTGCTGGACTGAACAGGCTACATGTGATGTAAATGTTGAAGTGCTGATTACCTAATATTACCTAATATCACAGATTACCTAATATTTGGTCTCCAGCCTCGAGCACATCTCTCTTTCTGGGGTGTTTGACCAGCCCAACACTGAAAGAGTGTATTTCTCTGGTTTGCTGTTCATTTTTGTCTAGGGGTATCCATGATGCAGCTGCGGATCTGGCTTGCTCTTTAGGAAAGAGTTACCTGGAGGGTCATAGGTGAAAAATATTTTACATAAGTGAGAAACAGTTAAAGGGGGCTTCGGTTCGTGCATAAACTCCAGGGTCCAGGTTGCAGAGAGATGCCCTTGGCTGGTGTAGAAGTGGGAGGGAGTAGGTTGCTCTGAGACTCACAGTAGACCCTGTGGAAGTGTCTCAGCTACAGGTCAGTTTCATTAAGGTTTGGAAATCTGGTTATGTTTTCTGCACTTACATAAATATGAAGGGCGAAAAAATGGGTGTAAATGAGCAAGAGAAGAGCTGTGTCTTATTCTTTTGCTGGTCCTTTCTGTGCAAGGGTTTGGAGCCAGCCAGCAGGCAGAGCCGGCCCAGACAGGAAGGATACGGGTTGGGGCCATGGGAGAGCTTTTGCCGGGTGCTTGTGATGTGGGTGCTGGTCTGGTGGGCGCGCTGTTGAGCTAAACACAGCTTGCCGGAGGGAGCATCCCTTGGCACTTCCGAAGGGAGCAGAGGAAAGGATAAGTAAATGCTGAATTTAAAGAAAGGCAGTAATACAAAACTCATTTTGTGGCTGATGCTGGCAAGTGAATTACAGTGATGTTGAAGGAAGCTCAAAAAGGTCCTTACTTACCTGATTCTTGATCTGTAGTGAATTCTGACTATCTGCCGCACTGCAGCAGAGAAAGGGCCTGGAGAGGGACAGGGGAGCTCCCTTGGATGCTCCAGCTGCCTGAGGAGCCCGGAGAGCTTCCTGGATATCACTTTCTAGTAGCAGCCCCTCTGCCTTGGTGTCTGCACAGACAGTCAGTTTGTTCTGCATTTTTATTAAACATCCTCAGCTCCCAGATTTCTCTAGTAGAGAGCAGCTGATGTTTTCATGTCTGGTTTTGAAAGTTTCTTTCCTCTTTCAGGAGAGCATTTCAAGAGGAGGATTTCTCTCAGCATTCTCCTACTTGGTGACAAGGACAGCTTATTTCCCCCGTGCTGTACCAGAGAGCTCAGGGGAGGCTTCTTGACTGCTGTCAGTGCTCTACATTAGGAGAACGGTGCTGACTGGTGGTTCAGTCCCTTTGCCCTACTCTTCCTTCATTTGAGATTTTTATTATCATTTCTATCACTCCTTACACCCTTCACGTGCAACTCTTCTTGAGGCACATCACACTGCCGCCTGTGATACCAGCTGGTCTCCTGGCTTAGCTACTTCCAGCGTGGCACCGGGCAGAGTAACAGCAGGCACTCTCCCCAGAAGCAGGCTGAGTGTATGGCCTTCGAGACACATTGTGCTTTTATTAGGCAGAGTCTGTGGTTGAGTGCCACCTAAAGTGCATCCAAAACCAGCTCCTTCCATCCTCAGTTTGATTAAACACAACCTTTCCAGTTGTCACCTTCTACATGCTCTCCTGCTGTTCAGGTTCTCCAGATGCAACAGAATTAAAAAACAAAAAAACAAAAAAAAAAACCAAACAAACAAAAAAAACACAAAAACAAAAACAAAAAAAAACCCAAAACAAAACAAAAAAAAAACCAGCTAAAGTAGCAATAAATCATTTATTTTGATAGTGAGAGAATCTGATTTGTTTTTCCAGAACTCTGATGGTCTCCACTGCTCAGCTCTACTGCTTAGAGTTGTAACAGGTAATTAGAAATGGCTTGGAAACAGCTACTGTTCTCATTGGTGAAGCAATCGCTGTTTCGTTTTGATGGTGGAAAATAACTGCATGTAAGGTGTTTCTTTTCTGTGTTTTTTCAAATTTGTAATTAGGCTTCTCCAATTATGTACTTCATAAACTTCGGAAACAGATCTTTAAAATAAATGTTTACTGCCTGGTATTCTTATGCGCATAACTTTGGTAAAGTGAATAGACTCACAGGACTTGAAAGGAATATTAATATTAATATTACCCAAAAATGTAAGTGTTTAGAAGTTGAGGATCTTCCACTAATAGGGCTCTTTTAAACAAATAAATAAACTCAATGTATCCAGCTTTCATAAAGAAAAGCAGACATACTTCTACTTTCTTTTGATGCAAATTGTAATCTTTTTCTCACATGACTATCAAAAAAAAAAAAAAAGAAATGAAGTAATCTTTAAAAAGTCAGGGTTGTTCAAATAACTTAGGGATTTAAGTTCTGCTGCGTTACATGTTGCAAACAACTCACACGCAATGAAGACTTACTCTGAATTTTCATCAAGACTGAAACTTACCTGTTAAATCCAATATGAAACAGTAACAGAAAGACGTTTGGGGATTAATTTTGGTAACATCCTGTGTCATCCCACTATGACTAAGAACTGCTTGTTTATAAATACTTTGTCCCTGCCGCTGACCCTGCAGTCTTGGCAGCATGTATAATGTACATGTGGCTTACCCTGGGAGCTGAAGCCCTTCAAAACCTGTTTGCTCCCCACAGCTGTGTGAATATCAAAGAGGAGATTCTCAATGCTGAAGGCAGAGGCAGTGATACAATGTGTTCCCACATGCCCATCACATAGTCATCTCATACTGCTCCACACATATCGTGGCAGGGAGCAGCTGGGGAGCCTCAGCTTTTCAGGGTGCCAGCAAGCTTGTTTTGCCTTAAACTCCTGCATCAGCAAACAAGACTGGTGAAAGCCACATGTGGAGTGCCAAATGTGGGCAGGTGTCATTTTAAATTGCCAACAGTTAGAGTGACATCGTGTGTAAAAAAGCAAATTACTCGTTTTTAATAGATTTTCATTGCACATACATGTGAGAAAAAGTATGGACCAGAGCAGGCATGACATTCTTTAGTTCTTTGCATGAATGATCAAGGCTCAAAGGACCTCATTTCTAGGTTTGCTTGCGTCTGGTGTTACCGTGCGATGGGAGGGATTCCAAGCTCCCCTTCTTCTTGCAGAGTCCTTTTTTGAGACAGAAGAATGAAAATTTAACTCTCCTGATGTAGTAGTAGAGATTGGTCAGGCCAAGATTACAGTGAAAAATGTTGCAGCTTGTCCATTGTAGACTTTTCTCATCACTATGTATGAGAATACACGTTCCCTTGTTATGCAACTTGTTTTTATGGTAAAACTACTTTGAAGACATACAGATGTAGAAAAGCCAACTATTAAGATGTAGGGCCCGAAGTGCTACAGAATGCTGACTAGGGATAAAACCCAACCGTGTTGTTTTGTTTTTTTTAAGCCATACACAGATCATCATCAAAGTCTTCATCGCTCAGTGCTGGAAAACAAGTGCCTAATTCTCTGCATTTGTGGGAGAAAGCTGGGAAGATAACAAATGAAGATCTATGTGAAATAATGTTGTAGTATTGGGGTGCAAGTATTCTCTCCACATCACACTTAAAGGATTGAGACAAGAATAGAGTACATAGTTTGTGCAAATAAGCACTAATAACTTGGTAGAAAAAGGTGAATGTTTATACATCAGAATGCATGTAGACTTTTAACTGGGTTTGCCCAGTTGATTCTTTTTCATCTGTAAAAGGAAGGCGTGCAAATATATTTCTGTGTAATGATGAAACCCGTGTTAATTCTGCAGTTGTATTATTACTAACAAAGGTACTGATTATGTGCTGTATGCTTCCGTCCAGCGCAACTCTGAAGTCATTTAAGCCTTTCCATATTATGTTCAGTAAAGTATGGCTATTCATTTTCTTAAATTATTATTGTAAAAATAGTGACAGTGAGCATCCTTCATGTGACAGTGGACAGACTTGAACATATTTCAGTAAACTTGCGTAAGGTACCTCTCACCAGACTGTAGTATGACTTGTACTAGAATGCCGTTTTTCTTTCTAGACAGATTCAGCAAACTAGAAAATGGTGCTAATGAAAAGGTCAGAATTCTCTCTTTGTGATGGGATTGGCATGGCAGAAGATGCATGGTCACATGTACTTCTCTTGTGTGTTACAGATCTGAACACATCACAGATCCAGGGTCCCGAAACGAGCATTCCAAACAAGGGATCCATCCAGTCACCCCAAGTAGATGCATTGGTGCTGAGCCATCAGCCTGAGAGCCTGCAGGACACAGAAAGTGGTGTCAGAGTAGAAGAGAAGATTGTTTACCTCTGATGGCTTTTTTTCTAATCACAGTAGCACTTTGGAAATATAACATGTTTGCTTTTCTAAATATCTGTAGCTGCTCTGTGTATGACCAGCTGACTTTAAGGATAGTATTTAATATTAAATGCAATTTTTTCCATTGATAAATATAGCAGTTATTTTGAAGCCTTTGTTGTATAATCTTTATGATGTAATTTCAACTACTTTGCAAGAAGCAATGGGTAGCAGGAGAGACATTTTGGAATTGTAAAGATGCCACCAGGAATTGTGAAAGCCGGTATGGATTTTCTCCTGAGTCCTCTTTTAAAAGGAGAAGCTAAGAGAGATGAGCCTGCTATTTGAGATTTGAGTGTGTGTATCAGTAACCTTCTGACAGTTGTGATATAACATGAGAAGACAGCAATCTAAGAATGATGGCTATAGTCTTAGCTGAAATTTGCCATGTACACTTCACTGTTGGGTCATTTTCTTTATCCCCTGGCTCAGGAACTGTTCAGCAGAGGATGTTTGTTATGCATAATTGTGTTTGTTCATGTCCCAAAGCCTATCATCATTATGGTACTAGTGCCAGTTTCTGTGCAGAGATGCAGTAAATCAGTTTGTTATTGTATTATATCTCATTTCAGCAAGTGCCCTTATGCATTAAAATTTACCAGATGAAATCATCTCACTGGTCAAAAGAAAAGAAAGGGAGGAAATAGTAGGCTTCTAGGTAACTGAACCCTTCTGAAACTCCACTGCTTTCCCATGTAGGAGCCAGCTTTCTGCTTTCAGGTTCATGGGGTTTTCTATGTATTAGGCAGTAAGAAACCAGGACCTGTTTCATGCCTTTCTGTCTTTCAGAAATATTTGTACACTTCTGTAAAATTGAATAAATTTTCTGTGTGTTTCTGCAAAATTGTAACTTTAATTCCTTGTCAGATTCTCCAAAGAAATAGGAAAACAGGAGGAAAATAAAAAAATAAACTTCAAACTTTGTTTGCACTCTGCTCTGCTGCAGATGTGTCTGCCTTGGTCCAGCGCAGCCAGAGCTGTGCTCCATGCATCTCAGCTGGCAAAACCAAGGATGTGCCTATTGCTGCTTCGTGTGGCTGATGGGATTGGCAGAAGCACAGCAGGAACGTGGCTGCGCAGGTCCTGAGTCAGAGGTGCCTCACCTCTACCCAGCTCATGGGGCAGAGAAGCGCAGGATTGCTCCTGCCCATTTGTCTGGGTAAGCCCCAGCTGTCATATGATTTCCATTTTACCCTAAGCCTTGAGTTGTCCAAAATCTTTTGCAGGGAGCAGAGTTTTAGATGGTGTGTGTTTGTCAGTAAGGGTTTCCTGATGCGAAAGATTCTCTTCCAGAGACTGGTGTGCTGTGGGGAATACTCAAATGCAGAACTTTCTGAGCTGCATCTCACTGGACTACCAGGATATGTTCAGATGGTATCTTGGGCAAACTGAGCACCTAACTTTCTTGATGAGCAGGACCTGATTCTCAGCTGGTATTAATTGGTGTGCAAATATCATCAGGGAAAAACTGGGCCTGCAGATGTATTTCCTAGTGTCTGTGTCCAACCTTCAAGACTTCTCCTAACCTGACAGCACTTATATGTCTCCTTATAAGAGAAAAAAACATTTTAGAATTCCTAGAATTGTTTTACCTTCTTTACTTTTCACAATTAGACTAAAATTAAAATTTGGATTCAACTTTTCTTAAGGGTCCTGCAGTAAGGACAGTCCATGGTCTTACTATTTTACCAGTCAGCACTGAATTCAGAGTTGTCTTCTGAACAGTTTTTTGGCAAATTTCTGAGTAGCCAGACCAATTTCTTGGGATGCTGTATGTCTCAGGATATGTGCATTGCCCAGGGACCTGTGGGAAATAGGGGGGAAAATTAGTAGTTTTCTCCACAGTTACTTCCTCTGCATTTTCTTATGGCTTGGCTCAAACATCTGGTACTGGTTACTGTCAAATCCAAGCTGCTGGATGAATAGCTGCTGCCCCAGTCTGGTGTGGGAATTCCCTTGTAAGCATCTTGCCACTGGGAGAGGAAGAGAGGATACTGGTTCTCTCATCAGTTTTAATTGAAGGGCTCGGAGTTGAAAAGCAGCTGGCGAGGACTTCAGCTGTTGTGCAAATCTTTAAGTCTCCTAACATCAGGCAGCATCTTATTTTACTCACCTGTGTTTACAGTAAAGCTTCTAGCACTTGAGGAAGGCAAAGGCAGGAAACAGATGGTCTATAGATTTAGGTATTTTAATTGTAAAAAATTTTTAAAGTATAAGCCAGTATGGTCTTGGCAGGTGCTCTTTATAACAAGATGTATTATGCACCCCTGAACTCTGTCCATTATTTAGGCATTTCTTAATACTTTGCAGAATTTAAATGCAACCCCAGTGAGATTCAGCCATTGTAGCAGGCTACATTTTCAGTTATCATGAAGCATACATTAATGGTGTGCCTTCCTTTTAATGTAGAAAAATATATTCAGAAATTCTCTTTGCCTTTTTTACATTACTTTGAAGTGGGCTTATTTGCAAGGATTGTTGTTTTTCACTCATCACATATATTGCGGCTTTTTTTGCTATGCTCCTCAAGGCATCTTGCCTCTGAAAGCTCAGAATCTAATTTAGTCATTCATTTCAGTGATTAAGCTAAAGGAGCAGTTGTTTTGCTACAAATATCCGTGGCACTGGGATGAGCTTTCTCTTTGTTTCTTCTTTTTAATTTTTTTTCTCCACCATTTAACAAAAGGGGGATTTCTTTTCTGTAGTACCTAGAGTTTTCCAGCATTTTCTCCTTAATGTTGTTGTGTATTAGTAACGCTGTCATATGAAACAACTTTGAGATTTTTTTAAGGGAATCTTGCAACAAATCTTTTTTCAGCAAGTCTATAATAATGGTAAAGAAGGAACTAATGAATGGCTGAAGCTTACAGTGGCCTGGGTCCAGAATCTTGGATTTCTATATTCAGTCGTTTGTAGAATGAGGCCAGAATAGAGCAAATGCTTCACTTGGCTGCTGTTTGACTATTGAGGTAAACAACATAGCTGCATTTTTAAGAGATTTTTCACAAAGGTCACCCATGTTATTTTCAAATTACTAAATTAAATACAGATTAGGCTCTCAGCAAAACTCCTTAAGGTTGTTTACAGAAGTGATTGAAAAAAATACCTGTTGATGTTTTCCATGTAAGGAACATGAATAATTTTGCTTAGAGTGCCCTGTTAGCTGCATTAATTTATATGCCGCCGATTAAGGTCAAAAAGTAAGTTAGATTTTCACTGCTTCTTAATCAAGTAAGTGCAAATTCTGTAGTAATGTTCCATATTGTTGCTAAAAATATTTTCTTAGCAGTGTTCATTCAAAGAAACGCAAAGAGGCTGAGCTGTGGTAAGTAAGGTACAACTTACTCTGACTGAATTTTGAACACAATGAAGAATTGCAGATGAGGCAGTTTTCCTTGATGATTGTCATGTGTTCACGTGGCTAAATTTTTGGTAATAGGGGGCCACAGAGATGATTCCAATTAGAGGCTACTATAAGCTTTTGCTATTCTGTGAAAAAGCCAATGATAGCCAGCTCCAGGATGGACTTCCTACTACTAGCCAATGGTATTCACTTCTGTGATAACACATTTAAGAACAGAGGAAGAGAAGGTTTGTGTTGCAGAAGGAATTCCAGCTTGGAGGAGAGCGGAGTAGAACATGAGATAGCAATGTTGACTCCAAGGTCAGTGTAGCAGGAGGGGGGAGGAAGAGGCCGAGAGGCCTCCCTCTCCCCTTCCAGCAGGGGAAAGACTGAAAGCCGAAACCCCTGCTGCCTGTGGAAGATCACTGGGGTGCAGAGACCCCCCTCTGTAGCTCCTGAAGGAGCCCACGCCAGAGCAGAGGAGTGCATGAAGATGTGACTCCGTGGGAGGCCTAAGATGAAAGAGAGTCTTGCTGGAGACCAGTGGCCCATGGAAAGAGAAACCTACGCTGGAGCAAGTTGTCCCAGGTAGGACTTGTGGCCCTCTGGGGGAATCCACGCTAGTGTAACTCATTTGTGACCCAAGGGACAGCAGATTATGGAAGAACTGTGGCCCAAGGGATAGACCCACACCAGAGAGGTCTATCAAAGACTGTCTCCCGTGGGAAGGGACCCCACAAGAAACAGGAAGGACTCAAAGCCATTACCCCCTGTCATTGTGGTGATGACCATTGGTGAAGCAAGTTGTCCTCTTACAGTCCATGGAGACCATCAGAGCACAAATGGAGAGAGACCTCTGCACCTAATAGAAAAGTGACCCCCCAGGACAATGAATTGGAAAGAGGTCCTAGTTAAGAGATGGATTTTAACAGTGGCAGAAGCAGCCACTGGCTGTCACTTTCCCCCTTTTCTCATCTCCCTGTGCGGCTGAGGGAAGGGGGGAATGGATGGAAGGTGTTGTGTTTTAAGACTGTTTTATTCTTTTACTCTTTTAGTTCTTATTTTGTTAGCAATAAATTGAGCTTTTAATTTAAGTTTGTTAGCAATAAATTTAAGTTCTATCCATTTTGAGTCTGTTTGCATGTGAGAATTAATTAGTAGGTGAATCTCCCAGTTCTTATCTCTACTCATGGATTCTCTAACTGTTTTTTTTCCCTCAACTCAGAAAAAAACAAAAGAGGGGAGGAGGGGGGAAAGCAGTTTTCAGTAAGTGTTTAAAATCCGGCCAAAGTCAAAACCACGACAATGACAAATGGGGAAATAACATGACTACTGGGATACCTTCTAATAAATATTCTGTTTGAAAAGAATTCCAGCCCCAAATCCTTCCCATCCAAATCCTTCACTCTGCCCGGTTTATATTACATAAATAGAAACAGGTTAGGTTGTAGGGCATTAGCACACTGAAACAGGTTGGATGTCGGCTCTTAATGGAATTGCGGTTGATTTGTGCCATTTTGCCAAGGTAAATGGAGGTGTTTGTTGTTTTCTCATCCTTAGTAAAGGTTTGTATGTAAAAACACTGCAGAAGTAGCTATGAATATTCTTGATAATCATAAAGATAGGTACATGTTAATCTCCAAAAAGGTTTTTCTATGTCACTGCCAGGTTCTGAGATAAGACTGTGAAGATGTCCTGAATTCAGTGTCTTGAATTTTGCAGAAAGGATCCCTTTGGCAGGCTGATTTCAGAGTGTTTCATTTCTTCAATGTAAATGACAAACCTCAAAGGATAACCTTCCTGGGATGAATTTAAAGTGTTCTCATCAATACAGACCTTTGCTCTGCAAAAGTGCATCAGACAATAGACTACTATCGTATCAGGAGATCATCAAAGACTAAGCGGACTGTGGAAGAATTTGCAAGGGTTTTGTGGGTCATGGTGGTGAAATGATCCAGGTACCTCATCTGGGAATGTCATTGTTTTCCACTGACATGTAGAGCAGTATTGGCAGCAGCTCTATTCAGGCCAGTAGTTGGCTCCCAGATTCCCAGAGACCTCTGTTTCTTATCCTGTCGATCACCTCTGCAGAAGATTCTTCCTCTTCTCTTCACTCAGGCTCAGATCAGGATGTTCCCACCCCCTATATGGAAGGGCTCTGCCACAGGCAGTCTACAGCACCCTCAAACTCACAAATTGTGTAGACTGCCCTGAGTCTTGATATTTCAAGACTCAAACTCACTCAGTTGTGAGTTTGAGTCTTGAAATATCCTGTGTAGAGACCAGGAGAAAAGAAACACAAAAAAGGTGGTCTGGGTGTAGAGAAGAAAGGAGGAGTGGTCCCCTGCCATTTTTATTCAGAGAAAAAAAGTTAGCATTTATCACACTACCTATTGTTTGTTTGACTGAGAATCTGAGAACTGGTTAGATGCCACATATTTCAATTCCAGTGCCAAACAGAGCGAGGATCAGATTTTTACAAAAGGGACAGTGAAGCATGCAAGTTAAAATAAAGAATTTCTCCCATAGAGGTTACTTACCAGACCCAAGGGAACTTTCTTATCAGATTTCTATGAAACTGCCAAACCATGACTACAGGAGCTACACAGAGGTGTGAACCTTCTGCTCACCCAGGTTACCACTAACAATAAAGCCCTGCATGGATAAACAATCACATGAACTGAAGATGGCTTGTGAATACCAGCATGAGTCCCTGTCCCTCCTATGCAAGTAAAGGAACAGGATGTCTGCATTCCCTGTGTCCAGCTCATTGAAGATGCTCAGGCCAAGCTGTGGATCTACTTGTGCTCCTTTTGAATAGTGCAAGAAACATGACAAATGAGTGTTGCTTCTGGTTAAAGAAAGTAATGCCTCACCCAAAATGAAAATTTTCACCATTTCCTACACAGTTTTCCTAGCATTGCTGAATGAATGCTACAACAAGCCATTATAAGTCAAACTTATCAAACCAAGCCCAATCCAGATACAAAGCAGCCAAGAGGACAAAAATAACAGTGCTGACTGAACATCTCCTGCTTTCAGTCAGTGCAGGGTAACCATTCCTGTCATCTGGGGCCTCTCTCCAGCTTTTAGTTAAGGAGCAAGGTTTCAGAGTGACATACTCAAATTGCCAGAGAAAAGGAAAACAACAGTGGTGAAACTGCCTCTCTGCTAATGTTCCTTTCCTTCGTAGAGTCCCACATGACCAGATGTGGTCTGATTTTAAACCTGTGTCCATCACACTGTGTGTGCCTGAAGGGGTTGTCCAAAAGATTCCTGAACTCTGTCAGGTTTAGTGCTGTGACTATTTCCCTGGGGAACCTATTCCAGTGCCCAACCACCCTCTGGGTGAAGAACCTTTTTCTAATATCCAACCAAAACTTCCTGTGAGATATTTTCAGGCCATTCCATTGGGTTCTGTCACTGGTCACCACAGAGAAGAGGTCCATGCCTGCCCCTCCACTTCCCGTCAGGAGGTGAAACTCAACAGGTACAGGAGGCAAAGCTTGATTGTGGCTGATCCACAAATGGCAAGCGGACTCCCTCACAAAATACAGGCGCTTGCTAATGTTGCAGGTAGGCTATAAGGCAGGGGTCAACAAACTTTTCAAGCCGCGGGCCGAATTCCTCTCCACAGACGCTGTCAGGGGCCGGA
>JAWWLV010000100.1:47725398-47737506 GCA_035041135.1 Platyrinchus mystaceus
TATACTGCTATTCAAGCTCTAGGAGGGGGTGTTGGTTTGTTTTTCGGGGAGATAGCAGGGGGGGCTGGAGTTTAAGGTTTGTGGGTTTTTTCTGGTTGGATGGGGGGAGGGGGGGTTGGTTTGTTTGTTTTTTTGTTGCTGTTTTTGTTTTAACAAAAAAATAATTTGTGGGTGTACAGGATGGTAACTGGTGGGTATGATCCTTGCCCTATGCAGCTCTAGTTCCACCAAGGGAACCTGGCTTAGGGACAAGAGGTCCTCTGCTGGCCCCTTCCCACAGCTGTACCCGGGGAAGGCACTAGCTGGGCATGTGCAAGGTGGAAAACAGCAGGGTTAACCTGTGCTTCCCAGTTCAAGGCTGACCTAAGAGGTTCTGCCTAAACAGCTTCCCAGTGCTATGCTGGTCGTGGGAAAGGCAATGGGTTGCTCCTGTCCTTTGGCCATCAGGGCTACCTTTATGGGGACTCAGGGGCTACAATGAGCTTCTAATTCCTGACAGAGGGGCCTGTCACCATCAGGGTGGAGTAATCCAATCCAGTGTAGCCAGGTAGAAATCAAAAGTGAGAATGGGGCTCCTTTGCCCACTGAACAACTGAAATAACCAGCTCTTCCTTTAGCTGAAGCAGCTGTTGTTTCTCCAGCCACCATTAACATTTAATTACTGGGGTCACACCCTGCCAAAACATGTGTTGGAGCATAAACTGACAGGATAGCAGAGCTAGCAAGGTATGAAACACACCACGGAAATTCTTTTTTGCTACTGATATTTTCATAATCACCTTTATGATATGAGTTGCAGGCACTGCACTGCAAAATACTCCTATTTACTTTACGAAGCCTGAGACTTTCCTTTAAACATAAAAATGTGGTAATGGACTTCTTTTTAGGTTTTTAAAAAGAACATGTCTGCTTTAATGTGACTTAGCTCGAACATCATTATACATTTTAATGAGGTAATGTGTGAGGAGGGTTCAAGTAGAGCAAGGACACATTCTGTTTCCATCAGCACTGACACTGCATTGCTAACATGGAACTAATTCTGCAGCCGTAATTTGAATAAAGTATGTAGTGTAAGATGCTTTATTGAATATTCCAAATCAGGGTAGTCTGTTGAGCATTGTTGCCATGGGGACTGTGTGAAGGTTGGATTAATTAAGTCCTGAGCAGATGCTGTGGAATATGTAGTATCGTTTGTGCTTTCTGCTTGTAATTAACGTGCATGTGTACGGGGTGAGAAACAAGGAAAGAGAGAGATACCCACTTTAATTTTTGTGTGACATCTTTTCAGGTAAAATGAATTTTTGGTATATGAAGAGTGATGCCTCTACACTGCTAAAAATACAGATTAAAAAAGAGATTAAAAAAGCTACTATTAAAATCAGCATCTAGCTGTTTAATATGAGAATGCCAGAGTCAAAGACACATTTTGTTCCTACAAAATTTAGGAATTCAGAAGAGGCAGTTTACCTGTGAAATATATTAAAATTAAAAAGTGTCATTAATGGTAGTCTAGAAAGCTCAAACATATTATAGGTTTGAGGGCAGTTTATACAAATACAATTACATGCATGCCAAGAGAGAGGGGGTAGCTTATTATGTGAGTGTGTATGTAAAGTTTAGGCCTCCTTGCTGTTTTACTGAAGTCTGTTGAGAATTGCTGAGCTCTAAGAAGTGAAATATCACTTCAAATACCTTTTCTCTTCCTGTGCTCAGTAAGCATTTGCTCTGTTGCTATAGCAGGGCTTGAAATCTTTAAGACTGTGTTAAATCTTTTCTGCTTTGCCTGATGGTGAGACAGTAGTGCCCAGTTCTCTGCCGACGCTTCAGCACATGCCCTGAGCTTCGTAGGGAAGGTTTTTTGGGCACAAGGGACCACGCGTAGGAGCAGCACTCTCCAAAGAGGGAGATAGATGTGGTGTTGGGCATTTGTTCTTCCAGTGCCAGTCCTGCTCTCCCTCTACCTTTGCATGGGGAACCAGACAGTCTTGATTTTTCAAAGCCTCATTCAAAAACAAGAAAAAAGGAGGAAAAAATTCATAACCTATCCTGTAAAAAATTATTACATGAACTTTTTCTTTTGGGTCTTTGGGAAGTGGGAACACATTACCTCAGAGCAGCCACAGTTGTTGTGTGACTACCTGGCGGCATTGGGATCACAGCTGCTTGAAAAAGAAATGCAAAAAGTAGTCACGGTGTTTTCTATGAGTATTTAATTGAAAAGAAATCAGCTTCTCAAAGCTGCACACATTTTCTACAGTGGAGGAAAAATCATCACTGTGTTTCCAAGAGAAATTTTACCAAAGCCCAATAGCTCCATGTTTTCAGAGGACAAGTGTCCAGCATTTCTTGATTAGTAAATGGGTTCCCACTACTCTAGTAGCAAGACAAAGTTAGGTATTTTTATCTAAATAAGTAGAGGGCAAAAGCAAGGATATTAACTTGCTGAGCACTATTAAATAAAATATTTCTGCAGCACAAATTGTCATCCTGGATCCTATTTTTAAAAATCATTTTCTAAGTACTCTTGGCAAAATTTCATACCTGAGTCTGCTTCTTATATAGCAATCTGGGACTTAAAATACTTTTTTTTAAAATTATTTTTAATAGAATTATTTGTAGTGTAAAACTCTCTGAATCACCTCTGTGACTGTGAAATGAAAAGTGATGAATGTCTTTTTCCAGATTGTGAGAAATAACAGTCTAATGAATGATGAAGCGTATCTCTTTCCCAAGTGCTCAATCCTCTGTTTTGCTCTCCAATTTGCCTGCTAAATCTGCTGCATTTTCCACTTGTTTGTTAATATTCAAAGATTATCTTATAGGCTCTCTAGGGAAATGTGGCTTCCCTAGGGTTATGGAAATAATTAGGAAAGATTGCAGCCTGCTTTTTGAATGAGTCTGGATTTATTTCTGCTTTTCTTTTTGCTAATGAGAGACTTGCTTGTTCTTACTTTGATTTAGAAAACTTTTTTTTTTTATTTTTCCCAGAAAGAAAAGTATATCCAATCTACAATGTGAAAAAAATAAACCTTTGAGAGAAAGTTGAAATATCCACAGAAATGATTGGGTTGTTAAATCACATTGCTTAAATTAAACATAGACAACCTTTTAAGTAGACTGGAATGGACTGGAGGTATTGATTCAGTTACCATGTCACTAGGAAAGTCAGAAAATAAATGAACCATCTAGGAAGAATGTCCTCATATTTGTGATGAAATTCAAATGAATTTAGTTCAAGTAAATTTATACTTGTCTCTGCCCCAGTTCGGAACCCTTAAACAAATGAAACCTGTATCATCTCTGTGAGTACATGCAAGCTTATCTCTTTAGACACATAGAGCAGTTTCACAAGGGTATACTTTCCTACTCCGTGCTTTCCTTATATGAATAGTTTCTAAACACATGTATTTAGTTACCACCTACTTGATTTCAATGACAGTCTACATGCTTTCTCAGTTTTAGATAAATGTCCAAATACTATTTTGCCCTGGTCCCTGCTCCTTGACTCTGGGGTTTTGGATGTTGTTAGCTGATCTTACAGATATTTGCCATTTTTTTCTATAAAGAACTATTTTTCCCCAATATGCAGTGGGATGTTGTTACGTTTTTATAATATTTACATGAAAGCCTTCCTACAATTCCTTATTAGATCACCCTCACGTACTATTCTTCCTTCCTGGCCTTCAAATCAATCTTTATTTTCCCTGAGGTCCTTATTTGTCTGTCTTCCTTAACTCTTGAAATGATCTGAATCTGAAGATTCTTGGAATATGGCTGCACCAACCAACACCATTAAAAGCCTTCAGAAAGGCTGAGATACCAGACAAAATGTAGCTGTGACAACATCAAGAGCCACATGTGCCTTGACAGAGTGAATGACCCATAGTAAGTGCCAAACAGCTGTGTTTGAAGTGTTTGTGCTATCCAAATTAATTTGCTGAAACAGAGCTTGGATATTGTTAAGGCATTTTGCATATTCTATGTAAGAAAAGCCCAGGGTTGTCTCAGGAGTCATTTGGTGCTAAAACTATTGAATGGGGCAAGGAGAGGCATTCATGTTCTGTACTTACCCTTATTTCTTTCCCTAGCACTACTGAATTTATTAGTTGACCTCTTTAGCAAGGCTTTTGACATGACTTCTATTACTCCTGAAACCAAAAAGGACAGGATATTTGTCAACAAAAATAAATTCAAAGTCTTGTGACTGTGATGAAATAATGCTAAACAGTAACAGAGATCCGAGATGTTGAGGCCCAAGAGACTTGGAGACCCAGAAAAGGAGTGGTGGGCCCCAGTGGAGCAGCCAATAGGGAGGGAATCAATTATTTCACTCCAATTGTTACTTGTGAGGCTATTTCAAGGATTCTGTGTCAATCTTGGAGACCTAGCACAAGATAGTGACTGGAAACTGCAGTTTGGGGATTCAGAGAAGGATGGAGTTGGGTGCCATACAAGAAGAGTCTAAGGTAACCACAGTGGCTTAGTCCATGCAAGACAGAACTGAGGTGGGATCTTACTACTGTTTTCACCTGCCTAATGGGAAATAAAGAGGAGATGGAGCAAGAATTCTCTCAGAGTTGCTGTGTAAAAGGACAGGAGTCAGCAGATGTGAATAGCAGCAAGGGGAATTCCTGTATTTAAAAGAAAAACTTCACTAAAGTAGGGAACACATGCTGAAACAGCTCGTACAGAGGGACTGTGGCACCTCCATCCCTGGATATTTTCAAAATATCTCTAGCCCTAGAGTTAGCCCTGCTTTGAGAAGATTAGATCAACCGCTTCTAGAGATCTCCTTCAGCTAAGATTACTCTCTCATTTTGTTGAAATTTCTGTTAAATCTAATCTGTTCCACCCCATGTACCATCATATAAAAATTTTAATGTCTGCATTGCTCCACTAGAGTCTTGATGTTTCATTTGGCTTTTATCTCCTCCTGCATTCTGATTCTTACTTAGAAGGCATGTAACAGATACTTAGTGCTGTGAACAGATAAGTCTTTACTCTCATTTCAAGTTCCATACTCTGCAATTACACAGAATTATTTTCTATCAATACAATTCTAGTGGTTCACTCTTCTTTACCCTGAGTTTTATTACACTAACTGATCTCTGTAGGGGACAATATGTAACTATGATACCTTAAGTGTAACATCAGAAGGGAGTTTTGATTCTCTGGATGATTTGTTTTGTTTCACTTTCAAGTTTGCTGATGTTCTACTGGCAGTAGATTCAGGATGTGGGCTAGAATATTTTTTCTTAAGATCTCCTCCTTGTACTGAAGAACACAAGCCTCAGCTTCACATGCTATTTAGAAATAATATCTACGGGAACCAAGGCTCTGATACATGATAAACTTGAGTTTGTATTGTTTCACAGAATAAAATATTAGCTAACATATATTTTCCTGCTAAAAACCTGGGATCCTAATAGGTGGTTTTGCACACAACTATGTACGTATTCAAAGCAATTTGTGTCTCTTTTTTATCATTTAAATCCTTCTAATTATTTACAAAACAGAGTGTTGAATGTCAAGTTCTTTCACTTGCACTGATGTGTAGCTTCAGGTTATGTAGGGTTTTCTTTAAGCTTTTTAAGAAATGTGTTTGAAATAAAGGGAAGAGTTTAATTGGCTTTAATGAGCCCCGTACAAATACCCTTATGGGAAGGTGTCAGCCAGATACACAGTTGTCCCTTTATTTACCAGGGACAGAAACACTAGTGGTGCAAAAGCCATTGCCAGACCACATGGAATATCACCCATAGCAGTGACAAAGATGGTAGGGACATTCAGTCCTTCTTCCATTGACCTTGATGGGGCTGCCCAGGACTGCTGCCTGCAGCCACAGCTCAGAGGGGTGGCATGGAGATCCTGCCACTCAGGAGTGGTATGGAGAACCCTAGCTCCCTTCTAGAGCTGGCAGAAGGGGATGAAATCCACATTATTTAATGTCCAGCTAGGCAGTGTGTGAGGCCTTTCCTTCTCAAGGAGGTTAAGGGATTTGGCCACTGCTGCTGCGGCTGGTTCAGAAATACAGATTCTGACAGCTGGATTTAGCAGCAGCAAAAGGAATGTTGGATCCTGCATGCTGACCATTAAGAGAGCTTCTGGACAGAAATTTTGCAGACTCCTCCTGCTACACTGTGCGCCTCCTGCAGTGTTGTACTGCAGACAGACATTGAGTGATGCTGCTAAGTTCAGGTCTTGCAAGCAAAGACTTCACCATTTGGGTACTGCACTGTTCTTAGCTGATGGTTTAAAGAATAGACTGTAGGAATGGATGCATCTGATTAGCAAATCATTGCAGAGAGGAGATAATGAGCTTTCTGACAGATGATGAGCAATTAGTAACAGCTTTTGAAAATCAAATCACCTCTGCTATTCCTTGGTATGAAGAGTAGAATATAAGGGCTACACTGACCTGAGATGATGTATTATTTGGTATTTTCAATATGTTTTTTTCTCATTAATAATGAAAGTTTTATTCAGCCTTGCTAAAAGAAAAAGCAAAGGCTAATGGATTATGTCTAGCATCTGTCACATCTGAGGATGATATACCCATTTGTTCAGTTTCTTAAATGTTACTGTTTCTTTTGATATTCTAGTATCTGAGTGACTTTCCCCTTTGACAACCAGGAAAAAGTATTAGGGAAACAAAAGCAATTACAAACTTTATAGGTTCTTGGGAGTCTGACCAATACCTGCATGCCTTTCCCTTTCAAGCCCAAGTGGAACTAAAGCTGTGAGAAATGGAGATGAGAACTGGTTTAGTGATGATTTGTCATTCAACCATCCATGTGCTAGAAGGAAATGAGGGACCACAGGTTTTCAGCCTTTCTTTGACTATAGAGGGGCAGGAAGGTAAGGGTCTGCCTCATTCGTGACTCATCTGGCCATTCCTGTGTGACCTTTCTCTCACCAAAGCTCGCTCTCTGTAGGAAATAGGTTGTATGATTAATCCCCTCTCAGATTGGAGGGTTACCTGGATGTCTCACTGCAAAGCCCAACTGTGTGCAACTGCAGGAGCAAGAGAAGCTCCTTTCTCCTTTATGCTGAAGAGCTGAGGAAGAACTGGTTTACTAAAGCAAGTGGTGACAAAGTGGTTTTCAGCAGCACCCATAACTGATGTCAGATGTCTGGTCATACTCATCATGCAGCCAACCCTTCCTGAGCACAGTCATTGGGAGGCCATGAATGCTGTAAAAACCAAGGGCCTAGGAAAGTTGTAACGGAGATCTTGAGGCCACAGAAGGGCTAACAGCCAGGAATTCTTCTACATGGATTTCCTAAGACTTTCCTGACCACAGCCAAGCTCTTTACCACATGCCAGACTGCAGAAGTTTTTCAGGAAGCACAGAGATAAGACACACTCTGGGAAAAAATGAATGCAAAGTCCTGCAGCTGTGTCCTTCCACACAAACAGATGCCTTTTACTTATACAGTTGAAATCCATATAAACAAACAAACAAAAATCAGAAAAAATCCAGCCAACATCAAGCCTCACATACTTCCACTAGCTGCAAGGGGTTTAGCCTGTTATTTGCATAAGAAAGCTGACACTTCTGACTGTAAACATATTCCACTCAGCTAATTCAGATCAGCATTGTACTGGAGCAGCTGGACCTGCTGACAGAGAGGGGGCATGAAAATTCAAGTGCATTGCTCTAACTATCTGTCTATCTGTCTATCTATCTATCTATCTATCTATCTATCTATCTATCTATCTATCTATCTATCTATCTACACATCTGTACGTACTTGTCTGACCATATTTCACTGAGCAGATGTGGAACCAGTCTTGATTATGCTGGTGTAAGCCTGTAATTCTATCTTTGACCTTGATAAGTTCACGCCCATCTACATCTCTGGAGCTGAGAGAGATATTTGTCCAAAGAGTTTGGCAATCCTCAAGCTAACTCCTGTCACCTCATGTGGGAGACATAAAATAGGAGACTAGTGTCTTGGGGAATTTATCTCAGGCTGCAGAAAAAAAAAAAAAATTAACAATAATTTTTTCTGTTTTGTTACCTTTGAACTGTGTCTGGAAACAAATACCTTTCTTTATTTTCCTCTTGAGATTGTCAGGAGATCCGCTTTCAGGTGGTTTAATGAGAAACAAGCCTCTGTTGGCAATGTTTAAGGAATGTGATTAATTGCTTGATTCGGCAGCATGCCTCCATCTAATACCTAGAAAAGCAGGAGTTGGGGTAGGGCTGTGCCCCTTCAGCAGTGGATCTGTTCCTGGGCGCAAAATAAGCCCACACATCCTCTCCCTACAACACCCCGAGCTTTAAATTGTGACACTGCAAAGAAGCAACTACTGTCTTGTCCCAGTCTCATCTCCACAACCTTCTCTTGCAGATTTGTCACCTGGATTTTTCTGTGCCTCACAGACTCAGAGCTGTGCCTGCACAATGAATGTCCAGGGTAGGGTGTGCCAGGTGCGTTGCAGCAGCCTGGCCAAAGGGAATTGAACAGCACCTTAAAAATCCTGTCTGCATGGACAGGCAGGAGGGCAGGCTCAGGTCAAGGGCTGGAAGTCTGTGGGGGATTCAGGGATAAACTGAGTAAGCTTGTGGTCCTTGATCATCACCAGGATGCGAGGCTGTGGCTCAGGGCTGAGACTCCTGGCTTAGGATTATTTCAGTTTCCGAGCAGGGCTTGGCACATTCCTACAAACAAGTACCATGGCAGCAAAGAAACCTAGCAGCAATTTGTCCCCACCAACAAGATAGCTTTAGAGACTAAAAAATCCTGGAAAGTACTAACAGTAATTTGATGATCTTGAGACCTTCAGGACATTTTTCTGCTCCTCATGCTTTTTTGACACATGATATTCCTGGTATTCCTGAGATGGAGGAGATTCTGTGAAAACCTTAGAAAGGATCCTTGATGTCTCACATTCTTGTTTCCTCCATGAATCCACTCCCTTCAGTCCGCAACAGAGATTTTCTACACACAGAAACCAAGTCAAAAATGCTGGGGTGTATTGGCAGGGCTTGAACATTTTCTGACCCATCTGCTCACAGCACGCATGCCTGCCCTGCACCTTGGCATTTTCTTTCTGAACAAGTGAGTGCTTCTTAAATTCATTTATCAGTTTTCCCCCTCTTGTGATAACATGGCAAAATAGCTCAGTGTTTGTATTTGCTTGCTGGCCTAGAAAATGAATGACCAGTTATGATGCAGGTGGGTTAAAACAGATTGTCAGCAGAAATGTTGCCACTGATTTCCATGGGGACCAAGTCTTTACCATTGCCTGAGAGGGCTTGATCGAGCTTTGATCTGAGTTTGGTTGGCTCCTGGTTTTGTAAGCCAGCTTCCAGCCCCTCAAAACAGGCCAGGTTTGTTTCAGTCTGAGGAAGTATCCTTCTCTGTGTTACTCTGGAGCTTGGACTCAATCATAGCAGTGTTTTCCAAAGAAGAGGAACTCCCAAATGATGTGTATAGGTTGAGAAAATGATCATTCTCCTGGAAAAATTGGAGAGAGACACAGTTAGCGGAAAAAAAAAATCTCTTATAGCGCTCTACACATTGTTAAATCATCATAAAGGGCCAGGACATGAGTCCTAACATAATTATCTTTAGTTTTCTTAGGGACAGTCTAAAGTAATTTAGTTCTTTTCACTACACATATTCTGCTTGAGGCAAAAACAAAAAGCAAGCAGGAAATCTGCAGAGATTCTCTGTTTTTTGCATTTGATTACTGGATGCACAACATAACATGGTGCTTAAAATGGTGCTTGACCAGTTTGAACTGGGGAAGTGTGTTGAAAAAAGGGCTCCTGTAAGGGCAACATTTTCTCCCTTGTGAGTATGGGCACTTATTGATGTGGAAAAGCAGGAGCTGTTATGAGGGAAATACAAAGGCTTGACAGGAAGCGTGTCGTAAGCAGGGTGAAAAAACCCCAAACACTATGCCTGAGAGAAAGGTGTGTCCAATACAGAGTTTGTCTCTGTTGTGCTGGATTAATTTACCCTAGTGTCTTATTGCATGTTATTTTAAAATTAGAAATTATATTGCAAAAATGCTACCGAAGCAGGCTGTAAGTTTTTCAGAACAGTAACTTCTTCAGAGGCAGGTGTAGAGTCTGCTTCATTCATGGGACATTTTTTTAGGACTTAGGCATGTAGTGATTCTTAGTTATTTCTATGTGATTCATTCTCCTTGTTGTATCATACAGAGTTATTTGCACTTTTGGGAAGAGTGAGCTGTGGCTGTAAAACATGTCACGTCAAATTGTTGAGGTTTTACATTCATTCTTTTCTTTCATTGCATATGGACTGCAAAAAGTTCAGAAATCACATCTACAAATATATACATATTATTTCTGTATTAATTATATCCCCTGTAAATGCTATAGCATGCTTGAAAAGCTTTGATTACTCATCCCACCCTGAGCTGAGAAACTGCTGATCTCCACAGAAAAAAAGGGAAGACTTTGAAGTCTTCCAACATTGGCATGTCACAGACTTGAAAGAGAAATGTGAGCCCTTACTTCTGATATAGTAGAGAGCTGGCAAGTTCTTACAGATTTTTACTCCCAGATGACATCAGCTTCTCTCTGGCAACTTGCTTGTCTAGCACTGTAAGGAAAGTATAGCCATGTCATACAGTGCTCATCTCCTCTAAGAGTGTCTTTGTGTCTTCCCGTTCTTAATCCGGGAAATCAGCAAACTGCAGAGCAGATGGTGTATGAACTTGCAAGGGCAGATCTGCAACCAGTGTGCATTGGCATATCTCCAATGTAATGGAGAGAGAGGTTACACCAATTTATACCCTTTGAGACTCTAGCCGAAGGTAGTGGCATGTTTACTTCTGACTTCAATAGGAGCAGGTGCTGGTGTTGGGATGGGAGTGAGGTTTCCTCTGCTAAAGGAAGAACACACCTGGAACATGAAGTTGAAGGGAGAGAAGCATTAAAAAGCTGCCTCAACAGCAGTGGTTAGATTTAAAAACTCTGCACAGCTTTTAGGTTCCTAAGAGCCAGGTTTCTGATGGGTAAGTGCATTTTTTGTCCAATGCCAAGTAAACAGATGTGAGAATTGTTTCCTAATAGCCACAGGCAGCGTCACATGACTTATTTAGCATCTTCCAAAACTGGGTGCCTGCCTAGGCGTGTGATGGAAAGATGGGAGGAAATTGTCTGGCTATATGCATTCCTTGTGGTAAGGCAAATTTAGCTCAGCAAAGCCCATGACTAACAAATACCAAGCACTCAACTTCTCAAACTGTAAAATCACAACACCCTGAAACCTGTTGACAAGCTTTTACAAAGCTTGGAATGCTTGGATGAAAGGAGCACATTATAGGACTGAGAAAGAGAATTTCATGGTGGCCAATAGGTGTGTACCTTAGGTGTTCTGTTTTGGGATTAAGCCATAGCAAAATCCATCTGAGAGAGGAAATATGTGCTGCCATTCTAACTGGTCTGAATAGTAATGCTAAAACCCAGCCTCTCTCTACAGGTTATTCTCTGTTTTGTAATTGCCCTGAAATGGATGTGAGGGAATCTGATGGTACTGCCTGCTGGCACACAGCTGTGGGAGGTGGTCATGCTCAGAATAAACTAACTCACAGACCATTCAACTAAAGTTTTTAATTTCAAGAAAATGTCTTAACACTAATGATGGAACTAGAACATCCTTCTCTGATCCCCTTGCAATTTGTCATTCCCTAATTTCTCAGTGAAGAATATCCAGCTGCTTTATCAACTCTCTGCAGCACCCTATATAGCTCTGCTGTTGGCTTTTTCTCATTTCTCTGTACCCCTTATCTCTGAGCAGTCCCAGCCAGGAACATAAATTTAACCCTGCCAGCTCTGCAATGTTTCCAAGCTCTGTTTGTGCTGCAGAACCACATCCTTCAGTCCAAGCTAAAATTTTGATAAGACCTCTTTAAAATGGTACATGATGTTGATGCACACTGTACTCTTGTTTCTCTTACCCAGCATTTATTTCAAGGATGTAGGCAGGTATGGGCTTCTTGACCATACAAACTTGGCTTTGGCTATCCTTCTAACCTGGAGAAGACAGCCTCTTGTGGAGTCCCTGGGACCTTGGAAGAGAGGGTAGCTGGTTTGGGGGATTTTTTACTTAGGGGATATGCTG
>JAWWLV010000100.1:47738659-47760317 GCA_035041135.1 Platyrinchus mystaceus
AATGACATCGACTCTCCTGTGTTTTATTTTTTAAGGAAACACAGCAGTGTATTCACATGGTCTCTACAAAGGCTATTTGTATCTGCACATCTTCTTGCTCCTCTCTGTCCAAGGCTTCAAAAAGATATTTTGTAGGATAGAAGAGTCAGCCTTTTAGGAGAGGATGTGCTTACAGTCAAGGTCTGCATCTGAGGAACAGAGAGTAGAAAATAGGCTATTGGGCAGAGGCTGAACTGTGGTCATATAGCAGAGGTCCCAGGGTTAAAAGGAAGGTACCTAGATGTGGCTAGACTGCAGATGCCATCAGACACCCTGGGAAATAGGGACTGGATCTTCTAGTACCTAGGTGATGAGCATTAAGGACTTTTGGATAGATGCCATCACAGCTGCATCATTACTTGCAAAGCTTAGTTACTACCATTCTCATTAATAAAAGTGGTTACTTCAGGAGCATGCACAGCTTTACCCCATTTAAATAAGCAAACTGGCAACTGAAAGGAATTGTGACTGCTTGTGTTCTTGCCCTGCCACACCATTGCATACTCAGCATTAGATTATCGTGCACAATTCAAGGGGTCACTTGTGAAGAAACAGACTGTGCTGCCCTTGAACTGCAGCAGTTGTCATCAGTTAGTGGTATCTTGCAAGACAGGGGAGACCAAAATACAAAGCTCATCAAAGGAGAAAGGTGAATGCAGTGTTAACATTCACCATGACTCCCTTTCCTGGTCTTCCTCCTGGATCCATCTCCTCAGAGCTACCACATCAGTGTGGATGTTCTGCCAAGGATCATAAGGTGGTCTTCTGTGTCCTTACCAGATCACAGCCCTCCATACTGTTCTCAGAGCCCTGATGGGGAGGCAGCTCTTCTGCAAAATAGCCAGACAGGTTGGTTAGTTTAGTTCCTTCTCTCTTAAGCCCCTTCTAAAATATGGTTTTGGGTGATGGAACAGTAACTCACATGTTTGTTATAATCCTGATGGTCTAAAGGCTTGAGCAGGGCTGAGCAGAGATAATGCAGTGAGGCTGCCTTACAGGAAACTTTCAAGTGAATAATAATTTTGATTAAACACGTGAGAGTTCACATTCCACTGATGTTACCAATGAGACTGTTTTAACCCTGAAAAATAATAGGTCCATTAAGAAGCCTCTAAGTGTAACCAGTAGCATTTGTTGTATCTTGGTCCAGAAGCACATTATTCTTTTTAGAGGAGATGTCTTTAATTTTGGATGAAAATTTGGAGGTTTCTTTCAAAAGTACTACAGTGCCCTTGTTTAGGTGGGAGATTTTTTCATGTGGTGTATTTCATCATCACTGTTCTCATGCATCATTTTTCAAATCTTCCTCCATCAAATTACCACAGCTTTAGGGATCCTAAAGAAATGAGGATAATCTCTCACTGTAATTAAGTATTTCATGTTTTATTAGGTACTGCATGCAATATGCTGCATGTAGTCTTCATATGAAGACTGCTATATCTTTATATATCTCTCTCACACACCTGATTGAATCAGTCATGCAGAGATTTATTTCCCTCACAACTTCTGTGTTGCAAAGATGATGCATTTTATTGTGTGAGGGAGGCCTTGTCATACAAATTGGCAGCTGCCAAGAAAGGCCTTGTCTGCATCAGAACATGAGGCAAAGGGAGACAACACAAAGTCATTTTGTACAGACAATGGCCTGCTTTTCTTAAGATGAAGATAATAAAAAAAGGACTAAGACCCACAAAAGTTCAGACCTTTACCATGCATCTTGATACAACCAGCAGTCCTCAGCTGAAGTTTTGAACAGCTCTAAAAATGAACTTTCTTTCCTCATCCAGGACTCAGTCAGCCAAACTAAACAATAAAAATTGTCCATTTAAGTCTCAGAAAGCTGTCAAGTTATGAGTTTGGCATTAAATTATATCACTGGGAGGATTTTGTAGTCTCAGCTTTCAAAAACTGAGGTGTCATTAGTGAATTTATGGAGGTACTGCGGATGGCAATTTTAGTTGTTGAAACGTAAATTATTGAAAAGCCTGGAAGAAGTATCTCAGAAATAAACTAAGTGCCCACAACCACCAACTCATAAAAAAAAAGAGAGTGATGCTAGATGTAAATGCTTCATCTCCTGTTTTGGTCATGAAGGACCTGCACAGCAGTTGCTGGGAAGTGATGCTGTTGCTTCAGAGAGAATGAGATTCTTTCCCATTTATCACTTTGGATGTGATTCTTTGATTTCCAGATCTGCTTTTCTTTATCTCCTGAATATAAAATAAAAAAGAAGAAACAATACAAGAGCCACATGAAATTAGTTTATTGAAACCATGATCTCCAGAGAGACATAGAAGAAATCATGCAAGCTGCCCTATAAAAGAAAAGAAGAAATAAAGAATAATGTAATAAGTTGCAACAGAGCAGGCTGTTCAACAATAACAAAAAAAAAAAAAGGAGCCAGAATTGTAAAATTCAGAATGAAAACAAAGAAACCACATGAAATACTTATTCCAGCACAGAAGAAGAAATAAAAATGGAAGGAACAACAATAAAGGAGATATATTAAAAATTATCTTAAACATAATGCTGAATCTATACGGCTACACTCGGTTGCTTGGGACCTGTATTTTGAGACGTCAGAACATTAAGCTCCAGATATTGCCTTAGCAACCTGAGCTAGGGCTGTGTACTGGCAACTGTGTACGTATCACTGCTCCGGAGGTCCAGGCTGTGCAGTGACAGAGTGAGTATTCTCCTCTTCGTGCACAGCTGAAGTTCTTAGCCCTTCTTTGCAGCAGAAGAAACAGTTATCATTTAATTACAGTATGCTTGGACTTGCAGGTTGTTGTTATTGTTAACAAGCTGTTTTCCCATGATACTAAAAAGTGTAGTCCTGAGAACAAGGCTGAACTGGAAACAGGGAACCTGCCTGCTCTTCCTAGGCATGCCCTTGGCCTGTTGAGTGATTATGGACACTATGCTATCTCCTTATCAGGACACATGCTATGGTTGTGCTATACATGAAGCACAGAGATGTAATAAATACATTTGTGTGTATGTATATGTACATATATATGAATGCATGGAGTGTTATATTTTTTCCCCTCTTGATGCTTAATGCAAGTTGTTTGTATTAACAGAAAGCCTAATTGCATTGTCCATTTTAATTTTTACTTTAGACTTAGTAGCTCTCGAGATAGTAATACACAGCTACAGGATGTTCCCTAGATATGGTGAATCTCAGCAGCCATCATATCATGCCCTCCTGCAGTCCTTATACATGCTCCTGCCTGTGCTAATGCTGGCTGAAGGGGATGCCGTGCTCCAACACTGAGGCCCATCTGTACCACCATGACTGGCTGCAGCAGGGAATAGACCTCAGTTACTTCTGTCACTCACTCCTTCACAGGTTTTTCACCCAGAGCAAGCAATTAAAAAGGACTTTCATAGGTAAAAAATCCCATTTCCAATGTCAGTTCCATAATCAGACAGGAGAAAAAATAATTGGTCATTTCAAGCTGAGGTATACACATGCCATTGTCACTGCCAGCAAATCCACTGTAAGCAGAGACAAGGGCTGGTGTTGAAAAATGTGCTGGCTTAGCAGGTACTGATAAAATATTAATTTTAATAGTTCAAGGGTTTTTAAACCTTTGAAAAATACATTGTGGTCAGATGTCCCATTGGTGTGAGAGGGTTTTAAAAAAACCTACAGCTTTGCAGCTGGGCAGGCTGAGACCTATCTAATTTGCTGGGCAGGCTGAGACCCAGTCTGGCACATGTTTCTTTCTGCGGCACAAGCACCTAAACCCAGGATACTGTATTAGAAACCACAATTGCCTTATAGAGAAACCCTGTGTAAAGCCTTTCAGAAGAATAAAAGGGCAACAATGGTGAAGGTACATATAATATGATGAATTCATGGGTATCTTTTTTTCTCTGTATTTGTATTACAACATACACACACAGAGACAGGAAACCATGACAAAGCATGTTATTAAGGTTGCTCTATCAATTAACCAAAATGTAGGAAATGCCAGAATGAAGATTGCCTGTGACCTTTTTTCTCTGTTGTTCTTATATCTTATGCAGCATATGCAGTTTTAAGAATATCACATATTAATTTTCCCATATACCTATGCCTCATTAAGTGCACAGGGCAGCTGAGTCCTTTTAGTGAACAATTTTTCAGTGTTTTATTCTATCCTTGCTATTTAATATGAGGTTTTGCACCTTATGTATTATTCAACCCCATAAATCTTGAAGTGAGGATGAAGATATCAACTTCTTTACAGGTTTTTCTGTGGTATTTACCATTATGAAGCCTGGATGTTTTGCAAACAATAAGGAATATATTCTCCCACTAGGTCTGTAGGATGATTGTGTGAGTTACCTCCATCTTACAGCTACTAGGTTTACTAGGTTTTTCACCTCTTTTTTTTTTTTTTTTTTTAATCTAGTAGAGGATGAACAGTGAGCACTTCCAGCTTAGGGCTTAGACCATGACCCACTTACCCCATCTCCACTTTGGATTCCGGGCTTTTTCCTCATATTGAAACTCCAGTCTCACCTTTTGAAATCCTCACACTGGCTCTGTATTTTATCAACTACCAATATTACTGCAGCCTACAAATGTAGCCAAGGAAAATAACTAAGCAAGAAAACCATGGTTAAAAGGCAGCATTGGCATGAGAGCAAATAGTTACCAACTTCCCACTGAGACATTTATGCTGTAATTTGAAAATACTTAAATATCAGAAAAATATGGAGTATCCTTCTGCCCAAAGAATGGTCAAAGAAAGGCACTTATAAGATGCAGGCTAGTATGATTCCAGATGGGCACGTGTGTATGTGGTGTCTCCAAGAGCTGGGGTCCCTTTCACTCCTGTGGCTACTTGTCCCTTGTTTCTGCTTCAACCAAAACAGGTTCCTCAGTCTCATGAGGTCTCTTCCATCCAAGGCAGGGTGAAACATGTGCTAAGCTACAAGCAGCTGGGTAGAGATCAGCTTTTTTGGCTTGTATCTGGTGTTGAAGGCTCTAACTCCCTGGTCATGGGAAAAGGGAGCAAAAGGGAGAGCTTTGTTCCCCCACTGGACTTGGTCACTCAGCCACTGAGGGTGGATGGAGAGTGGACCCAAGAGCTCTGCAAGTGTGAACACACCATGATGTGTGCAGGGCAGTTGGTAATTAAATAGTCTCCAGGATTTCATTTGATAAACATTAAGGTCTCCACTTGGTGGGGGTGATTTTTTTCAACTTACAAACTAGACTAATTTGTGAACAAATTCACAAGAAGGTGAATGTGCAGGGAGAAAACAGTCTTATTCAGCTTGTCAATCTTGTCTAAAGATGACAGAACAGCTCGGTTGCTCAGAGCACAGGGCACAGGAAGACTTTTTTAACAAATGTAAAGCAAGATATCTTCCCTATTTATGTACCTTTTAAATGCCCAAGCTATAATTTTCTGCAATTTATACAACTGCAGAAAGCATTACTGCAGAAACCTGACACAAGCATCTGGCACACATAAATGTTAGTCCAGGCATTCAGTATATAAGGAATTGAAAAGAGGGTTACTGATTTCACTCCAGATCTATGACTGTGTCCTGGCATTTGATAATGAGTTTCAGAGCAGAAGGTTTCACCCTGCTGTTCCACTCCCCAGTGAAGACATGCCCCTTGCTGCTCATGACAGTTTCTTCTCAATAGCCTCCACATTAGAAGTGGAGACATGGCCTTTGGGACCAGAAATTTCCCCCAAGCATGAAGGCACGGTGTGGCCAAAGCAGCAGTGCACTGCATGTGTCAGACCCTGTCCTCCCACTCGCTACAGTTCAGACAGTGTGGACAGAATTTCCAAGGAACAATGTCAGTTGGACCACATTCTGGCATCACAGCCACTTCATCAAAGATGCAGAGACGTAGAAATCCCTCTTGTGAGCTGCAGCAAAGAATGGCAGGACAGCAGCATCGTTCAAAGTGGTGCAGTACCACTTCCAGGCTGAGGGCATGGACTGTGTACCTCAGTGTGTGGATGTTTGTCTGGTGTCCAGACAGAAGGATGAGCCTGCCCCTGCCAGCATCGTCTTAACACTCTTTTGAATCTAGGGAGAAGGAGCAGCTGCTCTGCACAGGTAGCAGCTGTGGGGTCCAGGAGTCACAGCTGGTGGGTCTGAGGAGCAGCTGGGCCGACAGAGCATCACCATGTGCTTGCAACCCTGCAAGGTGGTGGTTCCCCAGGCTTTCAGGCACATTGTAGAAATCATTGGAAAGTGTGATCCCACCTTTAAAAGACAAACTCACTGAGAGCCAAATGGCAAGGACGTTCAGACAAGAAGGGAGGTGTTTAATATTTTCTTCACAGAGATATGAACTTTCATTTCCCACATCTCAGGAGACTGTTCCAGCTGGTGTTCTCACTTTATGCTGTTGGAAAACTAGTGACACTCTCAGCTGTGGCTGGTGCTGCTGCAAGGAAAACAAAGCTTCTGGTGAGCAAGAGGAGGGCCACATGGGCTCAGGGAAGGGAAAATCCTGTCTCTGCTGCCAACACTGCCTCTCTGTTTCATCAATGGGTGTTCAGTGTAAAATGAATGAATAATGCAAATTTTATTTAATTTGTATTTAATTAAATGGCACCCCTTAATGCTTTTACCGGGTCTGCGTCTGAGTCATATTACAGATTCTGACCAGGTAGTGACTGGAAAAGGAGTCTTGGACAATACCCTCTAAATGTCTTTTTGAGATAAAAATAATTTTTTTCTACAAGCAGAGTAAATTACTGGGCTTTGTTCCTGGCCCTGTGACTATAAAAGTAGCCTGGCCATTGCCTCACTCAGTAAACCTATAGCAAATGAGAAAAAGAATTGCTTTAAAGTTGATTTTTTTATAAAGCATCTACTTGGGATGGCCTGAAATGAAAAGGAATTGCTTTATCTAATCTTGCCAGGAAAACCATTTCAGCGCAGAGGAGTATGAAAGTGAATACTTGACCCTCCTTGGAGGCCAGTTTGCATATGGGGTCAGACAGAAAGACAGAACCTGATGATGGCTGAAAATAAATTCAGGATATGTCATGGAAGCTGACTGAGAGTTCAGGCTTTGTGGTTTATACTTGAGCCTTACCACCGCTGAAAGAAAATTGAAGTGATTATATAGTACTTTGAACTTAATGGAAAGAAGAAAGATAGTGAATGGTTGATTACATCTCTTCTTGAAATCATTCAAGTACAGGCTGCTGCCCATTAAGCTATTGCCAAGGCAGCACTAGCTGGCAGCCTGATAGCTCAACGTCCTCTGTCTAGCCTTCCCTGGTAAAGATTATAGTCTCATTTGCCTTCATACTCAGAGCAGGCCAGAGCTAAAGGCAGGAGATTTGTGCTTCTCTGGATTCAGAGAAAGCTGCAATTAAAACAGTGGGATTCTTGGGCTCCTGTGGGTATGGGAGAACCTGATTCACAGGAACATAAGAACAACACCTCCTATATTCCCATAAAACAAGTTGCAAGCTGTAACTCTACAAAAATTCCTTGAGAATACAATTACCTAGAATTACTGCTGTTTTTTAGAAGGCTCTCAAGCAGTGTTGAGACTTGACTCATGATTGTGAATACTCCTGCTCAGCAGAATGCAGCATGTAAGGGAACAGCCAGAGACATGTGTGTGTTGGGTGCTCTGAGATGCTGCAGGAAGGTGTTTTTCTGGGACCTGATGTAAAGACATGGTCAGGAAGAAAAGTGGCAAAGTTTTATCCACTACTAAGAATAAGTTGTTGCACAAGTTACATAGCTACCACTAATTCAGACACATCAAGTTATGACCTTACCTGTGATGGAATTTTAAGAGTCATAATGAAACTGTAGTAGAGTGGAGAAACAACAGAAAGAAGAGGGGGATAATAGTGACATTGTAACTGTGATTAAATCATTGCACTTTCCTCTTGCAGGTTCATCCTGCAGGGTCAGCTCGATGCCTAATAATGGTACCTACTGTCAGCACTAACTATGTCACAGCGGAAGATGCTGCAGCTGACCATGAGGTTTCCTCCATGCTCTGCAGGAGGATTGTATGTTGCCACCAAAAAATGCTGTCCTGGGAGAAAATAAAACTGAAACTAATGCTGGACTCCACATCACTAAGAGAAAAGGTGCTCAGGATCCAAACGATGGGGAATAGAATAGCATTGTGCTGATGCGGGCAGAGCCCTAGTGTTAAAGCTGATGCCTAGACACATATCAGAGCTTGCCATGCGTGGCAACAGCAAAGATTTGAGCCTGTCAATCAAAAAGAGCAAGCATGAATACATCCACTTTCACACAAGGAAATAAGAATTACTGTTGATCTTGGCAACATTGTGTTGTCTGTTTGTGAAAGACTTTACCCAGAGCTGATCTACAAGTCAGCAACGTCCTCTTGCACTCTGTTTCAAAAGAAAGCCAAAAAGACACTACATTTAATTCTAAAAAGAGCTAAAATCAGGGATCTAGTGAGAACTTTATTATTCTTCCACTGTAGAAATATATCAAAGAGAGAGACATTGCTGGCCTGCATATAGGTTAATTCCATGTTTAGCCACAGGAATCAGGCACGTGTATATAATTCAGCCAACCAAGAAGACACATTAAAAGCAAAATTTCCCTTTATTCAGAAATAGAAAAATCTCTTCCAAGTGATATATTTTGGTCTGTTCCCAGTTATAGAGAAATAAATAGGAGTTTGGTGGAATACAAAGAATGTCTGGGAATTGTTTAGGTACACTAACACTATCTTCAAAGGGGGGGTGATACCATTTTCTTTCAATGTTTACAATGTGGCCTGGTTGTGGCATGTTTCGTAATTAGTTTCAGCATATGAGAACAGCCTGTCTTTATCTTAGAGCAACACCATCAGTACCTCAAGGTCATGGTCCCCAAAAAGATTCCAGCTTTTTCCTCTGCCCTCCACCCACTCGCACCCCAGTCCTCCCATCTGAACTCTTTGCTGCACCCCATCAGCAGATAGCTGGGGAGCTTGATGTTCAGGTGAAATATGACAGCTGATGGAGGAGCTGATTAGGGTTTTAGTACCCTAAAAACTTGCCTTCAGTGAAGAAATTCCTTTACATAGATATTGATTTTATCAAAACTTTCTGTCCTTCTGTCAAATGTGATCACAATGGGCAGTGAGCCAAAAAGCTCATATGAAAGATGTCCCAAGAGAAAGGTAGTAAAATCTAGCTTTCTTAGGAGGTTGGTGAAGTAATGCTAAAAATAATCCGTTTGCAAACTCTTAAGTTGTGAGCTATCACAATATGTATGCCTGCATACATACTGTTATGTATGCATACTGTTATGATTTTTAGTTATGAAAAGAAGGCTGTTCTTCAGGAAAGGTGGAAAAGCAATATATATGCATGGGAGTGCATATGCACAGAGGCAAAAATGGTGGAATAACTTCAAAACTGAGTTTAGACAGTGAAGGCAAAGAACAAGATTTCTTAAGGCAAGCTCAAACCAAAGCTCTAGTTAGAGTCTTTTCTGGACTTTATGGAAAAGAAGATGCACACCTAGATTCGTATTCAAATGCCCTAACTCAGCAATGAACTCAACATGGCTCACAGAGCCTGACATGCCTGACATGTAGTAGGGATTTTTTTACTACTACTCACATTTTACTCCAGACAGAAGCTAAAAGTCACAAACTAAGATTGTGGGTCCTTTCTCATGATGACCTTTTTCTTACAGTCACACTTGCACTTTTAGAAAACATTCACCAATCTTGACTCCTGGAAGCCAATACTTACTATCTCTTCTGAAAAAAAATTAGGTGTTCATGAAACTGCCATGGCCTAGGGCCCCATTCAGTTAAGTAATGTGTTGTCAATACCAGAGGTGTTTCAGGGTGTTGTTCATGTAGCAAGACCTTCACCTTGACACAAGGGTCAGAGGAGGCACAAGAACCCTATTGCTTTAAACAACCTTTACAAGGATGATAAGCTGAAGAAGGAGAGGTGAAAGACACTTCCTCCTTTTCTGATGGCACCTTTGTAATGCTGGGTACTTGTCTGTCCACATAGAAAGGATTCTGGCTAATCTCTTCCCATCCTGGTTGTTGGATCAAACTCCCACAGTGTGAAACCTCTAAAGGTGATACCAAGATTTCTACCTTAAGCACTCCTGAGGCTTTGATATTGCTTTTCCCTGTGAAGTGTTCTGAGGTGAGTCTTTTTCAACCCAACTTTGTACTCAAAAGCTTTCTACTACCTTGAAAAATATTCTCCAGGGCACCTATGTATCCCATCCTATCCCAACCCACCCCACTGCAGTGGCAACCTGCAGAGGCTTCCTCTGGGTAGCTTGTACCAGAGATGTGTGTAGGCAGTGGACACTCATGTTGGGGATATTTGAAGTACAGGGGTCCCATGTGCCTACGAGATAGGTTTTCATTGCACCTTTCCCCAGGATTGCTGCATCTTTGCTGTGTGTGGCACACACTGGAGCAGCCAGGGCTGCCTTCTGAATACAGAGTAGGCATAACCCCATGCAATGTTCCCTCTTAGCATTTTGCTTGTTAATGTACTTCAGCTTCTTGTGTACATTGATGTATCCAACAAACTCAGAAGTATTTGTCATTATTTGACAGGAGTTAGCTTGGCTTACTTGCTTCTTTCTTTATATTTGACTTATTGCTGGACCTACAGGACTCCTCTTTGTTTATCTATACATGCTGAGCCCAGTTACACAAATGCAAACAGGAAAATGAGTAGGTGTATGGTAAGTCAACTCCTGCGCCAAATTGGCATTCCTATTTATTTTGTCATTTCCTAATGGGAAGATAATGAAAGTTTCATTAAAGTTAATGAAAAAAATCAGGTTGAAAAATCAAGGCTTGAAACAGGAATGATATTTCTGAAGTGGATGTCGCCAGCTGTAAAATAATAATCTCTGTGGTATTGCTACATGTAGATAATAAACACTTCTCACAGAACGGAGAAAGATAAATGGGATGAGAATTATTTCTGCAGTGGGCTCTCTGATTTGTGAGATTTTCTGGGATTTGAATGCTCTGTTTTTTACTCTTAGTGGTAGTTGTTTACTTTTATTTTTCTTCTGTTTTAAAGGTGGAAGGAGGGGAAATGAACATCTGAACTAGTTGGCATTCATAATACATATATTCTATTGGCTTAATCTGATCACAAAGTTTACAAGCTCCACCAACTATGCCAGGAGAGCTTGTAAATTTTCTAAGTTAAATGAAGAGATTAGGTTTGCTGAACATGCAAAAATCTATCATCTTTGCCAGTGAAGCAATTGAGCTATTAAACTCTTTGATCCACAGCTGTTTGGCCTGCAGTCTCTCACAGGCAGGCTGATCTTCATTCTCCATCCTGCCTTTTGCCAGGTACAATTCCCCAAAACAGCTGAATCCCAGAGGAGCCCAAGTTTTCATGATTGGGATCTTTGTGCGCTAAGGTGCACATGGTGGGATTTGTCTCACCTGGTGTTAGCTCTCAGACACAGGGTATGTCATCTAAGCTGGCTGTCCAGCTTTCCATGTAAACAGCAGAGATACCTGTGAAAACAGCAAGCTGGCCTCAATGTGGGACAAGCACACCAGGTAGAAACGCTGTCTCCTTTCTCTGATCATGGAGGCACCTGGATAACTAGCTTCCACTTAATGCCCCATGTTGATCAGGTGGGATGAATTCCACCCAAAGAGCTAACCCAAATGACAGATAGATAAGATGTCCAGATGGGCACCCATTTCAACATCCATGTGTGTATGGGATTCACTAGCTATGTCTTCACGTGTAAGTCCTTTGAGGGATGTGATCCAAGGCTTATTTCATGATATGATACTGTGCAAAGGACACATGTATTTCTATTCCAGGTCCTCTGAGGAATTATGACCTATATTCATATATATCACATATATAACACAAATCACGTGACAGTTTGGATTCCTGTCTCCAAGAAAGGGCTAACTGTTCATTTTAACTATATATTCCAGTTTCTTAAGGGAACAAGACTCACGCTCTTTGCTCTTTCTGCCTATCTTCCTCTCAGTCAAGCCCTTTTAATAAGCTCATTTCCTCTGACCTCCTTAACCCATAGCTTCACAAAGATTCAGTTTTCAGATGCCAAGTGGCATTATTTGAACACAAAAGGTGAGCTACATCCGTACCCCAGATTCACCTACAGCTTATAGGTTAGGACCCTCTCTTAAGAAATGTAGACAGACAGCTTTCCAGACTGAGGAGAGTACTCAGCCCTCCTCACCCTTTTCCTGGATGATTACTTTAAACATGAATCTATTACTCACAGTAACTCCTGTAAGTGAATAACATTAACTGTTCTTTCTTCTTCTCTGTCACTTCCCCAGACTTCTGCAGAGATGTAGTAGTGAACCCTCAGACTACTGCAGAAATCCTCCTGTTAGATGTTAAAGACAAGATCTTGAAATGAGTCTACTATTATTTTACAGACCTGTAGGTTACTTGTTTCTACCTGCACCATGTTCAGATGTGTTTCTGTGCCATGTCGTTACCTGCAAGTGTCTAAAGAGCACATTTCATTAACACACACCTACTTTTTCAACCATAGTCCTTTATCGAAAGAGCTATGAAAAGATCCTGGTTCCCAGAAAAAGCTACAAGATGTCCTTCAGCACAAACCCTTTAAAGCCATTTCTTACTTTCTTTCAAAAATTTTGTGTGTTTTTCCTTTTTGTCTTTGCCATTTTGCCTAATGATTTCCTGTATCACAAGTGCTTCTCAGACGTTTGGACAGCTTCACTTGGATGCAACTACCTTCCTTAAAGCAATCAATCAGCTCTCTTGAAAGCAGAGGTGTTACGCTGGCCTGGTACCCTCCAGCTGGCAGACACAAGCTGGTTTTCTTTCTTTTATTTTTCATTAATCATCATATCATTAATTATTCCCTTCCATTAAAATTTGTGATGTACTCTTGCATACTATTACAATCAAGCTAATGGGCCTTTAGTTACAAGTTCACTTTCTTAATTAGGGTTACTATATTTACTATAGTTCTCAAGTCATGTGGATTCCTCTCCTTCACAGCTTGACAAAATTATGTGGACTGGCTGCCAGGTCTCCAAGAGTCCTGCGGTGAGGGATTTGCTCCCGGCTGGCTGAGCACAACCAGCTCTCAGAGTTTTGCATCTCCGAGGAGGAGGCATTTTCAATTTCCTGACACTCATGCCATATCTGTCCTCCTTTTCTCCAGATTTTAATGTTCTTACAGGAAACCAAAGCTGAGCTTCATTTAGTGTGTTCACACACCTACACCAGCTCAAATCCTGTCAGTGTAAAAACATCACTTCTTCTCTTCTCTAAAGTATTTTTTATTTCAATAGCTAAATGACTTTTTTATTATTTCCTTTTATTGTTACTATTTAATTTCCTCTGCAGATTTCTAACTTAGTTTGACTTTTGGCAATGTTTACCCCAGCCCTGTGCTTCCTGGCCTTCAAACCAAAGTTTTCTTTGCTTATTAGCTGTGCTGGACTTTCTAAGGGGCTTCTCCATCCATTTTGGTCTGTAGCCCCTTCCTGCAAGTTTTCCTCCTTTCCTTGTGAAATGAATTCCAGAGAGTTCCTTGCAGCTTTTATTGAAAATATATTATAGATCTCCTTCCGCTGAAGTACGTTACAACTCCTTGGACTGATTGGCCTCACTAATCAGTTCACTTTCTGAAAACTGTGCTTTTAGAACTGGTAATCTGACTTATTTTCATCTATGCCTCCATTTCATCTAAAAGCTTGGCAAATGACTCAGTTTAGCTCTGAAATTAATGTTAATCTTTCCACTGGCTGTAGAAACTTGGATCTGTCCTGTTTAAATATTCTCCAGGGCTGAGGGTGTAAACACAACATTATGGGCCATGGTTTCAGCTGGTTTAAATTGCTAAAGCTCTGCTGGACTCTGGCCAGTCAAGTGGAGTCACCCTTGTCTCAGAAGCTGAAGTTTTCATCAAAGTATTTTGGAAGCAACTGTAGTCTCTTAAATTACTAGAAAAGAGATATTTTGCCGTCTTTCCACAGAAGAAACTACAACAAAATCTGTGTTCTCACATTGCTTATAGTAGTCTCCACAAGTGTTTTGCTGAGGATGAGTTATGAGAAAGACCCAAACTCCTCCCTCTAAGCAATTGTAAATTTGAAATTAAGAGGCTCCAATTGAGGCAAAATGTGGTAAAAGGAAAAAATAACAGCCCTTTATTAAAAGATAGATGTGTGTTGGTCGAACAATGAAAAAATGCAAATAAAACAACCAAGCAATAATTCTATACCCAAAAATAATTCCCTTCAAAACAAACAGATAAACAAACTAAACAAAAAAAGGTAAACAGTTCAGTTTGCGCCCTTTGGTGCAATTCTAACCACTGTCGGCAGGGGGCGCTGGGGATCACTGGAGATGCAGAGCTTGTAGTGTCTGGTGCTGGTCAGGAGGTCTATTGGATCACTGGAGTAGCCACATGGGGGTCTCCCCGGGTGTGCTGGAGAAGCCGAAAAATGGAGGTCTTCCTTCCCCCTCCTCCCCCACTAGGGAAAAAAAGGGAGAGAGAGGAGGGAAAGAAAGAAAAACAAAAAAAAAAAAGTCCTTCTGAACGGAAAACTCACTCAGTCCTTCTGGTTGAATCGTGCAGCGCGGCCTCCCCTCTCCTCTGACGTGCACAAGAATTGCTGCCAAGAAAGAAAAAAAAAAAAAACCAAACAGGAATGGAGGAGGGGAAAACCTCCCGAAACAGTTCCTCTTTGATGGAAAATCCAAGCAGAATCTGCAGCTGGCAACCAGGCTGAGGACAAAGCCCCCCCTCCAGCTCCTACCCTGACCTTGTCACAGCTCCCACAGCAGCCGAATGCCTCCCTCCATTTCCCTGGAGAGGAGAGAAGAAAAAAAAAAAAGTAAAAAAGAACTCCTCACCCCTCCCCACAGACAAGGTCTTGAGGAAATTAACTCAGAATGTGGTTCTGCAGCCACTTCTTTTGTGTTAGTCAATGGCCAAGCCATAGCCAACCTGCCCATTCAACATCCCCCTCACACAGTGGGCAGGGGGAAGGGAAAAATTCCTGCTTAGTTTCTAAGAGCCAGCAAAACCATGACAATTTACTATACCTGTCACAATATATTATCAATGCCTTCCAAATGCATTACCTCATTTGAGAGCCTCTTCTTGTTGTATGTAAGTAACAAATGACAGAAAAAAAATCAATGCAGTACAAATAATCTTTGGATTGATTTCACTCTGCATGCCCAGACTCTCCCAGTCCTCCTACTTGTGGCGATTGCAAGTTAGGGTTCATATAGTGGCAGCAGTAATGAGAGATTGAGACACAAGCAACAATCTTTAAAATCTCCAGTGGGTTGAACAGGGCGGGCTACAAAGGCGTCCTAGGCTAGTTATGATATCAAAGTTTTACTAAGTGGTAGCACACTGAATTGAACAGCAAGATTACACAACCTGAGAATGTTAGACCATCACTGCTTCTTCCCCTTCAGTGCACTACACCATATCTCTATCACTAGGTGTGTCTACAGATGTATCAGAGGAGAGGAGGACAGAGAAGTCAAAAGCACCATAGCACATGTCAAAAGTGTCAGTTGCCTCTGAAGACATTTTGTGTCTTAGGGCAAAATAATACACTTGTGTAAGGTTAAAGGTGAAGTTTTTCAGAAAAAAAGTCATTATAATAAAAAAAGCCTGTAATGGCTTTCTGCCACCCACCACACAACATTAATAATTTCCTGATAGTGTGCTGTTACACATTCAGTAATAATACAGCATTAGCTGGTGCTAAATAGCTGCTTATACTTGACAAGCTCTGAATTATTTGCATGTGTAGCTCCTCTGTATTGGCATTTACACAAAGGGAGGCATGAATTCCAGAATTCAGCTGTCCTTTCTTTCCTGCATCTCCTAACCTATATCTACTATAAAATGCACACCAACCTTGTCATGGACTGCTTGGTTCATTGTAATAGGTAGGATAAGAATGGAAACATGGGTCTCAGGGATTACTGCCTGGTATGGGAACACAAGTCAGCAAACATCAACCTAAGAACAAGCCACTTCATTTTTGACAGGTATTATAGACTACTGAGGAAACAAAAAATCCAGCCACCTTTCTGTTTTTAGCTCTCTGATTGACACTGTGTTCACTTTAGACTGATAGCAAGCCTTACTGCTGAATGCTGCGCCGATAGAGAAATGAGTGCTGTAGGGCAGGAGGAGGGAGCCAGAGGCAGCAGCTCAGAGAGGAAAACAGAGGCAAAGATGAGTGCCTCCCCCAAAGGAAGGGGCAGCCCTTTCAGTGATGGGTACCTGCTAAAACTCTCAATATGCTTCACAATAACATCACTGTAGTGATGAATGAACTGAGACTGAGCTGAAGAGAAATAACTGAGCCTGAAAATGTGTCCATTTCTAAATTGTTCCTCTCTTGAGGTATTAAATATTGTTCAATGTTAGGCTAGTGCCTCTCAAACCGTTTGGATCAATACAACACCAAGCTCAACTCTCCATGGTCAAATAATTGGTCCATGACCTCTTAGCATACACTGTCTCTCTGGGGCACTGGTCACACAGATTTCTAAACATTGAAAATCCTCAAAATAAATAGGAATGTCACCAAAACTCAAGTACCCTTTGATCCTCTATACTGAAGTAATTTCTGACATGGATTGTAGATTATTATTGACACTGAAGAGCAAACAAACAGAAAACCTCACCCTCTCTTCCTGTCTGATGTACAAAATATTGCTTCCTCTTTGGAGGAAAAACCTAAGTCCCAGATGCCTCCACACTAAGGCAAAAAAGTTGTTTATATTTGTGCTATACTAGGTGTTTGGGTGGTTTCTTGAGGGGGGAGGATTGCTTGCTGGGTTTTTTTGTTTGTTTTGTTTTCTTGTTTTTTGGGGGCTGGTGGGGATTTTTGGTTGGGTGGTTGTCATTGTTGTTGTTTGGTGGTTTTTTGGTGGGGTTTTTTTTGAGTGTGTGTGTGAGTTTATTTGGTTTTAATGATAGCACAGATGACTACATAGTAAATTTTAGCCTACTGACATGGTCTTACGTTTCTCAGTTGCCTTCTGCAGACTCCACACATTCCCTGGGGTTTCTGGGATCCTCAGTTTAATGAAAGTACTCACTGTACTATGCGGCAGCACAGTCATGAAGCTTCAGTGCACTGTGGTTCTAGACACTGTTTTTACAGAAGTGTTAGAAAGTTGAATTCTAACCTCTTTGGGAGGGTAAAACACTGTGGGGAAATTGATAAAGTGACATCATTAAGGTTTATTGAACCTAGATAATCTGGGAGAGTGGGAAAGTCTGACAAAATCTGTTGTTTAATATGCTGGGTTTATGAGCTTGGCGTGAGGTATTTAGGGAACCGCTAGTGTGTAAAAGGTGGAAGTGAGAATTTAAAAGTCTATTTGTTATTTCTACGTTTCTGTTATCTAGTGCCTCTTCACTGCTATGCCTTGTAATCTGCATATATCTTAATGCATGTAATATTTATGCATATTCTATAGTTTGCATGGAGTTTAATCTGATGTCTTCTGCCATTTAGCTTAATCCAGTTTAGAAAAACCAGCAGAACACACTGCAGTTAGTTCTATGCTGGCTGTCCCCCACCAGCCATCAAGCATTTTCTTCCTGCTTTTGAGCCAGAACAAACATTATCAGTTCTTCCATTTTCCCACACTGGTGCCAGCTGCAGTGCCAGAGGAACATGCAGCTCTCAAGGATAGCAAATGAGCAAATGTGTCTCCCAGGCTGGAGGCTCAGCAACAGATGATGGCTGGACAGTACTACACTGAAAGCTTTGGGGAAAGATTTCCCCTGCTACCAGTTTTGGGAAGAAGTGAGATCATTGGGGTCTGCCAACACCCTTAGCAGAGGCTGGGCAGAGGATGCAGCAAGGCCTGGCTAGAGCAATCCTGTCGTCTTCTGTTCATAAGCAACTTTACTTTTGTTCTTTCAGCTCAAACAATTACTTATGGTTTGCAAAGACATGACAATGTTGGTATGCTCTCATATGGTCAGGAAATAACCTTCCTTATTTTACACACTCAGAAGAAGCTCTTGGAAATGGCACAAATCACTGCAGCATAAGGCAGGCTGTGCTTTGGCAGTGCATCAGCTGCACTGGGGAAACACTGCATGCTCCCATCTGGTGGCAGTCTGCAAAAAGCAGAAGTTAGGTTTTCGCCCTGGGGAACAGGGTGCTTCTCTCTGTGCCATTATGTGGAGTCTGGAAACCTGTCTGCAAGCTCATCTGGCCATGATAGTAATCTGAAGCCTCCCTATCCACTTCTGATGTCCTTTATTGCCCTTTTCCTATAGCTTGCTGTGATGTTGCCATGATGCTTTTTACATGAATGGTACTGGTGCAAATATTATGATGGAAATCTCCAGCTATCAGGCTTGATCTTGATTGTTGTCTCAAATTAATATTCCAATGCCTCATTTTGGTCAGCATCTATTGCTAGAGGGGTTTTTTTTAAGAACAAACAATTATTTAGATGCAGGAATTCACTCACTTGTAGAATAATTTATCTGATATTGTCTTGCTATTTTACATTGTTCGTCCTCATGAGGGAAGCTATTTTAGTCTGTAAAATTTGCCATGTGCCTACTCCCAGTAACAAACAATAACAAACCAACTTTCTTATACATCTCCTTCATGGCCCTGTGTTTATTCATAGGTCTGAGGTAAACAGATGAAGACTTTCCCTTGGAAAATGTTGGCTCTTTCAGCAGACCAATTTCTTTCAGCATGGCAAACAGAGTACACTGCTGGTACCTGAAGGAGCTTCTAATATTGTTTTGCCATTACTAATTCATGTGGGCTTTTTTTTTTTTTAAGACGCACATAACAGTATTTAACCAGATCCATAGTTCTCCAGCTGGAAACTGCAATTAATATTAGAATCATATCATCATAGAATATTCTGAGTTACAGGGAAACCACTAGGATCATCAAAGTCCTACTCCCGGCCCCACACAGGACAGCGTCAAGAATCACACCATGTGCCTGAGAGTATTCTCCAAATGCTTCTTGAACTCAGACAGGCTTGGTGCTGTGACCACTTCATTGAGGAGCCTGTTACAGTGCCCAACAGCCCTCTGGGTGAAAACCTTTTCCTGATATCTAACCAAAACCTCCCCTGACACAGCTTCATGCCATTCCCTCAGGTCCTGTCACTGATCATGAGAGTGAAGAGATCAGCGACTTCCCCTCCTCTTCCCCTCATGAAGAAGTTGTAGACTGCAATGAGGTCTCCCCTCAATCCCCTCCAGGGTTAACAGGCCAAGTGACCTCAGCTGCTCCTGGTATGGCTTCCCCTCTAAGTCTTTCACCATCTTCGTAGCCCTCCTTTGGATGCTCTCTAATATCTCTATGGGTTTTTTTACATTGCAGTGCTCAAAACTGCACACAATATTCAAGGTGAGGCCGCCCCAGTGCAGAGCAGAGTAGGACAATCCCCTCCATCAATCGGCTGCCTGTTGCCCCCCTGGACACGATTGGCCCTCCTGGCTGCCATGGCACTGCTGACTCATATTCAACTTGCCATCAACCAGGACCCATGGGTCTGTTTCCATGGGGCTGCTCTCCAGCTTTTCATTCCCTAGTCTGTCATATATCCAGGGTTGCCCTACCCCAGGTGCAGAATCCAGCACTTGGCTTCGTTAAACTTCCTATGGTTTGTGATTACTCAGTCCTCTAATTTGTTGAGGTCTCTCTACAAGTCCTCCATGACTTCAAGGGATTCAACAGCTCCTCCCAATTCAGTATCATCAGCAAAACTTAGTAAACCTTCAAGTCCTGCATCCAAGTTTTTTATGAAGATGTTGAAGAGAGCTGGGCCTAGGATGGAGCCTTGTGGAACACCAACATGTTGTTACCCCATTTACTGTAATCCTTTGTGCCCTTTGTGCCATCAGTCAGTTGCTCACCCACCACATGATGTGTTTATCCAGAAGGATACTGTGAGAGACAGGTTTGAAAACTTTCCCGAAATCCAAAAAGATTACATCACCAGGTTTCCCTTGATCAGCTAGGTGGGTTACCCTATCATAAAAGGAAATAAAGTTCGACACACTGGGCTTTCCCCTCATGAAGCTGTGCTGACTCTGACCAATGACTGCATTGTCCTTCAGGTGTTTTTCAATACCTCCCAGAATAATCTTCCCATAATTTTACCAGTCACTGAAGTGAGACTGACAGGCCTGTATATTCCAGGGTCATCCTTCTTGCCTTTCTTGAAAATTGCTACATTACCCAGCTTCCAGTCAACTGAAGAATCTGGTCCAGATTCCCAAGATCATTAAAAATCATTGAGAGAAGCCTTGCAGTGACATCAGCCATCTCTTAAAGTATTTTCAGATGCATCCCATCAGGATTTTTATTGTATTAGTCATTACTAAGCCCTTCTTAGACTGTTGTCATGTTTTTGTCTCTCCAGCTGGCCACTAGAATTGGGTGCTGAGCTCTTAGCATTAAAGGCAGGTCTAAAATCTGGCATCATGGTCAGATGTGATTGAGCCTGACAGGTTAATCCCACTGTTGTTGATGTGATGTCAGACACTGGAGAATGAAGGATTCACATACACTCACTGCTGTTAAGAACTCTTCAGTGGGATGTAGCTCTGAAATGAATGAAAGAACTCTGTCCCGAGTGATTGTTACTCTCCTGGACCAGCATGTGTGACTGCCTGAGAGCAGTTTACACTCATGGGGCCATACAAGGATCTAATTCCAGCATAAATTGTGTCTGCTTTGAAGTCAAGGAAATTCCATTAGCAGGGAACAAGTGTGAGATCAGAATCAAACACCAAAGACTTGTGATCTTCCTACTGCTAAGAGGCAAGCGTAGAGACTTCATTCTTCAGAGCTTGCTGCTGTGTGAGCTGACATGTTTGCTTTGCATAATTGTAATTGACTACAGCCATACCCAAGGAAGGGAGTGGTGATGTTCAATGCAGGCACACACATAAAAAAGCCAAGGGCAGGTGCCTGCAGAATATTGATAACAGAATAATGCTGGTTGGCAGGAGGGTGAATGTGTAGCAGCAAATCTCACTCACATGCACTTTGAAGACCACTGACACAGCTGGTTATGGAAATGAAAAGAATTATAACTCTGTGAGTCCTGTCTCCTTTCTCCTGGGTTTCTCTTTCAGACCAAATGCTGTACATTTGCCAAAGTACCTACAACAAGTAAAGCGTTGCATGAAGAAGAGATCACCTTTTCATATTTTTTTGTATATGGATTGTGAAAGAAAACATGCTGTTGCATGACAACACATGAGTCACAGAGGCAAAGCCTAAGATTTAGCATGGAAAGATCAGGTGCAGTGCTGTCCGAACAGCCTGTTTAAAAAACAGTAGCTCTAAGATTGTCAAAAGCCTTACATATCACTGAGTATCTAAGTGTGGTGGGGGAAAACAGTTTTTCCCCCCCTGAAGGTAAGAAAATGGTAAGCCCCCAGGGGGTGGTGATCTTTAGAATTAATCCAATGAGCGCTCTGTCGAAATATAAACATATCACCTAAAACCAGAAAAGAAGAGTTACAGTTTTTGTCGTGTGGTAGAGGTAGCCATGTTTTAGCCACGAGAAGCTGGGGGCTGGAGCCCCTCTGGGGGCCAAGCCCCCCACCCAGCCCCAGCTGG
>JAWWLV010000100.1:47769361-47780226 GCA_035041135.1 Platyrinchus mystaceus
AAAATCCATTGCGCAGGCTTGAAAGGTAAAAAGACCTTTCCCAGATCTTCGTTCGCGAAGACTGGCCACGTTTTAAATATAACGGGAAGGCGTAGGATCTGGGCATGATGTAGATGGTATAGAATAAGGGGTGGATAATGTACTGGTTCCAGCCCAGATTAGTGGGAGGGAGTGTGGCCAAGACACTGTGTTATTCAATACCATCTTATGTCATTGCCAGGGGCAGGGAAAAGAGACTGTCTCTTGCTTCTGTCAAGAAAGGGCTTTCCAGCATTCCTTTACACTCAGGGGAAAAGGAGCAGGCTGAGGGTCTGTCTGCCATTGTTTTGTTGTCCCGGGCTTGGTAAGCATTTTGCCTTTTGTCCACTTCTGTTACTAGTATTGTTGTTGTTACTGTTAGTCTTCTTATCTCATTGCTGTTTCCAATAAATCATTCTTATCTCAACCTGTGATCTTTGCCTTTCATGCCTCCAACTGGAGATGGAGGGAAAGTGAGTGCCAGCGTGGTTTTGGTGGGAGACTAAATTGGGGAATACCATTCCTAAACCATGACAATCCAGAAAGCTGCAGTTTGGAAAGTCTCAGAAGGACCAAGTAATTTCATCTGCAATTTTCCTAAGCATGGTGTTAAGAATGATGTCACAGAAGGATCACAATATGGCTATAGCAATCCTTAAGAGCTCCTCAGCAGACTGAAAGAGTAAGAAAGCATTTAATTATTATTTTTTTAAATTAATATTTGATTATTTTTTATATTACTTTCATCTAGCCAGCAAATGATGGAACATAAGTAGCAAGTACACATTCAGAGCCTGACAGTTTTCACTCACTAGGTCAGCCCTACAGCCTTGAAAACAGTAGTAATCTCTTTAAGTCACTGTGGTTATACCTGTTCCCAGCAAGGTTAAATTTTGTTCAGTTTTTAAAAATTATCTACCTATCTACTACAATATGTCCTTTGGCAGTTGTCACCATAGTAACATTCTGCTAGATGGAGTCTAATCTTCTGCAAATGATGAGAATAGCTGCCTTTCTTTACTCAAAAATTCTAGAAATTAAGCACAATACAGACATATAATAATATAATTTCTGTTAAATGATAAAAATAGATATACTTTCCTCTTGTTTGTTTGTTTGTTTGTTTTTCATTATATTTTGTCTAATTTTTTTCTGGAGTAACTGTTCTGATACTTCTTCAAAGGAGTATTTTCTGAGTTTGTCTGAGTTTTACCCCATGTCTTTAAAAACAATGGCAATACATATCTGCTTTAAATTAAGGAGTTGCTTATACATTTTACTGACCTGGGGTATAAATACAATTAATCGTGGTTTGTCACTGGAGGAAAAGTATGGGTCTGAACTTTCCCTCAGGTAGATTTTGTAGGAGTGTAGCACTTGGAGACAGCTGTGCTTCCAAAGGCACCACTCCTCAAGAGAAACAGGCAACTAAGGATTTAGGTATTCATCCTTACTGTGCTGGGGACATTTGTTCTAGTGGGATGTTTGCTGTATTCACCTGCTTGTTAAGAAGGATTCAGAGCATGCAATAGTTACCTTGAACAGCTGTGCCCAGTTGCATATCAAGACTTGAAAGGCACTAACTTTAATGATAATAAAATGCCTCATTTGAGGAACAGTGTTACCATTTTCCTTGATGTTCCAGAGAAAACCTCTAGACAATGACTTAGAGATTTACACTGAGACCACTGAGAATGTTGATAATAAATTTATCTAGGAATGCATATGCTGGGTGTTTTCCTAACTCACTGTGCTGCTATACCTTACTTGGAGTGAATTCAGTGTAACTCAAGAAGTATTAGAGATGGAGGGCAAAATATATTGTAATGGTCTGTTGTTTCATTTACAGTGAAGCTCATAGATGTTTAATGTGCTGAACGGCCATTAAAGCAAAAGTCCTATACAGAAGCATATCTTGAAGGGCTTTCTAATCCTGAATCAGTGTCTGTTAAAGACTGTTTCTGCCATCAGGTTACATCAATCCTGGCACTGGAAGGGCTCAAGTGTTGGAGTCCCACTTCCCAGCGCAGTGCAGTCATACCTTGCATCTCCTGGGAGGGTCAGTTGTCTCTGATTGATGCCTGGCCATACCTTCAGCCGACACAGAAAACTCAGAAGTCTCTGATTCTCTGTAATACATGACCTAAATATAGATGAGGTCATAATCGCAGCTTTTCAGCTGTGTCCATTGCATGCTCTGCATGGCCCTATTTCCACCAGCCAAAGGTCTGTAGCTCAGGATTCAGGGGCAGGAGGAATATGATGCATCCTTCCAGCCATCTGGAGTACAAAGCTGGTGCCTTATCTCTTTTGGGGTTTTACAAAAGTGTTTCACTTGTGCCACCATTAAAAAGAAAAAAAATCAGAGAGAATTAAACAGTCTCCTGCTTTATTACCAGTGTATAAATGGATTTTTACCTTCCAAGTTAGCCAGCTCGGGAGCAGTAGGATAGTCTGGACAGTCACTTTAGCAGTCATGGGTTTCTGCCCTGAGATTTTGTTCAAATTAAGATAACTCACTTCTCACCCAACCATCTGTGCTGAATAATAGTGGCAGATGGAGAGAGGAAAATTGGGATTTTTTTTCTTTCAAGGAACCACAAAAGTTAATGAGGTAATGTTAATTGTTCTGTAGCTGTAACTGAAAGAGGTCTCTGCACAGCAAGTACGTTGCTTCCTCTTTCTTTTGAGAGTGAATAGTGTATAAGAGAAGTGCAGCTGAGTCATTATGTTAGAGTGTGATAAATCAGATGCGAGAAATCATATAGAAGGGTCCGAGGTAAGGAGCAATTCTACTTTTATTTTTTTGTATTGGAATAGGAAGCACTGTAAGTGCTGCTTGAGTTCCAAAAATGCCTCACATTCCAAGAAAAAAGTTGTGTTTTTTTTCAGATAACATTAGTACATTTTAGGTCTTTCAAAAAATAATTAAGACATCTCAGAGTATCGGTGACATAAAATCCAGTTCTCTGCTCACTTTTCACTTGGCGTAATTTATCTATGCAGTATGCTAGCCAAACACAGCAGTGAATGTTATTTTGTGGCAAAAATCCTCACTTAAATAACCATTTTGCTGTCACTGCCTTTTACCATGGGTCTGTGAGCTGCAGGCCATTACCTTCTCTACAGATCCAACAGCATTTGTGCTGTGGTAAGTAATTAAGACTGATGGTTATAGTCAGTGTAACATTTCCTTATACATTTCATAATTTTCTGATCTCTTTAGAGGCATGGTCTTTTATAATAAGTGAAGCATTTACCATTAATAAGCGTTTTCTCTATTGTTTTCTAAAGAGCCATTCACTAGATTAATAAAACAGTTAATATAATGCTAATAAATTTCCTCTTAGCTCAACTTGAGAGAAGAATATGTTAATGTCCCCAGGCAAAATGCCATTAAAACCATAGTGTCAGGACTGGTCACAAAGACTTTGACCTGTAATTGCATCCAGAGAGTTCAAAAGCGTGGGAGTTTCCAGGAGAGGAGAAGGGAGCAGTTTTGCCAGACCATTCACTCTCTGCAATTAGGAACAGGTTTTCAACAGAGTGAGCAGGCACCCACCAGATCCTGATTGCTCTCTGTGGGAGATTCTGAAAAGCCGCCCTCCAAATGCTTTGGTGAGGAGCCACTGAATGTGAATTTTGGAGACCTAACTCTTAAGTGCCACTCTCACGTGTGTCTGCAGGGGCCCACCAGAGCTCGCCAGAGAACACCAGGAAACCAAATTAAGGATGAGAAAAGAGTATCTCTTTCCCCTCTGTGTGCAACTACAAAGAATAATGGCCCAATGTGTTTCGGTTTCATCAGTGACAAAGATTGTATAGCATTTTTAATCACCTGACGATTTAAACTCTCAGGGTTAAGACCAGTAGTTCCCATGGAATGTACATCCAAAACTCAAACCAAATTGAAAATTAGTAATATTTTAGCACATATTAGGCTAATGATCCTGCAGTTATTTTTGATATAAAATACTTTAATCATGAAAGTACAGACAATTCCAGCATAAAATTTGGCACCACAGCAATATCACAGCTGATATCAGAAAAAAACAGCTTAAACACAAGGTCAAAAGGAGGGTTGAGAGAAACTGGTGCTCAGTTATAGTTTAGCCTAAACAATTCTACTTGCACTGCAGGTACCCTTCAAAAGGTAATAGAATCCTTTTGCTTCTTTTTGTGAAAGCTGTCATATCCAACAGCTGTCTTCACTACCCCCATGCAGAGATAATGGTCCAAAATAAACCTCAAGAAGAGACACACTTCCTGCAATAAAAAACGTAATCTGACCAGGTTTGTATTTGCCAATGTTCCTTTCAAGTGCTACTTATTTTTTTTAGGCTCTGTCCCTTTATCCTAATTGTATTTTCTTTACCTTTTCTAGTTGGATTCATGCTGATTTTGTTGAAGGAGTATTGTTAAACCTCCAGACTTTCTTCTGTATAATACTCAGCACTGAAAAAAGATCTTGGGGGTGGTGTCTTTCATTGTGCTACTTGCTGTCATCGAGGTTGCCATGGATAAATCTGGCCTCTCAGCAGCCAGCCCTGGTTGGGATAGAGTTTTGTCACATTTTTGTGGTATGCAAAGCTGGAGCAATAACAGTTCATCTCAAAAGCAGACTATTAGAGAAAGAGGCATTAGAAATACAAATCATAGTCTGTGGGGTTCCCCATCTAATGTAATGGTTCCAAGACATGCCTTAGAAAATGTTATCTCTTGGACCGACAGATGTTGCAGACAACCACCGGCAACCACCTTCTGACAGGCTTTCAAGACTTTGGAGACAGTGGTGGCTGTTATTCATTCACAGGTTTGCTAGTCAGAGTCTTGTCCCAGTAGCTACAGTTGGGTATTTAGAATTACAATCTACAGCTAAGCAGTCTACTAGGAGGAATGATAGAAATGAAAGATGCATGTATTATTACAAAAAAGTTAAAGACATTCCTGAGTGGAGGGTATTACAAAATTGGAGCAGAGACAGTTCAAGGATTTGCATTTACCCAAACATGCCCTAGCTTGTAACAAAATCCATTAGGTGCCTGTGAATTCTGAGGAAACAAAATGTTGAATCTTGGTGATGATACACACTGAAAAGCAAAGTCATAAAAAAAGAAGTAGCCTTGTATTTTCCATTTCTGGCCTGGGAAGTGGTAAACCTGGTCATCCTCCAACATGCTGCAGCATAGTCCATATGCAGAAATCCCAACAATGAAAATGTTTGCACAGAGTTACATATTCATAAATATTCTAAGTGCTAACCCAAACTTGGACGCAGGTTTCATTTTGCCATTAGATTCTTTCCACTCTGAAATGCTTTGGAAGTTTTTACCCCCATCCTCTGCCCCTCCAGTCCCTGTCTCTACCACACACAAATGACTTCCCTAGGATTTGCCAATAACTAAAATGGAGCATATTTTCTGCAGAGTGCCAGATGGTGCTTGTGAAGAGCAGACATGCAGAAGGTTCCTAATTAAAGCTTTAAACCTGGAGATGAGAAATGGCAGATGCAGTCTGGTAGGTGCTCAGATAGTGGACACACAGGCGGGCTGCCTAACGACCTTTTTGAGAGAACCCTCACACTCATCCTGAGGGAACTCATAATGACAAGAGGCAGTTAATTTAAAGCTAATTGAGAAATCTCTATCCAGTCTTTGCACAATAAAACAAGGTGCCGGACCTCAGCTGGTGTATGCACCCTGACAGGAAGAAAATGGCCAGAGTGAGGCTGCAAAAGCTGCCACCTCATTCTCACCCTGGGCAAAAAAGCAGCCGAGCCCTTCAACTTTTATGGTTTCAGCAGCACTTCCAACCATAAATAAGAATTGCTGAGAGGGAGTACTTGTGGCTAGGAAAAGAAATGAAGCCTTTAGCCTCATAAGAGCTGTTTCTTCAGCAATGAAATCTCATGGAGTTGAGGAGTAAAATCAGTGCCTTGAATGGGTGCCTGCTGGGACAGCCTGATGGCTGTCAGCCATGCTGTAGCAAAAGGGACCCCTGTAGCCATTGTCTAGGTTACTACAGTTTCCTTATCTACTGAAAGTGTTGGGTTTTATCCTGGCCCTGCTGCCCTCTGACCCCTTTCCTGCCTAGCTTTTCTATAACAAATGATGATGCATCAATGACTTCTGCTTCTACTCTTTGAAGTTTTAGGGCAGCAGGCAAGGCGAAATACTTGCACTATCTTGTAATGCACAACTACCATTTAATCCTGCAAACCCATTGTCAACAACTCCACTGTAAAGCTGGTTCCTACACTGAATGTAACCATAAGTGGCTGGAGGGCAGGAGATGCCAGCAGAAAGCACAGTGTCTGTACAGCCAGAAGCACTCAGCTGGCTTCAGCTGCCCAGACATTCTTTACATCTACTGCTTTGCCTTGCTGCAGAGCAGGTAGATAGTGATTGACTGCGGGTCTTGACATCTGCATCGCTGACATCTGAGGCAGCTCTTAGGACAATTAATAAGTTGGTCTTACTCCTACAGCACTATGCTCTCAAGTGTCAGGAGGACTTTCTGTCCTCAGTCTCCCACTAGGGTCCAGTTTACCTCTTCAGTTTATATCAGTTGAGCCTCTGGAAATCCAAGGTCTCCATGAAAGCCCAGCCGGGACAAGTGGCAGTAATCAAAGGGTGAACAGTGACTGTTGCCAAACTGCTACCCGAATAAAGTTAGATAATGAGCTCCAGGGTAATTCACTGAGAAGGTTGTTTAAAGGCATCACAGTGCTTATATCACAATGTAGTTGAGGACCCCATATAAATACACTGTGTCCTTCCCGCCACTCTGGTCTGTCAGTGAGTTTCTTTCCTTGCTGACCTTGCCTCAGTTCTGCCCAAAGTTATGTGGTCCTTGCCACTACTTTGAGCAAGCTTTCAGATTTGCTATAATAAAGTATTCTTAACACATAGTAAATACACTAGAAGAATTTCTGTATCATGATGAATCACTAGTTTCTCAGTCACAAACACCAATTTGCCTAAATGCCTCAACTTTCAAGGACGTTGCCCATTGACTCCCAAACACATGGGTAAGGAGATTTTTGTCACAATTTTGGAAGGGATGACAAAATTTGAGCTATATCTCTACCTCATGCTATGGACCAGTCACAACTACTGGATTGTGGGTGTTCTTGAGCTGAATGACTAGCACTGACTCTAGCAGAGAAATGGCTCAATATACTTGTTTCAAAAGATTCCCACCTTTTCTTGCCTCTGTCCATTCATTCTGATCCCAAATAACATTTAGTCTCACTCCCTACTGGGCCACAGGTACAGTGATATGTGGAACTATGCTCAGGGCCAGGTCAGCGATTCAGACTGAACCCCAGAGCTTTCTTTCTGTTTGTTTGTTTTGGAAAACACAATATGGAGCAACAATTTGAGAGCAGTATTTTTCCTTTTTGAGGAAGCCAAATGTTTCCAACTTGTAAGCAAGTCCCATCTACTGCACACAGATAAAAATGACTGGAATTGCTTAAGCTTCATTTGCTTTTATTGGCCACAGAGCTGACCCTTTGCTCCCACTGAAGTTATGGCCTAGACAATAAGTGTTTTATAAACTGTGAGGAGTAATCCAAGAAGCAGGTGAATGTACTCACATCCTCATTTTCCCCACACTGATTCTTTGACTAATGCTTATAGAATTATGGGTGTCCTATAAATACATATTACTCCTGCATAAGCACACCATAAAATATGTTATAGCAAATGGTAACAGTTATGAAATTGAGTGAGAGAAAGGAACACTTTAATTTCTTAGATGTTTGAAAATCCTTAAGAACATGATGAAGAGGATTTGCTATGTGAGTAGATTCATAAAATTCCTATTCTAACAGAGTAAATTAGCCATGAAAGCAATATCACAGAACTGAAAAAGAGCCTCTGTGATCAGAGAGTTGGAGAAATGAACAGCAAACTAATCTGCGGGGTGCAGAAAGTGTGAGATAAGTTCAGCAGAACAGGAAGATTTAATTAAAGACATATACAAACCAAATTGCAAAGCATGTGTTATTCCACTTTTGAAATGCTTGGGAAAGACAGCCATTAGCAAACGGTGGGAAAGAATGCATGAGAGCTGCAGAATAACAACCATTGCCAGTCAGTGGCAATGCTGAGGGAGCCTCCAGGGGAGGCTGAGACCACAAAGTCAATTCAGGGTAGAAAAGGACAACTGAGGTAAAGGAGCCTTCTTACCTGAATTTGACACTTACTACTGTCCCTTATAGGGACAACCCCATGCTCTCAAGCCTGGAGAAAAGAACTCATAGGAGCAAGTAGCAGAAGGCAGCAGAATAGCACCTGGCTCCAAGCAGAGAAAAAAGTCAAGGCCTGATTTCTCAGTTATAGGAATGCAAGAATGTTGGTCTCAGCCCAGTCAAGAGCTGTATTTTCACTCTACAGTATAAGGAACTTAAATGTGCATTCTGATAACACAAAAATTAGCAGTTAATTCTTCCTGATCGGTTAAGATCTGATTGTAGAGTGATTTGCAATCATGATTTTCTGGACACTAATATTATGACTTTTGTGACAGCATTTCAATGTCATCTGTACATGGAATATGCAGAAGGATGGATGTTTCATTTTGTGTAGTTTTACTAATAATAATTTTAATGTTAAATGCAGAAGACCTCCTTCAGTACTACAAGCTCAGCTGTTTCCTAAAACAAAAACAGCCCTTCTAGCTATCAGACCCTGCCACTGAGTGTTCCTTAAAATTTCAGATGAATAAAGGGGCAGCATGTGCTGTCTGAGCTGCATTTCAGGGTGCAGTCTTTTTTGCCCTTGGCAGCTTTACTGGTTGTTCAGCAGCAGGAATGGCCTGTAGGTCATCACAATTTTGTTCCTTCCTTAGCTGATGGGAGCTTGGTGAAGAACACTGCTGCCAGTTCTTGCATAAGAAGCAGCATGTGGAGAGCCTGCTTGTGCAAAGTCTTTCTCCCTTTGCAGTGAGTCACTAGCTAAGATTACTAATTCAGCTCAAATAGTCCTCCAGATGTCATTCTCTGTCAAGAAGAAAAGAACTATGTAGTTTCTTTATTAGTGAGGAAAGAAAATGCTTGGTGTTCACCAAGAAATCTTCATGAAGTGCAAAGAGATTTGTCACTTAAGAAACAAAAGCTCACAGCTATTTGAGCTGTGAAGAATAATCCACCCAGAACAGAGAGCAGGCCATGTAAATGCAATAGCAAGAATACAATGGCTATAGAAATTGAAATAGACTCAGAAAATGCCTAAGTCAAATTCCTCAATGTGAGTAAAGGACTAAATAGCATACTGATGGCAAAGTTAGCTGTTTTTGTGGTCCGTTGTTCGTTGTTTTTTGGTTTTGGTTTTTTTCCCCTCTGCTGCTCAGGGAGGCAAACTGGATTTCTGCATGTTTTCATTCTCCAAGTTTGTTAGTTACAAATAATCTTAGCTTATATAATATGTAAAAGGTTTTGTTTCCACTCTCTTGTGTTACCTTGCAGTTACTGCTTTCAGCTGAATAGATTTTACTTACTGAAGCCTGGCAGATCAAATGGGCTTCATTTTGTCTGGCTGACAGAGTTCACCCTAAGCTGATGTTAATAGTGGTTGTAAAATTGATAAGCCTGTGTATATGTGCATAAATGTAAACGAGGTCAGGAAGAATAAATATACAACTAGATTAAAAAATGTAGGATTTTTTTAAACAACAACTCAGAGGAATCAAGGGAGAATTTGTACTGATAATTAACAATTTGGGGAGATGGTGCACCATGTGTCAAGCAGAGGAAATATGTAAAGGCAATAAAATGACAGCGTTGGTCTCTGTAAGTTGCTGGCACATATTGGAAAGAAGAATTCATGCCAGCCCTCTGAGCATGGCCTGCCCCAAAGGGCATCAGGAAACACTGATTTCCTGTTGTGCAAGTCCCAGCTACTCTGCTTAGACTGGCATCATGCCCAAGGACAAACAACTTCTTGCAGGTGGAGCAGGGAGGCAGCAGGCTGGGCATGGAAATACCCACCGAACACAGTTTTGGTGCTCTATTCATCCTCCCCCTCCTCCTCCTGCTCCTTCTTTTTCATTCTGTTTGACACAATCACCTCCAGCCTCAGGCTCATCTCACACACATCAAAACAAAGTCCTGCTCTGATTGAGTTCTGTTTCAGCAGTTTCGTTGGTTTATGTGCTTGGCTTATGTGCTTGAAGACATTTGAATTTCCTGTCAGTGTAGGTGGTGCCAGAAATTTTCTTCTGCTTTTTTCTAAACTTGTAATTAAGACAGCACAGTAGTTCTTTGTCAAAAGGCTGCTTTCAGGAGTCTCATCAGGCAAGCAGTAGAGATGGTGCCCTGCAGATTTTGGTTCTTGCAGTAGTCTAGGAATTCAAGACCATGAACTGTCTATATAAGGGCCATTTCTATTTCTTATTAAAAATTACACACAAACAACAAGTTACAATCCTAATAAATACAGATATAATATGTTTTTTTTTAAATCAAACAAACAAACACATTTTTCAACAGTGCTTTTTCACTTCTGTTTTTTCCCTCCCCTTCCCCCTGCCTCCCCAAGTGTTTTGCAGGTACAAACTGAGTTCTTTCTGGTCAGAAGACGTCAACTGTAATACCATACGTTGTGTTACTTCTTTATCTACCATCAGGTAAAAAGATTGTTAAGAAGGCCAGCATGACACGAAAAATTCATTAAAAAATCTGCCACTTCCCATCACCAATAAAATAGAAGAAAAAAATCCTTTGTGCTATCATTAAAATGAGAAAAGAAAACCTGCATGAGGTGTGACAGCAAAACAGGTTCAGGCTGTATTCTGAAAAGACTAAACAGATGATTATAGAGAGAAATTAAAGCACTGATAAA
>JAWWLV010000100.1:47780326-47793691 GCA_035041135.1 Platyrinchus mystaceus
TGTACTTCAATACCGGACTTGTTTTGAAAAAACGAAGTTTCACAGCAAAGCAGATTCAGACCACATTCTGAAACAGCTGAAATAGATGCTTAAAGAGAGAAATTAGAGTACTGATGAATATCACAGTAAAGGTCTGTGAGATTGGATGGAGTAATGTTCTAAATTTCTAAAATAGGACTGGAAAATATCAGACTGCATGAAGCTGGCATAGCTGAGATCTCACACCTGAACTTGAAACTAGGGCCTAATCCTGTCAAAATTTCAAAATCTGTATTGTTAAATTTCATCCCAAAATAAAAATACCAGGGAAATTGTCAAATTTTTGATTACTCTGCCATCTTGAAAAGCAGAAATCTTCTTATATTCCCTTCCATTTTTGGTTGTATCTGAATGAGAGACATACAAAAAGATTAAATTGAAGCCATAAACTCAGGAATTTCTGGCCCTGATCGAGGCATATTGCTGTGTATGAGAAGAGCATTTAAAACCTGGTATTTTGGATTTGCTTGCTGAAGAAAACAGTGACGGCTGTGAAGTTCAGAACTGCATCTGGATTTTGTCCAAATAAAGTTTTTATTGGCTCATGTGGATAAAAGCATTCTTTGAGGTTAAAAGAGTTGTTTATTTCATGAAATGCTATATGGGTACAAAAATGTGCATGTTTATGCATAATTATTCATATAAAGGAATAATAATAATAATAACAACAAATACGGACATCAGTGGCATTTCATATAGGATATTAGTTTCAGCCATAATTACTACATAAATTAAGCCTATTTCTTACACTTTTAAAATATCACCCTTCCTTATGGAGCAGTTAAAAAAGTGTTAATGCCTAGCTCAGGATAGGGCTTGTACTAGTGAACCAAACAAGAGTCACTAAGGAAGAAGGTCTCAAAAGCTTGACACCAAACTTCACATGGCTACACTAATGTAAGCACTGAGCTGTGAAACACAGCTCATATTGTTGCTTATAAAGCAACTGTTGTTTTTACACTTTATTTCCCTCAACTTTTGATGTAGGCAGAACAATAATCTTCACACAGCTAGATAATTGCTTTCACCAAAATCTCTGAGCATAATGTCATCTCTTAATGACACTCCACTGTTAGTTCATAGATGTTATCATAGAATTAATTATGATCCCTATGAGAGCCCTTAACACCGATTTTGATGGCTGTCTTATTGATTGGCTATTGAACTCCTCATTGTGCCGGTTCTACCGGGTTCCAGCCTGACTATGCAGAGAGCTTTTGCCCTGGGCTAGCTGTCAATCTCCATGACTAGGCACCGTGAAAAGGTCAGGGCTACCAAAGGCTGGCCAAGGGTGTACTGCCTTTAGCTCAACTGAAAGAGGACTTAATTAGGACAGAAATAATACATTTGCTGAATTTCCTTTCATTAGGAGGTTATCTAGCTGATGATGAGTAAATTCAGGAAATGGGCTGTCTGTTCTTATCCCTCATAGGGATTAACATTGAAATGCCATGGCTTGACAGAGAAAAAAACCCCAAATCATAAAGCAAGACAGAGAGAGGAGTGCTGGCAAAACGATGGGAAGGCAGAAAGCATGTTTCCAGTCACTGGGTCCTACAACCAGACTTCTACAAGGAGCAAAGCACTTGTAGCTCCCTCTTTCTTCAATGGCTCTGAAATAAAAAATTTGGCTCTCTGTGAGAGAGAGGATGGTAGGACCAGCACTGGGAAGCCTAAGCTGCCATGGAAAGCAAAAAGTGAGTACAGGGCTGTGCAAAGCTGGTGCTTACTTGCTCTGCCAGTCTGGAGTTCAGAAGATAAGCCCTAATTTTTTGAATGCTTTATCAGCTTGGGACATTGCACTAGCAGTCTCCTCACCTGACCTATTGTTGAAGTAAGAGCTCCAGCACCTTGTTTCTGACGCAGGTATCTATCCATGCCCCAGTCTCCCAGTGCCTGGCCTCTTCCTCTGTGCTGGAAAGCACTGCCTTTTAGTGCCTCAGCAGGCATTGCCATGGTATCACCTCTGCATGGGGGTACTTTTAGCTCAACTACACTGAATATTGATAGTCAAGGGCAAATGGCAGCACATAATGTCCAAATGTTTTTAGCTTCACAACCCTGCACTAATAAGACTAAGCTGTCAGTTAAAAGCTATCCTATGCTTTATATCTCAGCTTTGTATACTATCCAGGATGTTTTCCACATTATAACTTCAACCAGCTTCTTGACACAAAATTCTCATTCTAGCCTTATCCTATAATAAGTTTGCTTCACAGAAAGCTGCTTATGACTCTCTGACTGTTAAAAGCAAGGAAAATGTTTATTGCTTTGTACATAGGTCCTCAGCACTATAATTTTCCATTAGCCCTATTGTGTTGGCTTTCACAGTTTGCTGTAAGTTCCTGAACAAGCAGAAGACCATAACCAACCTGAAAGCCAAGCAGAAGCAGAAGCTTACTTGATTATACATGCTGATGTCTGTCAGTAGCCACTCTTCCATGGATTTAGCTATTTAGGTAGTGTACATTGCAGGGTCATTTGGGCCAGAAGAGTAGATATGAAAGGCACTCAAGCAGACACTGGAAGGAGAGGGGGTGCAGGGGAGGTGCCAGGGCCTGCCCTAGCAGGGGACACTGCATCACTTCAGGCAGAGGGGATGTGGCAGAAGATTTGCTCAGTGCCAGGAAGGAAAAAAGGACTGTTGTGTGCCTGTGTGAGTGGATGCAGGGGTGAAAGGCAACATGTCACACACTTCCTGTGCCAGGAAGTAATTTCATCCTTTTCCTGGAGCAGAAAAATTCAGTTTTTATATGTGGTTCAGAGACACTTCAGCCCTCCCTGCTAGTGTAATACAATTCAGTGACAGCAGGCTGAGATTGAGGTCTAGCTATGACAGTAGGAGAGCCAAGTGTCATCTTTCCTTTTTGGTAGTATCAGCATGTCAAAGAAGCTTATGACACCCACTGGTCTCATTTGCAGGAAGGTGAGATGAGAGACAGTTGAGAAGTTATTTTTGTAGCAATCCAAGCAAAATGGAAAAGGACATCTCCTTGGTTGTCTTCTCCAGAATGCAGTGGTCATAATGAACAGTGTGGCGTTCCTATTCATCTATTCATCCCTGCATTTCTGAACTCTGACCTTAATTTGAAACTGTATGAAGAGTCCTTACAGCTCATTTTTCTCTTTGCTATTGTGCCCTTTTTTCTCTTACTAAAATTAGGATATTAATTGAAATCTGAATTTGTATCTGATTGCAATCCAAATTGAATAGAGAGCCATAATTTTCCAGTTTTCTGCCACCATAAAATGACATGGCTGAGAGAGGTAAATCTGTGTGGGGATTTTTTTAAAACTCTCTTCCTGCTTTTGCACTTAGTTTTGTGTTCTAAAAGGCTCAAATACAGAAAGCATTTCTAATCAAATAATTAGAACTTCATGTCTCATTATGGATGCAAACTTGTAGGAAGAAATAACCCGGGAAACAACTGGGATTGGAGAAGCATTTCTAAATTGTACGTATCTAGTTTCTCTCAGCTGATAACATGTTCAGCATTTCTTGGGTCTATTAGTTTCATATTTGGTGCAAAGCTTCAGACTCCAGTGGCACAAGAGAATGCATTGCATTGCATGCAAATTGCAATACATTGCTGCATATGCATTGCATATACAGCAGATAAGTAAGAATGTCAGCAGCAGGTTTGACATTCAGTACTACAAATGGTGCTCTGTGTGGAAGACCCTGTAACACTGGGTTTGTTCCAGACAGCAATTTTGTAAGTCCTGTAGGTTTTTAAACACATATGTAGTCCTAGAAGTTTTACGGAAAAAAATGTGCTGGAGAAAATCCATAGGAAGTCTCTCAGTAGTGTGAGCACGAGGACTTCTAAGCAGCTGCTGCATCTTATGGGGTGTGAAAGATAGATAGTCATATTACAGCAACTACTTTATGTGTGCTGTCAGTTTTTTAGCCTGAATTGGACAGCACAGTGTTGGTGAAAAAGCTCCTCTTGATTTAATTGCTAGAAGAGGAGTTTAGGTCCTCATCTGAAGTTCTCAGAAAAAGCTTTTGTTGACTTCAGCGGATAGACGAAGACTGATCCATCTTTGCTTTGGTCATTTAACTGAGGGGCCTGATTTGGGGGTTTGGTGACTCTTGATGCTCTCTTTGTGCAACAACAATTGTGATATGGGCACCTCTGGAGGCTCCCTGAATGTGCAGCTGAGATAAATACCCTTCCACCAATGCATGTCTCTTTTGCCTGGGATGGCAGGGCCAGCTGTGTGCCTCACCCAGGAGCCTTGGTTTGTGGGTAGGGCTGGAGGCTGAGTGTGTGTTTCTTGTGAGAATCCCCTGTTTCACTTGGTATTGGGTCAGTGGGAGCCCAGAGACTTTGGCACTTTAAAAATCATGTAGAGAGTCCTCCTGGAAGAAGCTATGCTTGATTTCTAAAGGGGGTACAATGAGGAGAACTAAAACAGATTATTCCTTAATTTTTGAGCTATAAGGTTGGGAAAAAAAATCATTGCTTAATGGCACACACAATACGTTAGTATCAAAGACAATTGTCACTTCCTTGTCATTTGTATGCAAATTTGCTGCACTCTTTTTTTGCAATATTATAAAATAATGATTAAAAATGATATCAAAATAATATAAAAATAGTCTTGGGATGCTGTCTGCATCCGGATAGAGTCTCATTTCATGCAGATTACAAAGCCACAGAATTATATGCAGGTAGAGGTGAAAAGTACTGTCGGAGTAATTCTTCCCCTAGCAAGCCTGTTGGTGTTACAAACACTGTTCTACCCCAGTTGCAGTTCCATATGGCTCTAAATTGGCTTTTTTAGGCAAAGGTCACATCATGATATCAATTACTGGCTACCACCTGAAAAATTTAATTTCATGCCCTGCAGTTGGTCTGCTTTTTTCTCCGCTGTGATTGGCAACTGTTTCCCTGCCAGTAACTGGAATAGCTCATTTACTTGAAGTGATTAAACCCCCAGAAGCTAACTGATTTGGTAGGGCAGCTTTGGGTTGCTAGCATAACCCAGAGAGCTCTTGCACAAATGCATTTGAATGAATGGAACAAAAGCTACTTCTTGCCCTCTACAAGGCCTCTTAAGAAATTGTATTGTTTGTGATTTGTATCGTGTCAATCTCCTTCTTGTCCAGTTGGTGTTTAGTTAATGCACTGAGTTAAAAACCAGAGGAAATTAGTGAGCTAAGAAATACCTAATTTTAGATAATAAGACATCAAAGTCATGTTAATATTACTTATTTTTTAACACAAACACTTTTGCTTGAAGATCAGTTGTCAAATCTTTTATGTCTTTTAGAGGCCTCTGAGGAACTTCTTGACCAGCTGGTTTGCATTTCAACAGATCTTAGAGCTATTTCTAAGATCCGGAAAGTTGGTTTTCATTTATTCTCAGAAATTGTTTCCTTTCCAAAGGCTGTATTATGTAGTTTATTTTAAAGTGGAACTACTAATCAAAATAAAGGGGTATTTCTCTTTTAAAATTGTTTACGCAATGTAGGCATTGACAGACTGAATAGGGTCGTGGGCAACCTGGCCTACTAGAAGGTATCCCTGCCCGTGGTAGGGGATTTGGAACAAGGTGATCTTTAAGGTTCCTTCCAACACCAACTGTTCCGTGATTTTATGAATCTGATCCTTCTCACATGTCTAGAAGAACTTGGTTTATGTTTTTCTGTATGTGTTTTGCTGAGATAAGAGGACTCTTTCAGCTTCATGAAGAGCAAGGACTTGAATGAAAAGATCTGTGAAGAATACAAGGAATTCTTAACTATTATTTAGGTGAAGAGTTACCATACTGTTATGGTTACTAAGGCTGTAGTTTTGCTATACCAAGAACTCCAGGACTTTCACAGTTCAGATTAAAAACAGTTCAAACAGCTGTATCATGGTAACTGGAGGGGCAGTCATCAGCCTTCAGGTGCACTGCAGAGGCCTTTCCCAAAGGACACATATGGTATAATGTGAAACAATTCAAAATTATTTGAAAAGTATTTATGCCAGGTACAAACACTCATGTGGTGGCAGCAGGATCAGAAGATCTGATAAACTAGAAAGCTGGAGTTTGACTAAGTGAAGGATACAGGACACCGAGTTCTGAGACCCAGTGTTTCTTTACTAGAAGCCAAGAGGTTCTCATTTTCTTTCAATTCAGACTGAATTGTCTAATCACTTCCCATGTATTTTTAAACCCTTTTTGCCTACAGTACTGCTAGAGTATTCAGTGTTCATTGCAGGTAAAGTTTACTAAATAGGGGTTATATCCCTACTCCAGGAACTTTAGAATAGAGAGCTCTGCACATTACTAATACTCTTTAAGGAGGCCTGGAAGATCCAGACTAAAATTTCTTTTAAAACCATTTTCAGTACAAAGTACTACAGACATAGCAATATCTCTAATATTATTTCTCTTCTTAGAAGTGTGCCGCTTCCAAGAATAATCCAGTTGCTGTCACTGGATCCTGAAGTTCTCCACTGGCATACTGGAGGCTAGTGATGATCACTTTCCTTTTCATGAGACTGTGCACTTGACCACAGTCAGTCTCCAGAGGAAGCAATAACACCTAGGTCTGCACAGTTATTTGGATACTTGTTTTGATGCCTACCCAAACAGTGGTTAACTCTGGTCTTTTAGTTTCATAAGCCTGGCCCAGAATCACTCAATAGGAGCCATGAAGCAGCTCCAAGGCAAGGAACAATGAGAACATGATCAAGCTTTCCATTTCCTCCTCTGCCCAGGTATACTGATCAGGTGGACTCCACACTGGCCATTTCCCAGCAAGGCTGTTCTCTGCCTATGTCCCTCTCCAGCCCTGCTCCCAGAGGCAGGGGATGCAGGCATGCATGCTGTCAGACTTCACACAGCAACTCATGGATTTTACTGTCTACCCAGGAACTTTCCAAGGCAGAAGATTTCAGAGCAGATGCTCAAGCATTTTTACAGCACTTCAGATAAAGAACAACTGTATCTCAAGTGGTGATCTAAGGGCTAATACAAAAAACTACGTTTGTCCTTTGAAAACAATGAGATTTTTCTCATTTGAAAGAACATATACATGTATGTGCCTTGTCAGATGACAGCTGAAATCCACCCTTTGCCTCATTTGTTTTTTTAACTTCTTAATGAAATTCCAAATGTTTCAGGCACACACTTGTTACAAATAGTTTTACTTAAGATAATAAGGTTATATTGTGTACTAAAGCAAAGCACTGAGTTGCCACAGTCAGGCTTTGTTGGGAGGAATGTAATGAGTTGCTAGTGGTTTGGCACTGAAGTATCATAGACTGCCTGAAACAAATTTGCAGGTCTCAGAGAAATGCTACAGTTCTGGCCTCTAGAAGGTGAGGCAATTTCCCCCGCTAATTCCTTGTATGGAGGCCACCCTTCTGTCACTTCCAGGAGTTACTCAGTAATGCTTGACATTTCTTCTTACCTTGCAGTTAGCATAGAGATGGAAAGTATCTGCTCTGGCAAAACCAGAGCACTAACACTCACAAAGCAATTTGACAATTTCATTGCTGATGCTTACTCACTTCTACACTGTAAAGCATCCCTAGAACTACCTAAACTGCACACTGCCAGTGTGCAATAACTGAGATACATTACCTCAAAAAATAACAGACTGAATAACAGTATAATTTTAATACAATGCATTAAATTGCATTTATTTTGTGCAGCTAATAAAAAAGCAGAGATATAAAGCCATTCTCAAAGCGTATTTAGCTTGTAAATCTTTCATGCCACAGCCCATAAGAGATTTAAAGTAAGGGATGCTTTTTGTTTTTTTCCGTAGAATAAAATTACTTAGAATTCCTGCAAGGTGTGAGCTAATACTTCAGGAACACTCAGTTTCTATCGCATTTCTTAAGTGTCACCAAATCAAATGCCTGAAAACACATGAGCACCTGCCAATCAATCCCTGAGTTTTCTCCCATCTTAACTTTTATAGTGACTACTAAAGAAACTTCCAACCAAGTTCTGTCAAGTGAGCCTTTTTGAAAGAATCCAAATGTGAGTTATAAATTCAGTATTTTGCCTTTGTTGAGAATTTCCAGTATCATAAATCCTATTTCACATCTGGAAATGAGTTCTTCAGAGTTCATTTGTTATTTGTCTAAGGAGAGGTCTCCATTGGCACAGAGGGGATTTAGACACTGGGTAGGAAGTAAGTACCCAATTCCCTTTTGTGTCTTAAAGGTTTCCCACAGCTGCCTATGATGAAAAGAACAGGAACAGCAAGCCTTACTGCCTGCACTCTGTAAGGACTCTAGGCACTCCCCATATTTTAACATCCTAACAAGATGGAAAAGGAATTCTTGAATCTTGCATCATAAACACTTAAAGGAGATCAAGGATCATGCTCATTTTCAGGAGAGGCAGTAGAATACTTTAACAATTTCTTTCAGTTCTAGTATCTTATTTTTTTCCAGCTCTTCTTTCACCCTTTCTACCCCCTCTTTCAAAATGAAAGTCAAGACTCACAGCTGGTGCAAATAAAATGGCTATATAGCAGTGCTTTAAAATTAACATGGTTGAATTTCAGCTCAGAACTAATAGAGGTATCTGTAGAAGGCATTGAACCTTTTGCATCTGTCTCATAATGGAAAGAATATAAGCAACTCCCCTATTGAAAAAAAAAATCAGAAAAATCCACCATCTACCTTTTCCCTGCATCCAGAAGCTAGTGTTCATTCTAGCCTAGTAATGAAAGGCGATTCCATCCCCTCAGCATCACATTATCAAGTAGCTTCAGGTTGTCCTTAATCACCTTATTATTTTTCTTGTTCAAGGTTTTACTTGTTCAAGATAAAATGATTTAACAATGCCCATGTGATTTCCCCATAAAGACTGTGGGATAAGGACTGTGTCCATATGCTGTAAGTTAGGATGCACCAGACTGGCAAAGCTGAACATATTTGTTGCACTACAGCATTAACAGCAACCTTCCTTCCCTCCCTGCTTTCACCTGCCCTTCACCAAACCCTCTTCTCCAAAATCATGTAGCCTTATGGTCAGGGTTATAAAACATCAAGGCCTCTCTCACTATAGCAATCCCAATAAAAAAGCCAAAGTAGAAGCCTTCACAAGGCTTAACCTTCTTTTACATCTGATCCCTGGAGTGTTTAGCTCTGCAATTTTTAAACACTGCTCATATCCCCCATAAAAAATGTTTCCTATTTAAATAGTAAAAGATTTACTACATAAACATCTTTGTCCCAGTCTGCTGTATTACATCTCTCCAGGGACAAAACACCAGCTGGGCAGTGTAAAACACCTGCCTTACTAATACCATTAAAGAGGAAGCAATGCTGAAGAGCCTGACAGCATACAAACACCTGGACCCTCGTTGAAGTCAAAAGAGTCTCTGCAGGGCCAAATAGATTTTAGGTGGGAGTAACAGATGCCTTTCACCACAAATGATGCTGTTCTGCCTTGGGATAGCACAAGAAGCCAGAGACCTGCACTGCTCAGAGAGCCATTATCCCTTGTCAAGCCACTGCCATTACCTTTGAGGAGGTCCCAAGAGCTCTGTCTGCTGGGGCAATATGGGCTTATCCTCCCAGCCTAGGAACACTCCTTAGCATCCCACAACCACATCTCCCCTTCCCCAGGCAGGACAGCAGCCTTCTTCAGGTAGGCCCAAGTGACACTGCTGGGTTATTCTGTTAAGGCCAGACCGTATGTCTGTCCTGCACTAAACCTGCCTAAACATGTGCTGTGTCTGCATTAGGGAGTGTCTTGGGGCAGCCAACGTTTTCCCCTGCCACAGACTCCCCCTGTTTCTGGTACACCAATGGAGTTAAATACTATAGTGCTTAAGATGCCCAGATGGCTTATATGGCACAAATACTTGTCCCATGCTGCCTGCAGAGAAAGGCAGATAATTATATTTCCAAGGTGTGCTTTGTATCAGCTTGGCCTAGAAACAGATATTATAACCGAAACACTAATGAACGTGAAAATTAGACCCTTGTGTATATGTAGGAGCTAGGGTCCTGTGAAGAGCATTTGCAGCACCTTTACTTTAAGCCAGGTCTAAATACAAAGAGATACCTCCAAAATTATCAAAAGGACTGTAGAAAATATGTGGTTTCAGATGTCAGCATGAAACTCGGACTCTACTGAGGCTTACTCATTCCTGCTTTAAAAGACTAGTTGTCCATTAAAAATAGATTTTAATGTTCCAGCACCTTTTTACATTGTATTGACAATTATATTGTTCAGTCTTCAAAATCCTCTGGAGATCTGACATGATTCAGTAAAAATCTATCTGTATTTGCAGACCTTTTTTGAAAACTTTCAGCATTGAAGCTCACCAATACAGCTATAATTTTCCCCCTTTTCTCTTTACTGTAGGCAGCTTCTGCTATTTCTGTACTACAGTAGCATTTGCTGACATTTCCATGGGGATGTCACATATTATGTAGCACTCCAGGCTTTGGTTAGCAATACATGATACATCCTAAAGCAGTTAAAATCCTCATGCCATTTTAAAGTTAAAACCCTGTTTCATTTAAAAGCTGGACTACTAACTGGTAACTTGTCTAGAATAGTGGGTGGCAGGTCAGTGCAATTTGAAATGGCTAGGACAGAGAAGGAAACCATGAAAAATGGAGCAATTACACTCCAGGTCAAGGTTTGTTATTGGGTGGCATGGTTTCAATTTGGCACTGAAGCATGGCAACAAGTCTACAAGGCATGTTCATGCATTTTTGTTATTTGCCATTTGTAAGCAGTATTTGAGGAGGGGGAAGGGGAAATATGTAGGAGTCCAATACAGCTATCTTGAAGGCTTTGTTTATGAGACTTTTTTTTCTTTTTTTTTTCTTTTTTTTTTTTTTAAGGAAAAAACCCTAAATTTGAAATAAAAGTATCTGTGTGAAACTTTGAAAACTGTGAACTGTTTGCCAGATTCTAGATCAAAGATGCTTGAATAGATTGATACAATTTTTTTTTTCAATAAAAAAGGCACATCTGGCCTGAGAATCAGTCTGCCAAGTTTTAGCCTAATGAACTTTGAAACCAGCCTCCTACTAGCAATTTTCTAGACCCAGGTTTCTAGTAGAGCTGCTGAACAGTATTTATAGCCAGAAGGCACCCGTATAATGACAGTGTACTGTGCTAGCAACTAATTGACAGACTCCTGATACAATGTTGTTTTGTGCAAACAAAACTGGTTTTAATTTGTCCCCCATCGTTTATCAGCTGGCATGTGAAGCTTGGATGTTAAAATTTTATCACATCAGAACAAGTTAATGCAGCCCTAAGTCCAGCAGTGGAACACACATCAGCAACAATCTGTTTACACAGCACAGCTCTTCATCTTTTACTGTTCCTCTTGCTTTATTATGCAGACCCAGAGTTTGTTGGAAACTTAAAAGCTTTTGCTGAAGCTGGTGTTTGTTGGAAACACTCTTTTGTTCTGCACTTTCCTGATTGCCATATGGGAGGAATTCTTGACAGAGTTGAAAGAAGTAAAAGATCCTTGCTATGCTCAGCCCAGAGAGTTGAAGCCCACAGATCCAGATGCTCATGAAGAAAGAAGTATTTCCTGCCATAACTAAAGTGAAAAGAATATTAGATAAACCCATATAAAAAAATCCCTAACCATCTGGGTCTCCTCTTGAAACTAGGTTTTGTTATATGAAAAAGGGTTTGGAAAAAACTGATGACACTAGCTTTGCAAGCTGACACTTGGACACTTGCAAAAGCCCAATCAGAAAAGGAGCATTTATGTGCACAAAGCTTCTTTGCCAAAGCAGGTCAATATGTGGATGTCCAGTAAACCTTTTGGCAGATGCCCCTTGTGTGGACCAGTAAAGGCATTTATCTCAAATCCACTTATCTGAATTCTGGCTTTACGTGAAAACTTTACGTGAGAAAGCAGTTAAGCCTCAGCACCATTTCTTTGGGATCCAGAGGAGTGATAGCACACAGAGAGTGTTTATTACTAAATGATTTCTCTTATTGCTTCTCCACCTTTTTTAAGGCTAGAAGTGTCTTCCTCCTGGCTCATTTGGTACTCAAACTCTAGATATTCCTAGTTAGTCATAACTCTGAATTTAGAGGAGTTAAAACTATTCTGATTTCGCTTAGAGACATATTTGAAGATACGACGACAAACACTTATGACTCCATCTATTGTAGTTTACAGATTTCCACTGATTCTAAAGGACCAGCACCCTTCAGTCAGACTCCCTAATGGATCCCAGGTGCAGCTTTCTGTATCTGGAGACATCACTATATGAATGAAGTGGACCAAGAGATTCCCACCTTCTATTACCAGTAGAAGATCCCCACAGTGGTTCTTTTGTTGATGAACACAATTCACCTCTCACTGACTCCTTGAGCACATCCACCCTCCTCAGAGCTCCAACACTGTGGTAATTAACTCTCGCTGATAGAGATCTCCACCTTAACCTCTGTCAATAGACCTTGTGCCTTAGAACATAAGCACTCACAGGTAGAAGTATTTGGGAATGGGATAATGCTGTGTTCTTTCCACCATGCATGGAGTTTATTGCACTTTGTTTCTGCAAAATCTTTAGAGCTTGTTGATAGTGTAACGTGATGCTGAGTATGTGCAAGAGAGAAGCTGGGAAATATTGTACAGGAAGATAAAGTAGTGCATCTTGGCATGTGAAATACAGACACACCATTCATGTTTTACAGCCACAGCTTTTGAGAAGTGCTGAGTATCTAATGGGCTACAGACTTTTACACTGGCACTACCGTACATTCTGTCTGGAGGCGTCCCTCCTTTGCAGTGTAGACACTGTAGAGAACAACTCAGAGATGCTGTTTCTTCCTTTTTTTTAACCCCAAAGGAGAAAGAAAGATAAAAGGAGGTTTATGAAAGGGTTCCAAAACCTGTTATGGTTATACAACCCTGAGTACGGTAAAGAATTTATGACAGTGATTTCCAGACTTTAAAAGATTTCAGCAGAACTGATTCAATTAAACAGATACTGTAACTTAATCCAACGACATTCTTCCACAAATTGCTTTTGTTAATAGATTTTTTCTTTTCTGAAATGCTGTTGCCCTGATTCAGGGTTTGCACACCCCAATGCTAACATCCACATTCTTAAATTTATGGTCTTGCCTTTAAATCAGTTTTAAAAACACCAGCATAACTGAACTTCCTTGGCAGAGGCCTATGGGAATACATTTTCCAAGTCCCTATATTGTAGGTGGGGACCCCTGCTGGTCTAGTGGTTAAGATGCGGCGCTCTCACCACCGCGACACTGGTTCGATTCTCGATCCTGCTTCAGGGACAGTCCCCTGGGCAGATGGAGCTCGTCAGCCCCTAAGGCCATCCATCTAAGAGAAGGTCACTCGAA
>JAWWLV010000100.1:47793791-47805902 GCA_035041135.1 Platyrinchus mystaceus
GCGCAGGCTGTGTCTCACCTAAAAAATCCATTGCGCAGGCTTGAAAGGTAAAAAGACCTTTCCTAAATCTTCGTTCATGAAGACTGGCCACGTTTATATTGCAGGTAGATCCACAGATCTTGTTTATAGGTAATGGGATTTGTGCTCTCTCTTTTACAGACAGAGAACTATGCCTTGCAAATTATATTTTTGTTGAAGCAAAAAAATCAGGTTTCATGATTAGTTGAAGTGACTGTGATGCAACAGCAGGCCATGGTCAGAATAATTCAAGCCCTTTACTTCCTTCTCCAGAGATCCATACTAAAAATAAAAACATTTTGCTCGTTTTCTCAAAGTTATAAAGTTGTGTGGGCACCAGATGACCAAAAACGTGAAAAAGAAGAAAAATAAATTAAAAGCTCTCTGAAAGAAAGAAAGAATATAGTCCTACTGCAGGCTGGTCCAATGTAGAATAGCTAGCATATTACCATCATACAGTAGCATTTCCTCCTTTATATACTGGTGCTCACTGCGTTGAATGGTAAATTCTGTGCTTTGCTGTCACTTTAAGTATTGCTAAGAGCAAGACATTCCTGGGCTCATGTCATGTATAGAATCTTCCTTGTTCTATACAGATCTATAAGAATGAATTCCTTTCAGCATCATTCACTCTATAGATTTTACATTTAGATTACAGAGATAAATGTATAAATATTGCAATAAAAATCAGAAACCTGAAGGGCCATATATTTCTTTGTATTGAAGAGTAGAACCTACAGTGTCAGTTGAGTCTGCACCCCACTGCTCCCAGGTGTACCAAATATCTGTGGAATTTCCTTGAAAAACTTACTATTGGCCAACAGGTAAGAGAGGCAGATCCTCTGTGGGTGCAGACTACAGAAAAATGGAGCAATGATAATCTGAAAATCTGCCTACACAAATTTTCTCAACATTATGAAAGAGTATGATAGCAAATGAGGGCTAGCAAGAGTAGTTATCATTTTTGGAAACACCTATGAACAGCTGTAGGAAGCAACAATAACATATTCATCAAGGGAAAACTGATCCTATCTTTCAAAGAATATTATATCTGTGTTCACTGAAATCTAGCATCTGCAAGAACTGTGACAATCATTTTCCAGCCAGTGCTGAACTAGTTCATGTCCACAGAGCACTGTCCTGCTTAAAATCTCTTCATTTAAACACCTAGTCCAAATGCCTCCTGAGAATGGAAACAATCAGTGTATGCAAGAAGTGACTCGAGGGCTCTCTCATTCTTCCAGCCCTCACCTTCTCCAGCCCTCACTCACAACTGGGTTATTGTCATCCCTTGCTGTATTATGTCCAATCCAGACTGGCAGTCATCTATGGTCCATACTAGACCTTTTTTAAATTATCTGTAAAGCAACATGCACATCTCTGGCTTTTTAAGAAGAAAAATTAGATCATTGCATAAACTGACCATTTGACCCTTCAAAGAATAGCAAAAGAATTAGAGTTGCAAGTATTCCATTTGTATTTAGGCAGTCTCCCACCTGCTGATATAAACCTTAATATTTACAGTGACACTGTTTGACAGTTATCAGTGCTTTCCAGGTCTTTAGGAAGAATTGTACCAGCCTGTCTTGGAGATACAGATATCCCTTAATGAAAGTGTCAAGGCTCTGACCTTCCCTACCTCAGGGTTGACTCTAGAGAGGTATTGCCTATCCCTTACTAGGAAGGACCTTCAGAGTTTCCTAGTGTGGCGAAGAGGGAACCAGACTTTCACTGCTTTCTTGCATCACTTTGGGAACCTGGGGCAAAGGGCATGTCTGGACTTTCTCCTCTCTAACCTACAGAGCCCAATATCATTCCTTCATGTTCCAAGTGTCTTTGAAAAAGTTGGTGGGACATAAGCGTTTTGCTAATCTGCAAGGATGCATATGGCATGGGAAATACCTGCTTCAGAAAATTCCACCTTATGTCTATAAAATGAGCATCTTCCAAGGTGAACTCCCCATAAATATCTGGAAAATGTCACCATCAAATTACACTGAAGTCAAGACACGAACCTTGGCTGACCTGCTTGTGTAGTTCCCTGTAATACCTCACTTCCTCACAAAGCTAGGTGAATGGTCTCAGAAACCCACAGACTTCTTGGTAAATCATAAATCTACTGGCTTGTTAGTTTGGGGGATTTGAGGAACAGATTTCAGGAAGTAGTGAGGAATAATGATGCTCTGGGATGTTTCATCATTTTCCATCCACTACAGAGTTTACACATGTTATCTGCAACTTCCCCAGTGGATTTGAAGGAATGAACTCAGCTATCTCAATGTTTAATTTTTGAGTTTTATTAATCAGAATTGGTTTTTTAAATGATAGTGCTCTGTAATGTGAGAATTGCCATATCTTCAATAAAGGAATAGGCTGTCCACACAAATAAAGTCAGATCTGACTAAGAAATAGTCCAGTAGAAATATATTCTTCACTGCAGCATCATTATATTGTTTCATTTTTTCTTCTGCAATATTCTTTTTCATAATTCCAAGCTGCAAATGGCTGGCCTGTTTCAGAGCATGTGGGAAATTCAGAAAGATATACAAAGATAGACATGCTGTGACATTGTCAGAAATGTTCATACATTTAGCTTATGGCTTCCTGCTGTTTGCTACCATCCTGGGGCTCCAGGCGGTCTAAACAGTAGTACTCAGCTATACAGCTTTGAAGCTTTGTTAATATGCTATGGCATTTCTGGGCATGTATTTGATCAAAACAGATCAAACATAGACAGTGTAAGAGTGTGTCTTTTCAAAAGTTATTTAGACATGAGAGTATGAGGTAGCTTCAAATGAATTGGTTTGAAGTTGATAATAGCCTTGTCATGACAGCTCAGAGCTCAGTGCAAACTAGTGTACCCTGCTAAAAAGCAATCAAGATGCATATTAATAATTTGAAATTGTATTCACCTTTTGAAAGGCTCTCTGAATTATTTGCATCTGATTCAGTATATTTTTTTCAACTGACACTTTCTTACCACCTTCCAGAGAGCAGAGTCCAGCAGTGCAATGACAACACTAGGGAAAGACTTCTCCTGTCAGCATTCACAGCTAATTAAAAAGAATCCACTGCAACATTTCATCTGTCTGCCAGGATAGGATTATTTCTGAGGAACAGGAAAGAGCAAATAAGGAGTCCTGTCAAAATAACACATCTGTGGAGCTAGAATTTTCTGGGACCTCCTCTAGAGCTCAGGAGAGGGTTACACTTAAGATGAATGACGTGGAGAATAACTGATAGATGATAACTGACTACGGAAACACAAAGGGATGTGCTAAAGGAATATCTATCATGCTTGTAATTTTATGAGGTTATAACAAGAAGTGATGGATTTAAGATACAGTTGGGAAAATGTGTTATTATTGGGCAGCATTTACAAAGCTCAATGGCTAATGCTAAGCTCCTAAATCTACTTTCAGGTATTTAAAGAAAAATTGGTCAGGTTTTCAGAGGTAGTGAAAAGTTGAGTTTCCAGTACTCCTTTCCTACTCCAGTGTTTTTGTCTGACGTAAAAACACTGCTGGGCAGCCTTGGCTCCAAATCATACTGATCTGGGAAGCCTGTGAATAAAGAACAGCAATTTTTTTGCAAAAGGTAGGAGAATCTTCTCCTCAGGTTGTGTCCTGCAGAGGTGACATGGCAATCTCATGGGTACATGCTTGAAAGCCCCTTCTTGTCCCATTGATATGCAGCCCAAATCTAGATTATAAGATGCATGAAGAAGTTTACACCACCATCTGGTAGAAGTGCTGAGGTGTATATGTAGCACATGCTACAAGGGGGAGATAGTCACAGAGCTGATAAGCAAGAGGTCACAGTTTTCATCTGCTGGAGTGAACAGACCCACTGCAATAAATGACAATTCTTTTGGCCTCTCCTAACCCTCAGAAAGGCACCCACTGCTGCCTGATTGCTTTTGGGTGCAGGTGCCAAGGACTCTTGTTCTGCTTCCTTTCCTTTGCTTGCGTTTGTCTGCCTCAACCTGAGGGGTCACAACCCTCCATTCAAACCCTGGGTGACAACCTGGCAAAGGCCATTTCCCTTTCCTACCCCACACTGAAATACAAATCCCTGGCTCACCTCTGCCTGGGATGAAGGCTGCCCTGGGGAGCAGCCCTTAGGAAGGCCTCCTGGCATGGAGGATGGCCACCTGTTGAGGTGTAAGGGAAGAACCCATAATGGGACCCAGCTTGCACTGTCCCAGTGCTTGCTGGAATACCTGGCTAAAGAAAACCCCAACACACCTCTTTTTGCTCCAGTACATCCAACTTTTAACTTTTCTAGGTGCCTGCACTTAGTGACTGTCCTTCCTTCACATTTAAACGGGGGCTGTTCTCCACAGCTGCTGAGCTGGTGGGATCAGAGGGAAAGCACCGTTATCCAAATGCAGAAAGAGCTGGAGGTCCTGGGGAGGTGACATGTCCTCTCCTCCCTGGATCCCCCAGCAGAAAAGGTCCCACTGCTAGCAGTCATGCTTCCTCTCAATAGCATATGCATTCCTTGGTTGCCGCTGAGCTTCCTTTCAGAGAGGACCTGCAAGTGAGTGGACCCTGTGCCCTGAGCCATACCTCACTGGCAGCATGTGTATGTGGAGAAAATGCTGGATAATGGGAATGCATGAGACTGGGGTTAAATTCTTTGTTCTACTTCCCACAAGATTCTGGATAGCAACAGTCTGAAAGCTTTTATGAGCTTAAAGATACTCATCTATGCTGAGAAAAATGCCTGGCTAAGGACTTCTGGATAATCTCAGCAGGAAACTATCAGCCACTTTAGAAGCTGAAATGCCTTTTTACACGCCAGTCTTCAAGTCTCTGTGCTTCAGCTCTTTTACCAGGATAAATTGCATCAATGGTTGTAAAACACTCAGATGCTCTGTAATGACAGTCACATAAATGGAGTAGCTAACTTTGTTCCGTTACATTATCCAATGTAAAAAGTGTAGGAAGCTGTCTCCAGCCATCTGACCATTCATCACCTCTCTCAGAACCAGGCATAGGAGTCAGGTGGTCCTGTACCAGGAACTTCCCACCTTACATATTGGGATTGATTCCATAATCTGCTGCTCTGTCTGTGCAGAGTACAACAGCCTGCCTCTGTCAGCAGCTGCTGGCAGAAGAATCAGTGTGAGCTCAAATGCTACATACCCATCCATAAGAAAGCTGCATATACTGGCTTGGTGCCTTGAATGATTCCTGACTTTTAGGGAGTATTCTTTGTGGTTCTGATGTTTACCAGTTACTAATGGGTACAAGGAAAATCTTTTCGATAAATGTGAAGTGTTGTAATGACTTTGTATAACAAAACAAATATAAGAGCAATTTTGCTTATAGCATTAAACCATATTTTGTTATTCATAATCATATTGTTATTAAAGGAGCAAGTACCTGTTTTTAGAATCCTGTTCAGTCTAGCCTTTCATTTTACCAGCCTCAGTAGCTGATTTTAATAAGAGTGCTATAAAAAAGGAAACTTTTTTAGAGAGATGAATATAGACACTGAAAAAAAGTGAGGAAACATAAACTTACTTTGGTGTCAAAGTATGAAAATGTACCATCTTAAACAACATATTTACTACAAGGAGAAGGACAAGCAAATGTTTATTGCTTCTATCAGCACTAATGCAGAATCCCCTTGGTTATTTCTTTAATCCAAACAGCTTCCTGGTAGATCCAAGATGTGAGGCCTTTCTGTAATGACTTGGCAAGAGAAAGGGTCCAGAACTTCTCTGCAAACAAATTAAGTTGTCAAAGACAAGCCCTGTATTTGAATTAAAACGATAAATCTTTCATCTGCACCTACTCTACATCAAATAGCAGGAAAAGAGGCCCTCTCGTCTAACAGTCTTAATTACCAGAGCACTGCAGCCTTTGAGCTTGACTGAGCCAGTGATAGCTGACCCTGTGCTCTAGCCCTAGAATGGGATCAATATGATGAATGGAAAATCTTGCCTGAAATATTACAGCAAAAGGAACAGCCTCAGATGGCAAATTAAGTGCCTAGCACATGTTGGGGCTACACAAATATATAATAATGCCCTTTGCTTTGATCTGCTTATACTGGAATGAGCAGTATGTTGAAGGCTTCACTGTAACATGACAAACTTTGTCTTGTAATGACCAGACCTTGCCACCTCTTTTCCCACACAAATGCACAGGGGGATGGTGGCTTTTTCCCCACTCAAATGCCACTGATAGTACTGTGGTGCTTGAAGTAGGAGAGATAGGCACGGTGGGTTTGTTATGGTTTTCTCTAGTACTCCCACATAATTCCCCATGGCCCCGAGTACACAAGGTAACTGAAGATCTCCAGGGAGAACAGGAGCTATGAGCCTTTATTTTCCTTTTCACAATATTCAGGTAGCAGGTGAATCAAATGCTGTGGCAGCTGGGTGTTTGGTTACTCTAGAGCAGCAGTTCCCACACTGTATAATGTCAGTGGTGAGAAGCCCTTGAGGTCCACAGTGGGGTTTTTCTCTTCAATTCTGAATATTTTTAGCTCAGTGGTTGCAAAGAAGAGCCACGAAAAATGGTCCACGAAAAATGCTTCCAGTAGTTTGTTGGCCCAAAACTTGGCAAATTAATGCCTAAAGGCCACATTTTCTGGGCTCATCTCTGAAACAACTACTTCTTAGGGATGGGTTTACTGATACTTCTGAGACATTTCTCAAACTCCTTCTTTCTATTGCTATACTAACTGCTGAACATTTCCTTCCTGACCTTACTTTTATTTCATATCTTAAAGCTTCACAGTGTATTCCTTCCACTAATGGGTCTTACTAGCTTAGTTATCAATTTTGCCATGCAGAAGATATCTCGTTGTTTGACTAGCAATAACAGTTTTGAATGAGGAGCTCCATATGCTCTGGAGAAGAACCCATCTCAGGTATAGTAATTCAAATATAAAGAATAAAATGTTTTAATTGAATATACATAGAAATATCTCTTCCTTTCTTCCTTCTGTTTTCTGTAAACAAAAAAGCCTTCACAAGAAAGGTACAACTAATTTGCATGTTTAGCATCATAAAGCTACAAAAATCTGCTTGTGAAAAAGTTTTGTAGCAAAGCTTTTACCCTGATAGTAAGTTCTTCAAACAATACTTTCCAGAGGAAAGTCCAGAGTGTGAACACAAATGCTTCTTAGCACACAATACATTTGTGTAGTTAAATCATTTACTCTTATTATCTTATTGTATTACTTTTCTATGATAAATAGAATACAGTCTTGTACTATACCAAAATGTATCTATATATATATATATGCATATATGTTCTTGTCTTTCCATTTTCTATTTGTTACATTTCACAAAGAAATCAGTCTGCATTTAGTCTTATGCACGGTACTTACTGGGCTTCCTACAAAAGCACTTGAAATTCCCAACGAAAGCTCATTAAAACAATGAGGAAAACAAAGAGTATGAACACTGAAAAAAATTTATTGCAGGCGTATTTTGAATCTGCAAGACAGTCAGATTACACCCACAGGCATTATCCCCATGTCAAAAGGGAACTATCCAACATAAGAGCAGAGAGGAACAAAAAAAACCCTGGTGACGGTGAAGTCTGTGCTGTCAGATCTGCATCCTTCACATATTCTTCAGGAGATGTTCTCTTCACCTGCTATGTGTTTAGGCAATGGTGGGTAGGGGGTTGTTGGTTGCTCCAGAGCTTTCCTAGTGGAGACATCTCCTGATGGATGCTGTGTGACCACAGCCAGAGGTTAAAAGTGCAGGAGAGACTGTGAGATTCAAAGGGTATAGTCAGGCCTACTTACTTTGAGGAAAAACAATGTGACTGTTTTAGGGTTATAGACAAACCAGGCTTTCCCTTCCAGTGCAATTAGTGGAGATGCTTCATTAGCTTGACAAGCAGAAGGGTGTGGCGGGAATGCAATAACCCGGGCCGAACAGCCTTCCTGAATGCCTGGGAGGCCTGCCACTAGCTTTATCAAAGGCTGAATTTCACCTCCTGAGCTTGTAGTCTCTTGATACAGAACATGAATAATATGGATGGGAACAGAGTATATATAACTACATACTGCCTAAAAGGGACACAATCCTATTAAAAGTAATTCAGTTCTGGCAGGAAAAGAGTTACTGTGGAATTTAAAACAGGAAGTTGTGTAATTAACTGTACATTTCAGAGCAATATTATGCTAAAGCCAATAAAAATACGGCATGAAATAAGAGGTCCAGAGTCTCAGGATATAAATGAGTAGAAACTCAATTTACTCTATAACCCTAATGGAATAAGGTTCCTTTATATTATATGATTATATTACCTTTATATGTTACCTTCATATTATTATTATTATTATTATTATTATTACTCAAATGATTGCTGTGTGCCCTGTCCATGCAACATTTGCAGGATGTAAAACTTGCCCTGCTAGGCCTAGCTTCACTCTTATCTGTATTGTGAAGGTTATCTTTTATTTTATCTTTCTATAGGCTTTCCCCAGTATTTTAAGGGCTGAAACAGAGAAGTAACTCTGAAAACAACTGGCAAAGACATCCTTAGAGAAAATGAGTGTGACTTGGACACTGTAGAGCATAAACAGTCCTCTAGTTTCCCTCAAACTCTGTGGACATGTTTTTCTTGCACTTGTCCACACTGCTTCTGTATGCAGTTTAGCAGGGTCTACATGTTGTGCATGAACATGATCAGCATTCAATTTGTATATGCTAAATAATACCACCTGTCTACACAAAGAGTTACTACATGGAAACTGAACTGTCTGCGGAGAACATACCCAAAACTGTGTGCAGTCAGTTAGGAAGAGAGCTGAAATACCACAATTAGCCTCAGAGCTTTTGTGCAATGCATATACCCAGGACTGCTTTGATAGCAGGTGCACTAGGAATATTTCTAGGTATATGAATATGCATGTGCCTGTATTTGCAAATATTTGGACCTACCACATACATAAATCATCTTACATCACATACATTTGTTTAAGGATGAAAGTGTTCTACAAAATGAAATTTCTCTCCCAANNNTCTCCCAATTGTAACTCTGAACTGTCTAATGTATTTTGCACAGTATGAAGAATTCTTTCACACAGGTTGCTGGTGAGCTGCCATTCTTGCTTTCTGTTTGCCCTAGGGAAAAGTTACTCAAGTAGTTGTAATTATTAAAGGTTATAATTGCTCTGCAGGGTATGAAAAATTGTAGTGGTGAGGCTGGGCACTGAAAAGTTACAGGGAGGATGTAGATAAGGAAATAGGAGAGGACTGCACAAAGGGGCACTGGCACTCAAAAAAAGGATGGCTTTGCTGTTTTTTGACTACAATCCGCAATCCTCTTTGGTTTCCATGTGAAAGAATATTATTAAGAATGAAACCAGAGAAGGCATAATTAGTTTGTTATTTAAACCCTCCCCTACCCAAGCCCACATATGCTAAGTGTTTGAACAGGGGCTAAGACTCTAATCCAGGCATCCATCCCTGAACAGTGCAGGAGGAGCAGGAAGCTGAGCTCGCAGGGCAGCAGACCTCGTGTCCCCCCTTCTCCTCCCCTTCTAGTAGCAGCTAGCCAGGCTGTAGGCATCAGCTCTGCTCCCAGTTACACCAACGTGCATGGCACTTAACACAAGTAGTAGACTTGTGCTAGTCCAGCTTGCACGGGCTGAAATGTTAAGGATTGACTTAATGGTATCAGCTTGTTGGAATGGGCAAGAGGGGCCAGTAACTTCCAGTTGCCACAGGGAGTGGCAACCATCAGGCAGAAATGGGAACCAGAGACAGGTTGTAGGAACAGGATGTGTGACTACAGATGGGATGAAAATCTGTAAGGAATTTAAAGCCATTTACTAGAGTATTGAAAAGCATTTGCTTAAATAATATATCATAAAGCCGAGATGCAGCAAGACTACAGTTCAGGCTGCCTAAAAAGCCTTCAGAAGGCAGGAGGAGAGCACTCTGGCTTGAGTGAACAGCCAGTATGTAGTATGTAGACCCCATTGTTGACAGTCATGGCAGACAGAGAATGAACTCCAGCAAAAATGGGGTCTGGCCTATGCTAAAGTATTCTGTTCCCTAGGAGTAAATGACTAGAACAAATGTAAAAGCATAGCAATTTTCACAAAGCTTCAAGCAAATACGTTAGGGATAGGGAGTGGGAGAGAGAGAAGTTAAAAAAAAAAAGGATCTTATTCATCTTTTTCTTAAAGTTGGGTATGCTCAAAATTGGAAGCCCAGGCACAACATCACTGTGATATCGCAGAATATTACTGTGATGTTTCCATTCACAACACAAGGTAGAAGCCTTTTAGAGGTAGGATTTTGTGCATGTAATTTCCAGCCTATTGTGTATGCTCAAGAGATACCTGCAATTTGGCTGCAAAACAGAAAAGCAGTCAAGCTGTACAAGAAAACATTCTAACTTACACTGAACTGAACACTGTATACCTGTTGCATTCAGTGTCCTGGGTAGAGATTTTATTAGAGCTACATAGTGAAGCAAAGTTTGTTTCATCTCTCATTTTTCACTTTGATTGTAGTGAAAAATGCAACACGCAGCCAGCAGCTTTGCCCTCCTATGCTCCTGGGGTCATGCTCTCCTCCTGCCTCCTGAAATCACAGCTGGGAAGGACCAAGACTGAGCTGAAAATTGTGAATTCAGCAATGAAGACTCTTTCATCACAAGCATTTCTTGGGCTTCTCTTTGGCTCCTGATGGAGTTCATGTGTTCAAAGGAATACTTTCTGTCAATTAGAAAATGGGTAATGCTCACTCAGTTACTCTTAGTCACTCCCGCTTTTATAGCCACACCAAGCAACTGCAGAAACTATGCTGGCTGACAGAAAGCTTGGTGAGTGACGGGAAAATGAAAAGTTACCTGACTCTGTATTAAAAAAACCCCCATGAGTTACACCAGCAGCATGCTTCGTCTCTGTTCTTAGTGAGACCCATCTGTTTTGAGGAAGCTGAGTATATTTCAAGTAAAAGCGTTTGTAATCTCAAAAACTCCTTTACACTTTTAGGGCAAAATGTCAGATCTTACCCTAACAGATCTCTGTTCCCAGAGTCAGAACTTGAGTTTACCTAAAGGACATTAGTCATCCCATACCAAATGTCCATAACTCAGTAATTTCCACCTAAAACAATTGATTAGATAAAATTGGATCCAGGTGGAATGGGCAGATCATCTGTGATTTCTCTTTTCCTATACTTTTTGCTTATTGAATCTCTTTTAAAAAATAAAATATTGATTGGTACCTAAACAAACCTTCAGCTACAGCTGGTAGTTAGTTTTGGGAATAGATGATACATGATATACTCCATGTTTCAGGTGACAGTGCCCGGGTTTGCATTCTGATGTTATGTTAATATGATTCACAGTGTTATATTTCTAAGAGCAACTAGATCTTGGGTGCCATTTAAGCAGTTATGCACTATCTAATCATAACATGGTAGTCTTAACACTTATGAGAGTATGCCAAGAAACAGTCCTGTTTGGTTTGCGAGAGTAAGTTCAGTAGATGGTTGCTCCAAGGTTTTCTGTCTGGACATAAAGTGTAAGGATCCTCAATTTTTTTCCTTAAGCAAAGAAGGAAGAAATCAGTAGGAGAAAGTCATAAAAAAAGAAAAGATAGTATTTTATAAAGAGGGAAAGAGTAAAATTAGAAATCACTGAACACATTTACAGGCCATTCCCTCCCAAGGTATCAGAATGGCATTTGCTTGTCTTGCTGGAGCTGGCTCCACATTGGCACTGCTGAGGGCTGCAATAGTGAAGCACTACAGCAGCTGAACCTTTAGCATGGGAAACAGCCTTTAACAGTAGAAGGAAGTAGAAGAAATAGATGAGCTAAAGCAACCTGAAGGGCTTTTGGAAAAAACACTGTGTGTAGTCACATGAAAGAGTCATTGCAGGGTGCATTAGAAGGTGAACGTTCAATGTATCTACTGACCTGCTGTAATTGCTTATGAAAGAGTCATTGCAGGGTGCATTAGAAGGTGAATGTTCAATGTATCTACTGACCTGCTGTAATTGCTTATGTACCATCTCCTACTGGGGACCCCTGGTGGTCTAGCGGTTAAGATGCTGCGCTCTCAGCGCCAAGGTCGCAGGTTCAATTCCCGGTCCT
>JAWWLV010000100.1:47816359-47859655 GCA_035041135.1 Platyrinchus mystaceus
GGTTTTCTTCACTCCCTTGATGCCAAAAGTGCCAGAAGGAGATGGCTGCAGAAGCAGCTTTTTTTGAGGATAGGGACAGAGGGGATCGGGCTTCTGTGGAGAAGGAAGGTAGTCATCATGACTGAGGGGAAACAACGGGTAGAGAAAAAATGTTAGATTTAGCAAGAAGAGCCACACAACAGAAGATCTTCAGGACTAGGACATTAGACCTCTTTAGAGATCACTGGGGAAACAGGCCAAGATCCAGAGAAGCAGATGCCACAATCAGAATAAGAAAGATGCCTTTGACAGAAACATCCCAGTGGCCCAGCAAAGTTAGAAAGAAGTCCTGTGAGGAAGACTGCAGTAGCTGAAGAGAAAAGTGATTACACAAGTGTGAGTGGTTTGGCTGCAGGGATGGAAAGGAAAGGCTATATAGCTAAAATGCTGCAGCAGGTGTAGCTCACTTGCTCCATCCTCTCACAGGAGGTGTGCAGGGAATTGGCAGAAAAGGATTAAAGGTCAGTGAGGTGAGGACATAAGTGAGACATTCAGTCATATACTGAAGGAGGTTTACACTACATACTCTGTTGTGCTGTTTCTTTTGCTGCCTGTGAAGGCCAGACAGAGGGAAAGAGTAATTTATGATATTTATCAGAACGGAAGCACTTTGTCAAAGACTTTGTGGAGGCTCAGCTCATCCTCTAGGCTTGTCCACCTCATCATCCCATTGATGAAATGTCACATCTACTACATTGTTGTGCCCTATAAGCTGCTCATTATTTGTGCAGAACATGTACAAGTTTACACTGCAGTGGCATAGTAGGTATCTGACATTTGCACGTAATTACGGTGACCTGATACTTGTGTAACTAGAGGATGAAAATGCTTTGCTTTATCTGAAGTAGATTTTTCGTGTAATGACCATGTAACTAAATTAGAGATGGATAAACTTGCTGAGATTTAATATGAGCTCATAGCAAAAAAATGTGTTTAAATAAACTTTATGTTCAGATGGGTCTTGACAACCGGCAAAAATGCTATTTGTCATTCTTTCCTAAGAGATGATCTCATTATACATGGTCAATCCCTGCAACACATGCAGAAAATGGCATAAGAAAACCCCCTTTCTGATATTATCTCTGGTTGTCAAGTGTTAGATGCAAGGCTAATGAGCTTTTATCCAAGTGCTAACCAATTTAATTCTCCCCATTATCTTGGCTGAATAGGGCTATTTATTAGGTTTCCCTACATGTGCTCACTGTGGCACAAAGGCAGTGAATCACTCTTATGCTACAATAACATGTGGCTTGACTCTCTCCATCAAGAACCAAAGCTTTGAATTTTGCTCTGCAGGAAAAACTCACAGCACAAAAGCAGATGTTCAGGGAGGGTCACACCTTGAGGGGAACTTGTTCAGGTGGTATTCTGGTTTGCAGACAGGAAGAAACTTGAGCTACAAAATCTACTAGCACTGCTGCCACAAGTCTGACTCTGTTCTGGTAGGGAGGTTACAGCAAAACCAAACCTTATCTTCGAATCACAATTTTTTTCCTGAGTATGGTACTAACACCTCACACAGGGCTGCCCTGTGATCCATGCTGCAGATTCATTAACAGGAGAAGCAGTTTCTACTTCACTGTGTTGATGATGTATACAGACCTATTATTTAGGGGAAATCAAAGCAGGTGGTGCAATCCAAGTACAATGGGAGGGTAAAAGAGGAGAGAAGACTGTTACTCAGGGCCACACAGAAAGAAGATGAAGAAATGGTTTGTGTGCCCCAAGACCTTCTTCTGAGAGATTGGAGACAACCTCAACTCAAGAGATTATGAACTGTCCTAATTTATACAGAGTATCAAGCTCATCTGTTCTGTCACAGGCCTCACAAAATACTTGTGTCTGCTGAGAGTTAGTATATGTAACCCTGGGGTTCATGGAGATACAGCAGTAGGTTCACTGCTGAAGTAAAAATTTCAGAACACAGTCCTCAACAATTAGCAGTTAGTAACTTTTACTCGGCTGGCTTGTAATTTTGGTTTTATTTTTTTATGAGAGTGGGAGTCCAGGACACAAAAATAAACTGACATTCCCTTACTTGAATCTCTGCATATTGGTTATTCTTCACAGAGCAATGTGATGTCTTGGAGATGGAATGCCAACCCCAACGTTGAATCTCTCTTCTTTTTTTTCAGCTTCTGTCAACTGTGTTTCCTTAACATTATTTCAAGGTCATTTTTTAATTCATTAGACTGCAAAATCCTGCTAGTCTAGCAGGGTATTTCCCAAGACATTAGACATGTCTGTAGGCAAGTTCACACCCATTTAATATGCCAGCTACAGTTCACAATGATAAAGGTTTATTGGAGGCTTTTCAAATACATTCTATTAATCAGATTCAAGGCAAAATCTTTCTCAGCTTGTCTTGAATAGACTTTACAAACAGCATGTACCATGCACCATTGCTTACCACCAGGTAGGAAACATCTGATATAAAAAAAGCTCATCAGCAAACCGTGTTGGCACAAATGTTTCTTCACTTCACTGAAGAGATAAAAAGCAGATTGTGGGATTTTCAGGACCAGCCCATTCCAGGTTACAATCTCTAACATCCACATTTTCACAGTATTTCACAAAGATTTATTAGTACACAATGACTTAATCAATCTGACTTTTAGTAACAGGCATAAAGCTAGAAGCCTGTGTAATTCAACAATTAATCAGAGAGAATCAAAGGAAAGGAATTTTCAAAAAGAAAGACACAGAATAACAAATTGTAACAGGCCAAATATAGAAGAATCAGAGAATTATTCACCTGGGAAATTTCCCTGGAGGAGGCAGGTTAAAGAATTACCCAGCCATTGAGGAAAAGGCACCATATCTTTCCACATACCTAAGATCTTTCAAAGACCACAAAATGGACAACATTTTAACAACCTAAGCTCAACAACTGGTCTAATGTCTTCAATACTGACATATTGTTTAAAAAAAGAAAAATAATTAAACAGAAAAAAACCAGCAACAAAAACAAAAAACAAAGGATTCAACACCTTACTCATTACCTTTGTGTGATTTGTCGCTTTCCAGTTGCTTAGGGTTTGCATGGAGGCAGGGAGGAGTCAATCATCTCTCATCCATCCTTATCAGACTGCAGGCAAATCTTCCAAGTTTTGGTCACTGAAAGGAGTCAGAATTGAAAAATACACTCTCTGAGTGATAGTTCAATTTTTCCATTTAAACATACTGTGAATTTTCCGAGCTTTATTTGAGACTGCCTCAGATTGAAGGAAACTCAAGACAAAAATGGGGAGACACAGTGAAACGCAGTGAGACTTGGCACTGGGTTGACTCTGCTGAGGCAAGAACAAAGGCTCTGCTAGCAGCATATGCTATCTATTAAACTTTGTTCTTTGTGTGTGTGCACAGAGAACGGGAGAAAATAAGAGAGGTAAGACAAAGTTTTTGCCCAGATTATCTGATCCTAAGGGAGTCTGGAGACAGTTAGACATTTTGGAGAATCATTTCATAGAGCTAAGTTTTAATTTGATGATCTCTCTGCTTTGTAGGAAGGTTATTCATCCACCACAATCTAATCAAATTCATTACATTATATTGAAAGTGTACACTATTGCAGCAATTGTCTGTTTTGTTCCTGATGAAGAAAACTCTTTTTTTCAGGCTAGGAAATCTTTTATTGCTAGGAGATAGAAGGGGTTTCCAATTAAGTAGTTCACCTGCATTGTAAAAATATGTGGGAAACCTAAATGGGAATGACAATAACTCTTCAGATCCTCCATAAAAAATTATAAAGGGTAGGCAAAGTCCTGGAAGAAAGCCATTGAACTCAACAGTACTACAGCCAATGGTGTCCAATAGTGAAAAGGATTTAAATCAATGTCCTTTTCTCATCGATTAAAGTCCCCTCTCCAACTGACAAACAGAGGGGGTTTAAAATACATGTGGTAAAAGCAAAAATCAAGAATTAAGTTCGAAAAGAAAACCTGAAAGCCTGGCCTAGTAGGAGGAAATGGTAAAACCACATCAATTTTCAGTATCATCAAGATTTCTTCCACAGTTTCAGAGGGTTAATGCTTAGATGGTGGGGTACTGAGGCTTGTTTTGGGCTTCCTGATCAGTCCCTGAAAAGCCTTCAGTCCTCGTCTTTATCCTCCGGACTTTTGAAAAGCTCTAGACATCAGTACAGCTACAAGAATACTGGAAGGAGTGGGTGGTACACCAGGGGGTTGTGTTACCATCCAGAAGAACCCTGGCAGGCTGGAGAAATGGGCAAACAGGAACCTCATGAAGTTCAACAAGGAGAAATGTGAAGTCCTGCACCTGAGGAAGAATTGCTCCATGTATTGGCACACAGTCATGGCTGACCAACTGAAAAGCATCAGAAAAGGCCCTGTGAATTTTTGGGGACAATGTGTTGCCCAATAGTCACCAATGCATTCTTGTAGCAAAAAAAGACCAACAGCATCCTGGGCTGCATTAGGAGAAGGATTACAGCAAAGCTGAACAAGGTGATCATTCCCTTCTACTCAGCACTGCTGATACATACCTGGAGTACTGTGTTGGTTGCTGGGCACCCTAGGATCAGAGAGACATGGAGCTGCTGAAGCAAGTTCAGTAAAGGGTCACTCAGGTGATTAAGTGACTGAAGCATCTGGCATGCAAAGGGAGGCTAGGAGAGCTAGGATTGTTCAGCCTGGAGAAGAAAAACCTCAAGAGGTGGTTTGTTAGTATCAATAAACACCTGATGAGGGGAGTAAAGAAAATCAGCCAGACTCTTACCAGTGAGAAGACAGGAGGCAGAAAAATCTATTATAGCACATGAAAAAAAAATACTCGAAGGTGGTCAAACACTGGAACAGGTTTCCATCCTTGGAGTTGTTCAAAACTTGACTTAGAATCATAGGATGGGTTGGGTTGGAATAGACCTTTAAAGGTCAACTAGTCCAACACCCTTGCAATGAGCAGGGACATCTTCAATTAGATCAGGTTGCTCAGAGCCCATCTGACCTGACTAGGAACGTTTCTAGGGATGGGGCATCACTGGGAAGCCTTTTCCTGAGTTTTGCCATCCTCACTGCAAAAGTTTTATTCCTTGTATCTAGTCTAATCTTAACCTCTTCTTGTTTGAAACAATTATTCCTTGTCCTATCACAACAGGCTCTGCAAAAAATTCTCGATATGGTCCTGGGTAACCTGCTCTGCTGTGATGTGTGCCCTGCCTTTATATTGACGTTGTACTAAATAATCTCCAAAGGTCCTTTCCAACCTCATCCACTTTTATGTTCCCTTGTGAATTCAGCAGCTGCATCACCACTACAGCAGGCATCTCTGGGCTTGCTTGTTCACAAGGCCGAGCAACTGACTAACAAGTTTCTCTTGTAAAAAGTTGATCTTTGGGAAAAAATTTCTGCCAGGTGGCCGATTAGGTAGACCAGACAGGAAGAAGTCCAATACAGTTACTGAGCCCTGAAATATATTGTGACAGATAGTCCATAGTGCCCATAGAACTATTGTTCCATTTCTTTGTCAATATTTATGATTTTTGAAATATGATTTCCATACTGAAGTGAAAATGAAACTGCCTATTCTATGCATGGGCATTATGTAACACAGCAGGCTACTGGGAACACAAAAATATCCACTGATTTGAGCTGAAATTAGAATGAAATGCTACATCTCAGAACAAGGATTTGGATTTGTTCTCCTGTAGACCATAACAATACTCTGGAGAATCCAGGTAGAAAGCATTTGGTTTTGCATGTTTCACACAGAAGTTTTATGGAAAAATTTTCCAAAATATCATATTTTAGGGATTGAGGGTGGGGATTCCAAACAGTTTCAGTTGACATATAGCTGTACCTCAGAAAAGCAGATGATGAGATTGACAAGCAACTGTTTAACTTCCCATCCAGAGCAAGACAAAAGATAGCCATCATCTCTAATTTTTTAACAAAATTACTCCACCAGCACATCATCAAGAAATGCTTCTATGTTTTTAATATAAACAAATGTATGTAGTTTATAGTAAGATGTCAGATATGGTAAAGTGATCCTGGACAACTACTTGCTGCACTACATCTGCTAGAAATTTTTGTCCTAACTCTCTTAGAAAACTCTTAAGATGCGTCTCTACAGATGTCTGCTCTCAGTAGAGTACTTCAGCCCACACAACTCTCCATGCAGCCAAGTCTAGATAAGGCTACCATGCATCCAGCTTTTCCAGATGTGGCTCCCTTTCTCTAAGTTTTTGGATGCCTTATTGAATCATGGACACTGTAGAGCCAAAAATCTTGGAGACTGAGCCTACTGCCTATGCAGCATGGATGGTCTATCAGGTATTATGCCAAGTGGGACAGGCACACAAAGACCAAAGCCTCTCGACAGCACTGGTCTCACTGTGCATTCACGGGCGTTTGTGCCAGTGGAATTTCAGATATGGTGCCTTGGTACCTTAACTCCTTCCAGTGCCTTATTTACATTGCTTGTATACGGTGCAGGTCTCCCTATTCCCCATCACAGCACAAAATCAGAACACAGATGCCTTCAGTATGGCAACAGGTATGGACAACTGATTCTAATACCCTGCTTCAAAGTTTGCCTAAATTCTTCTCAGAAAAATGGTTCATAAAGGATATTAGGATTATAACTTGTCCGTAAGGGTAAATTGCTCCTTCACACTGTATTTCTCTGTTGACTCAAATCACACAGGTGGAATTAATTTTCTATTTCTTTTCTTGTCCACAAAAATCTTTGTGTTACCATTACTCATCTAGATCTCTAACTCACCCTTTAAACATTATATAAAGGGCGTTGTTTTATTGGTTGTAAATGTCTTGTTTCATGTCCTGATGCTTTTGTCTTGTGGGAAAGGCAAGCTTCCTTATAGTATTAATTATTTTGTACACTTCTGTCATGCTGTCTTTTCTTTTTCCTCTCTAATCTAAGCATGTCTACACTTTCCACACATTCCTTAAAAAACCCACCACATTTCCATTCCTCTAACCATTTTTTTTCATATATTTCCCTGGATTCTTAGTATTTCTGCAGTATTATTTTGAAACTGGTTGACCCGGAAGGAGCAGAGAGGACATATCACTGGCTTATATAATTATATTTTATTAATTTCAGTATTGTTTTCTATTCTTTTTCTCCAACATTCTATCAGTTTGCCAACACTTTTGCTGCTCTCAAAGCATAAGGTTTGGCTAAGATGTCTGTTGAGACACTTTTTTTACTGTGTGATTGCTAAGAATTTAAAGCCAAAAAATAAGTCATTCTAATTTTTCCTTCCAGCTTACATTCATTTACCTTTGTCTGCAAGGAATTTAACCTGCCATCAAGCCACCTTGCTTTCTTTACTCCAGCAAAGTTCCTCACAGACTTGTGTCACTTGCACTACCCTATATATGCGATATTATTTATAAATCTTGCCTCCTTATTGTGTCACTTGCTTTCGAAGGTCATTTCTAGTGTGGACCTTTTCTTTCTTGAAATTTTATCCCTATTTCACAGTTCTTTTAAAAATATCTGAATTAGCTGAAACATCCCATACAGTGCCACAGACACAGTAACTTAGTGTGACAGCCTTTTTCCCGAAGGAATACTAAAAGGGAAAGAACAGTCAACACAAATTAAGCTATTCTGATAAATTGACAAACCTTATCTTTCTTGCACCCAAGTTTTACACTCTCCTGCTAGTTTTTTCATGAGGGTGGGAAATTTCCCACCCTGTTCCTCAAAACAGAAGGGGACATCTTTGTTCCCCAGCAGGAGAAAGACTGTGGGGTCTGTAAACAAGCTCACAAAGGATTGAAGTGAAGGATGTCACCTTCAGAACTACAAAGTCACAGGATTATTATGAATGTGGCACTATTCAGTCTAAAGAGACTATGGTTTTATATTGAAAAGTGGAATTGTGGGTGTACAGAAACTATGATACCAATGGCAGAGATGCAGAAACAAGACACAAAGTGACATGTGGAGATATGAAAGGAGCTGAATTGTGGGAAAGGAGAGGAAGTGACCAATCATTTGCATTTTGTGGGTCCAGCTGGGATTCCTCTCTGATGACACACACAATTGGAATTTCTATGAATTTCCTTGATTTTGATTTGCTTAAATACAAAGGCTTTGTCCCTCCCAGTGTAATCAGTTCATACTACAATTTGCTCACTTAATCTAGAAAGTGAGAGGGGGGGTAACACCAAAGCAAATTCCATTTCCCAGCGCTGTTCCACAACCCTGAGTTCCTCTCCAGGCTCTCTGACTCTTCTCATTCACCTTTACCTCTCTCTCTCTCAAGAATTCAGGTACTATTCCAGATGGGTATTCCCCAGGCCATACAACAGGCTTAGGTAAGGAGCAAGTCTTTGCTTGGGTATGGTAAACAGCAACACAAACCTGATCTTTTTATTCCGCATGACAAATAGAATGTGCATTGTCATTCAGGTTGACAGGATAATTGCTGATTTCAGTGAAGTTTTAGTGAGGATTTTTCAAATTACGTGTCACAAGCTATTTCTGTCATGAGAATAAATTCTGAAAAGCTTTTAGACTTCAGTAGAGCTAAGTCACTGAACAACTTGATAATCCACCCATTGCAAATGTTATTGCTAGAAGTTCAGTCACATCATTTATTCTTTAATTCCTTTAGATCCCTATATGTCTTCAGTCCCACTCTTGAGACTTCAATTCTGTTTCATATTTCTTCCATTTCATCGATTTCTGAATGATTTTGACCATTCAGACTCTGGCACATATTTTAACTTTGTTACTTGCAAAACAGTAGATATTTCCCTGATATATCAGTGCTTGACTTTTAGCACATGTTTTATCAGAGTTAGCATGAGAACAGAAAAATTGCCTTATCCGAATACTGCAACCAATTGCCTCTGCCCAAACCTCTTTAGCACCTGGAAGTAAAATATATCTTTGGGTAATCTGTTTCCCATTGCCATTTTAAAGGTCTGCAACATTTTTATAGGCATAAGGACCAAAATGACTCAAGACTAAACAGTGTTGGCTCACCCTGGCATAACCCCTATAAATGACAAACAAATCAGCATTTCACAGTTAAAAAACAACACCAAGTGTTCTACAAAATCCCCCAGAAATTTACTGCTGTGATGCTAACAATGCTAGACATTAAGGCAAGGAATTTCCTTTTTGCATTTCAAGAGAAAAAAACACCACAGCTGTTTCTCAGTGGATTCCCAGCCAAGCTGAAAAGGTCACTGACCCAGTCATGATGTAACACCAAATACTGAGAATGGTGACTTCCCTAACCAGCTTTTCTCCAGAGCATTATCTAATAATAACTTTCACCCTACAAAGAAGTTATTTATCTGGTGTGCCTCTTACACTGAAGTCTTACTTAAAAAGGGCGGCAAGGGTCTTTGCTCTTCTACTGGTTGAACAATCTCAGAAAATGTTTGTTAACAGACTGGTAGGAATAGGGGAAATCTGATCCTGAAAGTGACACACATTACCTTGAACTACTACAGAGTGTCAATAATTGAGAGAAAATACTATCTTAACCTCCACACCCATTGAATTAACCTCAACAACCATTGATTAGAAACTGCATGGGTAATAATTTCTTTTTCTTGACAAAATGTTGAAGTTACTACATAGCCTAAACAGGAAAGGCAGAAGGCAGGGTCTGGAGGAGCTCTGATGATGTGACTGATGTGATGGGGCAGTAATCGAGGTCTCACAATTGAATGTGTGTGCAAACGCCTGTGTGCAGGTCACCCTCTCCCCTCCAGTGAGGTGAGAGCTGCATTCTCATTTCCAAGATGGTGGGGAAAACTGGAGGCCTGGGAAGGTTGGAGAAACATAGGAAGAGGTTACTGGTACAATTGATAGCATTCACACAGGCATCTGCACCGGCACAGCAGGAAACAGTGGAGAAGTGGCTTACTGGGAGGGGAAGAACCTGGGAAGAAGTACTGGGAGTTGATGGGAGGGGATAACTAGGCTAATGCCTCCTTCCTGGAACAGTGAAGAAAAGTAGTTAACTGCAGTTAATTCTCCTTGTTTACCAGGAAGTGAGAAAATATGACTCCACGTCCACAGAAGTTTCCCAATAGATTTTCTCATTTTAGATACATTTTTTTTATACAGCCTGCATGTTGAAGTGTTAAATTAATTTACCCCTGAGTGGACATCTACAGCCATGCATAAGGTTACCTTGGACCTGCTTTTAGCTGTATGGCTAGATTCAAGCTGTACAAGCCATTTGACTTTACCTTATGCTTATCCTTAACTGATGAACCTAATAATTACTAATTCTGCAACACTGGTCCTTCATATAGCCAGGCTCAGGGATTTTTGGGTTGCAGCAACAGGTAGGCAAGCCAGAACTCACTGCAATACTCCAGTGTATGTATCAAAGGGAGAAAGCAGCCACCTTCGAAATGGAACAGCTGGTTCTGGAAAAGATAGCGCCCAATTGACCATGTTCTCATTGAGAATAACAAAGGAAAATAGCCATTATAATGTCAACATTTGCACATAAACAGGGAGGCAAAATGTAAACTAAACTGTATTTGCCATTTTGAAGGGTTATTTTCAAATGTTCTCTCTCTGCTGCAAGCTAAACAAACCTTGTGTACATTTGCACTAACTTCAAGTGTTCAGTGAGAAGCTTTTATTTTAAGTACACTCACATTGACTCTACTTCCTTACACAAATTACAAAAGATTTTGATGAGGAAGTATATGTTGGTAAACAGAACATCAAAAGCAAAAAGAAAAGAAGTACTTTTTGCATCTGCCCTTCCTCTGTGTCCAAGCTTTATGGGGCAGATGGCAATCTTTTTCTTTTATAAGTGAATAAAGACAGAAAGGAGTTTATCTGCAGCATTCTTGCATTAGAAACAGATATTTTATTTTCCTTTATAAGCATTGTAGAGGTGGAAAATCAGTGAGGGTACACTATAAAGACAGGATTGAAAAAAAAAAAAGCTGGAGAAATGTTTAAGGGAAAGATGCTTTTAAGATATAATAGGCTACGAATCTAAATCTCATTTTTGACAGTTCTTAAGAATTCATAACCTATTTACACTGCCCACTGCAGTTTTGAGTACAGATGCTAAAACAGCTATCAGCAGCCTGTCTGGGAACCAGCTGTGATAAAGCTCTGCTGACACAACAAAAACACAGCTTTATGTATCTTCTCAGACCAATGCAGAGTGGAGGCAGCAGACATCATGCCTGCATGTGACTGCCTGTGCAAAAACAATCCAAATCAGTCAAGTGCTTTGGTTGTGATATCCTTCATTTCTGGAAGCACTGTGCATGTTCATACACATAGTAATCATCCGGTAACTCACAAAGATCTTCAAGAAGAGCATTGTTACTGCTTAGGTCACCCACTTGATAACTCAGATATAAAATTATGTAATAAACTACATCCACAAGGGAAAAAAAGATAAAACCAAATAGAAATACATTTTCATGCCCTTATTATGTACTTCAGAAAAAACAGTACACAATTCAGGGAGGGGAGGGAGGTATCAATTTTGTGTCATTTAAATGAGTAACTAATTACTTAATTGAGAAATTGATTTCTTTTTTCTTTTTACTAGCTGCTCTTATTTCTCAGATAATTAAGTTTTCTAAAGTTTACCTCTCCCACAGTTTGTCTATTAATAAACCTTGCTTAGTGACCGATTAGGATCCACTTTGTTGTCATTCATGTTTCTGGATCTAAAGCCAGGAATTGAAAAGGAATTTACACGAATAAACCCCTCCACTTTTTATTCCATTCTAATAACCAATTAAAGAAAGAAAGACCACTAGGTTATCTTTTTGGTTGTGGTTTGTTTTGGTTTGTTTGTTTACTCCTTTGTAATTTTGTGTCCTACAACAAGGGAATAGAAATATGTCACTTTCTGAGAAGCAACAGTATCAATTGTTTTTTCTTTCAGATGGAATAAAATTTTGAAATATACACAATCACTTTTCAATAACATTGCTGCTTCCTAGGGAAAATAAGTTTTGTCATTAGCAGTCTCACTTCAAACACTAATATTTCCTTTTCATGCATTTTTGTAAGCCTTAGAATGCAGTTGTCCTTTTTCTGCTCGCTGGGCTTAAAATGACTAAAAAGACTGAAAGATCCCACTTCTGTTCTGATATTTCTGTGGTGGAGTAGAGGCAAGTCCAGGAGACTTCAGTGGAGGTACCAGGGCTTTAAAAGGAACTGGATGACCTTGCTCTCTGCCAGTGCATACTGTCACTCAGTGCTCTGAAAAGGGAAAATAAAAAAAAAAAAAAACTTGTAAGAATTTTTTACAAAGTATGTTTCTATGAGAAACAGCAGTACCAATAGATTTAAATCAAGCCCCAGGCAGATTTCAGGTTTCAATTCAAAAAGTTTCTGTCTGCTCAGGATGTGTGCTGCAGTGAAGCTCCACCAGTGTGGTCATGTAAAACACACTACCTAGAGAGATAATGACTCTGATACTGCCTGCAGCAGCACCTCGGTTGGTAACACTCCAGCTTGGAGCTCTTTACTACCCTCTGCCATGTGACTTCTGCCTATAAAGATGCAGGTGAGCCTGAGAGTCTGTGCAGCAGGCAAAGGATATTGCAGGGCATCCAGAGTTTGCAGCTGTGAAATAACCTTGCTATGGGAGCTATTGAAAGCAAGGGTCAATAGAACTCCTAAAACCCCCAAGTTTCTTGCCTGGAATAGATCAGAAATCTTCACACCTCAAGGATTCATGGCTCAGCTGGGGCATTTGAACCTAGGGAACTCCAAGTTAAGACTCCTTTTGAAAAGAGATCATCTGGTGACTTTAAAAATATTTTTGTGGGAAATGTCCCTTTCCACAACCACTTTTTAAGTTAACAAAGAATACTTTCCCTCAAGAATTTCCATAAAGTGGAAAAATTAGCTACCAAATGCATTTTTAATAATATACACAAATTAAAGTCACTGTCAAAAGTTAAGACCGAGGAATATCCAGTCTTTCTTGCAAAAGAGTTTATTTTGTTTCCAACACTTTGTATCCCAAAACTACTACTTGGAAAGAGCATTTATGCTGTTGGCATAAAAAATACCTGTGCGTTATGCAGCATATTGAGTAAAAAAAAGCTCCAGATGAAGCCCACCAGGAGAAGGGAAGCTGAACAGCAGAGAGGTATGAGAAAAATTTGAGACCTTTTATCCTTTTATTTACTCATTCACTTTTCAAGTCTTAATCTTTTCAACAGCTGCAACAAAACCTGTATATGCCCACATGTCAACTTTTGCCCTGCATGAACCTGGAAAAACCCTTCTCACCAGTGTCTCAGTTTCACTCCACTCCCACTGGAAGCTACCTGATGGAAAACCCTGCAGCAGACATGTCTGCTCATGGCCCAGTGCAGGTCCACAGGGTACTTCTGCCCACCTGCAAAGCCAGTGAGGCCCCATCCAGCCTTGCTCAAGAGGACATGAAGCTGTACATGCCTGGCACTGTTCTTGTGTCAATACTTCTCACTGCCTGTCAGCTGACCATTGTTTCTAAATATCTCTGAAAATTACATTTCTAGCTCAGATGAATGAATGACTATATCTGACCATATGATCATGTCTTCTAAAATTTTCAACCTCAGAGTCCCAAAGCAAAGATTTGGCAATGACATTATACTTGCAGATATTCCAGTACACTGAATCCTTCCCTGAGTTGTCAGAGTTTTAGGTACTGTTTGTGAGCAGATAGGAAGCCATCTCTGGATTGAAATATGGCAGCCATTTATGGATACACAGCAGTAGCACAGAATAATTTGACAAAGAAGTGTAGAAGAAAGGCTGCATCCAATTGTGATTGCAGGAACATTCACGGGTAGGAAGAATGCAGTTATTCAGTCTGGAAGCAGACCAGGATGCCATACATACTGCTGACTTGGCATTTCTCAAATGAACTTGCAAATGTTTTTCTGAACTTCTGTCAGGCATGTGTTTTATTAATTAAATCTGTAAGGACTACTTTGCCTTTCTGCCTTTGGCTTTTTTTTTATTATTTGCGCTTTTTTTCCTTTTTTTTTTTTTTTTGCATATACATGCAAGAAACATGAAATGTAATTATCTCTCTATATAGGTAGATAAATGCATATATATATAAATATATATACACATACATACATGTATTTATATACTTCCATCTCTTTGTTCAGAGCAGATTAATTTTCTGAAGTAGATGAAAGGGGAAAATGTTGCTCTCTGGGGCCTTACGATCATCTCTAGCCTCCAGTTGCAAGAAAGATCCAAGACAGACAAAGCATGAGAAGATATTATGAGGGCAACAATTTAGACTTATAGGGTGATAGACTAGGAGATTTTATAGATTTTGCTACTTTTAACCTCTCAAAATAGCTACAAGAAGGGGGATGGTTTTGGGAAAGACAGGAGGAGAGATGTAACTAATGCACTGAACACAAGCAGGTGTACAGCCGTGCAGCTGACTCCACTCTGCAGCTGACTCCTGCAAGATGTACCTGATGAATGGAGATACACAACACTGCTCTTGGCTGAGGATTTTGTAATAGATAACACACACATACACACACAGAGCCCCTTGCTCACTATTCAGAATTCCTCTACAACACATTTCTTTTAGCGCTCTAACTGCGAAAGATAGAGTGAAAGAGACTTGCTATTCTGCCAGGGGAAAAAGTAAAGAAACAACCAATAAACCAACCAAACCAAACAAAACATCCCCACAAAGCATCACCCCAAAACCAAACAACCTAACAACACAGTGAGGTTTTTAATATTAATTCTTTTTTTCCAACAAGTGAATAGAAACACTGCAGAATATTGGCCTCTTTAGACAGTAAGCAATGGAGCTGACTTGTTTCCTGCCCCCAGCAGAGGGATGTTGTATGAGATTCAAGTGCCCTGAGACAATATAGCAATAAAAATTTGAAGGCAAATGTCTCACTGTAGGCCTCCCTCCAGGTCTCAGTAACTCAAACAACTACTTTGATATACCTCCAATGACACAGGAAATTCAGGTGACCGTCTCCCAACAATTCAATCCCTTCCGCTGATCATAAGAGATCATTAATTTTCTCCGTTTTGATGCCATGGTGTTAGGGATGAAAGCAACCTCTGACAGCAGTAATTCCTTCTGCTTGAAAAGAGAATCCTTCAAGCAGCACTAAAGGCAAAGTTGCCATGGAAGATCCCATGTCCCTGACCTTGCCTCTCCAATTAAGATTTCCAGATTTGCAGAGAAAACTAAAACACTCATTTACATTTTTTTCCTCTATGAAATACGAGGGGGTTTGAACCAGAACAAATGAAGCCAGAACATTTATCTTTTTCTCAAGTCTTACTTATACAGGTGTCTAGAAGTATGACAAGATCTTTGGTAAATAAAAATTAAGTTAGTTAAATAGCAGTAACAGCCTTACTTCTTCAGCTGGGATCATTATTTTGATTAGGCTGAACATGAACACAGGGAAAAAGCAGATATTTTATCTCTAAGCCACTCAAGCTAGCCCCGGTTATTCCTGTAACTTTACATGAACAAATGCAGTAGTATGTCCAAATCCGATGTTCCCAGTTAAAACTGATATTGAAAATTTGGGAATAGTTCAAAAAAGCTGTATGACTCAGTGAATGAGTGAAAAATAAAACATGCCTGTTGATGGAAAACTCGATATACCCAATCTATCTGCTTTATCTGAAAACAAATCAAAAGGGAAAAATTTGCTAATAACAGATGATTCTTTAGTGAAGCAGAAGAAGGCAGAATGTGATTTCATAGTGGGAAGTTCATCATGGTTGCAAATGATGAAAAATAAACATTTTTGACAGCAAGGGTGATTACACTAAAGCACAGCTCCTAGGGCAGGCTTACCTGGTTCAGTGCAGAGTTGTCAGACATTTCCACTCACACTGTCTCATTTATATGACTTTGTGCCAGGCCAGGATGCTTCCTCAAGTACTCCAATGCATTTACATGGACTAAGATTCAGCAGCCTGGTTTCTCACAGTTCTCGCAATCTTTCTGTCCCTGCTGCTGAGACTGGCTGGTCCTCAGCCTCGTCTCTGGTCTGCATAGTGCAGGTGCAGCCTGAAGTTTTCAAGCCAAGACGGTTACTCTTTAAAATGGCATCTGTACACAGGTCAGGCTGGAGGTTTGCATTGAAGTAATATTCAGCTCAGGTTCAGTTTGAAAAACAATGATTAGATTAGTTCTTGGTTCAAGCTCGGTTAAGTTCTCTCATGATTGCAAAGCCTCTGATTCATCATCTTTTCTGGATTTAATTGAGGATTTACCTGGAAATGATCTAACCTGTCTGCAATTGTCAGTGTCTCCGTAGCAGGAGCAGCATGGCAGGTAGGATGCATATGGTCACAGTGAGCCAGGGCCCCCGGGCTACACAGTAAAGGCCAGTTTCTCCTCTTTTTCCCTCTCCCACAGCCTTGTAACACTGGAAAATCAAGGAGAGCCCCCTGCATTGTGTTGATTTCTATTTAGTTCCCTCTCGAGGTGGAGAGAACTACCAGGAAATATGCATGCAACCTCCAGCTGCTTGGTAGATGTAAGCCTTGTATCTAAACAGGAAGAAAACTTGTTTGGAAATTATTGAGAAACCTAGTTATTTATGTCAGGCAGCCAGGAGGTAGCCCAGCTGAGGGGACAGTACACTTTCCAAAAGATTAACCACAGACTGAATTCTTTGTATGCATCTCAGACTATATAACTAGACTGAAATCATCCAGTCATGTTTGTTTTCAACTAAGCGAAGTCAACAGATCAAGATACTCTTAATTGCTAAAGAGTCAGTGCTGGGTTCCAGTTATCCTGAGATCAGATGTGGACCTAGTAGTTGTATGAAATATCCCTCTCCTAAGTGTGCACCTTCCTCAGAATCCAAACTGAAAACAAACTGCTTCAGATACACAGCCACTAATGAGAACACTTTGTTCAGGTAAGTAAAGGGACAGATTATGAACCACAGAATTCATTGGGTATGGTAAGGACCTCTGTAGATCAATTCATCCAACCCCCCTGCTCAAAAGAAGGCCAATTACAGTGGATTGCTCATGGCCATGCCCAGTTGGGTTTTGAAGGTTTCTTTGGACCAAAATTCCAAAACTTCTCTGGACAACCTGTTACAGTGTTTGACCACTCTCACCATTGAAAAAAGTAGTTTTTTTCTTACAATGGAATAGAATTTTCTGTATTTTAGTTGCTGCCTGTTGCCTTTGCTCTTTCGCTGAGAAAGGCCTAAAGTATAATCTGATTTAAAACAGTACTGGAGTAGACTTTGAACAGCCACAGCATGGAAGGACATTGGACTCAGGAGGCCTGCCTTGACCCCTCACTGACTTGGTGGACATTCACTCCAACTTCTCTTGCAAAGCACCGTGAGACCTGTCCAGTGCCTGTTATATGTTATTGGCAGGCAAAGCCTGTGGGAAGCAGTGATGATTTTTATCAAGACAGCAGATATAGCTGAGAAAGAAAAAATCACAAATTTTGAGTCACCAGCTGCTTTGTAGGATAGTTCATTCTCATTGGAATTAGAAGCGTGTGGAAGATTTTGCCCTAAGTATGCATTGTAATCTATAAACTTATACCTGGGGCATTCAGTGTAAAAATCTACAGCTTCTTCTTTTCTGAGTATATGTAACCTATAGCAAAATCACCCACAGTTGAGCGGATGTCAGTTTAAATTTCGGTCATGATACATTCATTGGCATGATAACAGAATTTCCTGTTGATATCAGCACAAATCGTCTTCAGATCTGAAGAGCTGGTATTAAGGAGAGTTCAAGCTTAAGAGGAAACATATGTCTCTGAAAGAAGGTGGTTTCAAAATCCTACAGTGACTATGTTTATTCTTTCTTTCTTTAATTTAACCCTGTTTCTTCATACACCTCTTCTGGTAAGAGTAAAGCCCAGAAATACCCAGGGCCTGCTATGTCAGCCACGCATGTCCCTCACTAATTCAGGTCTACAAAAAATGGACCTGTCAGCAGAAAACTGTACAGTCATGTTTCTCATTGCTAACAAATGCATCTGAAGACATACCCTAAATGCAATTTCAGTTCAGTTCAGTGAGATGAACTGAGTATAGTGTTGACCCTGACTTATAGCCTGGAAACACCTTATGCCTCTGAGACAAAACCAGTGAGTCTCAGAGGTTTTGCCTAGCTCAGAGAAGCAGACAAAGCACAAATTTCTTCAGACTTTGTCAGAATGGACAGACTGGCAAATTGAGCTAGAAGTCTCAGGAGAGCAAGTTTGTATGAATGTGTTATGGCAGCAGTCTGGAAGAAATATAGTAAGAGAATTGTCTATCACGAGGCAATTGGGCATTTCCACTTCCCATCTCCAAAACAGCAAAGATGCCCAGGGATGTTAAAATGAACCAGCTCATCTCAATTATCAGTTACAGAATGCATGCAAAATCAGAATTGTCTGTCTTATTTTACGCAGACAACTCATAGAACTCAAAACATTATTTGTGCAAAAGCTGTTTAAAAGACTGAAGCATAAATGCCTGATCTTATCAGTTGTTCCTTCAAGTTCTGAACATCTTCAATCAACCAGGAGCAGAGATTAGACTGTTCTGGTACAGGCTACTGACTTTAAACAGGATATAGCCCAAGTCATAATCATGACTGGGGATTTCAGGCAGAAGAGAACAAGTTAATAAAATAGAGAGAAATTATTACTAAAGGCCAAGCAAGTTATAGTACTATACATGCTAAAGGAACCTGGCATCTGCATACTGGTGTTTATTCCCAAGCCTCTTATCATTTGTAGAATTCTCAGCCTTTGATTAGGTCACATAAGAAAATGCAAAATAGGGCAGGGGGCTCCTGAGGTAAGCAGGGAATAGCAAGGTGTGGAACAGAGGCCATTCAGACACTGGCCTCAAAAGCAATTGGTACCCGATCTCTTCTATTTGGATTCAGAGATGGGAGCTGTGACAGGAGCCTGGTCCAGACTGTTGCTTTTCAGCAAATACACACAAGAAAAGCCTTGGCTGGAGACCCACTCCTGCTGCCAGCTTTCCTGTTGGTTTAATACTCTTATTCTGCAAAACTTGGCTGAAATCCTACTCTGCCTATGCAAGGTAGGAATATGGACCATGGTTTCTCACTCTCAGCTGCATTTTCTGTTCTGCATGAGCAGCGTGGCCTGGTTATTTTGTACAAGAGACAGTTTAGTAGGCCAGTTCCAAAGACACTGATCAAGGCAGTGAGGATGCCTGGCAGGCAGGGCAAGAGCAGGGCAGGTTTTGGGCTGCTGAGCAGGACTGGTGATTGCACATATACCCCGTGAGTGGCAAACATGTAAGCACCCTGGAGGTTTTGCTGGGGAGTATAGAAGAGTAAAGGAAATCTGGCTTCCTTTCAAGTTAGGCAGCAGCTGAACAGGAGGCTGAAGGATCAAAATTTTGGACACAGACAATTAAAATGTCAGTCTCTGTGAATGTAGCTACTGGTGTCTAGAAAGAGATTAGTTTAAATTTGCATATCAGATGCACATGAGAAGAAAGGTGTTTTCAGTTCAGAGTAGGATTTAGCAACTGTACACAGTCAAAGAAATGTTAACAGACGCAAGTATTTTTTAATTACATTTTAATTGTCCTGGTAGTGTTACTGTATGTATTAATGAAAATACAAAACATATGTTTTAAGCAACAATAAAAAAGGCATGTCATGTGAGTGAAATGGGGTCATATTCTACAAGTAAAAGTATGGGTATATTATGGGTATTTTTGGAGAGTCAGAAAAAACTTGGAAACTTGACACTGAAAAAGAAATTAGCTTGCATTAAAAGGTAGCTCGGGCAAAAGAGATAAAATTTTGTTACATATTTTATACTCGTTCTTTAAGCAGATTATAATACAGTGAACCTTTTAATAGTTTTAAGATAAAATAATCATCAAGTTATTTTTACATTTTGTGCAGGATGCTTATCGTGCTTGTAGCTTTATGGGTCTGAGTACAATGACTTTTTTATTTCTAGAATTCAAGTAGTGCTTTTATAAATTTGTCTCATGCTTATTTTTTTATAAAGCTGCACAGAAAGGTCAAAGAAAAGGTTGCCTTTTATATTATGACAGCCCCCAGTGGGTTAAAGAATAGAAGTGGTTTATAAATAAAAACCTCTTTCATCCATCCTTTGATCCCCCCCATAACAAAACTTCCTTGCAAGTATTTTGCTTGACATAATCACCATTTCTTATTAGTTTTGAAATATCTACAATACAATGTCTTGATCTTTGGTTATGGGTATAATCTGCTGGGAACAGAGAAAGGATTTATTGTGCAGGGAGAGAAGAGGCCATACACTATTTCAATCCATGATTTTTGTCTCCCTGACCCTTGAAAAACTGAGCTGGTGATTAGACCTCATACATTTCAGGACATGTTCATAGCTGAAAACATCTGGAATTACCTCCAAAAGTTGTGTATCTTAGTCATGCCCTTCATTCCTGATTGAGCTACCAATGTTCCTCTGTGTCAAAAGCCATGAAAATAAAAGTTCCTCAGGGCAGCCGTGGACTTTTCTGCTAAGTGACTTACAAAGTTTGTGCCACTAGTTGTCCTCCTGGCCTCTCAGGCAGAAGGAACAGGAGGTACTTCACATCCATGCTCTGCCTCCAAACTCCTCTACTCCATTTTTGGTCTGGCCTGACACCTGGGGTGGGATGTTATACCCTGTGAGGAGAGGGAACAGGTTGAGTGGGTGACCTACAAATCATTTCCAAACTCCAGCAGGGATATGGGATGAACAGACAAAGAGGAGAACATCCCAAATTTGACTTTGTGGGTCTCTGACACAGGTAGAGAAGGCTCCCAGGGTAGAGCTAACAGCTTCAGTCTTTCATTACTGGGGGCTGGGAATAAAAGGGCCTTTGAAATCAGAAGAAATCCCTTCCTTTTAGAACCCTAACTGGGCTGTGTGAAAGAGAAATAATTAATCTCACACACTGAAATAGATGAAAATAGAGATGTTTCAAAAGAACTTTCTTTAACTGTTCCAATAAATTATTTTTCATATTTAGCATTTGAAAGCTTTATCTGCTTGTACCTTGTTGCTTACACTCAAACTGTGTGGGGTTTGTTTAGTCCCTTTGCTCTTATAAAATTAAAATTTACAAAAGTATTGTTAATTTTGCTTTATTAAAAACAGTTTTCCTGCATAAAAGTAATTCCAGCTGATCATTAAAAACAGACTTTAAGAGGCAAAGAAAATATATTGAATGCATAGAATTTGAAAGGCAAGAAATATGTTTTTAATCATTGTTATTTTATTAATGGACAAGCACTATCTTATTAAATCTAAATTGGATGTGCACTGAGGAACACTAATGCAGACCATTCCAAAGACAAAAATTAAATACACGTTTGTACATAATAAAGCCCTAATGTATAATAGACGTGGTTTGCAAAAAGATCTTTCAACTTTTGAGCAGATCAACATGCAAGTATTTCACCATCTGAGTTCATGGTAAGGTCCCTAGAATAAAGTACATTGCTTAAAAGAGCCTGATCCTTTTTTCTCTTGGGATATGTTTATGAAGCTTTATTAACTTCCAGGCTACTGCTTCCAATTTTTAACAGTTCAAAACAAGATTTGGGCTGGAAAAGCTGAAAACATCCAGCTAAAAATTAGTAGAGTAGACATAAACTATCAAGCATTGACCCCCCTCAAAATACATTTCAATCTAATTAAATTCCTAGGTACAGCAGGTTGCCACTTGTCATGACTCCCTTTTCCTTACTTAACCAGGCAGTTTTTTGGTCATTGTTAGGAGTCAGAGCAGCTGAAGATGATTGTGGTCAGTGTCGTGGACCAAGTTCACCCTCTGAGCCCTTCTGGGTCTGACTGCAACCTGGTTTTCCAGTATACAAAAAAGTCTGCTTAAGTTTGGTTTTGGTCTAACAATGTAATAGGCCAACTGGAAGCAGTTGAGGCCTGTTCCAGCTGTTCCTTCTGACACTCTAACAATGATAAGCGGACTGTTTAATCCTATCTTTCACCAAATACCTGGCAAAGACACAATGCCCCCATATGTGTTCCAGGTTCCTTTGTTTTGAACAGAGACAGTTGTTTGGGTTTTCAGTAAAACTGCTATTGCTTCAGTCATCTGGTTACAGAAAAAAACACAAGTGTATTTGGTTATTCTTTAGTGAAGGGAGGTTATTAGATCACTGATCTGAGCACGCATACCTCAACCCACAGCAGCAGTTTTTCCAAGACATATTGGAATACCAAAAAGGAATTTCCTGTATTTACTTGGAATAAACCATTTTCTGCAACATGTCTTAAGAATATGATCACTGTTTAGAGTGAGAAGTTGCAGGCAGATAGACACAACAAAGCTGGGGTTTTTTTGTTTTGTTTGGAGGGAAGTTAATAACTACCAGTTGTTCATTACTTCACAATCAGCTCCCTCAAAACTCCTAGCTGGAGGTTCAGCCTTTCTGATGCTGGGGATTAAATGCTAACCAAGGGCACTTGTGTGGTCTAGTGGAAAAATCAGGCAAGAATTTCCTGGGGTCCTGTTAGCCATGGAAACAGGACTTCACCGGGAAGTAAAGTAATCATATTTGGCTCATTAGTGAGAGGATTCAGAGGTGTGTGGCCAGACCCTGTTGGCTTGTCATGGAGATGACAATGTGCAATGATGAGGACTGCTATGGCATAGAAAGGAAGGGCAGATGGTGGCAGCTTTTCATATTTCAGCAAATCTGCTCAGTTACTCTTTTGGCAACTTTATCTCTTGCTGTCCAGGAATCTGAGAAGATAGTTGGACAGAAGGGAGTTACTGCTGCAGACCTTTGCTACCGTAGACCTTTGCTACCGTAGATGTTTGCCATAGCATGTTTTGACATCCTTGAGAAGGCAAGACGGGTTACCTGCTTCCCAGGCTCCTTTGCCACAGTGCCAAGTCTGAATCATGGGCTGGTAACTGGATGACATTGCATAATGCACTGGAAAATTCCCTAATTCTGATCCACAGACTACATTTTCCAAGACATTTAAAGAATTGGGGATTTTTTTACATCTTCTCTCTTTAGGTGTGTTTGAGAAAAAAAACATTTTCAACACAAAATAAGCCAAATCATGAAAATTTTGTGCTGGAAAGCATATTGTGAAATCTGCTAAAGCCCAGAGGATTTTGCTTCTAAATAGCAAAAGGGAAGTGCAAAGTAACAAACCTTCCAAAAAGCCAGTTGACTGGCTAAGGCAGAAAAATAAGCAAATTGTCTCCAGAGTTTCTCTGCCTTCAAAGTTAAAGAGTCCAGCTGGTTAATAATTTAGAAGAGGTCTAGTAGTTTGTAAGATACTTGTACACAGTTGACTTTTCTATCTGAAAAAAGGCACAAATGATTTGATAATCAATGACTATCAAAAGCTCAGTTTAAAAACGAGTATGCTAAAGTAACACTCAGGAAACTGACTAATTTCATTTTTGTTGACCTTCACACCACACCTGAACAATATGTCAAGCACAGATGACACTCTTTAAGAAATCTGAATCCCCAAAGAATATACCTTGAGGTGCCTTGGACTACCTGCATGTATTCATGGCACTGAACTGAAGCTTTTTTTTATTCTACCGGTAATTACAGAACACAGTTTAGCTACTGAGGTTAAAACTTTCATCAAAGTTTTTAAGACTTCATATAAAATGGCTTACTCTTTATACAGAGTTGGGCTTGCCATTAGCTTAAAAAAACTCCCAAACCTCCCAGACCAGAAAATGTTATAATCTCATAGAACAAGCATTTCCACTATGAAGAATGGGTTTTCAGATAAAAGTAAATAGCTTTTCAAATTTTGTTTATATTTCGCTATATTGAGAGTAAGTTCAGTCCATAATATAATATGCTCAGAAAAGAAAAATAGAGACCCAAAAGATCAGGTCTGCATGTAAGTTAATGTACATGAATTTGAATTTCATGAAACTAATCCTGTCAATAAATGAACCACCACTATGTACATTATTAAAGTCCTAGGATGGATTTATGTTAGGATGAGGTAGCTACACAGTGAAGCTATGTAGCTAAACTTCTCTAGCATATGTATCCTAGCACATAAAACCTTCACAGAAGAGCTAGGTAAACAGATTTCTGTTATGCAGAGGCCAGTGTCAGGGTATTGAAATCTCATTTTGAATTAAGTATCTCTTTGGCAGGCTCCACATGAGCAGTGAATCAAGCACAGTCCCAGAGGCCCAGCACAAGACCACGATCACAGGCATTGGGCAGCTTTGCAAAGATTTGGTGCTGTGAGGGTAAAGCTAAACAAATGCAGATGATAAGAGGGTGTCATGCAAAGGGTGGGGATGGGAGAGAAGGGAAACTGGTGAAGTTCATCATAATGCTATGGCCATCACTGCATAATTGCTTGAAGAGAGAAAGAAGGGGTACAATAATATCTTGGAACTCTGCTTTAAGTAGAGAAATTTATGACTAATGTAGTTGTCTGAACAAGAAGCCATAGAGCATGACTGCTCAAAAACATTCAAAAAACAACAGGTGCAAAACTTAAGAGAGCGCTTGAGAAACTGAAGGATTTAATTAAAGATGCCCTAGTCCTGAAATACTATGACAAAAAGCACAAAAGTAACTTGTTCATGGGTGCATCCCAGAAGAATATTGGCACAATACTCTTTCAATAACACAGCTGAAGCTGGAGACAAGTGGCTAATGCATCAAGGCCACTAACAAAAACTGAATGTAAATATGCTGAAAGAATGAAGGAGACTTTGGCCTTAAGCCATGGCTGTAAAAAAACCCCTCCTTTATTTATGCGGGTCCACTGTTAACTGAAACTGACCATAAACCACTTAGTTCTATTGCCAAGATAGGCCTGATAAATATCTCTTGGAGAGTATAGAGATTGTTTTTTCAGCTACAAATGTATGTTTTACAAATTGAATAAGCCTAGGTAAGATTTGGTGGTTGCAGGCAAACTTGCAATCATTCTACAAAACTTTCACACATGGATCATGGAGATGCCCCTCTAAAAAACCCCAAAACAACCCTCTCCAACTGCAGGGAAAATTTAGACTGTGACTGCCTGTATCACTAATAAGTTTGAGATAATGAGATAGGTGATGCAGGCTTTGGCACAAAGCTGTCAGTGCCATATTGTAGTCCATTATTGTACCTTGGCAGTGAGGCCTGAACAGTACATGTGGATTTTTAAAAAAGCTTGAATGGAGAATCCTGAATGTATTAAAAAAGAAGTACGCAAAGGCCATTCTAAAAGAAAGACCAGACTGTTGACAAATCAACAGTTATATTGGTATTATCTACAAATTTTACTTAAGCTAGCAACACAGGATAGCTTCCTCCAAAAGAATTCATGAAGGTGGTAAAAGAAGAAGTATGTGTGGATCTTCTAGGGGTTTTTTTTATTAAATTAATAATAAATAAAATATACTATTATTGTTGTAGTTGTTGCTATTGTTAGAATTATTTCCCCAACATGGCCCTCCTAGAAGTTACTGCAGTCAAACTATCAGTCATATTCATATTAACTAAACATAACATACCAAGCACAATAATGTCTGACAACAGTCCACAGTGCAGTAGATATCACTGAAGACAACTTGCTCAAAAACACAGGCATAGGTTTATCACCACTAATCCCTGGTGCTTTCAAACTTACAAGGCCAATGGAAAAGTGTCAGAAGAACACAGTGATGTAGAATAAAAGACTGGAGGAGTGAGACTGATCCCTATTTAGTGCCAGTGTATGAACTGGTCTCTTGCAAAGGCAAGCTGCAGCATGCTGTGACGCACAGAAGCTCTTGCTGCACTGGGCTGGTGATTCACACTCAGGGCAATGACAGACAGAGCTCCAAACTCCATTTATCAGTGATTTCTAAATGCTTACCATGTAGGAAATTTCCGTACTGTTGTAGACAGATGCACGGTATCAGTGTCATTGCCAAAAAACAAATACAAGCATAATACAGAATACCAGAAGAATATATTATGGCAGCTCTACCTGCACCTACACAGAAGTATTTGCTGAGATGGAAAAAACATTTAAAAAAACTTGCTGACAGGTTCTACACCAATGAAGACAGTCCTTAAGGAATACTCTCTGAAGATGTCAGTTAATTCCTGGCTAGCAAATCTAATGATTTTTACCATTGCTGATCCTAAAGCCCTGTCATTACTCAAACATTTGTTTTCACATTTAAAATGAACTTGTAATCCTCACTGAAGAAAAATTTGAAAATATTAGGGCTAATGGCACATGTAAAGAATAGGCAGCGCACTACCTCTTTAACCTCTCTGGCCATGGCAAGGGAACTTGGTTCTTTTTATTTATTTATTTTTCTTAAAATTCAGATTTCCAAATTTACAGAAATCAGAAGAAAATTCCTTCTAAGCATCAGTGGGAACATTGCAGTGTTCATTTGAAGCTTGATCCTATGCATCTTGTGAGTGGGAAGTGTGGAGCAACTTCAGTTGTTGCATGGGGAGACCTGGGTGCAGGCTAAGGGCTGTTTTGGCAGATGGCTGAGCACACCCTTTTCCCATCCAGTGGGTGTCCTGGGCTCTACCAGAGGCTATCAGCAGATCATTATTCATTATGAGGTTGCCATCACACACGGAGGGAGTTCTTGAAAAAAAGCTGCCTGTTGAATAAATGATTGGTGAATATGCCTTCTGGGAGAGCTGGATGCTCTCTCCCTGAAGCTGGGTGCTCTCGCCCCCTTGTTTTATTTTTGTGAGTGTGAAGGAAAAGAGGTGTTTAAGATACAAAGTTAGCTATTTCTTTTGTTATTGTGAAGCTGCAAAATGCTTAGACAAGATTTATTTCATGTTGAAAGTTAAGCTTAGAGGATTTTTTATTTTAGTAAGTGTCTGATGATTTGAGCCTACAAGAGATAAAACAGACTCCACTTGTGTTTCCTTTCTCTGGAGTTTTATTATTTCTTCCACATTTATCAGGCTACCTCCTCTTTAATAAGGATGTATTTTTTTCCTAAACTGCTTTTTAGAGACAATCAATTAAAAAACCAACAGTGTGGATTCATTACACTAATTGTTAAACATAGAATTGTGTTTTGTATAATGCAGCTGATCTGGCTAGAGTAATTTTTGAATTTTCTAGAAAGGAATGTAGAGAATGGATATACTGTCTTTACCCTCCCTTCTGTTCTACATTTAATTTACTCATAGGTAAAGATTTTGACGTAAAATAAGACTGGGCTGCCATTCATTAACACACGAATATCTGAGAGTAACACACAAAACTGATTGCAAGATGGAGCAGGATTTGTTATGATCTTACAAGTCTCTCAGGTCTCATATTAAGTTTAGGAAAATGGTTTTCTGGTCATCCAGAGGAAATGATGATAAAAAGAAATTTAGCGACTCTTGCACATCAGAGGTAAGAAGGAAGATTGAGGCTGCTTCAGCCCTGAGCAGAGAGAGAGGAACGCCAAGCTGCATTGCAGCACTGTGGTGAGCAAGCAGTGCATAGACTCTTGTGCCTCAAATCCTCCACATCACTTTCATGAAGAAAAAATAAAATATTAAAGGGAGATGTAACTTTTTTTTTTTTGTATTCAACATGGGGCACATTTGCCTCTGGTGAAGCTTGAGAACACTGTGGAGTTTTCCTTCATTTATACTGTTAACACATAAAATTCAGAAAAGATTTTCACTACTATTTTCTTGGGAAGAATTTATCTTCTGGCAACAATTCCAAAGTTAAGACAGATTTATACAATAGAGTCCCATTTTGTATTCCTTGGGTAGAATCCCAAATTCCTTCCACTTTCACCTCCGAGGCATCATTAGCATTTATCAGGTAAATAATCTGTAAAAGGCAGATTATACCTCTATAAATCCGTTATAATTACACTGATTTCAAAAGTATTACTGAAGATTTATGCTCATGTAACTGAGTTCACAGTTGGTAAGCTTTCTAAGGAAGACTCTAAACATTTTCTCAGGAGAAAACAACCCTTTCTATGTGCTATTTTTTTCTGTTCCATATGTCCTCACCTGCAATCATAATGAAGTATTTTATATAAATACAACATGAGGTAATGGCACTAACTGAGAAGGAAAATAAATTCACACTAGAACATCAAGTTGAAGTCTTCCCACCTGCTTTTTATTAACACAGACCACCATCTTAACATTATTTTCCATCATATCCTTACTTAATTCAGCCCATCTATTGCCTCTTTACCTTGCCAACATGAGAAAAACCTTTCTTCTCAGTACATTTTAATACCAGGCACTGTAATACAAGTCTCAACCATCATCTTCACAGACTGCCCAGACTAAATTCTATTAGAGAAGGGGTATTCATCAGCTGTTTTTTACTGCATATCCACACACTAACGCACACTACACTGCCAGTGAGCCATTTTGAAACATCAGCTCAGTGTTCACTGAAGCTAGGCTGAAGCCTGTGATGTACTGTGGATGCTGCTTTGTAGAGGCTCACAGGAGTCCCATCATAGACCCTGGAGCCCTTTGTGCTGCTGCTCTACGGGCAACATCACGTCCTCCATATCTCGCACAAAATATGTACATTTAATACACCGTAACAATACGAATAATCTAATTTAATGGAGATTGCAAAAGGCACTTTGCTCCTCATTCAGGTTCTAGTTATCCCAAGATTCTACATAGTCAGTCTCAGAAATGTCTTAAATTATTACTGTTCCAATTATAATCTTCTAACACTGTGATGCAAAAAAGCAAAGAAATAGTGATCATTTGTATGTTCATTCATGAGAATGAACATCCCTATGACTTTTTGTGGGAAGAACTGGAAACATGCAGAACACAATTTGTTAAAATATAGGTTATTTTTTTCATAAAATAGAGGCATGTAGAGAATCTGTGCTCCACACCAAGAGCCCAGAGGTGTGGGAAATCTGCAACACTGTAGAAAGTATCAGTGGATGCTCTGTAGGAATTCAGTTACTGGAATTGCCATGAACAGCAGATTAGCAGCTTCACTTAAAGTGCCAAATTACTTAAAAGTGTAATCAAAGAAAAAAACCAAAATGTATCATGTTAGGAAAAAGTAAATGGTTGGAGAAGGAGGGAAACAGAGAGAAAAGTATATGATCAAGTACACCAAACATTTGCACAACCAAATGGTTCCAGATTATGATCCACTGTTTATTACATAAATATACATATTTATTTATTTAGGCAGTAATTGTTTCAGACCTGTCAGAGTTTAAAAAAAATACAAGAAAACACTAAACCCTCTCCTTTTTATTTCAATAAAGTAGGTGGGGAAAAAGTGTTTCCACCTTTGACAAGACTCTCTGCTGGTAGTGACAGATACCAAGACAGTGAGTGGAGACCATTGCATGTCCTGATCATCCTGGTCAGTCAGAAAGAAGATTGTTTAAGCTTGTATCACTGATTGCTTGTATCCCAGGGGTGAATGTCACCTGGGGGAATAAGGTCAGAGAGTCCCCAGAGGGTTAGGAGAGGTGGTGTGATCAATGGTCTTAATAAAATGCCTGTTGCCCAAAACAAACTCTAGCTCTTCCTCTCATAAGGCTGTAAGTTTACAGGTCAGCAAAGAAACAGAATAATTGAGGCGCAAAACACCTTTAGGATTATCAAATCCAACCATTAACTCAGCACTGCCAAGACCACCACTGAACCGCATAAGAGGCATATCTGCTTCTGTAAATCCCTCCAAGGATGGTGGCTCAACCTCTTGCTCAAGCAGCCTGTTTCAATGCTTAATAACCATTTCTGTGAACAAACTTTTTTCTAATATCAAATCTAAACCTCTCTAGGTGCAATTTGAGGCTATTTTCTCTTGTTCTGTCACTTGATACTTGGAAGAAGAGACTCACCCTCACCTTACTACAACATCCATTCAGTTGTAGAGAGCAATAAAGTCTCCTCTGAGCCTTCTTTTCTCCAGGCTAAACATCTCCAGATCCCTCAGCCACTCATTATACAACATATGCTCCAGATGCTGCACTGGCTCTGTCACCCTTCTCTGAAAACGCTCCCACCTCAATGTCCTTCTTGTAGAGAGAGGCCCAAAACTGAACAAAGAATTTAAGGTGTGACTTCACCAGTGCTCAGTAAAAAGGAACAACCATTTCCTTGGTCCTGCTTCCCACACTATTCCTAATACAAGCTAAGATGTCATTGGCCTTCTTCGCCACCTGGGAACACAGCTGGCTCATGCTCAGCCTCTGTCACTCAGCATCCCCAGGTCCTTTTCTCCCAGACAGCCCCTCTTGTGGCTTTCAGTGCCTGCAGCACTGCCTGGAGTTGTGATCCAAGTGCAGGACCTGGCTGGCCTGGTTGAACCTCACACTACCATCCTTACTTAGAAGCTCATACAAGTGAAATTATTGTTTGAAGGTAGTAGAAGGTATTCAGTTACAGGATCACAGTCTAGATGAAGAATAAGACCCATTTCAATAGCAAAAATTGTGGTCATGAACCTGCACACACCTGCACAATAAAAAGACATACTCGTTTTTGGCTCACACCAGCTCTGTTTTGGGAATGCTAATCAATCCATGCAATGCCATAATTTTTGGATTTGTTTCATAGCGCTTCATAATTATCTACAGTCTGTTTTTCTCCAGTTGCCTATAATGCACCTCTCTCTAACACAGTGAGGGACATTTGGGCCATGCAGTGTACAGCACAGCCTGTGTCTGCTGTGCTGATGATAATGTATAATAGTAACAACTAAAACACCTCAAAAGTTTATGAAGTAAATGAAAGGGAATAAAGCATAGATACAACAAACAGTAACACGTCTGAACATGGACCTCTTTACTCCTGCTGCCACTTACATGGCTGTTTCTATTTCTTTAGACTGCACCTCCTATGACTCTCAAAGCTTGGCATAAAGTACACATATTAAGTGCCATGAAAACAGAGCTGTCTCTACCCCACTGGGTAATAAACAACTAGAACAAAATAGGAGAGTGGGAAAACTTACCTAAAATGCTTAGGATTATCAAAATGCAGACAGTGGTACCAGTTCTATCTGATGCCATCCATATTTCTGTGGATATGATGCTGGCTGTGAACATCCCCCTGACAAAACAGCATTGTGATTTCTGAAAGAGGTTCATAAGAGTGTGAGGCAGCCAGGACCATGCTGATGCAGTGTCTCACAGCTCCAGCTTTACATTCCCAAGTCTGCGACTGTAGTTAAAACACAGTTTTTGCCTCCTCTTGAAACCAATTGTGTCATTCCTGGCTTATTTTTCATTCTCTTCTAAGTGCTCATGATTCTGTTTAAGTTGTTCATAGTTTCCGTGGGCTGTTTGATAAAGCTGCTCTGATATACTAAATAATTGTGAAAATGATCTAAGACAGCAGTATTATTCCATTTACTCATGTAAGTTTGTTCATGGTTTTATTCCTGGTACAACATAAAGATTCCTGTAGGAACTGAAGACACTGATGGGTACTTAATTTCAGTCTCTAATAATGAAATGAGGCAAATAACAACCTTTTTGAAGTTTCACCCTCTGGCAAGGCTCACAGAGTCTGGTTTCGCCTTGTTCAAAAGGTTTAATGAGACATGGGTCTTGTGTGCATGTGTTTATGGAAACAGAAAGAAAGAAGGCCTGTCAAGATCTGGGAAGCATGAGACTGTGAGAAACAAAATAGGTTTTGTGGGCTGACCTTGGGTATCCCTCAACTACCAGGCTTCCACACAGAAAATTGGTGGTGGCAGAAGAAGGCAAATATGTGGAAAGGTCAATGTGGCTCCAAGCTTATCTGTTTCTGTGACCGAAAAACACCATGTCTCATAACTAACTTTACCTTGTTTATATGTGCTTTATTGTTTTGATCCAGTCCTGAAAGAGTTTGTTTAGAGCAAATTGTAATCTGTATTCCAACAACACCTGGGGCACTGTCTCTACTGGTCCTGAGAGACTATATTTGTAAGAACTTAAGAGGTGCACAGGTTGCAGAAGCAGGTCCTGGAAGCAGCAGGACTCTGCAATAGAGGGGCTTCATTTTTGGCAGAGAAATCCATGGGAAGAGAAGTTGGAAGTTGGTGGGGCGGGATCTGACTGGGTTGCCCATAAAAGGACTACATAATAGAGAAACTAAATGAATTCAGGAACTATGATGGCTTCAGCCTGTTGATTTAGAAGTCATCATGTATGGAATGAGTTTAAGAAGTAATTTATAATCTTAATTAATAATGCTTTCTGTGCTCAGACATCTACCCAGTTCCCTCACTATTCCATTTCTACTTTAAGAGAGATTTTTCAAATTTCTATTACAATGCATAGTCAAATTAGAGCAAGTACTTCTAAAAGCAAAGGCAACTGACTCATCAGAGCCATTACTGAGTAAACACATCTCCTAATAATGATATATTTCTGTAGTGTGACATTCCAGATGACCACATACATAGCCAATGCTAGTAGCCAAGGAACCCCAAGTCTTCTACACTTACTTTCATCACGTTCTTCTTAACTGGGATTAGACAATGGAGGCTTCTACTGAGACATCCCTCCCTACTCATTGTCTCATTTTTAAAATGATTATTTGAACTCCACAGTAAGTAAAGGTTGCACATATTCTGTACTCCAGAGAAACTCTTCCAATCAACATGAAAATATTTAACCTTGGAGGTGGATCAGGAGAAAAAAATTTTTACAGGACAATGTCTTTCCTCCACTCTACTGTAGTGAGAAATCTGTAGTCTACTGGCACATGGTGACCTTACACCCTGTATTGTGTATTTCTCTACTTGTGGTCAAATCTTGCTATCTATTTGCAAATGCTTACTTCTTGTTTCAACAACAGCACATTTTTCCACATTAATTATAACACTGAAAACACTGTCATAACTGTCTCAATAACTCATCCTGGAGATTAATAGTAAAGGTGACAAGAGAACAAAATGCTGTTAAATTAAAGCAGAATTACCTTACCTTTTACTGAACCACACAAAAATGCCACATTCTTCAGACATTCCTACAGAGGCAGGTGTCTCACAGCTGAATACACATGCTGTGAAATGCTAGTTCACACACACTAGCTTTAAATTCCCACTAACCCTTACTCTCCTTTACCACTTTTGCATTCTGCCAGGACAGAGCAGCACAAATTTCTTTTCTCCTTCCCCAGCAGTGTCCTATAAGCAGTATACATTTTCCTGTCATTTCTACACAGCAACAGAAGTGGAGAAGGAAAGATGGATCAGAGTGCAGGACTTGAAAAATCACAGAGTTCTTTCCCCACAGGTAATTTCCTACATCTATACCTGGTACAAAGAAGCATAGAAAAATTATATATACCTGTATTTCCATAAAATAGGAGATCACAGGTACATCCTTTACCTATGGAGCACATTAACTGAGATGACCAAGCAGCCATAACAGGCAGCAGCAGATTGCCCTTTGAAGCATTTCAGCAGACTAAGATCTGATCAACTCTGAAGTAAGAAATACAAGTTTATTATTATGAAAAGTATTCCCTCAGTGCTTAGATCACCTCTCAATCAGTTGTTTCAGAACTAAAGGAGTTTTTCATTTGCAGATTTTCTGCCCTTTTTATGGAGACATATTATACATTACATAAAAATAACTCGCACCAGAGCCCCCAGTTTTGCATCTGTCCCACAGGAGAACAGAGTCCAGGTTACAAGCTTTGCCTAAAGCAAAAATGATAATTGTGGGAAAGGCTGTAAGAACTGCCAGTGTCTCTTTCAAACAAGGGGGCAAAGTGGGAAAAAGCTGCAGGCAAAATGCTGTGCTAGTTCCATTAAGTGAGCTAATAGAAAATGTCAGCAGCTTTCATGGTAAAAGAGCTATGTTTTGTTTCATTAAGTCTTTACTGAAGCTGGTAGAAATAGAAAATATTTGCCATTCAGCACTGTGGAATCTGGTGCTTTTGTATCACGTTGGTGGATCTATCAAATGTAAAGGAAAAAAATTCTTTTATTACACTCCTTACCCATTTTGATAAATTTAGAGGATTTCAGGCTAGGAAAAGACATGATTATCTTGCTTGATCTGTGCATTGGAGTCCAAGGATATTTACTTGTAACTTCTTTGTCAAGTCCATATTTTGTGGCTGAAATACAGTGTAATTTCCGCAATGCAACCCATCTTCAATTAGCAGCTTTGAAGTAGCTCATGTCCCCAGATAAACAAGGCCGGCAGTCAATCACTCTCATGGGTATCTCTGTGCATTTATCCTGTAGCAACCACCTGCCACAGATTTTTTTTTTTTGTTTTTGTTTGCTAGATGAAAGACCTCTCTCTCTCCTATCTGGAAATTATTCTTCTGTGTAGATTTATATCAACTGCAATAAGTCACCTATTAATCTTCTTCCTCTGCTTGATAAACTAAGTGGACTTTCTACATTTTTCACCACATTTTTCTCCTTGCATTTCTGAATGACCAATAACACTGAACAAGCAGCAGTTTTTCCCTGATATTCACATGTAAAATGACATATTTACATCTAAATTACTTTGACTAAATTTCTGCTCTGGACATCAGTATACTAATGCTCATCTAATATATATATATAAAAGCAAGGTCCTAGTCTCTGCAAACAGAAAAGCACAAAAAAATCCCCAGTCCTGTATACTTCTCCCTAAAGGAAGACTCTCATAATTTTCCATAGCACTTGTTAAGGCCCATGGAGGTCTGCACATGAAGAGCATTTGTATAACAGCTGTACCTGGCCATTGAACCATTAAAATCAGTTAAACTTTTGACATAGGTGGAATTATTCACATGCACTATTGTTTGCAATATCAAAGTTCACACTGCTTGACCCAGATAAGTATAGAAAAGTGTAGGAAAAGCCCTGATTGTTCTCCTAGCACGCAAATCCCCTTTTTTCATCAGTAGAATTATTGATGTAAAGGTCTGGCTATGTAAAGCTAATCATGGGATTGAAATAGAACTGAAAAAAAAGGGAAACTAGAATATAAAGAGAGGTAATCCTCCTTTTCCAGTGCGGGGCCACGTTTGTGACAGAAGATAGACTGGTGCAAAGGGCTGCCGAGGGGAATTGACTCTGAGACACATATAAAGACAAGACAAGGAGAAAATGGCATCTGGACAGGAGTACAAAGCCTACCAAGGTTATAAAAAACCAGCACAGAATCTTTCCATTGACCCAAATAACACCACTGATTTATTTCAACCTGGATAAGTAAAAGTGGTACCATTCTTTGGAAGACTGATGCAATGCAGTAGGATATGAATTTCAAGACAGTGCTACGATTGCTTTGCAGGTTCTCTCAAGTGTCTTTTAACTCTTGAAAAATATTTTCTTCTATAGAGAAGCTCTTGAAGTCCTGTGTCGTATCTTGCCATGGGAGAGCAATCACAGTATGCTTCACTTAGAGTCCTGGTGGGGCATCAGGGGCCATCAATGCAACTCAAACCCAGCATTTGCACTGCACAGCTGGGGAGGTATTGGAAAGGATTCAGTGGAGTGATACTGTATGGAAATGGCTGTCATTTCAAAAGCATATGCTTACATTGTAAGAAAAGACGCTTGTAAAGAGCCTGTCACAAAAGTCATGAAGGCCATTACGTGTAGGATCAGCATGCCATTCCCATACAAAGCATCTGATGAATCACAGATTACTCTTCTCTAAGAAGAAATATGCCTAGATGAAGTATGCAAGACATTTGGTACACCCTGTGTATCGCGAGGTGCCATTCAGTAGTGCACTGAGAGAATCTCCCAGGCACTGGGGATGTTTGGATTGGGATCTGAACATGAGTTTCCCCATCAAGACTGTTCCAAATACACCTGTCTGCATCCCACCACTACATATTTCACTGTAGGAAATTTCTGTGATAAGGGAGTAACATACCACAGTTGCCACAGAACATATCTTTCAAACATTTATGAATTGCTGGAAAGAAAATTATTCTTTACTGAAACAATTAGTGTCCTCCAGATATTTAAAATGGAAACTGCTGCCTATCATGTTTGGACTTCACAGGAAGGAAATTAGAATTTCAGATAAGAATTTCAGATAAGAATTTCACAAAGAATTTCACATATAATTTCACATAATTTCACATAATTTCCTTATAGCGCAAAGATTTTGAAAGTCCTGCTGCTCTGATAACACGTATCAGGGTTTCAAGATAATGACTTATGAAACTGTTATTGTAGCACTCAGGGCATGTAAAAATGTTGGCACCTACCTAGAAAGCAGCAAGCATAGTATGCAAACACCACCTTCCTCATATTTCCAAAACTCTTCCTTCTGTGTTTATAGGATGGGGACACACAGAGGTCTCAGATAAGATTAGGACCCCTTTGGGCTGACTACCATATAGAGAAATGTATGAGGACCCTATTCCTCAAGAGCATACTCACATCAAAGACACAGCAAACAGGGAATCTGATGGATTTGTAAGCATAAAATCATCAGTGACCTAGGCATATAGTGCCATGATACAACTCAAAAATTCCCATGCCTTTTTGTAGTACATATTTTTGATGCCTTCAGTAGGACCCTGCCATCAATAACCCCAGCTTCCTCACCATCTCTGCTGTTAAATACAGCTCAGGACCCTTTCCAAAATGAAAAATTTAGTGTGACATAGGAAATGCTGATACCACTAACAACTGGTTCTCTGAGGCATCCCTGTTTTCATGCATTAGTGTGGCAAGGCACATGGCAGGAAGGGATTTATCCCCCTCAAAACCTCTTTGGCTGCACAGGTTACTGATCAAAAGTGCAAGGAGAAGAGAAAAAAATTAGCATTTTATTAGCTTTACTGCAACAAAACCAGATCAGTGAGCAGTAACCGTCTGTTACTTCACTACCCTGCAGCCGTCTCCAACAGTATCAAGACTCAGGCATTCCCTCTAAAAAGATGCATCTCAGCAGGCTGATATTGCAGTTCACAGACAGTAAGAAGGCCAGTACTTCGGCACCACTGCTCTGGAATATGCTGTGTAGAAGCAAGTAATTCACCTAGTGCATGGCCTGCTCTGCCAGCTTCTGTACCTTTGTTAAACAGTGCTCAGGACCCTACCTGTGGTACATGAAGATGCTGAGCAGCACACAGCAGATGATTTTCCTTGGAGGCAAGATCAGATCACCTCTTGGGGGCCTTCTGCTATGTGAGATTTTAGTCTCTCAAAGGTATGCCTCACAGCCATCTTCAAGTCACTTAAGGACTAATTAGACAGCATTTTTCCAGCTGTCCTGGGATATGTCTCTCTGCCCATGGCAATAGAAGGTATGTAAAGTCATCATAGGATAATGATAAAAGGATGAAAGATAACACCATCATTATCTACATTAGCTGTGCCACAAAATGCTATTATAGGAACACAGGTGAACATTGTAAGAGAGCAGATTTTCCACAGCACTCAGTCTTAGCATTAAGGAACCTTCTACAATGTGGAACAAATGATGTGGGTTACATTTACCAGACCTTGAAGTGCAGCAGATAAGTAATACTTCCTAACAATGAACTCTGAGGCCAGGTACAGGGTTAGTGATAAGACTGCCATTTATGCCTGTACAAATGCAGAGCACCAAGCACTGAAAGCCACCATTAACCTCTGGAGGTTTAATGAGTTACAAACCCAACAGAACTTTTGAAATAGTTGCACGCTGCATGGAGCATGACAGAAGTGTAAGGAAGGTCTCCAGTCCACGATACTTAACAAAATCCTTGGAAGAAATTGCCTTTGAGCAATGCCTGGGAGTAAAATGAAAGCCACCTCTTTGTTTAGATGGATTTGGACTGACATAGTGACATTGCATGATGCTTTTAATACAGTTTAACTTCCCTCATGTGACAAGCTTAAAGAGAAAGGTAAATAGGAGGACTGAGAGAGCGCTTGTGAGACTAATCACAGCTTCTGAGGTCCAAATTCACAAGTTTGTTCCTGAAGCAGATTTGCAGCTTAGAAGTTTTTCTAGTGGGAACACATCCTTTAAAAATACTAAGTACATAATCATCTGTTTAATTAAAATAGTCCTTTTTACCTATAGATGGTAAGTCAGCTGAGAGCTGGAGGTAGATTTGCTCAGAGTGAATTTGCAAAGTTTTGTTCTCTCTATTGAGGTGGTGGCCAGTGTGCAAGGGAGAAAGTTCTGCGGCAGTTAGAAAGGAGGGTCCTGCTCACACAACCTACTGCCTCTGAGATCCAGAGGAGAATTAGGCCAGTTGTGTTGCTGCTACCACCCTCAAGAGACCCATTAAAATTAGTTACTAATTTTCTGAGTCATTAAGTCATTGTTGAAAAAACTCCTGATATCTATCATGTGTGGTATCCAGCAAGCCTTGCTGAATTGGAACAGACTAGACTGGACAGCTCAGAACTGTGTTCAAAAACTCTCAGCATGCAGGAAAGCCCTTCAGTTAGGTGCATTTTTTTTCTGTTTTGTAAAACTTTTATAATCCCTAAACATCAGGAAATGCACATGTTTATTATCAACAGTCAAAGTTTTACTGTAATTACTTTTAAATAGAATATGCTTTTCAGAATTATTTTTAAAATGCAATAGAAGGAATTATGCAAGTGTCCTTTAGTTGGCAATACCTCTTATACTCTTTTACATGTGTGATGTGTTTTAAAGCCTTAGTCTGCACTTGAATCCATTCTCTTAGATCCTAGATTGAACCCCATTAACATGTCAGGCTATAGGACCACTGATTGGGAGCTGGGGCAGTTTCCCCCTTCAAACTGGTCATGTATCAACTTGCAGCTTCCTACATGAAATGGATTTTGAGTTAATAGTAGTCCCTTTCAGAAATTACTCTCACCTTTCTGACACACTTGCATTGGAGAATGCATTAGATATGGAAGTCTTCTGAAGCTACTTTTCTCTTTTAAGATCATTTATCCTGTCATGCTATAACAACATAAATAACAACATAAATATTGTACCCTATGTTCTTGAGTTAACATTTTGAAGGTTTCCCCTTTTCTTGTGGCTGCACATCTTGACCTTTGACATCTTTATGTGGAAGAAAACAACGGTTGAAGAAGCATTAATTTCTTAACTGCTTTAGGCAGAGGTCAGGCAGGGCGATAAGCCGAGAGTCAAGGTAACAATGCAGCTGACCATCCCATTGTGAGTGTTTTGTGTGTCAGTGAACTTGATTCATACTTAGCATGAATAGAGAAACACTCAGCTATTTCAGGAATGTCAGCAATTTTGTCGTAAAGAAACTTTGATCTTGCTCCAGTTTCCCAGGCTCATTCATTAGCTGAGAATGTGAAGGCTAAGATAGGCTCTCTCCTCTGGGAGACTGACTGCCTGCTACTTAAATAAATCACCTGCTTTCTCCCCCACCCTGTCCTTTTCACAATAAAACAGTCCCTCACAGGTCCTCTTGCCATACTATGAAACGTTTGACTCCAAGGAAATCTGTCTCTGATGCATGGGCTGAGAGGAATGCCTTTGATTTTTGAAACTGAGGGTCAGATTTTATAAACATACCACCCCAAAGCTGATCAGTCCCCATCTACTCCCCCAGTAACATGAGACATGCTAGTGACTTTTTGATACTTCTGACAATGTGGAAGTCAAAAAAATTTCTAGCCTTCAATAAAAAAAGAAGGGCTCTTGTCTTTGTCCTGCCAGTGTTTTGAAGTGTGGAGCTCTCTGTTCTTTCTCCAAGGACAGACTCTCTTATATTGAAGTATTCTCCAAACCTCCCCAAGCAGCATGAGCACCAGCAAGGCTAAAGTTTCACATGCTCTTTGCTCTCTCACCCTCTCTGAGGTAGATGCACATGCATAGGAACATCTTTCTGGGTAGGGTTTGTAGCAGGGGCTATTTTTCCTCTATTCTGATTTGGGATAAAAAGAAATATTCTAAGCTATCTTTCATTTTCATTGGTATTTTAATAATACTTTTCCAACAAAGACACTTTTCTCTAAGGGTCTTTTTTTTTTCTTACCAAAGTAATTAAAGCTCATTTCCCACCTCCCTTTCTCTCCCACTCCTGCTGTGAAGCAGGAAGTCACCTTTTAAAAGAATGTTAAGTGAGGTGGAGAAAAGCTAATTGATTCATCCAAAGGTCAGAGGGTGTCAGCAGCTAAAGGACAGAATTAAGCAGAGCATCCCAGGTCTTCTGTGCTAGCCTTCAAAACATGTGCTCTGCCTCAGGTTTCCTCTATGGCACCACCTATGTTTTTCATTTCCTCTCAGTTTATTTTATCTCAGATCCCAGTTTTTCAAAGTTCCTGGCTTTCCAAGCAACATGTTCATGTTCTCAAGCAAACACCCAGAACTCACTAGCACAACTGTTAAGTCTCCTAATCTTACACGTACTTACCTTAGGAAAAGAAATCACAAGCACACTCGTTCAAACAGTTTTGGTGCCAGACTTCCTCAACATAAAAATTATAAAAATGTTTCAACTACAAAAAGGGATTCAAAAACATGGCTAAGAACATTTTCCAAACATTTTTTAAGATTACCGTTAAAGCATTATAGTTGCCAAGTGATGAGATTTTAGAAGCAGTGAAGATAAGGTCCTCCAACTCCATCTCCTCAAAGCCTCATCTCTGCATCTTCTCTCATTTCAGCAAAGGCTGAAAGCTGTGAACCAGAGTCCCTGGGATTGTTAGGCATTTTTTAACTGCCAGTGCTGACTGGATGCAGAACATGTGTCAGGGTCATCATAAAGCCAGTCTTTTAAGATGTGGTGAAGGCTGGTTCTATGGTTATCCATCTACATGCAATATGAGTCAATACTAATGGGAGAGAAACCCATTTTTTTCTGCTTACCACCATCCCTGTGGATGCCAGAGGCACTATCTTTTGGTCCTATTTTTATAGCCCTGGAGTGAAAATCATGGTATCTTTTACTTGCTTCCAAAATGGTGTACTATCAGTGAGCAGAAATCATACTTTGTGGTCCTAAAAGCATCCTCTCCCCGTGCTTTGCATGTGTAAGGAGAAATGCTGCAGGGAGGAACAAAATTCTCTTCTTATCTGAATGCTGCTTTTGAAACTATTTAGCATGTAGCTTTCTTGGACAATGAATATATTTTCCCCTGTGAGGCAGGGGGATCTGCTACAGTACTGCTCTGATACACAATAAATCAAATCATTCAAGTATGCTGTAATAAAAATGCTTGCTTTGAAGTACAACCTTAAATGTCTAATTTCCCAGTGGTAGCAATGATGTCTTATCATAGGGGTTTTATCCTTCAGTCTGTTTTCTCTGTCTGGTTGTTTTCTTAACATGTGTGGCTGTCTAACAACTGGATTTTGTGTTCCAGATGTTTTGGCAAGAGAAAGCACTAAACGGTCATATGTATCCCAAAAACCTTATACCACCCAAGTAGCTGTTATGTCAACTGACTAGTGTAAGCCTACCAAGAAAATTACTCCCTCTTTCTTCCCCTAGATGGATGCTAACCCTTTAGTCATCAATACAAAATGACAGAAATTCTTTTCCACAGCTACTATTAAAGAAATATCCAGGATGTATATGGAGGATACCACATATGTATGTGGATGTATGTGATGATGCGGAGGATATAAAGCCTCAGGCAAATGAGATCCATGTGGTTTTGATTGAGAAAAAAAAGGTATTTTAATTAAATAATGAGCTCAGGTTCTTTCCTGGTGAACATGATGGTCAGCTCAATGATTAATGGTATATTTGGACACACACACATGCACACATGCGTGCAAAAGTACTTCTTTTGCAGGCTGTTTACAGTACTACTGGTTTTGATCTAAGCTTTTTTCTTGCAGGACAACAGAAGCAGCAAGAAGGGCCCATCACTATAATTATGCATATGTTGATGAGACAGGTGTGTTTTTTGAAGAGGACCAGCCTATGTTTTACCACTTACTGTACAATACCATTACTACTTGCTGTGGACCTTACTAAGGCATTCTTTCACTGCTGGCAGTCATGACTTAAAAGAGCAGTAAATTGGGAGATTCTGGATTGCACACCAATGGAGATTAGGTCAAGGAACCAGCCATTAAAAATAGAAGCTAGAAAGGTACATAAGAAGTCAGAGAAGTAAAAAGTTACAGATTATTTTGAAAAATTTTCTATTTCTTTTCTCTCATGGGAAATATTGATGTGTAAATTACTGACCTATTTCTATGCTTCCTCCTACATTTTCTCCCACTCTGAAAACCTTATCATGTATTGTAGTAATTTTCCTTTCTTTTTAGTAGCATTGTGGTTCCACCACAGCCCCGGTGCTTTGGATTAAATTGGTCACACCGCAGCCAGATTTCTGCTCTGTGTTTTTCAAAGGATCTATCAATTTTACTCTGGATGATAGCCACAAGGGAGAGATTAAAGATGGTAACTCCTAAAAAGAGTTAAGTATAATGACTGTCAGCTCTGCCATTGCCTGGGAGGATAAGCAAAGGCAGATTTCTTTCTCTGACCTGGCTGGGTTACGGCAACCTCTTGGCAGATCAAATGCCAGATCTTCGGATTCAGTGAGTGGCAAAGAATGCATTACTTCATTGCCTTAATTATTGATAGTGTAGGGCTTTGTGGGGGAAGGCATGGTCAAAACATGGATTGGAATAGGCAGAACAACAGTGGAGAAGAGAGATTGGTAATGAAACCTGAGACTGGGCAGTGACCATCGAAGTGAGGAATCTAACCTGCAATGTTGTCCAGAAGATGCCAATTCAAAGAGAAATGTCTAAGTAAAAATCACAGGCAAAGAAAACAATTTTAGACATTGTATTTTCAATGGAGTAAAAAAAGAACAAGATTGATATCATCTGCAGGAGATGAAAATGTTTTATGAGAGGTGAGAAGCAGCAGAAATTATGGATAAACACTTAATCAGAGAGACAGAAGAAGAGAGACAGATATGGGAAGAGAGGGTCAGTTTTGGTGTAGAACAGCCTAGCCTGGAGTTTGACAGCCCAGTACTTGTACACAGCCCAGCACAGTGTCACAGGCTCCTCCAGGCAAGGCTGCTCTTGGCTTTATATGCCCCAGGATAGAACTAGCAGGAGCTGGTTATTTGATGCAGAAGGAATTGATATAAAGGCTGTGAAAATGTGGGAAAAGTGAGGCAGAAAGATTTTTCCTGATCCCAAAAGTATAACTCTTACCTTCTGTCATCTGTATCCAGGCACTTCCTTAAGGCCAAATGCCATGCTACCCTAAACTTCATACCCATTAACTACAGCATGGAGATGATAGAGCTTTTCCAGAATTCCCAAAATCATCTAATAAAGCAACTAACTAGATCAGGGGTCCCCAAAAGTTTTCAAACAGGGGGCCGGTTCCCCGTCCTCAGACACTGTCGGGGGCCGGTTCCCTGTCCCTCAGACACTGTGGGGG
>JAWWLV010000100.1:47859755-47876533 GCA_035041135.1 Platyrinchus mystaceus
AGTCAATTTTTCTTTTTTTTGACATGATGGTGCACGTGCTTCCCACTGGTGCTGGCTTGCTTGTCCTGCCTGGGAGGAGGAGGGAGGGAGGGAGAGACAGGGAACCACCCACCTCGCTGATGCCACTGCCCCCCTCCTCAGCCCAGTCGCGAGCCCCAGTGATTTGCCCAAGTTGAAAGGCTGCCGACACTGTTTGCCCGGCAGAGGAGATGCCCCTGCCTCTCGCCCACCGCGCATCGCAGAGGAGGAGGAGGAGAAGGACGCGGCTGCTTGGTTTCCACTCCCAACCCCGGCAGGGGGTGGGGCGGGTCAGATTAAGGGCGCCCCGGGCCGGTACTGGCCCGCGGGGCCGTAGTTTGACAAACCCTGAACTAGATAATGTTGAAAAAAAGCGACATATAAAGCATTGCAAGTGACATTGCTATTATTTAAACTAGTGGGAAGAGTATAGAGACCATTTTCACAGTCCTTTTCTTTTCAAAGATGGCCTGCATAATAAAAGATACCATACCGACAGTCTGTGAGCAACAGCTTGAAGGAAGTTTATCCAGTTGCAATGGTGACTCTCTCCCAAAGACCCAAACTGTTTATTGTGAAACAATGCTTTTGGCTCAACTCAAATAATATCAAATTCAGCATTGCCAATTCCAGCTACCCATATATGATGCTAAAAGGTACCATTCTTGGTAAATTACACATCATCTAGAATTCAGCTGCACTCACACAATTTAAGTCTAATTCTGTATGTATTCACATATGTATTCGTATGTATTCACATATATATTCATATGCATTCATATGTGAATGTGAATATGAATCTTTCTAGTCAAGAAAATCTGTGACCCTGAATATGAATGGGGAATTAAGTGGCTTTGTCAGTGCCATGGTATGCATTGACAGTGTCATAAGTGGCATTGTTAGTGTACTGTAAGACAACATAGTTTTTCCTTTGAATCTTTTTGACCATTTACTGAACTCTTACCATAGTAAGGAGTGTTGAAATAGCTGCCTCCACCTTTAAACATTGCAGATCCTAGAACGTTGCTCTAGAGCTAATGTTTAACAGTAATGTTCCAAGGTCCTTTTTTAGTTCCCCAGTGCCAGATTCATCAATCTACTTTCTTCAGAGTGTTTGAAAAAACCTTCTTCAGTTTCTGGAAGTTTTTTGTTTGTAGTTGAAACTCTAGTACTTCTTTAGCCAGGGAGACTGACATGAGCAGAATGGGTATCTGAATTTCATTAAAAGCAAGTCATGTGGATAAGAACCTACAAAGAAAGCTATTAATAATGCCTGAGAAACCAACAAGGCTTCAGGATCTGGCCAATTGTACACTTTTGCATTAAATCATGAGCTTTCTGAATGGAGGCCAATTTCAGGGAGACAACTGATGGCAAATGAAGAGATATTATCACATATACTCCTCCTTCTGTTTGTACAGATGATATCTTATTTGTTTCAAGCTGACAGGGTCTGTTAAAGCACGGTCACAAAGAAAAGGGAAGACTGGTATTTTATTTTAAGTAAAATAATACTATAATTTTTCTTAAGGAAACAAGTGTGATACTGCAAGGTAAATTGTATATTTTTTTCATGTCAATAATTCCAGAAGTTACATAGCTAGCAATTTCTAGCCAGCCAAACCTAGCTGCTCATATACTGCTTGTCACACATCCCTGAGATGTCTTTTTTTTTCTTTAAAAAATGAAAGGATGTTACTTCAATTAGGTTAAAATCTCAAAACCAAATCTAAGTTTTGTTCATTACTACACTGCTCCTGAATACTAAAATACTGAAAATTCCAAGCTAGAAGAGCGCTTTCTCTATCTCTTTACACAGGTAAGCATACATATGCCTATGCATGTATGTACACATATATATTCAGATCCATATATAACTTAACTTCATTTATTCAAGAAATCCACTCATGATATTCAGCTTTAAAATGTTAGAAAAACAAGACAAAAGTTGATCAGAAAGCTTAACACAGATACTAGTGCAAGTTTTAACCACTTTTCAATATGTCAAGAATTATAATAACGAATAATGACATGTTCCATATCATGGAATAAAACACAGAATATTCTGAGTTGGAAGGGACCCACAAGGATCACTGAGTCCAACTCTTAAGTAAATGACCCATACAGGGATCAAACCCACAACCTTGGTGTTATTAGCACTAAGTTCTTACCAACTGAGCTAATCTCAAGGTTGTATGGAATATATTTCATTTTTTTTACCATACTAAAATAAACCAGACTTGAGCTTCCCCATAACATTCACCAACAGATCATCTGCACAATTGAAAATGGCAAGCACACAAATTCCAACTGGCAAAACACCTGGGCAGAGGCTAATACTCCAGCTTGTTTCCTCCCTTATTCTGAAACAAAAGAAAATTTCCACTGGGACAAAGAGGGGCCCAAACTTTCCCCTCAAAGGAAGCAAACTCTGGACCAAAATGATGTACACAGTCAATTGTATGGCTGTGGAGGCCAAGAATGTCAAGAAAGAATCTGAGCCCCTGGCTGCTGGAAGCTGTAAGAATGCATCAGGGGAAGGTTTACCCTGTACATGCCTTTTGCATACACTGAGAGTATACTGACCACTGTCAGCAGAGATGGGATGCTGGATAAGACTCACCTTTGTTCAAGCCCAATATGTCCTAAGAAAAAGGAACTACTATAAGACAAAAAAGAACAGCAAGATAAAAATAATTTATTTCCCTCCGCAAAAGCACGTACCATTATCATTCTCAGTATTTGTCTCCAAATCTTCCTGAAACTATTCTGAAGTGAAGAAAATACTGGTGATGGCATCAGCTATTGCTGACTCTTCCTTCACTGTAACAGTCAGTCAAGGGCAAGATGGTTGATTTGAGATTTGCTCTATGATTAGACATGTCTTCCTGTCTGTCTGTCATTGCCACAATAATTGCCAGATCCTCATCTCTGTTTTGATGGCTCTCTGTGTCTTCCCTCACTAAAATTATTTACTGATGCTGTGAAATCTTTATTTCATGACACTTGACATGAGATAGGCCATTACTTAAGGTCTCATATTAACTCTCCCTTTGCTGGAAATTGAACTTCCCTAACTCTTGTTCTGCATGCAACATTTACCTCATTTTATCTAAATTGAAATTGATGTCTTCTTTTCCCTGATTTTGGAGTTTAGAACATTAAGAAACACTGATTGCCATCAAGCAATTTTAAACAATGTATTTTCAACTCTGTTTCCAATCTGCTGCCTACAAGTCAAAATATTTTGTGTCAATCACTATTAGTTTTCCAATCATCCCCCAGCCTGCTAAAAACATCATTTACTTGTTTCTCCAATTAGCTGGCTACATCTATTGCCAGACCAGACTGTTATGAGCAGACCGCTACCTCTTATGCAGTCTGCTTATTATCAAACCTTATTGCAGCAAAATATAAACAGCTAAGATGTTACCAGTTACTCCAGAGCTGTCAGGATATTTCTAGGACGATAACTGTGGTGTCCATGTCACTAGGAAGTGCTAATCCAGGCATGTGACCACTGATTTTTATACCTACCAGATAAAGGATGGCTTTATCCGTTTGGGTAACTGGGAGCTACTTCTACAAACTCACAGCATTGAAATGCAGTTACTTTTCAGATAGAGAACATCAGCAGAAAACTATTCATTTTTAAATGGCTTATTAACATCAGTCTGAGATTTAAGCAGTAACTACACCTCTTAATCTGTATAATAATTAGGAAAATAGGAAAGCAAAAAACCCAAACAAGCAGAAATTCCCTCCTATCTGCCTTCCCTCCATCTTTTAGCATATCAGTACAATAGTCAAATATATTGCAGAATTTCTCATGACTCTGACCAGAACTGTATGATCCTCTGCTCTTGAAATACATACAGGGTGTATTTCCTATTAAACGTAGCTTGATTTTCTCCTGCTTCTAGCATCATCCAGTGTATTCCAGTGTATTCTAAATAAAAGAGCCTGGTCTCCTTTCCTACTTGTTTGTGTTTTTCTGTAGTGATTCCTGACCTGCCCTATGAACAATTCTACAAAATACTAATCTGCCTTTTATAATAAGACAAAGTAAAGCTGGAAATCTCTTCTGGGTTTGTAGGACATGAACTGAACATCTTAAAGAGCCAACAGTGTTAGAAAAAGTCAATCAAGGAAGGCTTTTACTAAGGTATACAGTAATAATACAGTATCAATGCAAAAATGAAAAAAAAACCAACCACATATATAGAAAAGAAGCACACAGAAGAATGTGATGGAAGTTTTCTGTAGAAAAAAGTTTAGGACAAGTGCCAACTGATGTCAGAAAGGCCATGGATGACTTCATTGTAAATCCAATAGAGGAATTTTATAAAGCATTGTGGAAGGATTTAGTTGCATGACTCCTGCTACAGTCAAAGGAAAGTAAAAGGCTAAAAAGCTTGCAAAGTATCTTAAAAGACAGTTAGCACCTCTAATGTTCCTTTCTCTCCTCCATCCAATCTCATTAAATATTCCTTATTGGGTATTTTTTCTCTTACAGTTAAGTAACAGAAACCTGTTGAGTTGCCAGCATGTAAATTATAGTTTATGTTTGGGGTTTTTTCTAGAGCTTTCAAATGGAAATGGGGATAGTAGAACAACAAATGGGAGGGTGGGTTCATCTCTGCTGAAGTTCCACTGATCTGAGAAGCCACAAAGCCAGCACAGCTAGGATTCATGCACAGCCCACCTTAACTGACTATGGGCAGGACTGGTCCCTTCCTCAAATTTTCTGTATGCTTTAGAAGAACTCATGAGTTTTTCCATGCTGCTGGTTTAACGCTCAGAAGGTTTTTTTCTTGGGAACTGTGGATTGGTGAATAAAACAGGCCAGCAGCAGCACAAAGGTGAGGCCAGCATCCACTTGGATATCAATGGCAGCCCAGCTGACATGATCTTTCACTCCCAATGTAAAACTTCTCAGTTCAGCTCAAATTGATGCATTTTTTCTGAAGTGCCTGGAGCTTCATTTCTATACAACTAGGTGGTTTCTCATACTTCTTACAGTCCCTGTAGTAAGAATGAAACACAGTCTTTGAAGACTAAAAGGCTGTTATGTACTCTGAATGCACTTCACTGGAAAAAATCTTTGTGTGACAAGTCAGTTCAGCTGGGTGGATGGCTTCCTTTCCATTTGAGGATAAACGGAAACAGGAGGATAATGAAATGCCTTCTCCAGCCAGAACATGTCTTGTACAGAAGCCCCATTGTGTTCAGGTGCATTTACAACTGTGGGCTGTGACATAAAGTCACAAAAGAGTTACAAGCTGCTCCTTACTGTGACTGGATGCCTCAGCTGAATTTACAGAGAGAGCTATTGGCTGGGCAGCACTTGGACCAGACACCTCCACTGCAGAAGCCACTTAGCTGGATTGAACTACCCAAGTAGGTTATGATTCTGGCTGAGAGGGACACCAAGACACCAGCAGAAATCCAGGTGCTCAGTGAGAGCCATTCTCTCACAATTGTGAGGAGAATCTCTGAACAGAAAGAATTAAAAAAGATAAGGGAAGATTTGGTTACAGGAGAGAGGAACTTTTCTGATTCTGCAGAAAATCATCCTAGAAAAAGATCCACCCCCATATCCTCTGTCCCTCACTCTACCTTGTGCCAGCCCAATATGCTTTGAGTTGAAATGTTTCATGGAAGAACTTCAACAGCCAGCCTCCCTCTGTCACCATCATAGATGAGAATGGACAGAAAAAAGCTCTGCCTTTCTGATGGTGTTGTTATGCCTCAGGCTAACTTCAAGTCATTTACACAAAGGATCATCATAATGTAAGGCGTATTGGCTTTTTGTTCTGGAAATTAAACTAATATTGGATGTTTCGCATTGAAACCTTACTGAAATAAAGATGGATCAGTTACTCAATACATAATGAAGACAGGCACCTGCTTGTATACAAAGCAGTAGTGGCCGTGGGTATATTGATCCAATCTAAAAATGGCAGTTTATTATCAAAATGGGCTTGAAATATTAAAAATACACCTGGAAATAGCAGTTTCTGAGACAAGTAGATTCCTCTACAACCATTCCCCCACCCACAACCAAAACCTAAGTAAAGCCCCAAGTGACAATAAAACATTGAGTTTGCAGTGCTGTCTTTCCCTTTAATACCCATATGCAAGTATCTAAGGGTAAAGCTAGCACTTTATATGCAAAACAGAAAAAGAAGGGTTTTGGTTGGTTATTTTTAAAAGTACTCTATAAACGTGCTCCAGGGCTTAAATAATGAGGCAAACTTTGAGCTGTCTTTGTTCTTTAGCAAGAATCCAAAGGGGAAAATATTGGCCTTTGAGGCTGTAGGAAGTATTGCTCTACATTCTTCTGCAAAACATTTAATTCAATTATAAAAATGATCTGATCTTCAGAATAATTCAAAGGTGAGAAATGAGACAGAAGCTGTATTCCACTGAAATCCTGAGATAAGGCAGACTTTCCTAGGAAACACAATTCACATAGCTGTGGCTTTATGAGAATTAGACACACCTAGTAGATCAAATCTAGCTGTCAAGAAAGTCTTCCCAGGACTTAAATGATAAACATGCTGACATCATAGTAATTGATTTGTTTTGATAATGCAAAGGCCTGCACAGAAAGATTATGCTCTGATAAAAGCCCCATTATTTGAAATATATAACTACTTTATATAGATTGCTTCTCAGCACATCTGGAAAAACATGATCTACAAAAGATAAAACTGTTCCTGCAAACACATTAAAAAGGACTACATGGACTGAGTTAGAAGTCATGCAAATTTAGAAAAATATGTCATTAGTTAAGGTAGTAGAGGAATGTTGCTCCATCTCATTCGAAGATGGTGTCCTCAGGTTACAAGATGGGGTGGTTTTCACTGAGTTTATTTACTTCGCAATAGCTAGTATGGGGCTGTGTCTGTGGGGATTTGTGCTGAAAACACTGTTGATAATACAGGGATAATTTGGTTATTGCTGAGCAACACTTACATGGCATCAAGGCAATTTTTGTTCCTTGTCCCCACCCAGCAATGAGGAGGCTGGGGATGCACAAGGAGTTGCAAAGAGACATAGCTGGGACAGCTGACTCAAACTGATACATTGCTCAGCATTTAAAGCTGGGAGAATGAGAAGGAAAAGGGGGATGTTTGAAGTGATGGCCTTTGTATTACCCAGTAACCATGTGGTGGAGCCCTGCTTTCCTAGGGGTGGCTGAACACCTGCCTGCCCATGGAAAGTGAATTGTTGTTTCCTTGTTTTGCTTTGCTTGTGTGCATGGCTTTTGCTTTACCTATTCGATTGTCTTTGTCTCAATTCACAAGTTTTCTCACTTTTACCTTTCCAGTTGTCTCCCTCACCAGTGGGGAATGAGCAAGCAGCTTCATAGGAATCAGCTGCTGCCTGGGTTTAAATCACAACAATATGAAAAAAACCACTGGATCTGAATTACCTTTATTTAATTAACTCTCTTTTAGAGGCTCTTTCTTATTAAGAAACAGGTCTGACTTCAGATTTCATATATCACTTCAGACTAAATAACATACGGTATGTCATCATCCACACAGTATGAAATTTACATCCACTGAGAGACAGAAACATTTTCTAATCAGGATCAGCTGAATGGTCTATAAACATAAGGAAGCCAACATGCCAGGTTGAAGTTTATACAAAAATTAATAAGATGTGAATTCTTTTTGGGAGAAAACTTGTTTAACAGAAACCTCCCATTAATTTTCTTCCACCTACTGAGAACTAGGTCCACACCAAGGCACTGGCACATGGAAGAGAGCAAACTTAGATAAATCTTGGTACATTTTTTTGGAGAGGATGCTGAAATCAAATAGCTGTTTCTATAAAATTAGGCCACTTTTCAGTCTCAAGGTGACTGTTCTCATTTCAGACACCAGAATGTTTCATCACAGTTTTAAGGGCATCAAATCAATCAAAATGGAAGTGTACTCTACTTTTTAATGATTGAATTATGAGTGATAAAAATATTTGCACAGTGCAATAAATAAATAAGAGATAATGTTTACAGTATATTTTAATAATATATGCTGAAAGATCAATTAAGAGACACTATATTTATATAGAGTATAAACATTTTATGTGAGGACACAGGAAGTCAGTATCTCGAGGTCATGGGATGAGCCTTCCAATTGCATTAGTACAAAGTAGCAATAGAGAAGATACAATGTTTTAACTAAACATGCACTTTTTATGAGCCTGGAATAAACTGTTTTGCAAAGGGTACTTCAATTGGATAATGCTGTGGTAATAAATAAGGACAATAACTATTTCACAATATACAGAGCTCTAATAACTACTTTGCAAGCGCTCCTTCTCTCCTTCTTTTTCCCAGAGGATAAGGGGTGTGGAGTAGATTCACTCACCATTCCTTCTAAAGAAGAGGATCTCAGTTTAAAGAGATTATTTGGCATTAATTCATAGTAAAGAATTACAATGACTGACAGATAACAGAAGGGAAATGAACTCAGAAGCCATTTCCTGAACAATACGCGACCTTACCATTGTTGGTCAAATAGCTATTTTGCAATGAAAATCAAAGATGTTTTCCCAGGGGAATTGACACAAAGACAAGAAAGCTTATCACCAGGATTACAAATAAAGTGAACTGATTTTGATAATATATTTATAAATTACTACACTTCACGTACACAAACAAAACTCATTCCAAACATTTCTCAAAATATTTAATATCCAGAGGTCTCAACTTACATCTTGGAAGTAAAAAGGGAATTAGATTTCCTTCTCTAATACTCAAAAACAGAGCCTCAGACTCCCTGAGACACACTGTATTGGGGCTCTGGCCCATTTTGCAGACACCAGAAACTTTCTCTTCTTACCTCACATCCGCAAGCAGCCAGTCTGGATCTGTTCTCATACCAACACAATTAATGATATAATAACCAAAAGGATGTAATTCAAAAGTCTGTTAATCTTCTAATGTTGTATATATAATGTGACTCCAAATTAGTAAATCAGCCCACCCAATCCCATTCTCTCAGTTTTACAACCAGCTACAAGAGGTTTGGGAACCACTTCTAAATTATAGAATAGTTTGGATTGGAAGGGACTTTATAAGGTCATCTAGTCTAAGTCCGCTGTGTGGCCAAGAATGTCTTCAACTAGATCAGGTTGATGGTTGAGCTTAGAGCTCCATCCAACCTGAACTTGAATGTTCCAGGGATGGAGCATCTACCATGTCCTCTGGGCAACTTGGTCCAGTGTTTCACCACTCCCATCATAAAAAAATTTCTTACTTGTATTTAGGCTGAATCTACACTCTTTTAGTTTAAAACAACAAGTCCCACTAAAAAAATCTGTTCCTGTCTTTCTTACGAGCCCCCTTTAAGTATTGAAAGGCTGCAGTAAGATCTCCTTGGAGTCTTCACTTCTCCAGATGGAACAACCTCAACTCTCTCAGCCTTATAGGAGAGGTGCTCCAGCCCTTTCATCATCTCTGTATTCCTTTCTTCTCTGGACCTGCTCCAGCAGATCCATGTTTTTCCTGCACTGAGGACTCCAGAGCTGTGTGCAGTACTCCAGGTGAACAGTCATTATTGAGCTGTGGGTCTCATTGCCACAGGAGACCAAAATTACAAATGAGTTCAAAAAGTGATCAGACATACTTATGCAAAAAATCAGTCAGAGGTGAGTACACATATATCATTTGGTGACCCTATGACTCAGGAAGCTCCTAAACCACAGACTGTAGCAAGTTTGATCAAATGCAAAAAGAGCAGCATTCCTCAGTGCCTGCTCCCTGCCTTACTTTTTTACCTAAGCATCTGATGTTTCCCAACTCCAGAGGTGGGACAGTTTGTCAAACAGATCTTTGGCTTTAGGTGGTACAGTTTAGGAGGTAAGCAAGGACAAAGAGGAAAGGTGCAGTAAAATTAAGATTACAAGTGTATGCTTCCAGCTTCAGAAATGTAAGATGGAGCAGATGCCAGGTAAAAAAAGTTGGCACTTCGGGAAATACTTCAGGATTTCCTTTTCTCACTGTGTTATTCTACCTTCCTTTATTCTTCTGTTTTCTATATACTTAAAGATGAACAACATTTAAAATTTCTGAGCTCTGTCCCCTAAGTGCTTCTTTATTTCAGTTAGAAAAACAGATTTTTGACAATTTGTTCATGCTTTCTCTCAAACGAAGGCAAACCAGGAGTACCACCACTGATGTCACTGAGCTAGATCCACAAACTGATCATAATAATGGTTTTCAAAAGTTATTGTGGCATTTTACAGCCTCAGAGTACTGACTAATGTGTTCCTATTAAAATATTCAGTAACTGAAGAGTTTGCATACAGATACCTCAGACCTCAGACAAAATAAATACGCAAAGATGAGAAGTTTCTTTTGTCACTAAACCCAATGCTTTTAAAATACTTGAACAATGCAAGCTAAAGCTACTGGGAAAACTAAATTTATTTTTCAGAGAAATGTTCTTTATATTTTCCTCAGCAGTAAATGTCAAGGCACTCCCACAGTGATGATCAGAAGTGACCAGTTTTATTTTGTAGTGTCTCTTCATATTTGAGATTTGGTTTGTTTCATTATAAGTGAAAATAAAAGCTTCCTGAGCACTATCAGACAATGGGATTGGCTAATGACTGTGTTCTGTTTCTTTCTAGCTACAGGGTAAAGGATAAGAAATAGTCATGTGTCAATTAGGAAAAAAGCAAGGGATTAAAGAACAATGATTTGTTTTTTGTAGGATAAATGATTCCTCTGACTGAATTAGTTCTGTTGACTTTTTTCTTACTGTGATAATTCTTCCCATGCATGGCAGCCTTCCCTTGGCCTTTAAAGCTAAAGACTGAAAATTATGTTAAAAAATCTCAATGTACATAGTTATCTGCTTCTGAATTCTCCCTCCCCAGTTGATTTTGCCCAGCCAGGGGGAAAAGAAAGAGAGCTACTTATTGGCTCCCTGTCTTCTTATCAGGAGTACCATGATCCAAATTCTAATGTGTCTATAATTTGTGGCTGCTCCTTCCTGAGGCTAGATCAGATTTGGACTGCAGTTTGGTCCAAAGGGCAGGGAGTCAACCATGTGCACATGAAGCTGGAATGATGCTAAACTTCTTGTGAGCAGGTGTTTGGGGGCCTGCAGAGTAAGCCTAAGGCAGGGCAGCACAGATTCACCTCTAGAGATAAAATTAGGGCAAGATGGGACTGGTATCTGTTAGAAACATCAGTTTTGTTCTTTTGTTCACTCCTCCCAGGAACTTCCCTTTAACACCTTATTACTATGGACTTTTCTAAGAAATACAAAATCCTGCCTGTGGAAGGCAACAACTTCATGATTGGTACAGGCTGCAGAAAAGGATTTTAGTATCCTGGTGGAAGGAAGTTTAGTATGAGTCAGCAGTAAGCTCTTGCAGCAGTGCAAGAGTATCACTAGTAAGTCAAGGGAAATAATGATCCATTTCTGCTTGGCATTTGAGAAGCTGCATCTGGAGTAGTCTTCTGTTTTGGGAGTGAGTCCAGTGGGAGGCCAGATGCGTAGGAGCTGGAGTATATGACCTTTGAGAGGCTAAGGCAAGTGGGGAGAGAAGAAAAGGATTCTATCAGCTGTCGTCAGCTGCCTAGTCAGGGCTATAGAGAACAGGTTTGTAGAGAAGATGAATCTTGCCTCTTCTCAAGGATGTACTGTCATAGTCATCACAATTTGCAGGAGATGAAATTGCAACTGGTTATAAGGAAAATGTTCCAGTCCATGACACTGTGAAAGGTAGCCTAAAGTCATCATGGGATCTACATTCTCCACTCCTGGACACTTCCAAAATTTGACTGGAAAACACCATGTGCAACTTGATATAACATTACAGTCTGCCCAGATTTCAGCAGATGTGTGGACTAGAGACTTCCACACACTACTTCCTACCCAGAGTATTCCATGATATGTATAAAATGGCAGCATATGGAGTGCCACTACAGAGCACCAGAGAAGAGAGGGGTTGGGCATGGGGCTGTTAGGTACTGTTAAAAGCTGAAAAGAAATGGATACTGTTACTTTGGTAAAAAGGGCAAACCTTTTCAGATATAGAATTCTATATGGCAAATAATATAGAATAGTATCCCTGGCACCAACTGCCCTCTTTAGGATCCTGTTTAAAATGGATGACAAATTATACTTATAAGTGAAGGTTTGCAAAAACTTCATAAGATGATTGTTCATAAAGCACTGCAGTTTATAGGTGACTCCTGACCGAGTCTTTCCTCATGGTTACATTTAGTAACCTTTCTTAAAGGTTCCTGAAGTACTTTTTTGGGGGAGAATTTCATGGTTTTGTTTACAAGAAGAAGTTGTGGGAAAATAGTCTGACAAATATTATCATGAAAGACTATTAAACTGACTTACTAGAATACAAGTAAAGACCTCAGAATATTTCAAACGCAAAAGGAATGTTAAGATTTTCCAGTGGGTCTCATGGTTTTTCAAAGCCTGACTTGTGGCTGTGTAATACCTGTGGTCAGCAGTACTGTATAGAGAATATGCTTGAACAAAATTTATTTTGGAAATGTGTTGCTGGAATCCTTCCATCTCCATAGCATGAGGAAACAAACTCCTCGAGCTGTGAAAACGAAAGTCTAAGACAGGGTCCAGAAGGGAATCAATGAATTCAGGCTCACCTCCAACATTTAGAAGCCCTGTGTTTGCATCAAAGCTGCTGATTTGACTCTGAAAGGTCACTTGAGATTTTAATGAAGCTGGAAATAGAGCAAGAATCACTACTCTATGCTTGTGAAAGCAAGGGCCCTTCTGGCAGTGTTCACTGGTGCAGTGCAGGCAGAAGCTGGTGACTTAAGGTAATTTTGTTGCTAGCGCAGAATGCTTCAGCGGTTGGGAGGGGAGAGGACATCATGTAATAAAAATGCTGTGGAGAAAATGAGTTGATGAAACACTTTCTGTTTCACTTTCTGGAGATGGAAGGACTATCTTCCACTGACTACTTTTTTACCCTGTGATATTAAAAAACCAAATAAGTAAAAAAACAACCCACCCCCCAAAAAACCAAACCAAAATGAAACAAAACAAACAAACAAAAACCAAAGCAAACAAAAAAAAAAAAAAAAAAAGAAAAAAGAAAAAAGAAGAGCTTCCTGAGCAGTCTTGAGTTTAGTACAGTATTTAAACCCATTTAATTACTGTGATTAATTACACACCTGCTGTTGATCTTCTTATTTTCCCTGAAGTACTTATAGGCTGTTCATTTTGCCTTCTCAAAGTACAAAGTTTGAAGTGGGTTTCTGTTTACTTATGTTAATAACTAATCACAGAAATCAAAAAGAGCTGTACATGGCTAACTGACTGGCTTGTTTTACTGTCCTCAATGGCAATGCTGATAAGGTTTTCTGAGAGCATGCAAATCAAGCTGCTATGAGCAAAAGGCCTTCTCTGTATGAAAAGCAAAAGGAGCAGGCAAGCTTCAGTTATTAGCCAGGAGAGATAGCAGCCCCTTGGGAAAAAGGAGGGGCCTTTTGCTGGAAATATCAGGCCAGAGAGGAGGACAGGATTTAATAAGCTGCGAGGACAAGAGATCTGCAGCGTAATTAACTCCCAGAAGATCTCATTGAGTGCTCAGCAGAACTCCCACTCAGCAGTCCTTCCACCTTCATTGGAATTAAAGTTTACTTTGGTGTCAAAGGGCAGAGGAAAGACCTGCATTATCAACCGTGGAAATCAATGAACCAAGTGAAGGAAAAGATCATACCCCCACTTGCAGCACAGAAGGTCAAGAAGGAAAGGTGAAGATATAAAACTGCTCAACACTTACTCCCAGTGTTGGGAGTGAGACAGATGGATATTTCACTGTGCAGACTTGTCACCACCTCTCTTTCCATAAAAGAATCTCCATCTCAATAGAAGAGGGCAATGAAGGGTTTTTTCTCTGTACTTGTGCCCATTGTCGTTGTTTCTAAGCCTGAAGAGTTGTTGCAGAACTTTTAACCTGATTTAATGCATGTATCTAACAGACAAGTGAAGCAAGCATTTCCATCCACAGTGGCCTGAAACATTTCAAGACATCTTAGCTCACTCAGTGCATTTTTCTGGTGTTACTGGGCATTATATCCATCCTCCTACACCCATAAATAAGAATACTAGCTGCCATAAGACACCCAGTTGCTATAAGGAAAGTCAATAATTTTCCATGCAGGATCTTTTCTGAGTAACAACTAGCAACCTAAATCAGTGAAGGTCATGAGTAGCATTCAATTAGGAGCAAGAATAGCAGGTGGTAGGAAAGTACTTCCCACTGTCAACTGGATGCAGGTTGCCTGAACCCCAGGCTTTCCCCAGCATGGTGGAGTCTTCTCTGTGAGGAGGCATTGCACTGAGAACAGTGGAAACTCACCTCAACAAATCCATCTACAAGTTGATCTCTTGCCTCTGTTGGGTGATACACCCCTTTTAGTGAGACATCTTTGCTCTTCCTGTGCCATTCCCCACCAGCCACCTCTCAGCTCTCACCATGTTGCATCTGCTGCAGTTACCTGAGTTAAGGTAGAATGAAGTCAGTAGTTTCCTTCCTCTTGAGCAATAAACTTGGAATCAGACATAAAACCCCCCCACTAATCCTGCTACCACTTTTACAGACTGGAAAAAAACCAAACCAACAAAGGAGCTCTTGATAGATAGTTGTTTTAATTACTTGGTTGTAGATAAGACCTTCATAATCATTTCACTGTAGACAACTTAATATTTTTTCAAGTGTTTTTTCGAATTCTTTTTCCATCATTATTCAGATTAATTCCTCCAATGACAAAAATGTAAAAGCTGAAAGATCAGGTTCCATCTTAAATCTTTGAACAATGACCATTTCACACTGGAAGCCATCAGCTTACTAAAAAAAAACAAAAAAAAATCCAAAACAATTCCTATTACTACTTTGATTTCCTTGCAAAATTCTTTCTACAAATTTTTCTGCACAGACTGGGATTTCAGTCTTGTATGAATTTTTTATGTCTAAACCACAGATTAGTAACAAAAATACTCTCAAAACTCCAAACATACTTGTTCATCAGAAATGTTTCTTCATTTTCTTACAGCAGCTATAGAAAAAATATACCTTTCCAGTGCAATACACAGGGTGTGCCAGTACGTTTCCATAAATTTACAGGGTAAATTAATTTTATATATTCTAAATAAGAATTTAGCCAACAACAACATATCACATGGCTAAGATTCAAAAGTGTCTATTTAACAAAATAAAGGAAGTTTAAAAGATATTTCTATTTGATAGGTATGTATAACTGCTCTTCTGTTGAATGTGTCTAAAGTGAGAATTAGAGTTAGAATTGTAATAAAAAGATATTTTCATTAGCATGCATCCAAACTGTGTTACCACAAGTTTGCTATAATGGTTTTCATAATCTCTGCTTTCTTTCTGCATTGTTTAGCCTAGCAAGAACTAATTCACAAGAATAATTCCAGAAAGGCTTGTGAGCTACCTCAGCTTCTAGACGTTTGCAGAGTTGCTTCCATTGCAGAGTGCTGGTTTCAAAGACAGCAAGTTCATCATCAAAAGTGTTACCACGTATCTTCAGTGTCCAACATCCCATACTTACAATGAACAACCACTAATGCATCAACAGTCTTGGCCAATTGCCTACTAAAATGAACCCGTAACAAACACACACTATGTATTCTGGAGTATTAAATGTTTTTAAATCTGTATGTAGTTATTTTGCAAGCAGAAAAATGATTGAAGTTCAAATGAAGGGGAAAAGAACATTTTAGGCCACTATGGGTGCACTAGAGCATCTGTGTGGCCAGCTGCAGAGACAGAGACTGGTATGACAGATCTCACTTACATCCTATAATTTGCCCATGCCCACTCTATTTGCCGGAAATTCTGTCTTCATTATCTATCCATTTAGCATTCAGAAACTCAAGCCAAATCTTCCTTTACTTTTGAATTTTTCTACACTGCAATTCTATCTTCTGGAGTGCTGAATTGCTTCTGCAGAGCGTTGAATGTTCCAAAGCTCTCCAAGCCTCAAAAGACAGAGCAAATTGCTGTTTTGCTCCACTCCCAAGAGGACCTTGCAATGGGGAAAACTGATTTGAATGACAATATAAAACTCTGCTGGGGGCAGGAACAAAAGCCTCTGCAATCAGGTAGTAATCTTAGCTTGAAGCTAAAGGCAGAAGCACAGTCAAAAGGGCCTCTGTCCTCAGAGAGAAAGACTAATATTCCCCACCTTGCTTCAGCTAGCACAGCCAGAGCCCTCATGGGCCCTGTGGGACCTTTCTTTGCCCCTGTGTCATTTCTCAAGGCACAGTATTTCTTATAAGCAAGTGTTAGATCAATCCCCAGAGAAATGAGGCACATAAAAGCATCCATGGTGCAATACATTCCTCAACATAAAGCAGGACATAAGGAGACCCCACAATTCTGCTGATGGACATGTGCTGCTTACTGAGTCTCCCTGTTATCCTGAGCAAGTGAGAAAAGTTAACACAAGGTGTAACACCAGCCCAGTGGCACCAGAGCTACTGCATGTGCTGGGGAAGTTCCCAGGTGAAGAAAGTTCATCTCTGGCAAGAGGGAGCTAGAAGGCTGGCTGGAATGGAAGTAGTAGTTTTTTATATCACAAATGTGTTTCCTTGTGTTTTTCCCAACATAAATACAGTTTTCATAAAAATCACTGATGTCTAAGGTTAAAGTGAAACATGTGGTTAAAATGGCTTTTTGCATTGTCTGTAAAAGTCCCCGCTTTCTTCTTCCCAAAA
>JAWWLV010000100.1:47908033-47918815 GCA_035041135.1 Platyrinchus mystaceus
TTGTTGAGGTCTCTCTGCAGGGCCTCCCTGCCTTCAAGGGAGTCAACAGCTCCTCCCAGTTTTGTGTCATCTGCAAATTTGCTTAGTATCCCTTCCTGTGTCCAAGTCATTTATGAAGATGTTGAAGAGCACTGGCCCTAAGATGAAGCCCTGTGGAACCCCACTAGTGACAGGTCACCTGTCTGATTTTACCCCATTCACTATTACCCTCTGTGCTCGACCCATGAGCCAATTGCTCACCCACCACACGATGTGTTTGAATCTGTTTTACCCATGACAGTAATCAGTGAGTGACCTCTACCTGTTGTTATCTCAACTCATGAGCCTTCCATTATATTCTCTCTCCCCTGTCCAGCTTAGGAGGGGAGTGATAGAGTAGCTTGGGTGGGCATGTGGCATCCAGCCAGGGTCAAACCATCAGACTGCTCTGGGAAGTGGGACTAGTGCAGGCTCACAAGAAAGATTAAGGAACCGGAACCTGTCTCTTATGAGGAAAGGCTGTGAGAGCCTGTTCAGATTCAATAAGAGAGGGCTGAGAGGGGATTGTATGTCAGTTCCCAAAGGGATAGTGCCAAGACGATGGAGCTAGGCTCTTCTTAGTGATGCCAAACAATAGAACAAGAGCCATAAGGCAGAAACTGATGCACAGGAAGCTCCACCCAAAAACGAGGAAGAACTGCTTTACTGTGTGGGTGACTGAGCACTGAAACAGATTGCCCAGAGAGGTTGTGGAGTCTCCTTCTCTCACGATATTCAACAGCCATCTGGACACAATCCTGAGTACCAGGGAACCCTGCTTGAGCATGGAGGTTGGACTAGATGACCTCCAGTGATAATACGTCCAGTGGTCCATTCCAGCCTTAACTATTTTAAGATTCTGTGATTCTGTGGTTAAATACCTGAAAGGTATTTAAGATCTGTAGACATGGCACACATGGTTTAGTGCTGAATTTGGCAGTAGTAAATTTACGGCTGGACTCAATGGGTCTTTTCCAGACTAAATGGTTCTGGTTCTATGGTCATGGTGGAGATGATACTGAAAACCTTAAGGAGACCCATGTTCTTATTGAGGAGTACAAGCCAGCTAGGTGAGATACAACCTTTTGCATCTCAAGAGGCTCTGACTACATAACATGTGGATGACAGAACCGCAGCACATCAGTAGCATTTCTGCTGTTAGATATGAGCTGTTTCCATTAGCTTGTTCCCTTGGAACCAAAAAGAGAGGTCTCCTTCCTTTCAGTTCTCCATTATTTAGTGCCCCAGCAGAAGAAAACATATGTCACATAGAGGGGCAAGTGACTGCATTTCCTCCTCTTTCCTGTACACATATATGAACATTTTTCCATCCAAAATAAAATTCCTTTTCAAGGTGAGCCAATTAATTTAGAAAAAAAGCCTAAATGACCAAACCTTAATATAGTCCTTGAAATAAGCTTTTAGAAACATGACCAGGAACAACAAGGAATTCAGATAGTGTAGGAGTCCTGCAATCAGTCAAAACTAGGTTTCTACTTGAAGAACCAGACAGCAAACACTGGAGTTTTTGTTTCTGAGACTGTATTTAACCACATACTGAGAACACTGTTTCAGAAACTAAACCCTACAAAGTCTCCACTTCCCCCTGGTATAAGTGAGCTTTTGCCATGCCTCTCCCTGCATGAAATCTTTCAGTAATCCCACCTGGTTTTAAAGAACACTTTCCCATTTCTTTACTTTTTCTTTTTTCTTTTTTTGTTTTTTTTTTTTTTTAAAAAGAAGATGGAACTGAAGATTAGGATTGTGCAGCCAATGACAGCCAGTCACTCTGTTGCTCTGATGCCTTCAGAAATTGCAAACAAATGTGTTTCTAGTGCTAAAAAATAGTAGCCCTAAACAAGTAAAAAAATATCTCAGCAAGAGCATCTGTACTAGTCCATGACTTATACCTCTTGCATGCAGTCATTTTTCTCAACAATGACCTGAGTGTCCTTGTTTTACAGGAAACTCTCTTGTCAGGAACTCCCTCCTGCAAATCCAGATATGCAGAAGCTCAGCACAGGAAGTCAGGCTGTCATGGCTCCAGGCATTGTTAATCATTTTTAAATGATCATTAAAAGGTAGCAGCAGCAGCAAAAGGATGCCGCTCTGATGAGGTCAGATAACAAAAATGTCTTTTTTTTTTTTCGGGGGGCTGTGGGGGCAGTGTAAAACAAAAGCACATTTTGCAGACTGAGTTTTAAACTCTCTATTCAATGACTTGGAGTTTAGGACAGGAAAAGAAAAATACAGTACTGGGCTGACAGTTTCTGAGGCCATTCCTACCCTACTTCCTGTGCCCTCCTCCCCACTCCCCCATTCCCAACAGAGAGCCCACACTTCCTGTGTCTCTGTGCAACCACAGAGACTTTGCTGTACCCAGTGCTGCCTCGGGTCTAATACCTCAGGTCTCCAAGACCTGACAATTCACAAAGTGCTGTAATTGCAATAGTACTACTACTCACTCCACAGTTTTTGGGTACTGTGCCCTGCTTTGAAAACTTTAAAGACCTTCGATTTCCTAAAGCCTTAGGATTTTAAACTATTAAAATTCAGATCCAATTTAAGTTTTGTGACACAGTCCAATTTTTGCAGCCTATATGTGCTGTACCTATGTTTTGTCATCGTTAATTATGCCCACTCATGGCTTTGGTGTCATTTGTGCCATTAACTAAATGTCATTGGCCCTATTATTATGAGAAATGTATATCACAATGTATTTCTTCTCCCCTTCTGAACATCTCCTGTATACTACCATATGGTTTCTGTACCAAGGCCACTCCACCGTCTGGACTGTGGATCCTAATGCCCTGAGGAAGGAACTGACATAAACCATTTTGTGTTAAGTCCCAGACCCCAGACATACGACATTAGTGTGGCCATATGACATGCCCCCACAGATGAGGGTGGATTGTCAAGTGCCCAGTAGCTTTCCCAGTTCCTCCCACCATCAGTGGTCCTGGTACACATGTCCGTGTGATCCCCTGGGACTCATTTAGAGACACTGCCCATCCTGCCAGCAGGCTCCTGTCAAAGCCTCTCACAGGCAGGAAAAGCTCTGATCACCCACCCTGAATCCACACAGTGTATTGTTGTGGCACTGCCTCAGATCAGAAAGAGGGGTCTAAGTGGACGTATCTGATCAGAGGCCAGCAACCCTTTTACACCTTCTTTTTGTAAACTCTTCCTATTTAAGCCACTCAGATTAGTTTCTCAGATCTGGTTATGCTTCTGACTACCCCTCCCAGATTTAGTTCCCCATCTGCCTCCAAGGACCTCTTTTTCTTATGTGTCTGAAAAACAATCTCTGTTTCAGTCAGGAGGAGAGTATGGATATAGATAAAAGCTTTTCACCATAAAGTTAGGACCATTTTTCCTGGCTTATTTTTGTCAATGTCCATCATGCAAATGCTGCCCATCACCAGTACACAGATAAACCATTGATAATCTCTGGTGGCACCTCCAGCATGTGCTGCCTGGGCCAGCATCTCAGAGGGGTGCTCTGTGTCCCATGTCTCTCTTCAGGTTGCCACTCCTGCCCACAAAGGAGAAGCTCACAGCCCAAAAGCACCACTGTGCCAGGCAGCACAACCCTGCACCCCATTGCCAGGAAACCGCAATGAAGCTTTCAATCTCAAATATGTGTATTTTAAGAAAAGCTGAGAAAAACTAATGGCTTATGAAACAAAGCACAAATATTTGCTTATTAGTCTGCACTTAACTTCACAATTCAGTCTTGCACCTTTTTATTTTGCTCTTTGTTCTCTTCTTGCTTCATTGCAAAACATTGAACCAGGCTGCTTGGCAACTAATTCACAGCTGTAGTTGCTAAGGAACCACCAAAGAAAGTAGATTAGTCTCCAGTAACCTGTTTCATTGTCAGAGATGTTTATTTTCCATAAAGGCAATAACTGTACATAAAGGGGTTTCTTGAACCTGGATGAACAAGCAAATCGTGCATTACTTTTCCTTCCAATAGCTTTCTCTGCTGTCACAAAAGTCCACACAAAGACTTGGGCATTTCCTCAGGGAACAGGATTTATTTAATCAAACTTGTGCACTCCTTTCAGGGCCAAACTGGGGGATGTTGTTTTGAAGGCTGCACTCCAGTCTCCCCAAGGACATGCATGAGGGATACTTGTGTCCTTTGCCCTTCGCTCCAAGCATGCTCACCTGCCAACCACAGCACCAACCCTTGGCCTTCCCAAGACCTGACAGCCAGGGAGGACACCAGCCCAAAATAGTGGAGGGATTCTGTGGAGCTCATTTTTCCCTGTTCAACTGCTGACTGACCCCTCTAGTTAGCAGCAAAAGCAGAGCGTCCCCTGCCTGTACTGCCCTGCAGCCATGCTTCCCACAATGTCCTGTCCACCCGTGGGCTCTGTTGCCCTGCAAGTCACCTCCACACACTTCTGCTGGCTACAGCTGCCAGAGCAGCACTGGAACAAACCTCTTCCAAACACTCTGCCTTCAGTGAGGAGCAAATGCCTTATCAACCGCATACTCCAAACAAGAAGCCTTACTACATTGCTTTATATTTCCTTGAGACCCAGTTCCTCTAGCTGTCCTGCTCCAGCATTTTCTCCTACACCCAAGCCCTGTCTGTTGGTGAAATTTCTGACACTTCTTCAGATTTTTTTTGTATATCAATAGACAAACAAGAAGGGATGAGCTTTTCAAGAATTACAGCAACCAGGGATTTGGAGATAAAGAAAAAAATACATGCAAACGGTACTTAGGACTACTGCTGTCCTGCTCAGAGACTTGAGGCAACACTACCCATACCACCTTATACAGTAAGGATCTGTGGTGCCCTAACACCAGCTGGTGACATAAGCATAGATTTGCAGAATTTTTTGCACAGACTTATGGAGATACATGTGCTGGTTTTCCCTTTTTTCTTGCTTTTGTTTTGTTTTGTTTTGATGGGTTTTTTTGAAAAAGTAAGTCTTAAGATGACAAAACAAGAAAAGTTTTCAACCATGAAATCTAATGCTGGTAACTATACCAATGAACTCTAAAATGAAAATTACAGAAATTTCCTACTTGGGATGGACTTAAGTTCCGTAGGTAGTCACAGTATGGCAGACAGAAATGCACAGCAGCAAATAACACTGGCACATTCTTTAGTGAAAAGAAAAACTGTTTAGGTTTCTTGCAGATTCAAGTCCTCATCTGCCTTCTCAGTGTAGTAACCTCAGTTACTCTATTCCTTCATGCCACCAATGTGCTGTGGCCAGTTGGCTTCTTCCTGCATGAAGACTGGGTGACTGCTACCAAACAGTTTGAGAAACAGCTGACCTATGACTATCTTTTTAAATGAGGCACTAATTAAGATGTCTTTCTTCTCTCCACCTATTGATTAAAAAAAACCCATTCAAACAAACAAAACCAAACAAAACCAAACAAAAAAAACCCCACCACATTAGGATATATTTCATGAAGATTTCTATCATCTCCTTCAGACTCGGTTAAATTTGGCTAGCAGGTTGCAGAGTTACCAGGGCAGAGAGAATTGATACACAACTGGAGAGATGGACCATGTTACCACAGAAATTTCAGTTCCTTAGGAAACCTGGCTAAAAGTTGATATTCAAGTATTACAGTTACTGGAAAGAAGCACAGGTCTTGGAAGATAGGCAATCCATAATTGAAGCTTAAAGGAAAAATGGTAAATGAAAGGTATTTAATATTATTTACAGCAATTCCGATGCAGGCACCACTACCACAATTTCTAAGAAAGGTCTTTTAGACCACCTGTTTCAGGTACTTTGAATCATCAAGAAAGATGTCATTGTGGGTTTAAGATAGGGAACTGTGCACTTACATTCTGTCAAAACTGATGAGGTATACATCATCTCACAAGGTGTTTTTTGGGGCTTGCTTTTTATTACTTTAGTAAGATTAGCACAAGATTACAACACCAGTGTGGTACAGCTATTCAGGTACTAGCATGGGAGTTAAATTCACAGCTATTGTAAATTGAACTACTATGTTATAGACTCCTCACAGACGACATTCCACAAAACATGGTGCCATCAATCTCTCTTCTCCATTTCCTTCTTCTCCCCAGGAGATCTCTGTGTTATATACCTTATGTTACAGTGTCTGGAGGCTGATGTAACTTCTTCAATATACTGGAAATCCAGGTGATAACCAGTCCTAGGCCATTTTCTTAATTTACCATTGATTAGTGACCAATCCAGCTGTTGCAAAATTCTCCCAGTAGAGCAATTTGTTAGGTCAAGGAGAGGGGTCAGAAACACCCACCACTTAAGTTAGAGATGTTTTGTAGAAGCTTCTGCAAAATAAGTGTTACAAATACTAAATTCTCCACGTCCAAATTGTGAAAAAATGGCTTGTGTTATATTCCCATGGCAATTTTCTTTTAAAAAGAGAGAGGGCTGTAATTCTCTTCTCTATTTTCAAAGTATGATCTCACTCTCCAGAGCTAGTTAAGGACAGAAGCAGCCTGAAATTGTAATGACAAGAACAGGAAGGGCATCTGTGTACTCTTTTCACTAGTCTGTGAAAGACTTTTAACACAAGTCTACACAATAACCTGGTTGATGGCCCAAAACAAAACTCTGACCCCTGTCATGTAGCAGGATGTGCAAGAAGAGTTTCAAAAAAGTATCAAATAAAATGTTTGGATTGTATCACCAAAACATACTGCAGTTATTCCTTTGGTTTGGTTGGAATATTTGTACTTTAGAAATTTTAAACAGTATTTTATGAAACTGTGGCATTTGTCACCAATGGTAAAAAAATGTTATGTATGAAAAAGATTAGTTTGGTTTAAAATTATGTTACAAGGATATTATTCTCAGTTAAGAAAAAAAAAGACATTATTTTTTTAAATCCCATAGAACCAAAACCTTTTTGACACATGCTAAATTTCCAATGTGCCAGAAGGTTTTTAAAAAATCCTCTGTCAGTCAGATGTATACATACTCACATATTCTAAAAGTTTGAAAGTTGTGCCTATGAGATTCCTGGCTGAATTTGATTGGTTTATTCACAAGCTTTTCTAGAAAATTTTGAAATTTCAAAAAAGTTTTGATCCTAAACCTTATTTCCTGTTCCTTCTAGAATTATTTCCTCTACTTTATCCCTCAGTATGAACATACAGAAAGTAAAATTTTGGCCAAATATCATATGCTTGCATATGTCAGTTCTGATGGGGCAAACATCATTTCCACAGTTTCTCACTCTGGAGAATAACGATCAGTTCCTCTCATATACAAGGCTATCATGTTGACACTATGACATCAGCAACATTCGAGATCAAGATAAGAGAGGGGGGAAGGTATTAGTGCTTTGTTACTAAAAAGGAAAAAGAAGAATAAAGTCTTCATAAATTCACGGATAATGATCTGGAAAGGCAGGGTATCTGGGACCACTAACTGGGGGCAAGGACAGAGGAGGAGAATAGTGGATGAAAGGATAAGGATTTTCCATTTTTTATTCAGGCAGGAAAGTATTAAAGGGAGCCATTGTGATGCCTAAATATTCTTTCCTTTTGCTGTGTCCCTGAGACACTTTTTTGGCTTCTGTCTCTAGATAAGTCTGAATCAGTTATCATTCAGAGTGGAAGCCAATGCCAAAACATTTACATCAAAGTGCAGCTAATTCAGACGTTGGACCTTAAATAATTCTTGTTATATTTCTCTATACAAAATGATGAGTGCAACAATGAGTACTATTGACCATTCCATCAAACCAGTAGACCTTGAACTACAGTTCATCCAACTTCTGGCTTTCTTCTAGAATTAGACAAAAGCAGTATATTTAGCTGAGTGTAAAATAATTTAAAAATACAAGGTTCAATATGTCAGTGTGGATGCCCGTTTTGCACAAGGGTAATGCTGCTGAACTTGGTAGAGGGGCTTCACTGAATATGCTCTAATACAAAGAGAATTCAATTAGGCTTGAAAATTTAGTATTTCTTTGGATAAAGAAATAAATGTTGCTGCTGCTGACAATCAACCTGCAACAAAGCCTGGCTGTAAATAATTGGATAAATGCTGACAGAAAGAAAGCTGTTACTTTTGGCTGTTGCTATTGGCATGGTCTTATAACACGCGGGGAAAGATATGGCTCAAGTTTTGCATACTGCATATCAAAAGTAAATAGCAATGAAAGGATACAAATTTCCTTTTCAGTGTCTCAAGGATATCTTATTTTGTTCTAGTGCATGAATAACTAAAATAATTGGCTGTGAAGACAACGCACCACATCAGGGTACCAGATTTTAAGACTGTAATCATCCAGCCTGGATTTGTGCAAAAACACAAACTGTAGAATATCATTAAACAGTTCATTTGTTAAGTCAAGTGCCTCATTGTTGGGTTGGAATATTGTTCTGCTGGAAGATATCCAGCCCTGATTTGAAAATATCAAAAAATACCAAACCCACAGAATCCCTAAATGTATTGTTCACTGGATAATCATAGCAATTTCTAATCTAGTCTCAACCTCTGACTGAATCTCTTATCTACTAGATTAAAGAATTCTCTGCCATCACAAATACTCTCTTCCATGCTTTTAGACCTCATGGGCTGAGTCTCCCTATATCAGCATATTGTACAGGCAACTGCTGGCTGTACTGCGTGATGTGGCTGGATGCATGGGATGTGCGGTCAACAATGCAGAGTGACACCTGGCTGTCCTGGTTTTACTGAGCACTCAATCTGTGCATGTGCCAGAGGTGCCACCTTCTACTCCCACCTAAGGGGAAAAAATGCAGGGGTGTTGTGGATGCTAAATTTGCCTGCCTGCATCTGGATGACAGTGAATAGAGAGTCTGACAATGGTCAATGGCCCAAATGAATAGTGCTCATAGATCACAGGAAGTGGTCTGAAACAACAGTATCCAAAGTCACCTCACCAGCTCAATGCTGATATGTAGTCATCTGCACACATAAATCCCTCACAAGGCAAAAGTTTTCCAAAACAAATTTACTCATGGAATTATTTTCAATTGTCCACATAGTTTTTAAAAATATTGGACAGAGCACTTTCCAAATACCCTGACCAATGCCATTCACAAGGTCTGTTGAGCTCCCCTCTTCTTACTGTCTGCCATTCTGATCACACATTCAAAGAACAAGCTCCCATCCATGCAGTTTCACATTCTAAGTTCATGCTCTGTCAATTATTCAACACAATCCTTGAACCTGTCAGATTCAATGCCCTGCAAAATACAATCACCGGGCTGTACACTATGAGTAGGATGTACAGTCATTTTTCCACAATGGATGATGTATTATGTGAATGTTAAAAGGCGAACAAAACCAAGCAGCTATAGAACTGTTTGTCAGCATTAGGACACAGCCATCAGTATGGGGAATATTTTTATTTCCTTTACTCAAGTATTGCCTCAAAATACTGTTAAAGGCCAGCTGCAGAGCTTCATAGCAAATATTACCAGACAGTCATGCCATATATATTATGTGTCTTCATAAGATTAGAGCTCACCAGGACCACTAGAGTGACCAAAGCTATTCCAAAATATCCTGTCTCAAATTACCATCAAGAGAGCTTCCTATTCTCAAGTATTGAGGCATTTACACTGTTCACCAGTCCAGAAAGAAGAGAATGAGCATAGTAAAGTGGAGATTATGTGATGAAAAATTATCTTTTTCTTTAGCACAGAAAAAAAATTTTGCCAGAAAACAAGAGGGTTTTAAAAAAATAAAAAATAAAAAATCCAAAATGTTCCAAAAGGGAAAATATGGTGACAAATCAAAACCCAACAGATTTTGATTTTAAAATATGATTCCATAGCTTTGTGGACATCACTGTGCAGGTACCTCTAAGGAACAGCCCCTCAGCCAGAGCTCCTTGATAGCGATGCCCTACAACTACACAGATGCCAGAGCACTGAATGTCCCTCTCTTGTGCCTTAACATATAGGACAGACACCTGAGCTGCACTCCTAGGAAGGGAAATCTTTCAGGCTCTGTAGTATACAGCAGTGTATTACAAATGCAGTGTAAATTGCTAGTCACTTCAAAATTAGCCTTTGAGGTCATGTCATAAAAAAAGATATGAAAACATCTATCTCAGCCAGTGTCCCTTTTCCAAAAGTGGCCAGTAACAGATGCTACAATGTGCAGAGAACTATGTGTGCCAGCACACCTTTCTATCATCAGTCTATTCACTACACAGGAGTAAGCAGAGACAGATACAAGATCCACACTTCTAGATTTAGTAGCAACAAACAAAACCATCCTCCAAAAACTGTCTTACTTCATCCTCTCTCTTAGTCCTGAAGTGAAAAAATTCCAATTAGATCTAACTTCATCAACCCTAATTGTTGGTTAATTTTTGCTGTGTGAGGTAAAAAATGAATTACCATTCCACATTTATTTTATGTTTCTCTTAAAACCTTTTCAGGGCATTTTCCTCTGAGCTGTGGGCTTCTTTTCAACCCTTCTGTATACTTGAGACCATTTTGTTGGTATTGCTTCCCTTCCCTGTGGCATTTCTTGTCACACCTGTTCTTCTAGGGGTGAAGAGATCAGAATTGCCCACAGTGTACAAAAATAGATATGCTAGAGATTTATGTCACATATTAATGACATTTTCTGGCTTGTTCCTTACAACTCCTTTAAGGATGACAAATGCTCTTTGTGCTCCTCTGACCACATCCAGTTATTGGGCTGACATTTTCAGGCCTTCTAATGATAGATAGATAGATAGATAGATAGATAGATAGATAGATAGATAGATAGATAGATAGATAGATAGATAGATAGA
>JAWWLV010000100.1:47918915-47940744 GCA_035041135.1 Platyrinchus mystaceus
AGATAGATAGATAGATAGATAGATAGATAGATAGATAGATAGATAGATAGATAGATAGATAGATAGATAGATGTACATAAATAATGTCCTCTCTCTCAATTTGCCCCTCTTTCTCCCTCTGTCCTACATGCATTATTTCTGTACTTAGTATAGTGAATGTTATGTGCCAGTTTGTATTTCAGGATCATAAGATCACCCTGTAACTCTTCATAGACATTTCAAAAAGTTGTGCCTTTTAAAACCTGATAAAAAGTTTGTTGAAAAAATCGATATAAAGAAGACTAGCCGCCTTTACTGAAGAGTCAGCCCTTTCTCAGATTTGCCTGTCTTGAAGAGAACAAAAAATTCAGTTGGCTGCTCTATTGTTTGTTAAACATGTGCTGTGTCCCTTATTACTTCTGACCTATGGAAATTTCCTGTAGAATTTGTAGAATGTTCTATAATCCAAACTTTTTAAGGAGCATTCTCATTCAAAGCAGTCCCTGCATCACATCTGTCTTCCAGCTGATCAACCTAATTTTCCCCAACTGTAAAAAATCCAAGTGTGAAACAAAGTCAAGGAGCACAGAGATTTCCTAGAATGAGTCGGTCAACTCCAAACAGAACAATCTTTCTGCTATCACAAAAATCTTAATGTGACCCCACAGACAAAGAGCAAAATCGTATTGCTTGGGCAGTAGGGACTACTTCCAACCAACAAGGTATATAATGTGGTAGTGGCAAATTCTGTTGGAGTTATTAGAAGACTGTATCATCTCCTCAGCAATGAGAAAGCAACAGAGATAACTGGCAAGCCAGAGAACTACAGTAAGTGAAAGTTTCTTGTAAGATGATCCCTTTGCAACTATGAGTTTTGACCTCTGACAAATCTGAAAGGTCGATCACAGATCCCCAAGGAGAACCTGGGAAAAGTTAGCAGAGATAAGGAGTGCCAGCTGGAAGAGAATCCACATCTGTATTTGTATATAGGCTACCAGGCCTCACATGGATACCATAAAAAATTACAATTCTTTGAAATCACAAATTCGTCTACAAGCACTGAATTTTCATCCGGCCTCATAAAATCTCTGGAATCTTCCCACTTGGATCCCTCAGGCCAGTTTTCATCCCTCATAGCTAAAGAAGGGCTTCTAATTTTTACTTTCCCACACCCAGCTCACTGTCACTGGTCTAAGAGAAGCAAGCATCTTTTGGATAGCCAAATCATCCATGGAAACAGAGTCACATCTGCAAATGTTCCAGTGCATGGTACCTATTCCATCAGCAGAACCAGGCTGATGGTACATATGTGCTACTACATCCCATTTCTACCATAAAGATGTGTTATCAGCTGTAGTTGAAAATAGATATAAAAAGCATAAATAAGTGGGAGGAGGGACTATAGTTTATCCTCATTTCATGTGGATACAATGAGTTTTGAAATAACTTCAGTGGGCAGGTCTAACAAGAATTTACAGTACCTAAAAGTAAATAATTTACAAACTATGATTAAGAGCTGTATGAAAATCACAGACTAAAGAGAAAAAAGATCATTCAGTTGGAAAAATGAGTCACAAATGCATATTTCTTTATTTTATGTTTCACTATATTACATAAACTGGAAAAAAACCAAAAAACAAAAAACAACAACAACAACAACAACAACAACAACAAAAAACAAAACAAAAAAAAAATCCCAAAATGTTAAGTTTGTATTTCTGAATCATCTGTTCAGGTAGTGTAAGTCAGTGGAGTTATGTTGATTTACAAACCCAGAGGATCTGTCATCCACATTTTTTTAAATACTGGAGTCCGTCATCAGTGTCACATGTCAGGATGTTTTCAACATTCTGACATTAAAAGATGAAACAAAAGCATCCCATAAACAGAAACAAAGGGAGGAATGGTTACAAAGTATTTGCCTGTAGATGGTCTATGAACCCTTGTGCCAGTGAGTGTCCTGTATTGTTTTTAAATAAATGAAGATAAATAGGAGACAGATTTTCCACCTTACTGCTCCGTAACTGGAAAAACATGGTCACTGGACAAGAAGGTATGTTGTAATGGGTATATTATAAAACCACAGAGATGAAACAAAAACAGATATCCTTTAGAAGAGAACTTGGGAATGTTTGAAACAACACTGTGTATCCCAGCTTGCAGCTTGCTTGAAGTGGCCCCACTGAAACCAGTGTCAAAATCTCCCTCTGATTTGAATGCATACAAATCCCGACCAACTCCAAACTTAATCCCTGCACAAGATACACAAGAACTTGCATTATTATACATAGGAGTTATCCATGAAAGGCATTTCTAGCTTCCCACACTGCAAACGCTTGCATATTGAATAAACAATAGTCTGCATATCCCAGTAAAAGTCCACGGATAATGCTATATTTCTTCCTGACCTACCTACCAAGGCAGATTTACTCACGACTCATGTAGAAAATCCATGCTGCCAAATGATGGGATAAGCCTGTGGCTAAGCAGGAGGTGCTGTTGGCACAATGCAGCAGGAAACAGCGGGTCAGAAGTTGCTCCCCCAGGATCTTGCAAGGAGTCCAAAGGATATTTCCAGGACACTGAAAGGTTTAAACATGGCTCTGTCTTTGGGGTTTTTTGTTTGATTGGTTGGGTTTTTTGATGTGGTTTTTTTGTTGTTGTTTTTTGGCTTTTGTTGTTGTTGTTTTGTGGTTTTGTTTGTTGTTTGTTTTTTCCTCCTAGGATAAACAAGGTTTTTTGTTTGGTTTTGGGGTGATTTTTGTTGTTGTTTGTTTGTTTGTTGTTTGTTTTTTCCTAAAAAACCATTCTAAGGGGTCACAGTAATTCAGGGAAAAGATTTCAAGACTCAGAAATCTGAACATTATTTTCTGATACTAAATATGCACATACTAGTAATTAAAAGTCCACAATGTACAACTTCTTTTATTGAGTGCTAAATACTCTGGTTTTTCTGTGGAAACTCCAGAAATTGCTGCCATATCAAATATCCTTCTAAATTGATTTAGCTTTGGGTAATAAAATAGAACTGCTGATATACCATAATTTCCAGGAAGACTGAGGACACAGATGGCAGAAGAAAATGGAGCTGTCAGGAACTATGATCATTTGTGTAGACTGTCACGCTATCTATCATGATGCTCTTCCCCCTGTACTGTCTTTCTGCAAATGTGGAATGCCTGAGAACTACTGGTGTTCAAAACAGAACAATCTACCTGGCCACCTCCATATACAAGTGATTTGGAAGCCAAGGAAGAAACTGTAAACAAGTATATTTAAAGTATTATTCAAGATAAAGGTGACAGATTTATAAAAATTTTCTTCTGCAGTGAAGGACAGTAATGAGTAACACCATGACATCTGCTCTATAATACTTCAAGAAGTGAAAACTCTTCAAATTTTGGAGTGGGGGTCTATAGCCAAGAACCGTTTTTGGCAATAGATTCATATCAGCTCCTTTTTCTCCATTTAAGTTCAGCACTATATTTATAGGCATCAAGCTATTTTACAGAGTGAGAAATTTAACCTGGTTATGATTTTCTTTGCTGAGATTAAACCCTTAAGAAACTAAAAAAGAGAAAAACATCTTTAAACCATTCTCTCGAAGCTGCACAGAAGATTTGCAACAGCAACACTGCCAGAAGCCAGGCTTCTGTCACAGTCTTGCTCTTTAGCTAAAAGAACATAATTTAAGATATTTTTAAAACATTTTAGGGTATAAAAATAATAATTAAAAAAAACCCGAAAAAGCAGTAATACAAGAGGTTATTTTCATAAAATCTGAAATCAACCAACCAGAGGATGAAACCCCAGAGGATATAACCCCATGTCCTCCTTCCATGCTTTCAGTGACTCTGTCTGATCCTATCAGAACGGTCATAACAACTCTTTGTGTCTAACCTTTCTCACCACCGCAGGAATCAGCCCAGCTCAGTGACTTTCAAGAGAGTTAGAGATGTACAGACAGGAGAGCCTTTCCAGGTACAGTAAATGAGCAAGGTAGAGATCTCACACTGAAGAGATAATGAAGGAAAAAAGCAACAGGAAGAGAAAAGGATGCAAATACAAAGAAAACAGTCAAGTAAATGTTCTGGAATTGTATATATGTTGGCCCAACATATATTTTCTTTATTCAAAATCTGAAGTTGCTGCTCTTGGAAAAAAAAATTCAGAAGAGTGTTGATGAGGTGAAACATTAGGTGACCTCTAGCATTAAGGCCAAAATAGAATGAAAGCAGTTGCAGGATTTGGAGTTACATGTGCAAGAACTTCAGTCACCGTATTTTGATCAAACTATTTTCCACAGTTTCTAAACACAGGTAGTATTTTTCTCTGCATGCTAGACATCTACTTTAAAGAATCCCATTGTCCATCTGTTAATTTATTGGCACTATAGTTTTATGGAAGCATCTGATATAGGAAGCGAATTTCCTTAGCTGCCCTATTTCAGACTTGATGTGTTCCTTCTGCAGCGTAAAGGAGAAAAAAAATGCATATTTGAACTTAATAAAATAGTATTTAAGAACAGAAGAAACATTTGTAATGTGATTGCACTTGTGGGAGCACCACCCTCTCCACAGAAATAGTAATTCCTATGAACAGTATAACTTCCTAGATACTGTGAACTACTTCCCCAACACATTTATTTCTATCTGACATCTATTAATTGAGGAAACTGGTTACACAAATAAGCACATAGAGGCCTGGTCAAGTTTAAAAACATTTTTCCAAGTGTTGATACTATTGGTATTTCAGAATCGCTCCCACCTGTTTTAAAAGCAGAACCATTCAGGTTTTTTTATGACAGGACATAAGGGTGACATGACAGGAAGGAGACCAAAAGCAGACCAGATTTTCCCTAGACACAGCATTTGCTCTCCAGTCTCTACAGAACTGCTTTCCCATCCATATCTGCACCTACCTCCCTTGAACATCGACCCAGAAACTGGAATTTCCCCCCAGTTTAGCAAATGGTTGATAGACACCATTGTAACTCTCCAGAGTGCCAGGGAGGTGTTTTGGAGACACAAAGTCTCCACACACAAATTTCCCGACAGAAAATACAGTGTGTAGTTGTCTTTCTGATGCATACATTCAGTTGAGAGTGTGAGAATAGCTCTGAAGGGCAAGGAATGAATGACTGCTTTGTGCCATTATTCTTTCTCCCAGCCACCTGCAGGACATCCTGACATCACTGTCACAGGCTGGCCAGCACAGGATGTGAGCACATGCTTGTCACCACTGGCTGGTTTTGCATCTGATGCTTCTTCATCTGCACCAGTGGAGGTCTGCAAGCACAGGTCTCTCCCCTCTCTTTCTCACTAAAAGTGCATCACAAGGCATGCACAGAACATCCAGCCCTCCTTCACACCTTATACTCCTTTCAACCCATCAGTGTTCAGCATGTTTGTCTTCTTTTGCTTCCCGCTTTATTATATACACTGAAAGCCAGCAATTGTTCAGATAATAAGACACTAAAGCTGGGTCCAGGCCAGCCTTGCTCACTTTTGCTTTAAGATGCTTCACATATTTTATAAACTTTTCATACATTTTCATTTCTGCTGAAAATAGAGTTCCTTGAGGTTCCTGTTGGCTCTGGTAATTCATCAGCATAAGCTTAGCAAGAGAGGGACTCTGGGTTTCTCTACTAGGTCAATTCCATACTGACTATAATGTCTTTGAAAGTAAATAAATGCTAGTTTTCTAAAATGTATTTGCAAAATGAAGGTTGAGTAGTATAAAGTAAGAGGAAGTTTATCCATGACCCTAGTATATCCCTATGACATATAATGCCTCCCTTTTTACCTTTTGTAAGCTTTGTAGAAAGTAAAAAAAAGAAAGAAAAAAACACAAACAAACAAAAAAAACCCCACCACACCAAAACAAAAAAAAACCACCACAACCAACCAACCAAACAAAAAACACCACCAAAAAAACCCACAAAAAACACCACCACCACCCCCTCCTCCCAAAAAAATACCAACCAACCGAAGAAAAAAATGGCAAGTTCAGATTCAGAATTTTGAGCTCCAAGGTCTTCCGCAGGTCCCTTATATGTGAGGTTTAAAAGCTCCCTCAGGAAATCCATTCTGTGGATAATAGAAGTCTTTATAACTCCAGGAGAAGAATTCCTTCTCAACTCTGGTAGAGGAAGGACAGTGAGATGCCCTGCCTGACCTGCATTGTTACCTGCATTATATCACTGGCAGCACTTAAGAGCCATGAAAATGGTGCAGCAAATCCATCAATCTTTTCATCTGTATATTGACCCCTAGGCTGTGCTCCACTCTCAGGGCTAATGTGTATGTGTGTATGTGTATACATGCACACACACACACATTCACACTGACACATGTAGCACATATGCAAAGAAAGAATAATGTATAGGAGCTACTTGAGGAGGAGACATAAGTAACACTGGCCAGAGAAATCAAGGCATCCCAGTCACTGACGGGTGGAAGCCCACTGAATATTCTGTCCCTACCAGGACTCTGGACAGCCAGATATGCTGGGGCTAGAGGGCAGGGAGTAGGGAGCACCACTGTATGTTTGCAGGCAAAGAAGTGAGATGTTTCTGTGCATAGGTTAAAGGAGAAATGATGAGTCTGTCTGTCTTTGTGTGCTGGATCCATCACACTACATTCATTAACAGATACCAGGAGACTGAGCAGCTTGTGAGTGAAGGGGGAAGCAGAAAAGCTATAGTTGAAGAGAGAGGACTGGGAAGTGTCTTGAACTTATGGATTTTAGGATTAGCTCAAATATAGGAAGGCTTGGTGAGAGAAAGACAGGAGACATCACCATTCCCCTCCCCTCATAAACCCCCACTTCTTCATTCCTCCTCTTCACCAATAGTCCCATTTACTTCGTTCCCTATCTCATCTCTCGGCCTACTCCCTCAAAAGACTCAGTCAATACTACCACAAAAGAGTTTTCTCCTTCAAAAACAGGAGCAGAATAAAGCATCTGGTTCCATCAGAAGCTCACGGTATTCTAAGCCTAGTGAAAAGACTCAGACACCCAGTGGTCTCTGATTGAGGCCATGAACAGCTGGGATAAATCCAAGAGCTGCCTTGGAATTTATTTCATTTATTTCAAAGTCTAATCTGTCCCTGGCCAACAGCAACAGAGGGAAAATGTGATTCACAATCACCTTTTCTAGTGCGGTCAAAGACTATTCTTTCTCCCAGGCCAGAGATAGTTAGCCTGTCCCAAAACAATCTTCTTTTTTTTTTTGGTTGTTTGTTTATTTGTTTGTTTGGGGAATTGTTTTCTTTTTTTTGACAATTCATTTTTTACCGCTTTGGTGTCAGTTCCAGAACTCCCATTTATTTCATCAAGTATAGGATTTGTCAGTGTGAAATACAGTATAAGCCAGCAGGCTCCCTGTTTAACTGCATGGGTAGGACAATTCACTGTGTGACTAAACCTCTCTCCATCTTTTCTCACTGAACGAGGTAGTACAGTAGCCACAGCTCACGGAACAACTCTGTATGGTGTGTATTTTATTGGGCACTGTAGTACAGGGGTGGCAGCACGGCAGGTATCACATCACCTTTAGTGAAGCTGAAGGCATGTCAGCAGTTGTGGTAGGTTGGTTGTTACATCAGGTTGGCTAGCCATCCTCACTGGGCAAGAAGGGAGTTACACACCTAATTTTCTGATAGGCTTTGCCATGTGTCACAAAGTGCTATATTTTCCCTCACAATTTTTCAAGCAGTTTCTTTCATGTCCTCTGTGGTAGCAGACAGAGACATTCATTCAGTGTACAGTGACTCCTAGACAAATGAGAAGCAGTGGTTTTTTACACCTGTGACTTCATAAAATGCTGCACTGAAATTCACACAGCATCCTGAGCTTCCAGCATATCTACCTGGCAATGACAGCCCCATCTACCCTCTGATTTACAGTGCTACTCTGTCAGGGCCTTACTGCCATAACCCCAGCAAAAACACTAGAGAAATTTAGATACCTATTTTTATAGGTATCAACAATATCTTTTCAGACAAAGACAGGAGAGGTTAGAAGCTATTCAGTATATTATTCAAGTGACTCCTGGCTTTCCATATCAAACTACTGCAAAATATTTGCTGAGTAACCAGGGCATTTCACTGGTAACAACCCACGGACTTGTGTTGACTCCAGTTACTCAGACATGTTTTGTTGACTTTGACAAAAAATAAAGCTGTTCCAATGTACTTCTCATAAGCCACCTGAAGTATGCATTAAATAAATAATTCCTTGAGCATGTAAATGAAAGTTGCAGGACAATACTTTCTCATAACTAATGGCATTCTCTTTGTGTTACAAGAGGGGACACTGCTATGACCCAGAACACTACACTTCAAAAAACCAGCTATTTTCTTGTTCAACAGACTGAAAAACAAGTTATACAGGGCTTTGATTGGTTATAACTCTGCATTATTTTTCATTTAATTACACTTTGGAATGTGAAGCTGTAAGTAGAGTCAACAGGTTATACAATATCACGTAAGACAACAAAGAAGACAAGGCAGAAGGGATCTATCAACAACCCAGATAATTTCTGAAATAAAATAAAGTGATGCATTTAAAAAAAGCTTTTTTTCCTACATGGTTTATTTGATGGCATGGCAATCTGCTTGTTATATTCAGGTGTATAGTCTCCACCAAAGTACCTAAAATAGGCTTCATACACATGACTCCCTGGGTCATGTGGTAAGAGAATGCATGTAAAGAGGGGCAAAATGTGAGTGCTACAGAGGTCACAGCAACAGCACATGGTGACAGGCATGGAAAAATATAACCATCAGGCAAAACAAGCTACATTTACATCAACATCTCAGACAAAAACAAGCTCCTATGAAACCAGGACATACTTACAAGCCACAGACAGCAGATCTTGTAGTAGTAGCAGCTAACTTATCTCGGTGCTGACGACATTTCATTTCTAAAAGCTGGATGTTGCTGGAGCATGGCTACTTGCAGGACAAAGGCATGCTGGGAGACTTCACAGTGTGTCAGTGAAACAGTCACTGAAGAGAAGCTGCATTTCCAACTGAAACTGTCATAAATGAATAACAACTTGATGTGATGTCTAGTTCCCTTAGTCTTTTCATTGACACGCTTGTGTCCTATTGTAGTCCAACCACATACTACTATTTCTCCATACACAATAAATTCCAGATTTAATGAACCTCAGTATAGTGACTGTACTGTAAAGACTTTCAGATGTCTGGTTTAAACCTGTAATGTCTCTTTCAAAGAGCAGAATCAGTTGCCATGCTGAACTCCAGGGTGATCAGGGCACCAGGGAATGTAGTGGCAGGGCTCTCATCTTTCTGACAGGACTCAGGAAGGAAAAGCGCTCTGCATTCAAGCAGGGACTAACCTTCTATCATAGGTAGAGCTGGGATTTCCAGAACATTGCCTTAACTTGGCTCATTTTGAAATCAGTAAGCATAATTCCCAGTGGCAGTAGAGTTAGGCCAGCAAGATTGAAGTGAAACTGAAAATTAACGATGCCTGTAAGTGCAAGACAGTCTTCTGCATACAGAACAGTGCCTGCTTAGTTTTTGTCACTGTTCTGTATTGATAGATTTGCGTATTTTCTTTGAGCAAAAGTCAGATCCTCACTATTAATGCTAAATGCTAGAGGCCAATTACTTCTTACTATTTATATTTTGTTGGCTCTGTACAGGTTTATTGAAGAAGTGACCCTCAGAAAAACCCATGAAATATAAGTTAATTTAAATGAAATACAAAGACATTTTGTTCTCTCCTCACATCTTGCCTGGAAATTTCTTCTTGTGCTAGACAAAGGCTTAACTGCTGGAACATGATTCCTGTCATAATAACTGAAGCACGCCATGGGAAGGAGAACTCAAATTGTTCCCTGGTTTTTCTTTTCCTTTGTCCCATACTTTCTCTATTTTTCTTTTCTATGTGCACTAATGTATTTTTTTTTTCTGATCAGTGAGAAATCCTCTTAATGAATGAATTTATTCTGCTAAATTGTATTACATGTTCATTTTTTGATAAGCTTCAGTGGCCCTATATTAAATATAGTCTCCCCTAACTGACAGTCAAACACACATTTAGATTCAGAGTTAATATCTTTTGAAAGGGAAGAAAGGACTTTCTTTTTATTGGATGAGCAGTGAAAAAGTTCCCAAACTCTGTAACATAACTGAGCCCTTGCCACATTTACATTAAACCAGTAAAGCAGTTTATTCTACATCTCAAGGATAGAACCTACTGTAAATTATCATTTACAAAAATAATGTGCTCCATCATTTGAAGCAGTTCTCCATGGCATTAGGGCAGTCCCAGACCTCAGGACACTTTGCACTGGACCTCAAGCAGCGTGCCTGCAGAGAGCCTGAAAGATGTGCAATTCAGCTCTCTTTCATGTGTTGTGCCTCACAGGAAAGCAGGAAAGATTTTGTGCAGAAATTCCTGTCTATAGTTGCACAGACCGAGAGAGGTCAACAGAATAAAAATAAGCTTTTTTAGAACCCTAACTTTGCAGTCTACTGCCATATTTCAAATATTTTCCAGCTTTGGATGCTTGCCCATCTTTCCTATAAGACTGATTTGCAGAGCTCCGATAGTTCCATTGGTTGGTTTTGGATTTTTGTAATGATGAAAATATAAGTATCAAACTACCCACTATGCTATGATAAAAGAAAAATGTCATATGTACCAGCAGACAAAAAATAGCTCCAGGAAAGATTGTTGCTGGTGGATATAGCCCCCACTGCTCATATAAAGCACAGTGCTGCCTCTGATCATTATTCCTAATAGCAGTAATCCTCCCTGAATGGGTTTTTAAAGAGTCCTCAGCCTCTATGTGGGCTGTTAATGATCTGGTGATAACAGCACACTTTGCTCTATCTACTGCTTAACCCACACCTATTTCTGCCATTGCATTTTTTTTCTCCACATTAATCATTCTCTGAAAATGTTTTTAATATTCTTTCTTGCAGCACAGATGGAGAATGCCTTGTTATTGTCATTCTGAGTCTGCTTATTCCAGATCTTCTGCACAAATATACCTGCAAAATCAGCAGCCTCAGAAAATCCTGCCCTCCCAGTCCTGCTTCACAAGCAATTGTGGTGGTGGCCTCTTCCAGTCTTGTTAAGAGGAGACCACATTCTGCCTTCCATCTCAGAGACTCACCCTGTACCGATGTTCTCTGACTAGACATCACAGCACATTGTAGCATCCTGCTTCCTTGGCTTTCCAGAGAGAGTCCCCTTTTGGAGCATACCAGGCTCTGGCCAGAAGCACCTCCATATTCTCCTTTAGAAACAGCATTACTGGAGGAAGAGGATGAGGCCACACGTTGATTTGTGCTGGGTCTGACGCATGCGCCCTGATGGATGCCAATGAATCCTGATGCATGCTGGATTTCACTATGATACAGTGTTGGGAAAAACCCTCCATAGTTTAACAATGGGTCCAGGCACCTGGAACTAATCTCATCTTCTGAAGTCTACGTAAAACAGCAGAATCCTACTCACACTGCATAACACAGCAGAAGTTCACTGTATAGTTCTTTCCTTTTCAGCTTTATCTGAATTTTGTATTTTGCAGAAAGCATTAATGACCCAATCCAGTAAGTTTCCAAAGGCATGGACCTGTTTTGATGGAATAAAGGCTTGAAAGTCCTTAGCTTTGCAAATCTCGGCTTTCAGTTTGCTTCCTTTCACAGAGAAGGTTTTTTCCCAAAAAAAATACATCTAATAAAAGATCTAAGTATGAAAATTTCCATCAATAATGCAATTAACGCTGTTGAATTCCTGCCATCCTAGACTAGGTGATCAATTGACGTTCTGCAGAGATGCAGCAGCAAAATCCTAGCATTGATTTTCTTAATAACTTTGCTGCTGTTTGGTTTTGAATACTGTTAATATCTGGGCACAAAAATGTGATTCAATTATGCAAAGAAAATGCACATAATATTCCCTATAATTGTTTTGCTCAGGTAGCTTTTTTATATTTATAGGTGAAACACACTGATGAAAATAAAATTAGAAGTACTATTCCAAAAGGCATTAGGTTTAAGGATATTCATCATAAGCAGTGATGTTTTTTGAAGTTTTTTATTTTAAAAGCCAAGGAGCAGAGGGTTAACTATATCATCTGCATTAACAAGTAAAGAGAACATGTCACCTAAATTCAACTCAGAATATACTCTCTCTCCAGCATTCCAGCAGAAATAACCTTTAAATAGGTATCATACCTTTAGGTAATTGACAGTGAAAAAGAGGTATCAGTTAATCTACCCTGGGTGTCAATTAGACAGCTTCAATTTACTACTCTGCAACTGTTCACCTTATACCTTACTTTTTTCTTAAAATACTCTTCATATTCAAAAGCTTGGAAAAATAAATCAAAGCCTGAGAAGGTCCTGGGGAGAAAATTTGCTATGAACACCCAAAGTGCATGAGTTGCTTTTGACTTCTCTAGCTGCCTCTATTGTTCTAGGACTCATTTGGTTATGAATGCATGCTATTGTCTTGAAAGATCTTTAAGGTCAAAAGTAATGGAAAGAGCAGAGATTTCAAAGTGTGCCTGGAAGTCATTAAATAAAATTACAGAATAGTTAGGTAGATTATCTTCCCCATGTAATTGGCTGTCCAAGAATACAATTTTTTCTTCCAATGGCAAAAGATACAAGGCTGGTGAAACACTGAAAAAGGTCACCCAGAGAGGTGCTAGATGCCCCATCCCTGGAAACATTCAACTTCAGGTTGGATGGGGCTCTGCACAACCAGATCTAGTTGAAGATGTTTCTGCTCATTGCAGGAGGATTGGACTGGATGAGGTTTAAAGGTCCCTTCCCACACAAACTATTCTATTATTGTATGACACGAAAAAATGTATCAGAAAGCAAAAAACTCCTATAACTCTTTCTGAAGGAATGAAAGGTATGTATTTGTATTTTATTCATACAATACATAGCCAAGACCTGTTTCTGAACATGCCACTACAATCAAGAGTTGAATATGAATCCAAATATCTCAGTATTCATGCTCTATTAAATCATTAAACTATGACTGACATTTCAGAGCTTTGTAGCAATTTTGTTATTGTCATTAAACTGATATTGCAAGAATACACTGAAACTTATGTTGCCTCTCTACTGTTTTCACTTGAGCTGGAAACTGTTAATTGAAAGCACAATTTTTATTTTTAAATCTTTGATAAAGCACAGAGACAGTATTGAAAAAAAAGAAAAAAACCCCAAACAAATAACAACACGCCCCAAACACCAACACCTCCCCCCACTCCACAAATATATTTGGCCCTTTAGGGAAGGCTTTATTGTAGTAAGATCAAAGGGCTGATTTTCACCTTTCACAAAGGACATGATTTTAGTAACGAGTAAGGATAGATGCCTACAATATGCTTATGTTAAACAAAGTAATAATTTGAAGCATGGATAAGGTTCACTAAACCCCCATTAAGAAGCTGGTTCCTGCAAACACCACAAACTGTGGTAAATCCCCAAATTGCATGACATTTAGACAGGCATTTTATCAAAAGCTGTTAATGCCCTGTGGTATTAGGTGTGCCAGTTTGATTTTTTTATCCCTGAAGGGAGTAAAGGGTGATAGAGGCAATGATTTGCCAGGTTTCTAGGAAAGCACCATCTGTTATGCTTTAGAAATACCCGTCTGTAGTTTCACATGGTGTTCTGAAAGGCTCCACTGATATCCGCTTTCAGAGCACAGTGATGTTAGTCTAGTTACTTGTCCTTTTTATTTGTCTTTCTGTAAGTGGTTTTGCATTTATACCTTTCAGTATGAAGGGAAGCCTGTTTTTAACCAGAAATTCACAGTTAATGCTAGTGATAAGTCACTGTGACATGGAAGGAAAGTTAGGCACTGGTGAGAGTCTCTCCAGACCACCCCCAGTATTACAAAGCCATCTGTGCTGCACACACAAAATTTTTAGTACTATTTTCCATAATCATGCAGCCACCTGGTCTCTTAAGAGCAGAAGTCTGGGGACTTCTCTTAAGTGCTCTGCCCTTCTTATAGGATCTTCAACAAGACAAAAGCTTATGCCCAAAAAAAACCTTTCTCCTCAGTACAACTTTAAAGAAGCAAGGATACTGTTTTAAAATGATAGTTGTGTGTGCACTAGCAAATTACTTCATATACTGAGAAATACCTCACAAGCAACAGACAAATTAGTGTATCTGCATTTTGGACAATGTTATTTAGCTCATTATACAGGTTTATTCCCTGTTTGAATGGTGTTTACACAGTTCTCACCACTAACAGGCTAATAATTATTAAGACAAGGTGTGTACATGAAACAGCTGGATGATGTTTCTGGGAGGAGACACAGTAGTTAAAATCTATGTTCCAAATTTTAGGTTTACAGTGATGCCAGTACCAGAGCTAGACTAAAATTATGTCTTAAGAAAATTTCTTCCAGCTACACCTAAAAGAAGCTGATACATAAAGGTCACATAGCTGCTTACTAAACAGCTTGGGTTTGACTTCATTAACAGAAGGAACTCCTTGTGTTTCATTTCTAACTGAAATGTTTTGGAAGTGATGCCCATGTGGCACTGTTTTATAAGAATCAACTCAAAGGAAGTTAAGGCAAGTGGACAAATCCTCACAAAACTGAACTATACAGGGTCCAGCCTCTCTGTAATTTGGGAGCAACCAGACTCCCTCGCTTGTGTGAAAAAAAACAAACCCACTATGAGACACCTGGGTGCTTCAAAAACAGGTGGAAACAGATAGAAAGAAGTGGATTAGGTGTGCCAACATAATCTAGAACTCTGGTGCCCTTGTGAAGATTTATTGTGCTTGACTGTCCAGTCTAAAGCTACACAGATGACATATGAAGTATACCCACTAGTACAGCCTAGGGCTCACATCACTTGTGGTGGGGAAGCTGCATAGTTTTTAGTCCCTTAAAGTCTCATCAGCCTGTGATGAGGAGCTCAGCAAAATGAAGGTTTTAAAATAGAAAAAGCAAGTGACTGAACCTGCTTTAGACAGCTGCTATATGAGGTAGCAGGTGGTAAACCTACCCAGCAGTCCCAAGAAATATTAGTATTTAAAAGGTCTTACATTTCACTAGCTTCAGAGGAGTGTGTGGCACTGTGTGTCACCTTAAGAGAATGGAAGCCATAGAAATGGGAATTAATGAATTAGAGAAGGGCTTTTAGCTTCTCTGAAATGTTTCTCTCACAGCACTTCCCCAGACCTGTTCTCCATCCTCAGCAGTTCATCAGCATACCAGGCTGACATGCCACTGGGTTCCTGGTAGCTTCCCCTCCTCCCCCCTCCCCCCCTAGTCTTTTCCAGGTCAGAGCAAGCGAGACATAAGTACTACTCCTTTCACCACTACCTCTGTGAATCACATATTTAAGAATTATCATGAAAATCTATATTCATCACACAATCTTCACTCATGTCAACAATGTCAACTAAAAAAAAAATAATTCTTCACACCAAAATCAAGATAATATTATCAAAATACTACATGGAAGTTGACAATTTACACACAATTCATCACTCAGTAATTGCCACAATTACAACAGAAATTCCTCATTATCATTCTACTCTCTCACATTATTCAGTCCATGTTTTGCCCATTACTACTCCCCACTACCAACTTTATCTCAAATTCCTCATGCCCCATGTTAGGCATCAAAAGGGACTCTGGCGGTTTGACCCTTGCTGAATGACAGGTGCTCACCAAAGCCACTCTTATTACTCTTCTTCTCAGCTGGATGAGAAGACATAATACGACAAAAGGCTCATGGGTCAAGATAAGGACAAGGAGAGTTAATCAGCAATTGCCATCATGGGCAAAAAATAGACTCAGCTTGGGGAAATTTCTTGCCAATTCAATCACAGCAAGATAATGAGAAGTAAGCCCAAATCTCAAAACCACATTTCTCCTGCCCCTCCCTCCTTCACAGGTTTAACTTAATTCCAGATTCTCTATCTCTTTTCCCACAGCTGTGCAGAGGGACAAGGAATGGGGGCTGTGGTCAGTCCATCACACATTTCTGCTGTTCCTTACTCCTCATGGTGAGGAGTCCTTTCCTTACTCTACTGTGGAGTCCTTCACACAGAGGACAGTCCTCTATGAACTTCTTCAGTGTACAAGCTTCAATTGTACAAGCTTGTACAATTCCCACAAGCTGCAGTTCTTCACAAACTGCTCCAGCATGGGTCCCTTCAATGATGTGCAGTCCTCCAGGAACAGACTGCTCTAGTGTGGGTCCCACATGGGGTCACAAGCCCTGTCAGGAAACCTCCTCCATTATAGGCTCCTCTCTCCATGGGGAGTCTGCTTCAGCGTGGGCTTCCCATGGGGTCACAACCTTCTTTTGACACATCTACTTGCTCTGGTGTGGGGTTCTCATAACCTGTAGGTGGATATCTCCTCCACTGCCATCCTCCATGGGCTGCAGTGGAACAGCCTACCTCACCATAGTCTTCACCAAGGGCTGCAGAGGAATCGTTGCTTCAGCACGTGGAACACCTCCTCCACCTCTTCCTGCACTGACCTTGGGATATGCAGAGTTGTTTCTTTCATATATTCTCACTCCTCTGTAATCTGCTGTAATTTGGTTCTAGCCAATAACTTTCCCTGCTTCTTTAAATACATTATCCCAGAGATGCTACCATAGTCGCTGATGGGCTCAGCCTTGGCAGGTGACAGGGGTGTCTTGGAGCTGGCTGGCATTGGCTCTGTCCAACATGGGAGAAACTTCTGGCAGCTTCTCAGAAGCCACAGCTGTAGCCCTCCCCAGCTATTGAAATTTTGCCATGCAAACCCACTATAACTATGCTGTATAAAAAGCAGTGATGTAAACCTTAGCTCTGTCATGGTAGTTGCTGGTGTACCAGGGTAGCACGGCATTTTTGGGAGTTGATCATCTGTCACATTGGTTTTGCCTGTAACAGCCTGCAGCTCTCATGGACCTATTTTTTTTAGCTGTGTGATGCAATTCTTTGCTGTTCTGGGCATTGCTTATAGCTCAAGAGTGTTATGCTACTCCGGTATTCACATAAAGTCTGCCATTGAGACAAAGTTTGGCAATTAAAAAAAATGGTTTGTTTTTTTACCACTTAATATTACATCGTTATCTTTAGAATTAAATATGCATCCCCACCTGATTCAGGTAAACAGACATACAGTGGTATCTTAATATCAAATCTCCTGGTCTTCTAGGTTTACAAGATGGTTTGTTTGGGGTTTTTTTGCAGGAAAAGAAAAGCTACATAGTGGTTGCTTTTTTACTGTTGTCCTAGTCATTCAATTGAGCTCCTGACCCTGCACAGGACAATCCCAAAAATTATGCCATGTACCTGATAGTGTTGTCCAAACATTTCTTGAACTCTGTCAGGCTTGGTGCTGTGATCACTTCCTGAGGAGCCTGTTCCATGCCCAGCCACTCTCTGGGTGAAAAAGCTTTTCCTAATATCCAGCCTAAATCTCCCTTGACACAACTTCATGCCATTCACTTGGGTTCTTTCACTGGAGAAGAAGAGATCAGTGCAAGCCCCTCCACTTTCCCTTGTGAGGAAGCTGTAGACTCTGATGAGGTCTCCCCTCAGTCTCCTCTTCTCCAGGCTGAACAGACCAAGAGACCTTTTCTGCTACTCATATGGCTTCTCCTTTAGGCCCTTCACCACCTTCGCAGCCGTCCTTTGGATGCTCTGTAGTATCTTAATAACTTTGTTATTAAGGAAAAAAAAAGAGATCTTGAGACTATAGTTCACTGTGTATTCACTGGGAGAAGCTATTAGATGTCTGGAAAGCTAGATGAAGTCATCAGAACTTCTTTGGTATGGACACAGGTGGTCCGTTGTGAGTGAAATTTTTGTTACCTGGCTACAGCTGCACATTTCATACTCAGGTGGGACTAGGCTGCCCAGGTCAAATGTGAAATCCTATATCTTCAGCCTATATTTACACTGATTTCAAGTTTGACTTGCTGCAGTTCAGTCCAATAGACATAGGTAGATGAAATTCAGGGCAGGTCAGGCATTCAATCACCTGCACATAATTGTCATCTTGGGGAAAGGCTGAAAAAAGGAATGACCAGAAACTCCAGAGAAAAGGAGCAGCTGCAGAAGCCACAGGTTTTCTGCTTCAAGTCTCATCCAATTTTGGCTTCTCAGTCAAGTCTGACATTCAAGCACCTTCAGGGTTAGGCAGTGTCTTTTGGTGAGGCAAGTTCCAGTTGCTTTATTGGGAATAACTCTAAATCTCCAGGATGAAGGAGAATTTCCCTGGCCTGCAGTGTGCCACAGAGAATGCCACCTAAACACTGAGACTGGCTGCAGTAGCCTGGGAGGCCACAGTAATTGACTAGTGTCATGCTGACACACCAGTACAATTTTTGGGATCAGAATTAATATGCCTGTATGTGCTGGACAATAACAAGTGGCTCTACCATTGTCCTGTTTTAGGCTGGGACAGAGCTAATTTTCTCTTAATGCTGTGTTTTGGATGTAGTATGAGGATAATGCTTAAAACACACTGACATTTTATTTGTTGCTCAGTAGTGTTTACCTTAAATCAAAGGTCTGTTCAGTCTCCAATGCTCTGCCAGTGAGCAGGTGCACAAAAACCTGGGAGGGTACACAGCCAGGAGAGGTGACCCAAACTAGCCAAAGGGATATTCTATACCATAAGACATCATGCCCAGTATCCAAACTGGAGGGAAATAACCAGAAGGGGAGATCACTGCTCAGGGACAGGCTGGGCATCAAAGAGCAGGCAGTGAGCAATTTCATTGTGCACAGCTTATTTTTTTCTTGGGTTTTTCCTTTCTTTTTGTTACCTTCCTTTACATTGTTGTTGTGGTTGCTTTTTACTTTATTTCAGTTATAAAGATGTTTTTATCTCAACCCACGGGGTTTACATTTTTCCAGCTGTCTGTGACCCACTGGGTTGTGGGGCTAACTGAGCACACAGGTGCATGGTACTTCATTCCCAGCTGGGGTTAAAACACAATCCAAAATAATCTTGCACCTCACTGTACAGCTATGCCTTTTGCTTTACTTATCTTCTCAGCAGTCTATCTAAAATAATATTCTTAAACTTCACTTTGGGAAAAACACAGTTCTCCTGTTTCTCCAATAACACAAAAGACAGAAAACAGAAAGTAAGCAAGAAATATTTGAAACATTCAACAATCTCTCTGCCAGCACCCACTACTTGTGGGCTCAGAGAGGAGTACTCCTTGATTTCCAAATTCTCTGGCATGACCCCGTAGCACTCCTTGCTATTAGAATGCTATCTGACTTAGTGGGGGTTCACTCAGTCATTGGTCCACTCCATCATGCAACTTTAATGGCCTGCAGTAACAAGTAGTTCAAAGAACACATACAACTATGTTTCAGTTTCTTTGCTCTGCTGTTTCCCTGGGAAGTGAGACCTATTCAAACCCTTAAACTGACAATCTGTCTTTCTTCTTCATCTACAACAGCTTCTTCAATTTTGTCCATCTTTTACCTGTCTGTCAAATACAGATGAAGACTCAGAAATAAAAGTCTCCAAGAAACATTGTGAAAATTCATATTTGGTTAGAAGACTGACTAAATCGCCATTTGAGGGTGTGAATTAAAATCACTTTTTCCTTATCAAAACAGAGAAGCTTCATCCAGATGGCCCATAAGCACACAGCTGCTGTCCAGCTGATCTGCGCATGCCCAGATTTCAGGTAATAGTAATGTACATCAGTACTCAACTGTACCAGTGTGAGGGGAACTGGGAAGGTACTGGGATGGGGGAATAGCACTGCAGAGAGCAAGGAGAAGGTCATGGTAAGAAGATGAGATGTTGCAAGGAGACAGTAGTGTTTAGGGCACACACAACACAAATCTTTTGAGAAATCAGGTTGTTTTTTGGTTTCAAGGATTATGATATGACACATATAAACATAGACAATGGGGAGGAATGCAAAATACACACTTCATGGTACACTGATGCAATAGAAATACTTTTAACTCTACTATATTAAAAAGAAGTGGCATTATGAATATTGATCAGAGTGCAAACTCATGTCATCCTATGCAAATAGTCTTGGTCTAGACAGTCTGACCGGACTTAGCTGATTAAAGAAGACACCACCCTCAGATGAGAATTTAATGAGGAGTTTCACAACACCCAGGCAAACTTTGTAACTGGAGCATTCAAATGTGCTCCATTCTCTGCAGCTGGAAGTCAATATTGTCTTCAAAATTATCAAGAACTCAGCATCTCTAGAACCTAAATTCTGAATAAGCTCTCATTCACTGTGGTTTTGTTGACCAGAGAAGATTCACACAATGTCAAGTGTGCAGCACCACTGACCTTAATCAGAGGTTACAGTTGATTTTTTTTAGGCAGAATTTGCTCATCCAAAAGCCAACCATTAGGGCAGTGAAGCACTATGGCCCTTCAGCAGCCTACTGTTAATCTCCTACAGTTTACTAAGAAACGGAGAATCTCCTGCAGGGATAGAGTAGATGGTATCATGTCAATTTCTGAACAAGGTTTATGCCTGGTCTGAAAGTAGATGAAAGTATTTCCCTCTCTCCTTATGTTAGGCAGGTTTGTGAAGGAGAGCCTTCATGTATACAGAATAGTTAAAATTTTGATGCCTCATTCACAATACCAAATTTTCAGACATACCCTAAACTTTAAAATAACATTTCCCCCACTTTAATTACCCTGTCAAGAGAGCTTTATGTTTTTCTCTTTCAAGATATTTAGTTTGGGAAACATGTAGTTACTGTCAAACTATGGATAATAAACTACAGTTTTATGAAATGCCAAATATTAGCATAGATCTATTAAAACTAACTTCTGTGAAGCTTGCTACTTCTACTCAGCATGACTGGCATAATTCAGTAATTCCTAATAATTCATAATTCCTGTAATCTGGACAAACTCCTATCTGCAACATTTATGCATTTTTTGCAGTAAGACAACACCTGGCAATCTTTGAAAAGCTCTTCCTAAATCCAAACCTTGCATCCAATTTCAGCCTTCAGAGTAAAACCATTTTTGCTGAAAATGGCCTGGTCTGATAGTTCAATGTTTTAAACAAAGGGGTTGTATTTATTTGTTGTTAGGGAATACCCATGCCCACCATCATTCAATTAAAGCCTAAATTACATTCAACAATACCACAGAACTCTACTCCACCATTCTGGAAACATACTGCTGAAAATCCAAATGGTCTCGTTAATTAAGGTCCTCTTTATACTTCTGCATTAGCTCTTACTTTGCCATCGTGGGCAAGGACTTTCTGGAGTATTTGTGACTCAGATGATGAGATAATTGAAAAGACCAGGTAGTATCTTGTCTACTCACTACAAATTACAACCTGTAGTAATATGGTTGTACTTCAACCCTGTACACAGCTAAACACCATGCAGTCTTTCACTCATTCCCCCACAGTAGGATGGGGGAGAGAATCAGGAAATAGGCGATACTCATGGGTTGAGATAAAAACAGTTTAACAGGACAGATAAGGAAGGAAAAATAGTAATTAAAAAAAGAATATGCAAAACAAGTGATGCACAATGCAATTTCTCACCACACCCTGACTGATGCCCAGCCTGTCCCTAAGCAGTAGGTCCCCACTCACTAGCCAACTCATCCAGTTTTACTATTCAGCTTAATGCCACATGATATGGAACATCTCTTTGGCTAGTTGGGGCCAGCTATCCTCACTGCGTCCCTTCCAATTTCTTGTGCATCCCCCAGCTTCCTCTCTGGCAGGGTATGAGAAGATGAAAAGTCTTTGACTTAGGGTAAGCTCTGCTCAATAACAACTAAAACGCCAGTATGCTCTCAAGGTTAATCTCACTCTAAATCTAA